>CM061044.1:20129624-20742489 GCA_030762985.1 Adelphocoris suturalis
ATCAGGGGTGAGTGTGCCCCAAAGCCATTTTGTCTCCTATTCAACGCAGGAAGCTGAAATTTGAAAGGGAGGCTCAAGGGAGAATGCTGAAGACGACTGAGAGGTCATTGATCAGCTGGGTGAGCTCCAAAGCCATTTTGTCTCCTATTCGACGCAGGAAGCTGAAATTTGAGAGGGAGGCTCAAGGGAGAATGTTTAAAGCACCAAAACGTTACCGTCAACTCATACAACTTTGTGCACCCCTTTCAACATTGTGCCAATCTCGTTTTTGGAACCTTATGCTCTCTAGTGGTAACAGACTTGAATTTATTAGTTCGAACAAATTCCCACAAGTAGCGGGATGGTAGAAGAGGATGCCGAAGCTTCCAAAAGTCTTCCCAGTGGATTTCAGTGGCGGTAAGGTAGCTCTATCACTAGTCTACTAAAGGGAATTGTTCAGTTTGTGCAGGGAGTCTCCTTTGGATGAGTATGCTGCGGATTTCTGAATAGTGTGGTAAGTTCATATTTTCATCCAGATACTGAATTACAGATACGAATTACAGTATTTGCTGTTATCGAAAGTTTGTTTGTTTCTATGATATGACCAGAAATGTTAGAAACGGGAACTTAGGGATACAACTTTGAGCCACCGTTTTTCAGCAAAAGTTTGTCAATAAATGTTAATGAACAACGAACTAGAATTATGATTTGCTGAAAAATCGATTGAAAAATCGCCCAGAATCCAATATCGTTTTTGAATCGTGGAATATTATTTAATACTAGTTTTTTTGCTATAAAGTTGGTGCTTAAAAATTCTTTGCCGACGAAGAGCACAAATTTCAAAACAATGTAACATAATATTATAAAATCTACGAAAATTCGCTCATACTATCATGCTGCATGACTAGAACTTTTTTATATTGAAGTTCCTACCAAGTTCCTACCATTTTACTATTGAAGTTTTCCAGTGATTTTAGACTGAGTACAATGCTGCCAATGTGATAGGAATTCGAGTGCCTTTGCGGTCCTTACCACTAAGCTATATGTTTTACTTTTATTGTGATTTTGGTACAGTCAATTTTTTTCAAAGAGTTGAAGATTTGTTGGGATATTTTTGTATGAATTGTTAAGATTTTATAATAAAAATGAACAGAAAGTTGCTTTGCATTGATTTTTATAGTCACCTTGTTTTAAAAAATCGAAAAAACGCTAAAAATTCCGAGAGCAAATCAATTTTTGTATTACTATGCAAAATCAACATGCTGATTAACAAGATTCAGACTGCAACAATGAGCCACATTACGTTTTTCATGTCATTATAGGCTAAAAAAGATGGTGGCTCAAAGTTTCACTTTTCTGGGGTAATGAATGTGTCACGAATAAATATTCCCTTCTATTCGCTGAACAGATGGAATTTTTTCCTTAGCAACATTTGATCACTGAGATGTGTAGTGGCACACATTGTATGAGTTTACGGTACTTTCTTCATCATTTAAGTTCTCGGCCAAAACAGCTGAGTGAGCCCCCAAGACATTTGGTCTCCTATTCAACGCAGGAAGCGTCTATTTCAGGCAGATCTCCTTACAAGAAAAAGTGCTATCATGTAACTCACTTCGTGAGCATCGATCTACTTGTTTGTGTTTCTTTCTTTACCTCACTTATCGTACCTGACTAATGATATTGTGTATGCTTTTTCTGTAAATCTGCTACCACCGTACTACGCTGACCCACCACTAAAAAAGTTAATATCTAAATGAGGCAAAATTAAATCCCGGCATTGTACATTGTAGTGAGAAGCAAAAAATTCAAGCCGTACCCTATTACGAACCTACACCTAACTACCTACATTGAGTTTACATATTGACAAAGAATTCAAGGCCAACCCTAAACTTGTTAATTTCTGTTGTTAGGGTTCTGGGGACAAGCGATAGCAATGGTGTGCACGGGGTTTGTAACAACTCATGAAGCCACTATCGTCTGGACAGTGCTATTCTTCCTTCTGGCGTCATTCCGGACAATCGGAATGGAGGTAGCTTTCTTGGAGATGGCACCGAACTACTCTGGGCTCATTTACGGAGTTGTGAAATCCATAGCGAATATACCTCTTCTTACATTGGTGGTAATAGAATTTGCTTCAGGCACAACCGAAGTGAGCATATTAATCCCGTTTTTTAAATAAATTTTCAAGTAAGTATATAATTGTACCTACTTGATAATGTAAGTATATATAAAACCTACCTACCTAAAGCCCTGTACACATCAATAAGCGGAGGGGAAGGAGCAGGAGTAGTGGTGGGAGACGAAGGGGGTACCGAGACCACCGACCGCCAGAGAAGTCAGTCGTGTCTTGATAGAGCTACTCACCACAACCCCTTCCTGACGCAGGACCCCCTCAATTAGTGACCCGAATCAGTTTTGAAGTGACCCGGATCATATACGTTGAAGTGACCCGGTACAAATATTTTGAGTTAGTGAAGAGTAGTCGAACAGTTGATAGTCAAGTGAAGTTGAACAGTTAATAGTCAAGTATAGTATTAAAGTAAAGCCAATAGTCAAACCTGAATACCCCGCAACGTCGTAGAACCCTCTTTCGGACTGGTGCACGGTACGCCCTCCCAGCCAAGCAGGCCTACGCGTCGACCGGACTTCTCCCAAAGGACTTCGAGAATTGGACTGTAAGCTGTATAACGCCCCGGTAATCATTGTAAATATTCTCATTGTATTTTTTTTGTGGTTCCTAGTTTAATTTCGTTTAATGTTCATGTTGAATTAGTTATAGTTAATTCATTTCCGTTTTCGCATTGGGCTTCACCCCTAGGCGTCGTTTTTGAACGAGCGTTTGAGGTCCCAGTTGGGACGCCATTATTCTTGAGGCGTTACGCCACTTTCTAGTTTCATTCAAGGGTGTTTAACCCCCATTGAGTTATATTTTTCTATATTTTTGTTAGAAGTTCTGAACATTGTTCCTTTTTTTTTTTTTGTTCCATTTTGTACTATATATATTTATCCTTGTGATTTATTCTTTTAAATTAGACAATTAGCGTTTTCCATAAACGGCCTTTCTTCTTGATCTGGACCTCTTCCTGGTGATATACGAGAGTAAATTGAATTTAATCATACTATTTTAGGAGCTTAACTCCAGTAACCATTTTTCTGATATACAAGAGCTAATCGAATTTAGTCATACTATTTCAGGAGCTTAACTCCAGTGACTATTCTTTCTGAAATCAAATTACTTACCTTTATTTCAATTTTTGGACGGAAGCTAAAGTGCTCCGAATCCGATCACTTCTTTTCCAAATTTCTAGAAATTACACTTACCTTTAATTACCTTAGAGTCATCCAGCGACGTCTAAATAATTTATCAGACGGTAGAGTTATTTTTCGGCGATCCCTTGAGACGCCTAGTCAACACCCCTACGTCCGGCTTGCTGTGACGTCGCAGATCCAATCCCGTTCTGGTAAGTACCTTACCTACCTAGCATAAGCGTTGGGCAAGCGTAATAGTAGGTTTCTCACCCGACCGCTCAGCCCTAGGAAACCCAACTATTACAATTGGTGGCAGCGTCTGGGATTTTAGGACAATTTCGATTGTCACGAACCCTCAGTTCGGAGCCCAACGTGGACTAGGTGTTAGCAAATCACCAGGAGGTTGGCCAGAGCCGTATCGAATTTTGTTCTTATATTTTTATTTTTTTTTATTATTGTTGTTTATTGACCACACGATTGCGACTAAATAACACGATCCTAGGACACTATTTCTGTAAAAACAAGAAATAGGGCCGTGGACACGAAAACACAATCAGAGAGAGGCGTGCGAGAGAGAGAGATCGAGCGCTGGGGACAACACACTCGGTGGCTAACGGGTCGGATTGGTCGTCGCGATCCGGATCTGTGCCACCTCAGACGGTTGGGGCGACCTCACGCGTGTTCAAGCGTCCGGTTCAGGAAACTGTTCCGGGTCGACTTGTGGGCGGATCACCGGGCATAGAGGCGACGACTCGGGACAGACCCGGCACACCTCAAGCCAATCGACCCGGCACAACAGGGCGACCCGGCACAACAGGGCGACCCGGTACAGCGGGGCGACCCGGCACAACAGGGCGACCCGGTACAGTAGGGCGACCCGGTACAGTAGGGCGACCCGGCACAACAGGGCGACCCGGTACAACAGGGCGACCCGGCACAACAGGGCGACCCGGTACAGCAGGGCGACCCGGCACAACAGGGCGACCCGGTACAGCAGGGCGACCCGGTACAACAGAGTGACCCGGTACAACCTCACACAGGAGCAGCGGGTACGATTCCTCAGATCCCGGCTGAAAGGGGTGGCCAAGCGATTCCTGTCGGAAGCCACCGGTGACCAGCCGTACGAGCGGCTAAAAACCCATATCCTCCGATGGTACCGGAAAGAAGATCCAGAGCAGGCCACCGCCAAACTTTGGTCTACCCAACGACAGCCCGGAGAGCCCGTCCGAAAGTTCGCCGAACGATTGCTGGGCCTGGCGTCGCGCGCCGTGGAGGCCGAACGGGATGTGCCACTAGCACGACGACCGAGCTGGATTCGAGAACGGACCCTGAGAGCCTTCGTCCACGGGGTGGACCGAGAGACCAGCCTCTTCCTGCGACGGGGGCCCCTCGAAACTCTGGAGGACGCGGTGGATAAGGCCGAGGACTGGAAGGCGCCGGCCGAGCGGATGACGACCCGGAGCTGCGCTGGGACGTGGCGGGAATCTTGAACCAGGAGCCCCGGAAATGCTACAACTGCGGGGAGGTCGGCCATTTCGCTCTCCGATGCCCTCGTCGAGGAGGCGTCACTACCGGTCAAGCAGCCTCCCCAGTACCACCGTACTATGGGGAAAATCGGCGGAAACCGCCGACGTGGGGCACCGCCGCCCCGAAACCACGACGACCATGCTGCTTCTGCGGCGAGGTGACACACTTCCCGCAGTCTACCCACGAAAACGGGCCGAAGATGACTATTGCGACTTCTGCGGTGGTGGGGGACATCACGAAGCCGACTGCTTCAAGAAGCGAAAGATGATGGGTCCCTCCCCGACGGACGTCCAAGCAGGAGCCCCAGCGGCTGCGATAACCGCCGACCCGGCGGGCGAACCCGATGAAGAGATTCGAGGCGACGAGGTGGTGGCATTCCAAACAACCGTGGCGTTCACTGCGAGACCAATGATCTCGGTCACCGTGAAACTGGGGGCAGCGGAGCGCCGTATGGTTTTGGACACAGGAGCCGCAGTGTCCGCTCTGTCCGATGCCATACCGGGGGTGGATCTCCGACCGACGGCGGCCGAGCTGTGGGGAGCGGACGGCCAACGCATTCCGCTCCGCGGGGTCCAAACCGCACCCGTGGTTATCGGACCCGTTCAGACCACCCATGAATTCTTCGTTTTCGACAGACCGGACTCGGGATTGAACCTGTTGGGGCTGGACCTCCTGCGGAAGTTCCCGATTTGCATCCGGACGGACACGGGCGCAGTAGAGATGGACCACCCGGGGACCGGCGAGCGTCTCACCGTCGGAGCAGTGGTGCGGGACCCAGAAACTCAGCGTCGTCTGGAACGACTGTCTGCGGGACTTCGAACCCCGAGAATGCCGACCACCACCTCGATAATGAACCACAAGGAAACCACCATCGCTGCCTTTCACGAGGAGCACCGACCTAACCCTACCATGACCAACTACGATGAGCCTGAGCCGCTTCCTACCGAGGAATGGGACGAGGCTACCTCACCCGAGGAACTCTCACAACAAATCCTCGCCCATGCGGAGCACTTGACCGGAACGGAACGCGGCCGGCTGGAGGACTGTCTTCTTCAGAACACCCACCTGTTTGGTAAACCGGGCAAGACGGGGTGTACTCTGCCGGTGGCGCACGACATCGACACCGGGGACGCCGAGCCGGTGGCCAGACGACCATGTCCGGTACCCCATGCCCTACGAGAATTCGTGGAGACGCAGGTGCAGGACATGTTGGCGGACGGCGTCATCACCCCTTCACGGAGCCCATGGAATGCGCCCGTGGTCATGGCCAAGAAAAAGACTCCACCCGGTGAGCCGCAGCGTTGGAGGTTCTGCATTGACTACAGAGGCCTAAACCAGGTCACCAAGGGTAACAAATACCCCCTTCCCCGACTTCAAGAGACTCTATCACTGATGGGTGGAAGTAAGTGGTTCTCCACCCTCGACCTGACCATGGGATACCATCAGATCCCGGTGGCCCCGGACTCCCGGGAGAAGACTGCCTTCACCGCCCTGAACAGGCACTTTGAATGTGCCCGCATGCCTTTTGGGCTCAAAAATGCACCGGGAACGTTTCAGGCCGCCATGAACGACGCCCTGGATGGCATCATCGGGGAGGGCTGTCTGATCTACCTGGACGACGTGATCCTGTTCACTCCGGACGTCGAGTCACATCTCCGACTCTTGCAGGAAGTGTTCCGGAGGTTCGAGGAGGCGGGTTTCCGGGTGAACCTGGCCAATTGTTCCTTCATGCGGGCTCAGGTGAACTACCTAGGCCACGTCGTATCGAGGGACGGAGTGGAGATGGATCCCGAAAAAATATCCGCCATTCAGGACCAGCGGGCGCCGACCACCGTCAAGAGAAAGTTAACGGAAGTTAACTACGAAGTCGTGGACGTGATGGGCCAAGTCTCACGTCATCACCTGAGCAGGCTGAAGCCCGCCTTTCTGGGTTGCGTGCCGGACGAGGCCACGACCACCGACATGCCCAGCGCCGGACCGCAGGTGCCGCCCCACGAGACATCCTCGCCGCAAGGACGGCCCGACGAATCAGAGTGGCTCGAGGTGGAGGACGAGGATCCACCACCGCGCTCAACCCAAGAACCGGGACCCAGGCAGCAGGACCAGTCCCCAAATGGGACCGCTCCCACCGCCAGGGGCCGAGGAGACGAGCGAGTCGACGGAGTCCCCGGGATACAATCTACGGCGACGACCCCGCGTTGATTACGCTCGGATGCATAGCGGGGCGCAGCAGCCGTCGTCCGCAGAAGGCATCTGAAAGAGAAACGAAACCTGAAAGAGAAACGAAACCTGAAAGAGAAACGAAACCTGAAAAAGAAGAAGGAGAGAGGAGACCTGAAAGAAGAAACCTGAGAGGAGGGAATTATGTTATGTAAATTTTTGTTTTAATTAATTCAATATTAAGTGAAAAAAACTTTTCTTTTTTGTAAAACGAACACCATGTGATAAAATGTGAAGAACTGTTATTTTTTTTTTTTTTTTTTTGAATACGAAAAATCGATCTGACATCTGCTTTCCAGCCACGAGGGTTCGGTCGTTTTTTATTCTGTGTCCGGTTGCTACCGCTCGACGCACCGACGTGGGGTCGAGACCCGTCTGGGGGTAAGAGGGAATGGGGATCCGGGCTGGGGCGACCAATCACGGCCGCCGCATGAATGTGCATTTTTGTGTATGTGAGCATGAGATGGGAATGGGAGTTAGTGTGGTGACCACGGCCATGTTTCTTTGTTTCAGACGGAACCACTTAGGAATGGCGACACCCCGGGTGCCGGGCGGCAGCGAGAGTGTTAGGAGTTGGGAGGAGAGGAGAGGAGTCACAATCAAGGCAATTGAAGCAATTGGACGGGTGGCGGAGACGTTAGGGGGCATGCCGCAGCAGTTGCAAGCGGTCACCCGATGCATCACCCAATTGGCGAGCATCGTCGCCGAGCCGGAACCAGTCGTAGTCTCAGCTGCGTCCTCGGACCGGGAGATAGCCATGCTCAAATACCAGGTGCAGGCCCTCCAGGAGCAGCTATCGCAGTGCCGCAACGACACCATCACCGAGCCGAGCGGATTGAACCTTACCAGCGCACCAGGGTCGCCCGACGCGACGTCCACACCGGAACCAACCGCCAGCCTGCCCGCGCCAAGCAATCCAGATGATGGGGCAAGCGAGGACTCGCCACCCTACTCCCCGATCAGACCACCAAACCAGGACCCTGCCCAAGTAACAGAATCTGCCCGGACTATTCTGAGCGCCTGTCCGGTATGCGGCGTACCAGGCCGGCTCATCATTGGCTTCAGATGCCAGTCGTGTAAAACCTTTTGGAACCGACTGGTGGTGAGGGCGAAACAGTTCCCGCTGGGTCACCCAAGCCACCCACGCACCTGCCGAAAAAGGGACCATCAAGAGGCCAGGCCACCAAAATGCCCCGGCTGCCGCAGATGGCGGTACGAACGTGCCTTGCTGGGGGCCCGCCCAGACCTGCCTCTGCCGCTTCCGGCCGTCACTCCGGAGGGGAAGCACAAAGACGATGAGGGCATCGGCCTCCGGGGAAAGGAGGGGTGTAATGGGGCGGCCATGGAGGAAGGACCCCGGACCTCTCAGATGGAGCGCACGAGTCCACCCGGGCGGCCCATCCACGCTGGAAGAGCCTCAAGGAGGGGAAGAGGCGCGTTGGCCACGGCGCAGGAGGGGAAGGAGCAGGAGTAGTGGTGGGAGACGAAGGGGGTACTGAGACCACCGACCGCCAGAGAAGTCAGTCGTGTCTTGATAGAGCTACTCACCACAACCCCTTCCTGACGCAGGACCCCCTCAATTAGTGACCCGAATCAGTTTTGAAGTGACCCGGATCATATACGTTGAAGTGACCCGGTACAAATATTTTGAGTTAGTGAAGAGTAGTCGAACAGTTGATAGTCAAGTGAAGTTGAACAGTTAATAGTCAAGTATAGTATTAAAGTAAAGCCAATAGTCAAACCTGAATACCCCGCAACGTCGTAGAACCCTCTTTCGGACTGGTGCACCGGTACGCCCTCCCAGCCAAGCAGGCCTACGCGTCGACCCGGACTTCTCCCAAAGGACTTCGAGAATTGGACTGTAAGCTGTATAACGCCCCGTAATCATTGTAAATATTCTCATTGTATTTTTTTGTGGTTCCTAGTTTAATTTCGTTTAATGTTCATGTTGAATTAGTTAGAGTTATCTCATTTTCCATTTCGTATTGGGCTTCACCCTTAGGCGTCGTTTTGAACGAGCAGTTGAGGTCCCCGTTGGGACGCCATTATTTTGAGGCGTTACGCCACTTTCTAGTTTCATTCAAGGGTGTTTAACCCCCATTGAGTTATATTTTTCTATATTTTTGTTAGAAGTTCTGAACATTGTTCCTTTTTTTTTTTTTTTTTGTTCCATTTTGTACTATATATATTTATCCTTGCGATTATTCTTTTAAATTAGACAATTAGCGTTTTCCATAAACGGCCTTTCTTCTTGATCTGGACCTCTTCCTGGTGATATACGAGAGCAAATCGAATTTAATCATACTATTTCAGGAGCTTAACTCCAGTAACTATTTTTCTGATATACAAGAGCAAATTGAATTTAATCATACTATTTCAGGAGCTTAACTCCAGTAACTATTTTTCTGAAATCAGATTACTCACCTTTTATTTCATTTTTGGACGGAGGCCAAAGCGCTCCGAATCCGATCGCTTCTTCTTCCAAATTTCTAGAAATTACACTTACCTTTAATTACCTTAGAGTCATCCAGCAACGTCTAGATAATTTATCAGACAGTAGAGCTATTTTTCGGCGATCCCTTGAGACGCCTAGTCAACACCCCAACGTCCGGCTTGCTGTGACGTCGCAGATCCAATCCCGTTCTGGTAAGTACCTTAACCTACCTAGCATAAGCGTTGGGCAAGCGTAATAGTAGGTTTCTCACCCGACCGCTCAGCCCTAGGAAACCCAACTATTACAGGGGCAGCGATCCATCCATTCAACATCACCCATGAGACAACTCGATTTTTGGGAAAAAGTTCTCCATTTGAGTTTTTATACTCTGGCTGTCTCTTATAGATACCCATGTTCCACCAGAACTTGAAAAAGATGAAACCTCGTGGTATTCATTTTGGTTTATTACTTTCGAAAATGAGCCTTAAATGAGAGACCGCAGAATGAAAATTATTAATCCCTCTTAATTAATAATTTAACTTCTAATGAAAGGAAAATCAACTTGAGCAATCGCTTTATTCTAAGTGGATGCTCCAGTTTTCAAATGGTTGTAACAATATGTCCTCCGTGACCCTCTGAGAGAATCAATTTTCTTCTTCAGCGCTGCTGTAGGGTCTCTTGAAGTTGTTCCAATCTCACGCCTAGCATCTTCTTTGACGGTGAGATTATAATACAGTAAATTATCTTTATTTTTCAAAGCGCCTCCTGTTTTTCAGAATCCCTTACATATGTGGAGCAAAACATTCTCGTTGTCCCAACTGTCCGGTTTTAGGGAGGAGATAGTGGATTCTTGTTCCAACTTTTCATTTTCCACCGGAAGTCATAAAAATACTACGAACAATAGTTGAAATAAGAAAAAAGTTCAAGTCATTTGGCATGATCTTATGAACGGATTTTTGTAAATCATCGTTTTATATTTATGTTTGAGCACTTTGAGTGCAATGGATTTGTTATATCGATTTTATGGCAAAAAACGAATCCCAACAATAGTTTGTTATTCAAAATAGCTTTCGGACTTTTAGGTTTTTTTTGCAATTTTTAACGATTTTGGCATAACATTCAAGGATTTTTAACGCCAGATTAATGAAATTAAAGTAAATTTTTCTGCATAATTTGATGCATAAATTTTTGGAAATTCTAATTTATAGTAGATTTTTATTTTAGTGATTTTTGCTATTTACATATTTTGCTGTTTGGCTATTTTTGGACACATATATTTATTATTATTCAGGTACATTTTTGTTCTCACAATTTTAAAACGTTCAAATATAAGAGAAATACAGTGTAAAAAATAATATTGTGCAGTTTGAAGACATTTTCAGGATCAGCGATTTTTTTCTTTTTTAAAAGTAGGTACATTTTGCCATAAATACCTACATTGTTTGTGAACAATTTTTTGTTTAAAATTTATGTTTGAGGAAAATTGTATTATTTATAAAACCCTCCATTTCTTTGGGAGGAAACAACATTTTTAAAACGATAAAATGCAATTTTCTTCCGTAACTATCAGGGTAAAAGTGAAATTAACTTTGATGTTGAAATGAAATGCTAGATGATTCTGAGCGTGTGAAAGTATAGTTTTAAAATTTAAAATTCAACTGTTTCCTTGACAAAATTTGCTCACTGATTATTCGTTTCTGCTCTCAATCTTGAGAAACCGTACTTATGTATATTTAATTTCAGAGTTAGATCAAAACCGATTTTAATAAATAAACGTTTTGAAAAATTAGGTAGCAACTAAAATTTGACAATTGCTAGAGTTCTATTTTCTATCAAAATTCGTATTAGTATTCTTTAAACAAAAAATTTGTGTGTTGTGACTCTAAATTAAATTATTTCCGTGAACTGCAGCTGACTAAGGACGATCTCAGAGTATACCTTTTCACATCAGCTCTCATGCATTTTCTCGCAAACTTCATATATTGCAACGGTTTCAACACAAAATGTCAAGAATGGAACAAAGGTGAGAGGATACCTACTAACATTATTAAACAACTAACATTAGTGAACACTGCAAATTATTACACAAAGGTTTATTATTATTAGAGATAACTTACACGCACGTCATTGGTCTACAGGCCACTTATGAAACTTGTACTTATGAAACCTGACGCCTCTCGACTCCCAGAAGGGTTCACACCTTACAGCTGTAGGGCCCCGCTCTACGCTTTTTAGTAAATGTCGATAAAAACGGTAGTTAGGTCGAATAGGAACGAAATTAGCCATAGAGGTCCCTCAGCTGATCAGTGCGCCTCCTTACCACGGCATTGTTTTCGAGCAGCTACGTTCCTTCCAAGTACCTACTGAAAAGTATTCTGAATACCCCAACGGACCTCCGTTTCAAATTTCAGCTCCTTGGTAGATTAAAAAAGAAATTAACTTCACGGGCCCCGTACCGTAACGAACTTTCGTAAACGAATTGCGTAATGCAAGTTCGTGGTGGTCAGGCGAAAGGCTAACATTGTCATCAGTATGTAGATATAGCCACATTCTGAGGGAAAATTAATGCAATTAATTAATATGTCTACGCATTGATCACTTTGATCGAAGTAAAACGACACTTAGGTACACTAGGACAGGGCCGTCGCACCAACGAACAGTTGGATGGAACTGGAAATTCCTAACTTCGCGTACCTACTAAAAATTCCATATAGAGTATATAGACGTATATAATTTTCATTAATGAACCTTTCTAGTCCACCAAGAAAAATGTTAATCCCCCCCCTCCCCCCCCCCCCTTCAAGTTTGTTGGATAGGTACGTAGATTGGAATACTTACACGAGAAAAAAATGACCCAAAAATGGGTAGTAAGAGCGTGACAGGTACTTACGTATGTAAGGTTGAGTAAAGACGACCGGGTAAGAAACATCTATTTAACTGACAGCACTGGTTCACCTGAATTTACACAACGGGTCGTGAACATCAGTGATCGGAAGGGATGTAAAATTTAGACTGAATTTAGCAACAAATTCAACAAAAGGGGAAAAAACTGCTCTGCTAACTCATATCATGTGTTACAAGTCTGCCAGATGTACTTTTAGGCAAAAGCCGACAGAATCATAATGCTGGCCTAGTTGTAGCTATCTACATATACAGGGTGATTCCCTCGCAGATGCAAAAAAAAAAAAAAAAAAAAAATTGGGTGAAACTGCATAAAAAATGGAGTAAAATGCCGCCAACCGCATATTTTTATCTCAATCCGTACTCGAGATATGATTTTTTAAAGGTTTTTCCAGAATACCGTGTTTTTTTTTCATTTTAAACTCGGATTTCTCCACTTTGCCTCATTTAGTTTTAACTTTTAACCTCATTTTCGGTATCAGCATTAAATTTCCTATAATAATAGTGTACTTGGGTTCTTAAAAAGTACCATCCGAAGACCCTCACATCAGCTCAAACATTGACGATTTTGAAAAAAAATAATATTTCTGAAAATCTTTAAAACTTTACTACTCTTCCAAAACGAATCCTGGAAACTGGCAAATCTCATGAAAACTGCTTCATCAAATATGCTTTCCAACGGTATAATCAAGTTTACTTTTATTTTGTTATTTAGGGGAGAAAATAATGTTTTATTGTTAAAAAATGTGGGGTTTTCAATGAAATTGTTGTTTTTTCTCGAAAGATGACCCTCCATGAACCAACAATTATGGGGTCGGTTTTTATGTATTTTTCTCGCTGGATCGAATGGAAACTCTTGCATATCTCTCAACTACGTTATAATCGATTTTTACACTTAAATTAACTAGTTTTACCCCATAACACACATACATTTAATCGTTACAAGCAAACTAAACATTTGCGATTTTAAGTGTAAAACTTGGTTATAACGGAGTTGGAGAGATCTACAAATGTTAACATTCGATACAGCGTGAAAAAATACATAGACACGGAGGTTCATCTTTCGAGAAAACCAACAATTTCATTGAAAAACCCACATTTTTTAACATTAAAACGTAATTTTCTCCACTAAATCACAAAATAAAAGCAAACTTGATTGTACCGTTGGAAAGAGTATCAGACGAAGCAGTTTTCATGAGATTTGCCAGTTTCCAGGATTCTTTTTAAAAGAGTAGTAAAGTTTTAAGGATTTTCAGAAATATTCTTTTTTCAAAATCGTCAATGTTTGAGCTGATGTGAGGGCCTTTGGATGGTACTATTTAAGAACTCAAGTACACTATTCTTATAGTAAATTTAATGCTGATTCCGAAAATGTGGTCAAAAGTTAAAATTGAATGAAGTAAAGTGGAGAAATTTGAGTTTAAAAGGAAAAAACACGGTATTCCTGAAAAAACCTTTAAAAAATCATATCTCGAGAACGGATTGAGATAAAAATATTCAGTTGGCGGCATTTTACTCCATTTTTGATGCAGTTTCACCCAAATTTTTTTTTACATCTGCGAGGGAATCACCCTGTATAGAACAGGTAGGTACATACCAATCTTCTATATTTTTCAAAAGATCCTCCAATTTTGCATCCTTTCTTTTGAAAATTCGATAGTAAATTGTCTAATTTTAAGTAAAATGTGCGTGTTCGAATTTCCCAAATTGGCAAATTAGCAAGTTGCTATTCTCCAGCAATAGGTATTAGTCCAAATCTTTCAAGTTTCGAAATGATCATACAGTACATTAATCAATAAATTGTATTTTAGTTGAGGTTTCCCTAATGTCAGAATTGGTGTGTTTTTAAATAAGAAGCCACAAAGAACAAAGAAAGATCGCCAGATGATCAGTGAGCATTCGAAATTTGCAAGTTGTAAAATTAGCGGGTTGGAAAGTGGGGATTTGAAAATTGGCGAGTTGGAAAACTGTCAAAGCCAGTTGCGAAATAGAAAACAAAAGAAACTGGCAAATAAAAAATTAGATGTTGAAACATTGAGAAGTTACATTTAAGAGACAGTTGACAAATCGTACAAAAACTTCAGTCTACACAAATTGGAAGGTTTGGAAACAAGAGTTGGAAATTTTCCTAAAAAACGGGATGCAAACTTTGGTTGACCCCCTCTAAAAGACATTTCCATACCAAAACTAGCTTTAGGAATAAGGAGTGGATATATTACAAAGGATACTGATGAATTTATGAACTTTTTTCAGCTGCCATGGGTGGTCAAGGCAAGTCTATCTCCGTTGTGTTCAATTGAAAGAATTCATCTCTGTTGTGAAGGAATTCACTTGTAGAAGCCCCAAAATCTCCATGTTGGTATTTATCTACGGAACTGAAGCGAAGTTTTCAAGATGGGCTCCTCATTGAAACCATATTTATTCGCCTCGACCTCTTGGTCTAAATGACATCCAGCCATATAATATCGATTAAATTTCCAATCTTGAAGAAATAATGATTGCCATGATTGAATCAACCTGATAAAAACAACAAATCCCCTATGAATGGACTAGTGAAGCGTAGGTAGTTGAATTATTTTATCTCATTAATTTTCAGTTGGTATTGCCTTCATCACTATCGGTATAAATAGATCAGTGGTGCCAACCATAGGAATTCATAGTCGAGAATTGAGTCTGAGTGGGCCCCAAAGATGACACACTTAAGTGAACTCCTGCCATCACTCATCGATATTAAGGGCACTTGGTACCCCCTTAGTAGTTATTGTTTGTTACTGATGATGGCCTAACCGTCGAAATCGATTTAACATTGTAACTCTTTATTTCTCGTGGAAATAGACAACGTTTTTCACTAACTTCCGTTTTGAAATGGGTTTCCACAACTTCGTCGCGAGTGATTTAGTTTGTTTAGTTCGTACTTGGTACCCCCCAAAAAATGGCGAAATTTGTGACCCATTATCTCGGCACTCGTTGGGCCGATTTCGATGATCTTTTTTTTAACTGATAGATCTTGTAAATATCTAAAGATCTGCGGAATCGGATTGAAAAAATATTAATTTGCCGCATTACAATATCGAAGCCAATTTCGGAAATATTGGTGGTATTTGAGGTAACTTCCGTCCCCTCTCCTCTGTCCCGTAATTACAATAACTTATTTCAATAAACTATTCCCGCAGATTTATGCAGTAGGTTGAGAGATAACTTTCTAAAGAGAGTAAAATGCGGTTCAGTAGATCCCAAGATAGAGGGTCCGATGCGCAAAAATATGTTACTTATCAGGAGAGCCATAAAACGAAAAAGTAACGATATTCGCGCTTCTGCGACGTTTTGGTGGACTAATATGACTTGAATATGTGTGAATGAGTTAGTAAACTGAATGACTTCACTTCACACAGTCAGAGCATAATACCAACCAACCAGAATGATAAGATAATAACAATGATAAAATGTTCTGTTATTCTACGTTGTTTGCGTTTCTACTCGTCCGTGCGATTTTCCGCGTTCGGTTTGTCCGTATAGTTTTAGTGCTGTACGCAATGACGAAAAGTCAAACATATTTCTAACTTCTCCAAGAAGTTACGTGAAGATGATTCTGCGTCCTAAATCTGCCACTTACCATCCAGCTCAAGTCTTTCACCCAGCTCCGATCCTTAGGCTTCCTATGATCCTTCCGTTCTTGGAACTTCATTCTCTAAAACCCCTCTTTTTCCTAGCACTTCATCCGGTGACTCAAGCTGGTTATCTTCCTCCAAGAAGAAATTAGGATTTGTAAGTACCAGTATTTTGGATATTATCGAATTTCCCTATCTGTTTGAATTTGAAAAAAGCAGGGGCAGCGGACTATGAGGCGGGCAATTTCTAAGTTAATTTGTGAGACATTTGAATTTTGTGAATATTATATGCAATATATTATCTTGTTCAGGAATGAATCTAGTTTTATTTAAAACAAAAAAAGAAAAAGGGTTGAAAAATTTTTGTCGGGGTACCAAATGCCCTTAAACCATAGAAGCTGAGGGAGAACTTCAACTCCACTGCATGAATCCGTTGAGTGTGCATTTGGAAAGCACACTGAGTGCGCCCTCGTGGTCACCCTCAAATATCGTCTATGATTCAGGCAACTCCAGTCCCTCTGATCTATGTATACCGACAGTGATGTAGGTACATCACTACTGAAAATGTCCACCTACAGAAAATTTATGAAATAAAAAAAATCAGGTAATTGGTTGGCCGACGCTTTCAAGCCCATTTATTGGGGACAAAAGTTATTTGAACATTGGATCGGGATTTTTCTGGGTGAGGTAGAGTATAAAATTACAACGTGATGGAACAATTCATTCTAAAAAGTCCAGTCATGCAGCATGACCCCATGAGCGAATGTTTGAAGAAATCTTCGACATTTCAGTCGCTATTGATCGTGTAGAGAAATTTTAGTTTATGATTTTGATAGACAAACATGGTATCAAATTATTAAAAATAATTAGGAGGTACTCATACTTTATTATTATTAGGAGGTACTTATACATACTTTATTATTAGGAGGTACTTATACATTAAAGAGAGCGACCGAGAGAATCGGAGGACGGAATATTTAACAGAGTAAGCTCATCAATTGTAATTAGGGTTTTTTTTTTTATTTTTTTTTTAACAAGTACCTATTACCTACGTTTTAAACAGCATGGTTCTAGGATTGTTTATACAGGGATACTTACATCAGAGTAGTTCAATCTGAATTTGGACAATGTTTCATACAAATATTACCGATTTTTACAACTAGCGAAAGGCATTTTTCGATTTTTGACTGATTTTTCAACTTTGAAATTTTTGAAAACTTGATACATATTCTCATAGGAAATTTTACGCTGATTCCGAATATACCACATGTTAGTATGCTGAAAAAATTATTTCGCACAACAAATCGCAAAAAACAGGCTATTTTGAAATTTTTGACTACATTTTTGAAAATTTCAACCCGAAGATGTAATCCGATCATGCTGCCCAACGAACTTGAACTTTCGTTTTGTGTCCTTAACATTTTAAAATTTGTTTGAAGTTTCTAGCACAATTCTACGGACAGTTATCGTCTGAAATGACACATACATACATACTTTTTTTTTTTTTTTTTTTTTTTTTTTTTTTTTTTTTTTATTAGAAAACTCTTCTCAAAGACGGAGGGGGTACGCCATTAGGAAAAAACCAAAAAACTAAATTAAAAAGACATATATACATACATAAAAAAATGCGTTAAACTTCAGAATATGATTCAGAATAGCCTGAAACGGATTTCTGCATAAATTTTTTTCAAAAATTCATTCTACAAATTTTGAGGCGAGAGCAATAGCTTAATTTTCTTCAAAAATTCGCTAACAGCTGAGAGGGCTCTGCAGCTTATTACTTTTGTTCCTATTAAGCTTCTTCCGGGGCTAGCCCATATGCGATTTTTCCTTATAAAAATATCCATAGTTCAGTGTGCACAAAAGTTCCCCTACGAACTCCCCTACTTTTCAATGCTTACCTGATCACGCTTGAATCGTCGATCTTTTATTAATTTTTGATTGTTGGTATATCGTGGGTACTTATTATACCGTTTACGTTTAAAATCCCAGTTAAAATAAAGCAAAAATGCAATAAATAGAAGACTACAGTGGTGATTGAAATAGTTCAGTAGAAATGATTAAAATAGATATTCGATTGTAGCAATATTTATATTCTAATCTTGCATATTGCTGGTTTGAGTTTGTTTACATTTCGTTATGTTTCTCGCTCTCGGTTTCACGCCCCGTATTTTATTTCACGTACTTATATAATACAGTTGTGTGATATTGTCCAGAAAAAGTGTTTTTCGCGCTGAAATACTTAACAATTGAGGATAAACCTGTAAGGGAGAAACGTCCACAGATATGATTTTGCTGGCAGTATGCTAGTATAATAGTATAATAATAGGTCTAGTGCTCCCCAGTTCATAGGTACCTATTCGTATTTATCTTAGTTTTTAACGTCCGGATTAGATGATCGTAATATTTTTTCTAGATAGTATTGTGCTTTAATAATCAATAAGTGGGTTTGTGAATATGAAAGCGTACATGATTTAAAATCATGAAAAAAAGCCATTGAATATGTATAAAAGTTTGACAGGAAGTAGGTACTAGAAATTAATAATAAACTGTAAAATAAAATGAAATCCTTGACTGTAGCTCCTTCATAAGAAATGACTTAGCTACGACACTGTTGTGATCTACATTTGAGGAGTTTGTTTCCAAAACCTGACATATCCGTTTTTTGAAAAAATGAGATTTTGAGCGGCAAATGTTCTTGAAATGGTTTCTCATAGCTAAGTAAAGCGTTTTCAGTCCAAAACCTGACATATCTCACCGTAAACTAATAACGAAAGTCTGGATTGCTGCCAAAACCAGATACCTCCATTTGAAGTTTTGTGTCAAAACCTGACTTCCAGCTTCGGCCAATCAGAGGCCGATTTTTCTGTCATTTAGCGCTTCTTGTTTGAAGCGGGTCACAAGGACCCTACAGACAATGATTTTTATAAAGACGTTTTTAGCGAATTTTTGAAGAAAATTGAGCTATTGCTCTCGCCTCAAAATTTGTAGAATGTGAATTTTTGAAAAAATTTTATGCAGAAATCCGTTTCAGGCTATTCTGAATCATATTCTGAAGTTTAACGCATTTTAGCGAATTTTCTTAGAAAATAAAGCTATTGCAATGGCTCCAAAAATTTTAAAATAAAAATTTTCAAAAATTTTCTTTATCGAAATCTGTTTTGAGGCATTCTGAAATGATTCCTGGATTTTAACGCTTTTTTATATGTGTATATATATATATATATATATATATATATATATCTATATATATATATATAGTTTTGATGAAAAATGAAAACACTCGCGTGTAATATTATTTTGAGGTATTACAGAAGGTTGGAAAAAGATAGGAAACACTTTACAAAAATTTTGTTTATTTAAGTGTTTCCTATCTTTTTCCAACCTTCTGTAATACCTCAAAATAATATATATATATATATATATATATATATATATATATATATATATATATATATATATATATATATATATATATGTCATTCCAGACGATAACTCTCGATAGAATTGAGATAAAAACTTCGTTCTTTCGCCAAAAAATCAAGCATTTCAAAAGAAAGGATGAGTTCGTTGGACAACAATTTTTGAGCACATTAAATTGGTCAAATTTCGAAAAATTTACCCAAAAAATCACTAAAAATGGCTAAAAACGGCCAAAAATCGTTAAATTTATATTTTTTGCAGAATTTTAGTCAAAACTAAATTTTCAACGATTAACTAGGACATTAAAAATTTTTGCTCAAAATTATGATGAAAAACGTACTTAAATGTCATTAAAATTTGCTAAAATATCTATAAAAACTGCAAAAAAATTTAAAAATCAAAAATCCCTTTTGAATCAGTGGAATTTTATTTAGAATAAGTTTTTGCCATGGGTTTTTAACCATTTCTGTCAACTAAAATTGCTCAAATTTAAATGCAATTTAACATACTATAGTACGATAGATAGTTTATGAAAATTCGCTCATACGATCATGCTGCATGACTGGAACTTTTTTTTTTATGTATGTATGTATGTATGTATGTATGTATGTATGTGTCATTCCAGACGATAACTGTCCGTAGAATTGTGCTAGAAACTTCAAACAAATTTTAAAATGTTAAGGACACAAAACGAAAGTTCAAGTTCGTTGGCCAGCATGATCGGATTACATCTTCGGGTTGAAATTTTCAAAAATGTAGTCAAAAATTTCAAAATAGCCTGTTTTTTGCGATTTGTTGTGCGAAATAATTTTTTCAGCATACTAACATGGGGTATATTCGGAATCAGCGTCAAATTCCCTATAAGAATATGTATCAAGTTTTCAAAAATTTCAAAGTTGAAAAATCAGTCAAATCGGAATAATGCCGTTCGCTAGTTGTAAAAATCGGTAATATATTTGTGCATGAAACATTGTCCAAATTCAGATTGAACTACTCTTATGGAAGTATCCCTGTATAACCAATCCTACAACCATGCTGTTTAAAACGTAGGTAGTAGGTGCTTGTTAAAAAAAAAAAAAAAAAAAAAAAAAAAAAAAAAAAGTAATCACAACTGATGAGTTTACTCTGTGAAATATTCCGTCCTCCGATTCACTCGGTCGCTCTCTTCAATGTTTTACGCTCAACTGTTTTAGGATTTGATTTAGCTTTAATACTGTCTGTGGCTTAGAAAAAAGTATGAGTACCTAATAATTATTTTTAATAATTTAATTCCATGTTTGTCTATCAAAATCATAAACTAAAATTTCTCTACATGATCAATAGCGACTGAAATGTCGAAGATTTCTTCAAAAATTTGCTCATGGGGTCATGCTGCATGACTGGACTTTTATGATGCGTAACTGTAATGTAAATGGTGAAAGTAATGATAATAATCCTGAAAGTGATGATGACATGATCATTACCTATCGTGATAGTGAGACGAACTAAATCACTCGCGACGAAGTTGTGGAAACCCATTTAAAAAACGGAAGTTAGTGAGAAACGTTGTCTATTTCCACGAAAAATAAAGAGTTACACTGTTAAATCGATTTCGACGGTTAGGCCATCATCAGTAACAAACAATAACAATAACAAACAATAAGTTATTGTTTGTTACTGATGATGGCCTAACCGTCGAAATCGATTTAACAGTGTAACTCTTTATTTTTCGTGGAAATAGACAACGTTTCTCACTAACTTCCGTTTTTTAGTGATAGTGAGGACGAAACTATGTGATTTTTTTACCCTACTGAGATTTTAAGCGAGGTTTTTATGAATCTTTTTTTAAAGGGGGTTCGGTATGCACTTCTTTTCTAAGTAAAGTTTTTTTTATAGAGAAATTGTGAGTCAGAAGGAACAGAGACACCTGAAGTTTTTAGGTAATCATATTTTTATGATGAGTACCTACCTAACAAATGTAAAAAACGCTGCAAATTATTACACAAAGGTTTATTATTTATGTATTATACAGCCCTTCTACGTAGATCTCTGGTCCATAATTATTAAACGCCGCTTGTAGTATATTAAGGGTGGAATTCATAGACAAAGCCTGAGTGAGTGTTTTCACTCGCACTCACCTAAATGGAGGGTCACCCTCAACTCACCAGTTCGAATTCATGGTTGAGTGGAGTGGTTCACTCAACAGTTAGGGGCACACTCAGATTACAGGAGCTCAACAGTGCACTCAGGGTACATTCAACGCTTTTTCAACATAAGTTGGCAGCCCTGGCAGTACGATGTAGGGGAATTTTCCCTGGTTTGAGGAAAAAAGGACGGGAAAATTCCCTCTCACATTCCGCACTGATCAATAACAGTTCTCAAAGGTTACACTTTTCTTTGTGTTTTTGCTTTTTAAGCTATTATCCTTGTTCCTTGGCGAGACAGGACATAGGCCTTATCAGACAAAAACCAAAGTTATTGGTCCTCCCGCCTGGATCGGGGCAGCCATAAGTTGAAGTGAATCCTTGTTGCTTGTTTGTGTAAGTGCTGATAATTTGTGTTTATTATCTATTGATTTTTAGTATTGAATTGTATAATTATGTATAGAGTTGTGACGAAAAAGAAGTGAGAAAATGAGAAAACAATGATTCGCCAGTTAGTTTTAAAGAACAGATATATGTAGTTGAAAATCAGAAGAGTTATGGTATAATGAGACTGTTGGACAAAAAGAAGACGTGAGGTTTTGGAAGAGCTGCAAGCAATCACATTTTCTTGGAATTCTCATTGATTGTACATCCTGATGAATGGAAGGTAAGTTACCTACCGACAACTCATTCCACAAACCAAGATGAATCACAAAATCATGCACTACTAACAAACTTGATATGTAGAGATCGCATGAAATCAAAGAGCGACCAATACTTTCAGCTGTGGTACCTAGTTATAAATCTTTTCCATTTATTTTAGGCTCCTAAGGGTTCGTAGTTGTTCATGACTGTATCTTTCCCGAATCGGAATAGTTTGCGAAATATTTCGTTGTTGACTGTGTAACATTCGAATAGGATCTGTCACATCAAACATGTACCTAATTACAGTTTAGGAACAGCCTAACTACTCTTATGTGTGCGTCCTCTTATGAAGTTTTTGAATAAACTCCGAACTTAAATAATCGATGTATGTTCTACTATATTACCTATTCCTATACCTACGTGAAAATAATAATAAAAGTTATCAGTTGACGCACTTAAGTGACCTCCTGCCGTCACTCAGGATTTTACACCATTGAGCTGAGGGTGATACTCACCTCAATGCCATTTTTTGTTTATGAATCCCGTTGAGTGTGCACTTAGGTTGCACACTCAGTGCACCCTCAGGGTCGCCCTCAAATCACGTCTATGAATCGCACAGAGTGCATGAATTCCCTTATCGATACACTTAGGGGCCCACTCAGACTCAATTCCCGTCTATGAATTCCGCCCTTAGTATCGGAACTCGGAGCTTCGGACCTCACAAATGGGTTCTATCCATTACAGCAGCGGAATCTCACAATTTTACGCTTTTTAATATAGTTGATAAACATAACAATTTATTACCAAGTCATCTTTCCAACACATAAAAGTGTTACCTATACTGTACATTGATATCATCTAATTGGTCAAATTTCAAAAATGTGCTGTCAAAATCACTGAAAATGGCTAAGAATTGTTAAATTGATATTTTTTAGCATAAGATTGGTCAAATAAAGTTTATCAACTATGAAAAAGTACATTAAAAAATTTATGTACGAAATTATGCTAACAACTTGAACTTCATTAAATTTTGTTTTAAAAAATCTATAAAATTGCAAAAAATAGCCTAAAATCCAAAATCTCTTTTTGAATAGAAGAGAGAATACTTTTTTTTTCCATAAAATTAATAGCTAACATTTTCTTTTTACTCATAAATCTATAATTTCTATACAACTTGAAATATTACACAAAAAAGACACTTTTTCACCTATTTTTGGCTCATAGCACCCATGGGTGTGGAGCGATCGAGCTGGCGAGAAGTTAGGACCAACTAGACCTCAAGTGGAGTTTACGTGCGAAAGAACAGATTTTTAAAGTCAATTCTAAGGTCTTTTATGGCCCGGACGGCCGGCGGACGGACTTTCAAATTCGGATTCTACGCACCTTGAAACGTAAAGTGACAAAGTTTGGGGGGGGGGGGGGGGAGTTATAAAAATCTTTTGCTATACGAAAAAAGGAGAAAGTCAATAATGATAATGAAAGTGATGATGAGAGTATGAATAACCATCTCAAACAAAGACTAAGTTGGTACTTAAAGGATTCCTTGTTAAGAGAGTTAAGACTATTTTCCTACAGATGTTCCTACTAAACATTCCTATGTTTAGATAAACTTCGTAATAAGCTAATTTATTTTTCTCTATTGTTATATAACACAGATTGTAAACGTTTTCGAAACACTGTTTTTTAAAGCAACATTTTTTTATGAAGAAATTATGTCTTTTATGTTCCAAATAAACTAATGTAAAAATGATTTTTCTGAACGTTTTGTGCCAAAACCTGGTATATCCAAAATTTAATTAAATATATCACTTTGAATAGTTTCTCTGGATCTTCTTTGAATCGATATTAATGGAAGGAAACAAGGAATGAAGCATAGAAAAAAATACACTGCCAAGGAAATGGCACATTAGCTTCCTCGTGACCTTCACAGTACGTCACCATTAAATTCCAAAAAACTAGAAACGACCGGTTTTGGCATCAGGGACTTAATAAGGTGGGAAATAAGGGGACCATGTAGAGCTATACCCGCACGAAAATTTGAAGAAAATCGCATCAAAATTGTGGAAATTACGGCTGTTGCAAGGACCGTAACAAGAATATTTCGTTCACGCATGCGCAGAGCGTACCGCTAATGCAATTATGATGATTGTCTTATGGGACCTCAAGGGACCTTACCCACATCATCCCTGAAAATCTGACCGAAATCCGTTCAACATTGACCGAGTTATGACTGTCACAAGGAATTCACGTTAGCGCCTGCGCAGAAGCTACCGTTGATTCGATCATGATGAAGTTGATAGGGGACCATCTAGAGCTTAACCCGCACAATCCCTGAAAATTTGGTTAAAATCGGATCAAAATTGTGGAAGTTATGGCTGTTACAAGGAAATGTGGACGGACAAACAGACAGACAGACACGGAACCAAATTTGTTCAGGAGGCTCTGAAACGCAAAATGCGAGTGGAAATTTTGATTTTGGAGCAAAAAAAATTTTTTCATTTCGAAAGTGAAAACAAAGCTTCCGCTGCCTTGCAGTCTCGGAAAAATGCAAAAAGCAAAATGGATCTTCAAATTTTAATGTTACAAATACAATCATAAAATTTGTTTTTAACACAGAATGTGTTTTTGCGATGACCTACCGAAAAATAATCGTCACAAAAAACCGACAGAAAAAACCGTTATGCGCCTTTTATAATGATTTTCACGTACAACCAAGCCGTTGGTAGGGAAATGGAACTTCCGCAATTTTAATCGCTCAGAAATCGTTCACCATTCGTTGGAAAGCTCCTGATTTATCCAACCATATTATGTTAACTACTGCGAAGTGCGTGGCCATCAACCTGAGTTATGAGCATGGTTATTTGAATCAATTGTTTACACACAGATGATCATTCTCAATAATTGATATTGTCAACATGATTGCAACCGCTTGTAAATTTTCTTATGATTTTCACGTACAACCGAGCCGTTGGTAGGGAAATGGAACTTCCGCAATTTTAATCGCACAGAAATCGTTCACCATTCGTTGGAAAGCTCTCAATTTATATAGTATTTTTCTTGTAGTTACATATTTATTTATATAATATTTATAGGGTTTTAGACCAAATTAAATGTCTAACAATTATTTATTTTATTATTGCCAAATATTGTTATTATTCACGTGCAACCAAGCCGTTGGTAAGGAAATAGAATCATCGCAAAAACACATTCTGTGTTCCTATGATTTCATACAGAGTATGGAAAAAGAAATAAACCGGGGGGTGCAGGGGGGCGGAGCCCCCCGCCGAGGCGCAAAGCGCCGAGTTTTGCAAAATTTACTAAAGTGGATATGTCAGGTTTCGGAAACAAGCTCCTCATTTGTTTCTTGGGTTAGAGCAAAGTAATCGGGTACAGCTATTCAAAATTTCGTTCTTCGACGACCCTTATTCTCGACTTCTAGGCCTTCGCAGTTTTCGTTGGCGCTGCTTGAAGTCACTCGGCTGTCCCGAACCTCCCCTCTTCACCCAACTGAGCGCCTCTCCCACCCCTTCCAGCGCCGTCACCCCCTCCACCGTCCACCGCTCGAAGCCTTTCAGTCCAGTCGCCTTCGGCACCACGCGAAGTGAGCATTTAGTTCGTACTGTTCACATCTCCCCTATCGTTTTTGTTCTTGACGTTTTTGTTCCCGACTCTCCATCCGCGGAATGTCCGGACACCCGCCGCCCTCCAATTTCCTCTTTCAAACCTTAAATTAACGCGTAAGCGAGTGTCTCCTCGTTCTCGTAATCCCCTCGTATTTTAGGCAGTTTCACCCTCGAACTGTACGACACGATGTCCGGCGACTTGTTGAATCTTTTGGTCGTTCTGTTCGCCGCCTCCTTCGTCCGTTTCCATGGCGACGCGGACGCTGCGTCCACCGCCCAGGCTGTCAACTGTGATAGTGTCAAGTATTCCTTCTCCCAGGAACCAGTCGCACACACTGAGGATTACCCCAAAGATGCATTCAGTAAGTATTCTTTATAGGTAATTTAATTCATATGTAAATAAAATAGTAACAAACTGTGCTAATATAATTTTATGCTTATCTCTTATCATGTAATTATCGTGTAACAAGTATATATTGATCTATTAGTCCAACCAAACTATATTTTACCAAAAAGATTGATTTAGGAAATTTCTTATTTTTGAGATGCGAGTTTCTGGTACCATTAGGGTAGACGCACCAGTAGTAGGCACTTTAACAAAAAAAAAAAAAAAAAAAAATCACGTTTTTTGTGTGTTACGATGTTATTTTCATACTATTTAATTTCCAATGCTTGTTCAACATTTACTAACTCCTCCCAAAGCTAATTACATTTAAATTGTCTAAATAATAGACGATTATGATTTTTTAAATTTAAAAAAACCGGACGCAGGTTTTTTTACCAGAAGAAGGCATTGAAACTCCAGTAGTAGGCTGGGAAATGAGCCAGTAGTAGGCATTGAAATTCCAGTAGTAGGCAGGGAAATGAACCAGTAGTAGGCAGTTGAATCTCAATGAACGAATTTTATTAATTACATTTCCTCTAAACGAAAATACATCAAGGCCTGAAACATCATAGTTTACCACATTTCTCAGCCCTCATATTGAATTATTCTTTTAAAAAAATGCTATACATAGGCCATGATAGTCGTAATACAAAATACAAATTTAAAAAATGCAAAATATAAAATGGAGTTTTACTAGGTATTGACTCAAAACAAACTTCAGTCTATTACAAAACGACTAAGTATCACATTGGTACTTCAGCATCAGTAGTAAACGTACAGAATCCTAACATGTGGAGTTCTGAGATAAAAAATCTATTCCAGTAGTAAGCACCTTCGGGATCCAGAAGTAGGCACCCCCTGCCAACTATTGGAACTACTAATTTTCTGAAAAAACCTCAGATACTGTCGTATTCCAAATTAATAACTGATGAAAACTATGTTGCTAACAAAAAGAGAAGGTATTTCTAGTAGTAGGCAGAAGTGCCTACTACTGGAAAATTCAGTATTTTTATGACCCAGTAGTAGGCACCTTATTTTAGCCGAAATTAAAGCTTCTAGAGGTACAGGAACATTCTACATCTTCTCGAGGGTACATAAAAGATAACAAGAAACAAAAAACAGATCCAAAACTGCCTCAAATTGGGGCTAAAATACTAAAAACCAAACCTACCTCCTTAGCAGATTTGTTATGGCAGACAACCTTATGGAGATTGTTTTGTAAACAGATGACATAATGTAACCAAGGCTGCCTCGATCATCTAGATGATTCTAGAAGAAATACAGCACATGCGTACCTTTAAAACGGTGCCAAATTCAAATATTTTAGTGGTTCCGATCACTTATTTTAAGGAGTTGAAGTCACAAGTGCCTACTACTGGAGCAGTGCCTACTACTGGTGCATCTACCCTATAATATGCGACCTACCCTCGAGCCTTGATCTACGCGTATCACTCGAAGACGCAGTATGCAACCTACAAAGTGGCAAAACGAGAAAAATCTTACCTTAATTAATTACTCCGAGGGTGATTCATCAAGTTGTAAACACTTGTACTTGTAAATAGACTTGTACCCGAATACCCTCGAACAAAATCGGACTGATGGTAGATCCTGAAGCTTTAGAATCTATTGTAAGGTATCAGCATGATTTAAGTGAGGATGAATCCTACAAACCAACCACCTTTTTTGAAAATCAAGAACACTACAATGTCCAAGATATATATTTTTTTTTTTTCCCCTACGCCGAGCGTTTACGGCTCTTCGGCCATGATATGCCACCTTGAAATAGGGGGAAAAAAAAATTGTTTATAGCATTATAGGTTATATCGTTCATTACGAACTCAGTGAGTGTTTACAACTTGATGAATCACCCTCGGAGTAATTAATTAAGGTAAGATTTTTCTCGTTTTTCCACTTAGTAGGTTGCATACTGCGTCTTCGAGTGATACGCGTAGATCAAGGCTCGAGGGTAGGACGCATACTGATCAATATTTCCAATGAATCTATATTTTACACTCTAAAAGGATTGGTTTAGGATATTTTGTTATTCTCGAAATGCGAGCTTGCGAGCCTCCAAACACGAAACTATGCTCATCATTCTGATCAATTTGTCCTCATACTTGATGCGCCCTCACCATTCGTCAATGTTCAACATCCACCATAACCAACGGCGCTTTTGGTAGTATTTCCATAATTCTTATCAAATCAACGGCCAGCGCGCACAGATATAATAAGAAGAATGTTTAACTACCACCATAACCAAGAATAACCATAACCAGATAATATATAAAGAATTTTTAACTACCACCATAATCAACGGCGCTTTTGGTAGTATTTCCATAATTCTGAAGTTCAAATCAACGGCACTTTCGGAAGTATTTGGACTAAAGACCAGCGCTTCTGGGTGGTAGCAATTTATTTTGTTCGGGCTTTGTTACCTATTAGGCATCGAAGCACCATCCTCCTTCTTTCAAGGCGCTCTGATATCGCCGATAATTTTCATTCCAGAACGACCTTTCCATGAGGACTTGTACGCATGCACATTTATAGTTTTCTAAATTCTAGCAATTTACGTTGGGTAATGAAACATTGTAGGTACAATACATCAGTTGATCAAGAAAAAACAATTGTTAACGCCCCTCTACGTAAAAATGTGGTGACTTACGTATCAAGGTAGTTGATTCTAAAAATTGGCCAATACACCCCAATTTAATACTCATACCCATTAACTTAATTCACCCCATCCTTCGCTTCCTCCTTCAATAAATGTAGGTACCTCTGGAAAGAAAGAAAAGAAAGTCTAAGAAATTTGGTACGAAAATCACCTGTTGGTCTTGAAATTTAGGCATCACACATTTAATTAGGTAGGTAGGTACCGACTACTTAATGCCAAGAAATGGGATAAATTTTTAGAAATCGGTAAACGATACGGACGTATACCACATTAGGAGAAAGGGTGTTATTTTATTGAGTCAAATGCGCCTGTTTGAAGCACTCAATCAAACCTTGGGGAATATAAGATATCAACATGACTGTGAATCGCAGATCGATTTTTAAACGCTGTAGTATGTTAAACTCTTAAGAGTGGTTCTTCCGTAGAGTTTATTAATTTCCCATAATTCACTGATATTTGCCTATCTGCAGTTGTTGTATCCCCCTTAACTATATTAGGTATGTACCTATCTAAAAGAGAAAAGGGCAGTATGAATGACTTCATCTGTGAATTATCTACTTACTGAAAACGTAATGATTAGAGAATGTGTGATGATAGAAATACAGAATTTTAGAGACCTGTAGGGTTTATCTAACCATGAAAGTAACAAATATTTGCCGTGTTTTTTCTCCTTTAATCAATTTTGTTGTTAAATGTTATCCACAGATCAAATCATGAAATTAATTTTTATAAGAGGTTGTTATTAAGAAAAATAGTAGTCACCATAAACTGGTCTGTAATCGAATGTCAGAAATCGCTCATGAGTTCATGCTGCACAGATGGGACTTTTTTTCAGTTTTACATTTTTGCGGTATACGTTTCCGTTGGAATGTCTGAAATCCCGAATTAGGTAGATGCTTATATGATAGGCGGAACTTGCTTCTGTCATTTCAATTGAGAGAACTCACACAGCTAGCAAATGCGTTCACTGCATTACTGTGCCAGGACCCCACAATTTTAGGCTTTTTAGTCAAGTTAAGGAGCAAAGCGATCTATTCTTGCCACCAAGTAGAAGGGTTGTATACACTGTACATTAATTTGACACTGTTGGTTTTTTGCACTTAAAATACTTGATTACAATGAATGTACCTCAGTAAGTTGATGAGAGAGAGAAAAAAAAGAAAAAATCACACTCAGCTGGTCTGTCTACTGTCTTCCGTATTTAATAACATTGTTTTCAATTCGTTCCAAAGGTGCTCTATTACAAATTGCAGCACCGTAGGTCGACAAGGACAGAATTTAGCCTGTGAGGTCCCTCAGATGAACAGTGCGCCTCCATAACTCGTATACTACGCGTTCCAGAAACGCTCCATTTCAAATATCATCACTGCAAGTCGATAAGGAAAGAAATTTGGCTTTCAGGTCACTCAGCTGACCAGTGTGCCTCCATCTACAGTAATGCCTCGAACCTAATAGTTTTCGAGGTGTCTCAAAGGAGCAATTTCAGCACCGTCAGTGGATTAGAAAAGAATTTGCGTCAGAGGTCCCACAGCTGATCAGAGTCTCTCCATGATTTGTAATTGTATTGTAGATGTAGATTATTGTAGATGGTTTACGTTTCAAGATGCGTAGAATCCTAAACGCAGAACACTATCTAGTCTATAAATCATTAAACAAAATCTCTTATACAATAGGTAGGTATCTCAATGTAACTACATAACCTTAGACGCCTACCGAGAAGACATTAATTAAATTAAACAGAGCTTTACTAGTCCTTATGTATTGAACAAGAGCTGACCTGCCAACTGAAAATCTAAGAGGTGATCAGCTACCTGTGCCAATCGATAATAGTTTTGCGCAAGCGCAATGGTTATTACTTTACCAATCGCAATATGATTCATGGGGCATTTTTCTAGAACAATTACTCGATTTCCTACCGAGTTTCAACGAATTCGGACCAACAGATGATAAGAAATCGACGTTATGATAAATTCACTTTTGCTCATACCCACAGGCTAGGTACTGTTGATTCGACGGCATTGAAAATCATAAAGGACCGTCTTGGAGCTAACCCGCACAATTCCTGAAAATTTCATAGGGATCGGACTGAAACTTGGTATAGTTTGGGGCGTGACAAGGATTTACCACAGACAGACACGGTACCTAAATTGATCAGCTAGGTGTAAAATGCAAAAAGCTAGTGGAAATTTTGATGTTGGAGGTCAACAATTTTTTCGAATTCAATCACGAACACAAAGCTTCCCTACCTTCGGTAGTGAGGAAGCAAAAATATATAATTCAAAAAATAAAAATAACCACATACAAATCCGTTTCAGACCATTCTAAGACCGAATACGTGGAAATGAAAAACCATAGGTGTAAAATTGTGTGAGCCCCCTCAGCCCTTAAGGGGAGTTTTATTTAAAAATGAAATAAAATAAAATAAAACTCGGCCCCCGGTTACCTATTTACATACTTCGCACGACATTATTGAAACACTGAATGTGTTAACATGTTTAATGTTTTAGGGCTGGGGGTCATTCTGTGAATTCCGACACGACACGCAAATGTGCAACGTTTTTTTCTGATGATTTCCGCTTACAACCGAGTCGTTGCTAGGGAAATGGTACTTCGTCGTTTTTCATCCCACAAAATTCGTTGACCATTCGTTCGAAAGCTCTCGATTTATCCAACCATATTATGTTAACTACTGCGAAGTGCGTGGCCAACAAGCTGAGTTATGAGCATGGTTATTTGAATAATTGTTTACACACAGGTGATCATTCTCAATTATTGATATTGTGAACATGATTGCAACCGCTTGTTAATTTCTGATGATTTCATTGAGTTGGTGTTTCGATGATTTGATTCATAGCAGGTGATCCGAATATTGCGAGAACGGTTTGATTTGTGAAGCGGTGGTTAAATCATTTTAATAGGTAATTTCTATACTTTACACTCTAGGAAGCTGTAATTTTGTATGTAGCCTCTTCAGGACATTTACTTGACGATGCCCAGGGTCCGGATCAGATGAGTGGCTCTTAAAGCTATTTTTTATGCTTTACACTCTAGGAAGCTGTAATTTCGTATGTAGCCTCTTTAGGACATTTACTTGACGATGCCCAGGGTCCGGATCAGATGAGTGGCTCTTAAAGCTAATTTCTATGCATTACGCTCTAAGAAGCTGTAATTTCGCGTGTAACCTCTTTGGGACATTTACTTGACGATGCCCAGGATCCGGATCAGATGAGTGGCTCTTAAAGCTATTTTTTATGCTTTACACTCTAGCAAGCTGTAATTTCGCTTGTAGCCTCTTTAGGACATTTACTTGACGATGCCCCGGGTCCGGATCAGATGAGTGGCTCTTAAAGCTATTTTTTATGCTTTACACTCTAGCAAGCTGTAATTTCGCATGTTGCCTCTTTCGGACATTTACTTGACGATGCCCAGGGTCCGGATCAGATGAGTGGCTCTTAAAGCTATTTTTTATGCTTTACACTCTAGGAAGCTGTAATTTCGTATGTAGCCTCTTTAGGACATTTACTTGACGATGCCCAGGGTCCGGATCAGATGAGTGGCTCTTAGAGCTAATTTCTATGCTTTACACTCTAGGAAGCTGTAATTTGGTATGTAGCCTCTTTAGGACATTTACTTGACGATGCCCAGGGTCCGGATCAGATGAGTGGCTCTTAGAGCTAATTTCTATGCTTTACACTCTAGGAAGCTGTAATTTCGTATGTAGCCTCTTTAGGACATTTACTTGACGATGCCCAGGGTCCGGATCAGATGAGTGGCTCTTAGAGCTAATTTCTATGCTTTACGCTCTAGGAAGCTGTAATTTCGTATGTAGCCTCTTTAGGACATTTAATTGACGATGCCCAGGGTCCGCATCAGATGAGTGGCTCTTAGATCTAATTTCTATGCTTTACACTCTAGGAAGCTGTAATTTCGTATGTAGCCTCTTTAGGACATTTACTTGACGATGCCCAGGGTCCGGATCAGCTGAGTGGCTCTTAGAGCTTGTATACGAGTCTGCAACTAAAGACATAAAATGTCCCAATGTGTTGCAGACTCGTATGCAAGCGTACTTTGGTATGAGTCCCATCGGAAATATCTAATGGTAAAATAAAAATGTATATAAATATAATAAATTGTTTTGGTTAATTAGAATCTTCTCTTTTTTCTTGACCTTAAAAAACTATATCTAATTTCTCCCTTGCGAGGGAAAAACATTAAACATGATTTAATGTTTTTCCCTCTCAAGGGAGAAATTTGAACATGGGTTGCTTTGATGTTTGAGATTTGTGCTAATTTATGATAATATGATAACACATTGTTTTAGCTCACGCGTTTCACATAAACCCGTCTTCAATCTTAGGTTGAAGATTGGTTAACTTCCAATAGTGAGATAATAACTTAGAATATTTATAACTCATAAACCACGTCATAACAAAATATCGCATAGGTTACACCAGGTTACACGATCCTTAGTTCCGCATCATCGTTATCCATGTTGTCGTCTCAGATTTTGTTACGAAATTTCGTTAGCTTTTTTGGCTTGTTAGTCCATGGCTAAAACACATTCCATGGCTTCGGAATTCACTCAGCTGATCAGTGATCACCCAGGCGTCTTCAGCATTCTCCCTCCCACTCAACTTTCAGCTTCCTGCGTTGAATAGGAAAAAATATGGCTTTGGAGCTCACTCAGTTGATCAGTGAACACCCGGGCGTCTTCAGCATTCGCCCTTGACCCTCCCTCTCCAATTGCAGCTTTCTGCGTTGAATAAGAAAGAAAATGCCTTTGGAGCTCAGTCAGCTGATCAGTGATCACCCAGGCGTCATCAGCATTCTCCCTTGACCATACCTCTCAAATTTCAGCTTCCTGCGTTGAATAGGAAAGAAAATGGCTTAGGAGCTCACTCAGCTGATTAGTGATCACCTAGGCGTCTTCAGCATTCTCCCTTGAGCCTCCCTCTCAAATTTCAGCTTCGGTTACATAGGTTACACCAGGTTACACGATCCTTAGCTTATTTAACCACCGCTTCACAAATCAAACCGTTCTCGCAATATTCGGATCACCTGCTATGAATCAAATCATCGAAACACCAGCTCAATGAAATCATCAGAAATTAACAAGCGGTTGCAATCATGTTCACAATATCAATTATTGAGAATGATCACCTGAGTGTACATTCACAATATCAATTATTGAGAATGATCACCTGAGTGTACACAATCATTCAAATAACCATGCTCATAACTCAGCTTGTTGGCCACGCACTTCGCAGTATTTAACATAATATGGTTGGATAAATCGAGAGCTTTCGAACATGGTCAACGAATTTCGGGGGATGAAAAACGACGAAGTACCATTTCCCTAGCAACGACTCGGTTGTAAGCGGAAATCATCAAAATGTTGTCACAGATTTCGTCCCACATTTCGTTTCAGATTTCGTTCGCTTTTTTGTCTAGTTAGTCCATGGCTAAAACACATTCTGTGTTAAAAAAGTGATGTACAGGTTACTGTTATCCATTTGGTTCAGGACGAAGTGTATATATTATAATGCAGCAGATTTTATTTGGAAAATTCCCATTATACCAGTGGTTCCTAACTCAACTTTCAGACAGACAGACATGGAACCAAAATTGATCAGCAAGTTCTAAAACGCAAAAAGCAAGTGAAAATTTTGATTTTGGAGGGACCTTCGGTAGTGAGGAAGCAAAAGAGACAGAAAAAAGAAAGAAAACGGGTGGCCGGTTAAAGCGGGGTTGTTAAGAGAAAGTGTATGTAATTGTCTTTAGGTAGATTCTAGTCAGGGAGATCCATTCGCCGCATCTGTTAGTAGGATGACGGCGTGGCTTATAAATTGTTGATCTCGGCTAATTTTGCTAGTATCGTGTGTGGTGACAGTTTCTTGAAGCACTCCGACGATAAAGTGTAGGTGTGAGTAGGTAGATTGGTATTATTCAGTGTTGGGCATAATCTTATCGTCGAATACGATTGTAATCGCGATAATTATTCGTTGATTCTGAGTCAACTGCGATTATGTTCGTATTCGTGTAATCGTATTCGTCTGTCGGCGATTACACGAATACAACCCATAAAAATGCGTCACGGTAATCAATTTCAATAGGGGGGCGTATGATTACCGGGGAGTAAAACTGTTCAATCCCTACCCCATGAGCTCCGCTCTATTTCTAAAATTGAAAAGTTCAAAAAAGAACTGAAAAAACATATAATAATGAGGCAATCTGAGACCCATTAGATAATATTAAAACTTTAAGATGGTAACTGAATAATTCCTATGTATTCTGATTTACCCGATGTATATGTACCTATTGATTCTAATTTACCTATATTTACTTACAAGATGATTATTGAATAAGGTATTGAATGAGTGTGCTGATTATGTATTACTCCTCCCCACAGCACAAGTCTACGACTTATAGTGGGGAGTAGCATTTATTGATTTGTGTAACTTTTTTGTATTGCAATACCTATCTAAATAAATGCGTTAAAAAAAAAAAAAAAAAAAAAAAAAAAAAAAAAAAAAAATCGTATTCGGCGATAAGATTATGCCCAACATTGGTAGAATCTGACTCATATTTGTCTTTAGGCCCTTTAGGGTCGAATCCCCACCTGATAGGTTTCATTGGGCGATTTTTGTTTGTTGTAATGAAATAGAATCAACTGGTAGGAGCCACAGGGTAAAATAAATGGGGTGAAATTAATAACGGCGAATCCATCAGCTCAGCGGGCTCCCTCTACCCTCCCAAAAAAGACGTATATTCCTGCCGCACACACCGATACCTGTATATACGTACACACAACTACAACATACACACCCAGACGTATATTATAGTTATTAGGTGCATGGTATTAGGACCTTAGCAGACGAGGCCACTGGCTTCTCACATTTATCATAACTCCGCCCACGATAGGCCGCCCTGACAGGTGGTCTATTCACGCCTGCATTCCTCTACGGAATTTTTTTCCGTCCTAACTAAGGGAACTAAATTTCTTTTTGGGGTTTCTTCTGTGCCTCAATGAAGAAGAAATGTCTTTGAAACACCTTGCGTCGTTTAAACTAGTTACTAACCATGAGACATTTTATTATACCTACACGATTCATTCAAGTCGCTTCCAGCCAAACGTGTGGAATATTGTATTTTTCCCATCACAAACCTAACCACGTCATTATTATTGTGTTGCTTGATATTTTGGCTATTGTCATGCAATTTTTGTAGCCGTAAACATAACTTATGCATTACATACGAGATAACGGTCTCGATACGTATTTTAATGTGTCAACAGTGGTAAAATCTTTCAGAATAAGGCCCAAGGTCCAATTCATCTGGTGATATTGAAAGAAAAAATTTTGGCCTCGGTGTCCCCCCTGGACCCCCCGGTTGCTCTCCGCTTTGAGCCTTCGGCTAAAATGCTAAAACATGGAACATGCTTTCTTCTACACAATCATAAATGTTTTACTAATCGAAATTAGAACAGAGTTCCTAGGTAGGTAATTTTATGTTATATGGTGCGGTCTACAATTACTATAACCAAGATTTACTTCTCAACCAAGTGACAACAAAACAAGCGGTATTGTTTACTATATCCATGTATAACATAAATAAATATAAACCTACAACATGAATAGAAGAACGAAAGAAATGCGTGATAAATCGAGAGCTTCCCAACGGAGAACTATTTTGTCCGGTGAAAACTACAGAAGTTTCATTTTCCCAGTAACGGCTAGGTTGTACGTAAAAAGTCCAGTGATGCATCATGACCCCATGAGCGAATTTTTGAAGAAATTTTAGTTTATGATTTTGATAGACAAACATGGAATCAAATTATTAAAAATAATTAGGAGGTACTCATACTTTTTTCTAAGCCACAGTCAGTATTAAAGCTACATCAAGTCCTAAAACAGTTGAGCCTAAAACATTAGAGAGCGACCGAGAGAATCGGAGGACTGAATATTTCACAGAGTAAACTCATCAGTTGTGATTACATTTTTTTTTTTTTTAACAAGCACCTACTACCTACGTTTTAAACAGCATGGTTCTAGGATTGGTTATACAGGGATACTTCCATAAGAGTAGTTCAATCTGAATTTGGACAATGTTTCATGCAAATATTACCGATTTTTACAACTAGTGAACGGCATTATTTCGATTTTTGACTGATTTTTCAACTTTGACATTTTTGAAAACTTGATACATATTCTTATAGGAAATTTTACGCTGATTCCGAATATACCACATGTTAGTATGCTGAAAAAATTATTTCGCACAACAAATCGCAAAAAACAGGCTATTTTGAAATTTTTGACTACATTTTTGAAAATTTCAACCCGAAGATGTAATCCGATCATGCTGCCCAACGAACTTGAACTTTCGTTTTGTGTCCTTAACATTTTAAAATTTGTTTGAAGTTTCTAGCACAATTCTACGGACAGTTATCGTCTGGAATGACACATACATACATACATACATACATACATACATAAAAAAATGCGTTAAACTTCAGAATATGATTCAGAATAGCCTAAAACGGATTTCTGCATAAAATTTTTTCAAAAATTCACATTCTACAAATTTTGAGGCGAGAGCAATAGCTTAATTTTCTTCAAAAATTCGCTAAAATTATAAGAAAATTTTGTGACTCATCCGTGTAACGTTTTTTGCTAGTTAGCCCAAGGCTAAATCATGTTCCATGCTAAAATAATAATAAATTATTTTATTATTACCCTAAAAGGTTCATCGACATCTTACTGTAAGTTAATACAGTTTTGATATGTATTGACGGACAGACACGGTGTCAAAATTGTCCAGAGAGTCGGAATTTTGACACGCATATATAACTTTATTGATTCATAAAATATCAACTGCGAGGTTTCAGACCATTTTTTCAGCGTTTATTCCACTTTTATTGGCGAGACTGTTGTTTTTCTGTCTGAAACTATGAAATTGCTGGTTTTAATCACATTTAGTAATAGCACTGACATTGTGAATAGAGTGGGAGTCATCTGATATTATTATTTGAACTCACAAACGTTTCACCGAATTCAATTTTTTTTTAGAATGCCCACAAAGCCACTAATGAATTTTTTCCACCCACAAATACTATTTTACTTCCGAGTCTACCTATATGTAGCTGAAGCTTTTTGTTTTCACTTTCGGGAGATGAAAAATTTATTTGTCTGCGTGTGTGCACTTCAGAGTTTGATGCTGTTTTTTACAGCATGCTCTTTGAACACCAGAAAGAAAGATAGGCTATATTACAATCCTCTAGACCTACTCCTTCATCGAGTACCCGGTTTTTTTAACGACGTCACCCGGATAAACAACTTCGCAATTAAGGAAAAACAGGGCTTGCGATTTTGGTGGGTTGAGCCAAACATAAAAAATTAAAATTATTATTTGTAACCATGACTGTACGAATAATATGTTAGGCGGGACAAAGTCCGCCGGGTCATCTAGTATAGTATAATTTACAAAAAACGGATGGTAGACCTACGGTTCTACAGTCAGTTCATTTAAAAACGATTCATTATGGTAAACGACATTCATTATGGTTACTTAGCAATATTAGTTTATAACTTAGCGTAATAAATCAGCTTTCCTTCACATTACTGAGGCTTCGCGATCATGAGATGTTGTGATAAAATGAGAGCATTCCAAAATTGGAGAACGATTTTCTTGCTATGAAAACTAAGGGAGTTACACTTCCCTAGTAACGCATTGGTTGTACGTGAAAATCAATATTTTTGCCCTGACTTGACGGTCGGAAAAAAATGGAAACGTCCTGTTAATCATCATTAAATGATGAAAATTCGCCCTTTTGATCATGCTGCATGACTGGAACTTTTTGTTTCTACTTTATAAATAAATAAAGAGTTTGCTTGCAGGTATAGAAAATCAAACCTAAAACATCGTTTGTTTTTGGTGGAGGGGGGGGGGGGGGTCGGATTTTAGAACTTCTAATTGATTTCTCATTAACACCTATTGATTGGAAATATTTTACCTATTTAATTTACGAAAAGGAGTAGTTGCAATGTCAGTTTCTACTCTTCAAATAGGGTTTATTAGCTGCTTTTGTCTTTAGTATTCCAGAGAAGAATTTCTAAACTGATTCACCGCGTCATTGAGGCTGTATGACACTTGAATACATAGAGGCTGGTAGAAGAGTTTGGTTTTCAATTTTCATTTCTACCGTCGCTTGTTTATCCGACTAGACACCTTGTTAGCAGGCATTGTGAGGAATTTTATATCCATTGTCAGCAGTGGCCTTCAAGCCATCAAAGTATAAAATTCAACTGTAATTCCCGCCGTTTTTTACAATTTGCTTTCTCATATGGGTGAATTGTTTTGTATATTCGACTTCGTTCTTCTACGTAGCTATCTGTGGAATAATAAAAATACTCCACTACATTTTGTTTACCGACAGAAAACAAGATGAATTGACGTAATTTGGTGTGTAGGTATCCTGCTGTCTTGCTCGCCCACGAGAGGACTGAGAGAGAGAGAGAAAGAAATCTGGTGACGTTACGCATTGTTCCTTCACGTAATTCTTGCTAATTGGCTTGAATTTCGGAGCTGTGTAAACGGATCTTTGCGGATACTGAATTATAATCTTGAGTAACACTCGTATTTTTCGACCAAAGTCTTTTCCTGATTAGTATATCATTGTACTAATTAGTAGATGCTATTGGTCAGATAATTGGATATTTGTCCACACGACGTAATCTACATTTACCTATCTGCTCAGCAATTCTCCATCCGTGACGACGCCATGGTGCATAGTTGCTTGTAATTTTGTAAAAAAAAACACTATTTACATATAAATGTACAACGATCATTCTCAATTCCTCAACGCATATTACTAACATTGTTGCAACCTCAAAAGGCTGCAGTATAAATCAGGTAGTTAGGCAGTGAACAGTTTCATCGGCTGTCGGAACCATAATCTATATCTATATATATCTATATCTATATCTATACTATTAATAAGAATGAAACTCCGTCTGTCTGTCTGTCTGTCGTGTCTATGCACGGCCAAACGGCTGAGTGGGGGGAGTGTACGAGTGGGGGGATCTTCTTGGGATTTTCCGAAAGGTGGAACGAGCGAATTTAAAATTGTCTAATCCCACCCGAACCATGGGCCGTAGGGCGGGAGGGGGGTCGAAGTAAGAATTAATGTGCGCTTTTTCCACTTCCCCGCTTCCCCTACCCCTCTAAACGGCCGTCGAAAATTCCGGAAAAATACCGGTTTCGTAGGTTTTCCTACGAGGAAGACGACGGCGCGATCGGATCGCGAAAAAAGTATCGGGAAATGCGTAAAAAAAATGCGAGAGTACGGACCCGTTTCTCGAAAATTCCGACGAAAAACTTGGTTTTTTCCGATTAAAATATACCCCATAAAGGTACGTTTTTCGGAACGGTTTTCGCGGGCGAAATACAGCTTTGGGTCCGCCGAATCTGAATCCGAAATCGGATATCGAAAAAAGTGACGAGAACTCGGTCAAATTGCGAGCAGAAGCGAGCAAAGCGATTAAAATGATTCTGCCGTGGACGAGAGAAGGCTCAAGAATTGACGTGAAGGGTTCGATGTCACAACATTGCGAGGCGAGCAGGTATGCCTACATAGGTACCTACCTTGCGAGCGAAGCGAGAGCCATTTCAAATAATAAATACGGACTTTGTCCTACACATATACAGGTATACCTTGCGAGCGAAGCGAGCAACATCCCCGAATAAACTTTTCGTGGTTCCAGGTAGTTTTATAAGATTTAATTTGTTTGTAATAATTCCCAACTGAAAAAAACGTCTGCCAAGTTGGGTGGGTAGTATAACTTCCTCAAGCGAGCGAAGCGAGCAGCATCCCCTACAGAAGTTAAGCCTACCCTTAGAGATCTACCGTTTGCGAGCGAAGCGAGCAGCATCCCCTACAGAAGTTAAACCTACCCTTAGAGATCTACCGTTTGCGAGCGAACCGAGCAACATCCCCTAAATGCCATACATTGCGAGCGAAGCGAGCAACATTTTCTACATGCCAGACTTTGCGAGCGAAGCGAGCAACATATCCTACATGCCAGACTTTGCGAGCGAAGCGAGCAATATTCCCTACACGCCACACGTTGCGAGCGAAGCGAGCAACTTAATGGGGGGTCCGGGGGGCTTGCCCCCGGCTGGACGTGGAGGCGAGCGTAGCGAGCCGGAGCGGCTAGTATTGAATATTTGCGGTCTGTACCAATAGTATTAATATACAGCCTTTTCATGGTACAGGCCAGGCACGTAGCCAGGATTTTGCCTTGGGGAGGGTCCAGATCCCCCCCCCCCCCCTCGCCCATCGGCTCTCTTCCAATTTCAATAAATTTTAAAATACAAATTTTAAGTCACAGGAGAAGAAATGTTTTACAAACATGATGAAATACTATCTTTGATAAGGCAAAAATATTTAATAGGTAGGTACATAATAAGGATTTTAGGTGACAGTTAAAACAATTTTTTACAATAATGATAAATCTTGATCTTTATACAACAACAAAAGTTCAATTTTTAGGTATTTAGTTGATCATAAAATGTTTATAGTAAGACTTTTCTTCGTTACCCATCTTATTTCTAAGGTATTTTTCTAATCTTAATTTCTAAGGTACTGCAGGATCCCGCAACGTAAAAGTTAGGAAGACATCTAGGAAGATTCTCCCCGTAGGATATTATAAGGAGTGTGGGGCGGAATACAGAACCCCGTGACGCACATAGGATAGACAAATTTCCCCTAGACTGCAAGATATCATGAAGTAAATTTATGAATTTTCTAATCCCGGAACGGATGGTGATGTGTTGTGTGAATTTCCGCTCCGCAAGAAAATCGATTTTCGAAGCGTTAGTTCGCGTTTTTTTTTTTTAAACCAAAAATCGATGGAAAACGTAACAGACAGGTTCACACTACCAGTCATACTTCTTCAAATTCCTACTTCGAAGTTGAGTGCCAAATTCTGTTTCATTCACTCATTCCAAAAATGTTGACTTAATTATTGTTATTGTGATATCGTTGGAGCAACGTAATTATGTAGCTCAGTAACATGGATGATACCTTGGTGAATAGTCAAAGAGACAATGCAACCCAATGTCCCCATTGTTCTAGAGGCTTTACAAGAAGAGAACTCACTCTACATATACGCTCCAGACATCCAAATATTGCGAACCTGAATACCAACCGTGGTACTCAAAGTATATCAATACCAAATGCTGATCCTATTCAGAACTATTTCATAAGAGGCTTCGGGGACGGGATGTTAAATTCTCCAGGAGGCTGAACCACATTAAGATGGGACATGCTGTAGCAGAGAGCCATGCGTCTGCAAGGAAAGCAGTACGAGTTACCTCAGGGAGCGGTCGGCGTGTCACTCCCTGCTGATGAAGTGAAAGGCCGAGGGAATACAAGATTCAGAGAGAATTTTCTTCCTTTGTAGTACTGTCAGTACTGCCAGAGAGGGAAGATGTCAAAAGGCTTCTGAACACCATAATAAAAATGTGGAGTGCTGTAAGGTATGAAGAGTTGCTACACGGCAAGGCTTACAGAGGCGTTGATCTGTCTTTAAGGTCGTATACATGACCCATGTCCGTGTACCGAAATATCTAACTTCTTATCTTAGGAATCTTACCTCTACGAATCGGAGCTATTAGCAGAACCTATGAGTATTATAAAAAGAATTTCTGAAGAATTTCACATCAGACGAATATCCTTTGTTGGTAGTTCGTGCTAGTGAATTAATAGATACTACCCTAACCATGAATAATTTTTTAATTCATCAAAAAATTTCGGGGGGGGTCCGGACCCCATGGACCCCCCCTCTGGCTACGTGCCTGCTACAGGCATTTGCTAATTGGTAAAATTTGGCAAATGGCAAATTTGCTAATTTTCTTGAATTTTAGAGCTGTGTAAACGGATTTTTGTGGATGCTGAATCAGAAACTTTTGCGACAATTATATATTCCAACCAACGTCTACATCTCGTTGGTATGTCATTTACTAGCAAGTAGATACAATTGACCAGATTTGGATATTTTACGAAACGGCGTAATCTGCACCTACCTACCTACTCAGATATTTGCGTCTGCACGACGCAACATTGTAATTACCTCGTGAACCGTTGATGGACAATGTTCTAGCACTTTTAACGTCGTAATTGTTTATTGCCTGATGCATGGTTTCTTTTGATTTTGTAATAAGTACAAGCAATAGGCGTAGAACAATGTCAATTAGCTTGCATTTTGAAGCTGTGTACAGGTACACTACGGATTTTTGAGGATGCTGAATAGAATTTTGAGCAATTATAAATTGAATATTCCAACCAACGTCTAACTTCTCTATTTGGTGCCTTATTGTGCTGATTAGTGGATGCCATCGGCCAGGTTTAAATGTTTGACGACACGACCTACCTTACTCAGAAATTTGTAACAGTACGGCTCAACACTGTAATTAGCCCGTACTGTCGTGACAACGCCACAGTTCATTGCTATGTCATAATTATGGTGCATTGTTGCTATAATTGTGTAATACAAACAGGAGACGTACAATAGCGTTCATTTCTCTATCCCTCAATGCAAATTATCAACATCGCTGTAACCTCAAAACTCTGCAGTAAAAAATCAGGTTATTAGGTAGTAAATAGTATCATTGACATCGGAATGTTGAATCTCAACTTTTAAAACCAACATGTACCACAAATTTAGTTAACCAATATGTATCTTAACAATCATCGTCTATTCCATGGTCCTGGTTGCAGTTTCCATAATACCATGGACTCTGCTAAGGTTGATAGATTTCTCTCAAACTTCTCAATGATGAGTAAAACATGTTTTTAGGAAGTGAAACCAGCGATTTCACGCGAAAGGTTCATTCGTGTATGGACAAATCGATATTCACACTCGTTATTCCTGTTTGGTGTCATTATCTACCATATTCTGATTTTTCTTAGAATTTGGAATAGTTTTTTTTATCAGAAATGAGAACCATACAGCTTCCTACAGTTTGTAAAAATGCAAAATCCTGACCCGAATCTGATTACTATTTCACAGCCACGCCTGCCGGCAGGACTCAAACATCATTTTCTTCTTTCATTACTGGAATTTTTGCTTTTGCTCCATTTTTAGCGTATTTTCTTCTAAAAAAGGAAAAATGAGCTATTGTGTTCACTTTGTCCGTTGATGTATGTGTTTGTCCTCTTAAAATCGTTTTAAATGCCACTTCCCGACGTCCGATTTTGATGAAACTTGGTATGGATGATGTAATCTGTAACATGGCGAGGATAAGGATCTGTCAGGGGCTGCTGATGCATGAGAGGTCATTGATCAGCGGAATGAACTCCAAAGCCATTTTGTCTCCTATTCGACGCAAGAAGCTGAAATTTGAGAGGGAGGCTGAAGGGAGAATGCTGAAGACGACTGAGAGGTCATTGATCAGCTGATTGAGCTCCAAAGCCATTTTGTCTCCTATTCGACGCAGGAAGCTGAAATTTGAGAGGGAGGCTCAAGGGAGAATGCTGAAGACGACTGAGAGGTCATCGATCAGCTGAGTGAGCTCCAAAGCCATTTTGTTTCATATTCAACGCAGGAAGCGTCTATTTCACGCGGATCTCCTTACAAGAAAATGCGCTGCCATGTGATTCACTTCGTGAGCACCGATCTACTTATTTTGTTCTTACGTCCGACGTCGGTGAGTATTATAGCAATCACAACGTAACCGCAACTCCTTTGTGCCAGTAGGGTAGTTTGTTATGGAATTGTATTTCATGCGGGTTTTCAAGGGTTATGCGGGTGTCAACATCAGGAGCAGTATCCCCTTCGTACATTTTACCGCGCACAACTTGCCTTAGCAACAAACATTTTGTTAATACATTGTTTAATTATTTATATGTTTACATTTTCTTTTGTTGTAATGTAAGATGTATGTATCCTTTTTACAAGTACTGGCTACTGATTATGCTGTCGATTCAATTCATGTCTTTTTGTACGATATAGGCAAAATTACAGTTTCATACATTGTTATCGTAAACTTCGTATAGGGAATTTCTTGTTTAAATTCAGGTTTCTATGAACTTTAGCATTTCCGAATTGATTTAGACCTTTTCCACATAGGTTTACAATAAATCTAAAAGTATAACCCTAAGTAGAACCGGTCTAAATCAGTTCGGAAATGCTATATATATAAATAAATAAATACAAAAACAAAATACATATATATATATATATATATATATATATATATATATATATGTCCAGAGAGTTATCAAATTTCAACTTCCTACAGTGAACAGGAAAGAATTTCGGAATTATATGTAGAGATCGTTCGGAATTATATATATATGAAGTCCGCTAAGTTCTTCAGTTTCAATTTCTTCGTTCAGAAATAACTCTCCTAGATGTTAGTAACTACACTACGTTTCTTACTGACAATTGATGGCTACTGTTGTTACAGCCACAGCCTAATAAACAACTCTCGTTGATAAGGACCGCCTAGAACACGATCAAGGCAGGTATACAAAACGAACGGCGACACTTTTGCAACAAACACATTCGATTGAGCCGTCTAACACTGAAATCAGACCGCGAAGTTCACTTCACAATTTCTAGTCGCCGTCATTATATATAAAGACTAGAGGCCTGTTTGACCTAATGATAACAAGTTACCTAAAGGAACTCAGCACATATTATGATAACGATAAATGATTTGCGGCGTTATGTCACCTGTTGCAAAGCCAAGGCGATGTTCTTCACAATTTCAAAGATCGTTCAGAAATAACTCTCCTAGATGTTAGTAGCTACACTACGTTTCTTCGTACTTACTGTGGCAACTGTTGTTACTGCCACAGCCTAATAAACAGAGAGTCTCCCTATCAAATTTCAACTTCCTACAGTGAACAGGAAAGGATTTAGCTCACTCAGCTGATCAGAAAAGACCCCATCACTTCACTCGTCTCTTAATGTCTCAGAGAGTCTCTATATCAAATTTCAACTTCCTACAGTGAACAGGAAAGAATTTAGCTCACTCAGCTGATCAGAAAAGACCCCATCACTTCACTCGTCTCTTAATGTCTCAGAGAGTCTACCTATCAAATTTCAACTTCCTACAGTGAACAGGATTTCAAAGACACGACTTCAAAGACCGTTCGGAATTATATATAAAGTCCGCTAAGTTCTTCAGTTTCAATTTCTTCGTTCAGAAATAACTCTTTTTGGGCTACCTAACCACACTACATTTCTTACTTACCGTGAATGGGCAACTGTTGTTAACGCCACAGCCTTAAGTTTGTGACTGCGACACATACATCATTATAATATATCGGACCGCGATTCTTCACAATTTCAAAGACCGTTCGGAATTATATATAAAGATGACTATGTGTAGTTAGAACCAGTAGAAGCCTTGTGGGGAGACAATGTTACCATCAAGTTACCAAGTTACCATCGGTAATAAAGCGTGTCTGATATTACGGTGTTATTTTTCTGGTCTTCTATTGCAGTGTGATTTAGAGGGCAAATTTTCCAACGAGCTTCTTAAAATGAATCATCACTTACAAACCTTTTGGAGGAATCCACCTGATGATGATGACTTTACATCGAAAGCGCTCGCCCCCGGTACTCGACTTGCTAGTGACAACGGATTCCTTAAAAAAATATACATGTTAATGATAATTTTACTATTACTACTATCAGAAATAACCATTTAGATTCTTAAAATCAAGGTTATGGTGTCTCTACCAGGTCAACAGTGGAAATAGTTTAGGTACGACGTAATAAACCGCCCTTTATGATGTACGAGGTGAACGTGGCATGGAGATCTCTTCAACAGCTGTTTCCCTATAATACATTCATAGAACATGAGTTAACTTGCTTTTTAATATTCAAGAGTGTCATTGACCGAATTCGTCGACGAACTACGAGCATTCGTAACCTATCCTTGGCCCCCAATCACCTGCGTGGGCGCCTCATCCCCGGGCGGATCCTTCTCGTGAGAAGTGAAATAAAACTGAAAAAAAAAAGATACTAAAGGATTTCAGTTTTGAAGCCGAAAGCTGAATGCACGAGCGTGCTCAACCGCGCGCATGCGCACAGTCTATCTGATCCTCCTGCGGCCGTTACTCAATATTCAAGCATCTCCCTGTTGATCTTAATGTAAAATCTTAATGGTCGGAAACCCGTGTGTTTTTGTTGTGTCGGCCACCCCTCCCTTGCCGGTATCCCCGCGGGATCGCCCATCTATTCATTTAGATTCATTTACATCAATCAAATCGATCAGAGGGTTTTTAATCATTTCCGACTCGGATATCCATGTAGTTTACTTATTGCTACGAATCATGTCTTATCAAGTGAATAATGTCGATCAGGTTCTTATTTGAGCCTGACAGGGAACAGTTACCCCACATTACGCATTGTATTAGGTAGTTTTTAGTTTTAACAGTCGGATTTTTCTGTAAACCATCATTCCATCTCTATTATTTATAAGAAATAACTTGTAGGTTGTAGTTTGAACCCCTCAGTAAAACTAACAGTATAAGAGCAATAGGCGGTTCACTTACAAATAATTTGTAATACAGCCGTCTAATTAATCTAATTATTACATATGTGTTTTCATATCGGGTCAAATATTTGTCTTAGGATTCCGCCTTTATAGGCGGTTCATCATTATAACCAATGTCTTTTTTAAATTATTTCCACTGTATTTAAACAAGTTATCCGTTATTGAAATTCTAGCTTTCTGATTCCTGATTACGTTGGAACAAAGATTCCGAAAGAAATTAACTAGGTACGAAGGAAACCCAAGTGAAAAACTTGACGTAAACTTGAACTGCACGCGACGTCTACTCTGCTACGATCGATCCAACCTATGCGGTGTAAGAAAATAAGAGTGACAACATTTTAATAACATTTTCCTTGCTGAAAATGAGGTCACTGTATAATTAAGTATCGTATGAGTATACTATAGTTTTGGATCGATTCCCAAAAGCAAACTTTCTTCATCTGTACAACTCACCTTCTCAGCATTTCACTTGTCAGCACTTTCACTTTCAAAAATTGTCATGAAAATTATGTCAGTCATCGTAAGCTAGTTTACGTATTTTCCAGATTGAGGACCGCATGGTATGGAGCGAAGTAATACCTAATTGATAGCTGGTTTAATGCTACTAAATTGTAAATTGAAGAGCAGTTGTACCTCGTTTGTTCAATAAAAACAATCAAAATATAACCAGTATTGAAAATTGTGGAATTTCCAATATAATTCCTTGAATCTTTGTTCGATTTTACAATGTAGGTTGATCAAAATTGATGCCTATATTACTGGCACATCCTCGAATGATGAATGATTTTTGTGTCGAATTTTATGATGTTTGGTCCAGTAGTTTTGGAGAAAAGCGGCGTTCGGCGGACGGACGGATTTTTTCTTCGATTATTTGATTCTGCGTATCTTGAAACGTAAACCAACAGATTTTGGGGGTGTTAAAATTTTTTCTTGGTCGATTGAAAAGGTTCATTATTGAAAATAATAAACCAAAAGCAATTTATTCTTTATTATGGTTTTGAGGAGGGGAAGTGGGGGCGGGGGGATTAATTTAATTCGTGTTAGGTTATAATTGTTGGGGAGGGGTCTTGTAAAGTTATGAAATATATTCGCTACTCCCACCGAAAGCAATTACGAATGAGACATAGGGACTTCCCTGTAATGCATGCTTTATTTACCAGTAATAGGTAAATCTTACTAAACAAAAATTTTTAAGATGAAGTCATCAGCTGATCAGTGGAGGGATCTCTGTGGCTGTGTCCTTTCGTAATCAACCTATGATGCTGAAATTTATAATGGAGTGTTTCATAAATATACTTTATGATTAACCCATCTTCCCACTATGTAGAAGGGTTTCAAATTTCAACACCGTAAGAATAAAATTAACTTAAGTGGTCACTCAGCTAATCAGTGCGCCTCATACCTTGTACTATGAGTCCCAAATGCCCCACATTTGCAAGTTCTGCACCATGTGTTGATTAGGAAAGAAATTAACCTCAGTGGTCCCTCAGCTGATCAGTGCGCCTACGTACCTTGTAATTGTTTTCTTTGTCCCAAAACAATTTCAAAATTCATCACCTTTGGTCGATTAAGAACGATATCGGTCTTCATTTAGCAATAGAATGCAATCCTTAAATTAATTGAATTATTTTAATTATTCAATTTTATTTATTTATAGAAGTGTCAGAAAATTTTGACGTGATCGCAAAATTAGTTGAGAATTTGCTGACAAAATGGGGTCCTTTATTACGTAAACGGGCAGTGTAACAGATATGATTGGTAGTGGGAGTATGAGCGATATTATATTCATGTTGATGGCAGAAAGTACTATTGCATGTAGCTTTCAACGGATTCCCATTTATCAGAGTCGCTTCTCATCTTCAGTGCACCTGACAGTCCTCGTGTTTCGTAGAATATTCGGGTTTTATGTAGAGGAAATGGAAGCAAGCGATGGAATTCAGGACAGGATCATTAGGCAGTTGAAGTCCCTCCGGTGACACCCGACGGGTTCAGGTCATTTTCCTGACTGCTGGGGTTGTTAATTTATTTACGGAACACTGCGGGGTCACACGGGGATCCTGTAACGCCCTCATCCAGCCAACTGGAAAACTGTATTGTTCCAGGATCGAAGTAATGTGGACGTTGACTGTTCACATTCTCCTACACGAAACGAAGCTACTCTTCAGTGGTGACATTTCCCTGCCATTCACTAATGCCATTAGCTGTTTCGTTTGAAATTGAATTACTAATCGCCGGTGGCTAGTATTGTTTGATTGATCGTCGATCGAACTCGTTATTACTGTAGGTAATTATGAAATTAGCTGCCGATTACTGTAATTGATTCTGGTTTGCGAATACCGCAATAACACAAAGCCAGCCTTGTTTTTGGTTTATTGTTTCAATAATAAACCTTTGTAATCGACTATTGCGATTTTTTTAACCCCCCTCCCCTCAAATTTGTTGGTTTACGTTTTAAGATGCGTTGAATCCAAAAGTCACACGTGATACATGATTTTGAGGTAGTTTTTCATGCTGAATCACGATATTATGGTTATTTAGAGGTATCCCCAATACTTACGTGGAAAATCACCGAATTCTACAATTCACCACTCATGTTCACTCAGTGCAAAGCGTATTAATTTTTTTTCGGTGTTTTTTCAGTTGATATTGAGATATCGAAAAATGATTCGGCGTGAAACAGTACTCAAAATACCTGTATCACATGATCGTTTAATTTTAATTTATATAAATTGAACAATCGGCGAACTTTTACAGCTTAATTGCGCTCCTAAAATTCGAGGGATTCATTTTCCCATGAATTTTATGTAGATTCTGAACCTATAATAAAAATGGGAGTTCCTATTTGTAACAATGTAAATTGAGGAGGGAGTGCTCCGTGGTATCACCACCCGCGTCCTGAGGGGTTCTTACTTGAACTGGTCGTATTGGGGCAATTCCTTTCATTCCAATCTTACTCCTCATCCTTCTGGAACTTCCCTCATCCCTAGAGCCATTGTCAGGTAAACCTGGGTGTCCCCCACTTCTTCTAAGTATTTATTTTCTCAAGTTAATGGTGTGCCCCCCTCTGCTTTGACGAGGGTTCATTAAAAAAAAAAAAAAAAAAAAAAAAAAACGACAAAGTTATTATGTCAGAAAAGTTTTGTCTTGTGATTAATGTATCGGAGTCTGTAGCTTTGTGAAATTCGTAGATGATCCCCCTCTACAAGCACCTATTCAATCTGGCAGGCGTCGTGTTCGAATAGGCAAGAGCTGTCCTGATTCACAGCTAGAAGTGTGTCTAATCAGCAGATTGCTACCACTGCCTATTTCTCACAGCTGTTTCTTAACACCATCCACTGTATGTACCATGTTCGATTCTCTACAAATATCTTGTCTATCACTTCTTACATATTGAATAAATCAAGGATGATAGAAGTATCGATGGAAATCAGCAACGTAATTTAGGCTTCTACGTTAGATATTGTGGCATGTGTTTGTTAATATAAATGACAAACTCACTCTGTCATATCCATTGACTATGGACTACGTGGGTGAAAACTTGAAGCCGATTCGACAATTTGGCTCTTTGCTCTGACACCTCTGAACAATTACCCCACAGACCGTCTTCTTCTAACCGTCTTCTTTCTAAGGTGTCGATATTACTTTGTGGTTAGGAGGAATCATTCTATTCATGCCAGGCCTATAAACATGCCAAAAGGGAACAAATTCTCCCTGCATATCCCGTGTAAGAATACTGGTATTTAGTGATGTCCGTAGCCGAGATCAAATGCTCCAATGCCATCGCTCTTCGAGTTTTCAGTTCAATTCTATCCTACAAGACATATCATATTTCACCTGTTCACAAAATCAAGGGTTGTTAAACCAATGATGGAACCAGCGAAATGTAATTTGCTCTTCTGCATTACCTGTTATGACATAGGTATATATGATGACTTTACAGGAATTGGCATGTTGGTTCCTTGTTTTTTCCATTAATTTGGTGCTTCTCTATTGGACGATGCAGCTTTTGATATTTGCGGGATAAACGGATTGATCTGATAAAAATCTAAAAGGACCAATCTGAAAATTGGATTTTGATTTCGCCGATTGGATTCTTCAACTTTACAGGAGTTGGTAGCCAAAATTATGATGGATGATTTCGCAATGGGTCTCAGATTGCCCCTTCTCCTCTCAGGTGCCGTTATGTGCCCTCTCGTATTCATCGCATAAGTGTGTGCCAGACTTTCGTTGGTGCAGTAGAATGACCGGCAGAAATTGTTTGCTTCTGTTGACAGTAACGGTAAACTGTCTGATGTAATAATAATCTGGGTGCTGTGGAATTTAGTTAATGGAGGTAAGGGATGCTGATGCTAGAGCTGGACACTCCAGAAGGACTGGTGACTGCTAGACTAGGTGCTAGTTGGTGACTCCAAAAGGGAACGAGTTGTTCGTGCAGGTCCTGAATAAGAATGTGCCACATCAGGTAGTTAGGTATGTGTATGTCTGCTCCCAAGAGCACATGTTCCAAGACGCCATCCCCCTTTGAGTTCCATCCTCTCGAACAAGGCAATGTTACCGCCGACCCGTTTTATAAAACCGACTGTACAAGGACCGGGAATTAGCGAAAAACCCCCGCGGTTCTTGCGAGCTCCGGCTGGGCCCTCAGCGGATCCTGGATGCTGCCGATGGAGGGGGTGCCCCGCTCTGCATCTCTAATGGCGGCCTGCACTGAAGGCTCCGGTCCCTCGCGGCGGGTGCATTCCAACTCGAGACTTGTCTATTTGTACTTGGAGAGTGGGCGACTTCTTCCCACGACCCCCTCCGTCTGCACCACCGCTTTTATAGATTTACGATCGGGGGCCTCTACGGCCGGATTATCACCTTTCCAGTCGTCCACCTAACAATAACCTCTTTCGCAATCCTTCGCGCTCGGTTTTTCGCGGATGCGCCGGCGTCGACTTTATGATTCCCTTGCTCAGCTCTTCGTCATACTTCCACATTTCCGTTTATAAATCCCAAACCGATTAGATACTGCAGAGAGATACTGACTCAAGATTCAGTTTACTTCAAAGGATCTTGACAGAGGAAATTAAGTACAATTAATACTAGTGGGTCCGCTGACCAGGTGCCTCACAGTCTTTCGAGGTAATGTCTAAACCTTCGCTACCGAACCAGAGTTTTTATGATTTGACACTGAATGACGTAGTGACATCGACGACGACGTCGTATTGTCGTCAAGGACAACTTTTAAAGCTTTTATAGCAGTTTCAGTAGATTCTGTGAAGCGAAAACTATTGAAAATTAAACCAAACTCGAGTTTTGGTTGATTTGACGACGATCGTCGTCGCCAATGACTACTTCCTGTCGTAAGATCTTCACCAAAAACTATACTGCTAATTCCGAATGGCTACCTACCGAATTATAAGGTGATAGCTTCAAATTGAAGCCTGTAGCGCCACACGCACTCACAATGACAAATTCTAGCCGAGTTAAAGTAGAGACTCACTTCTTTTGTCAATAATCTTACTTTCTAGAATGTGAAGAAAAATCTAATTCAAATTTGTGTGCTGTTTGAGCGTTATTTGTCTTCTTAATGTCGCTACTCGCGAATGAAATTGTAGGGAGAGCAAACAGATGAACTTACGACGACCAGGGTGGTTTCATTCGATCCTTTGGGGTGATATCTATAAATAATATTAAAAAGGAAACGAATTACTGTAACCTTCAGAGTTTTTAAGATCTCGATTTTCTAATATTCCAGCCCTTAAATACTACCCTTTAGAGTTGACCGAATGTGATGCCGATGTACGCGCACGTCCTCTTCCTAGCTCTTCCGTGTGACACACTTTCATCGATGGGACCCACGACTAAAGCATTTGCATGCTAAAACAACTGTGAGAATACTCACGATCTAGATGAATTCCGTATGCTGCTTCGACATCGTGTTTTATTTTTATCTAAACAATTTTAGTTTCGACTTGTAATGACTTCATCGCACCTCTCTCGTATGTGTAACGACCCTGTGCTTAGTATGTCATTACAACTAGTCGAAACGTATTTCTTCTTCTTCTTCGAAACTACTCGTGAAAAATCGTACCAATAAGCACTTATCTTCATCTTTTTTTTAAAATAAAGCCGACTTTCATTTTTTTTATTATGCACACAAACTCGTGGGTTAGGCTTGTATTATTGGAGCTTCAAAGAAAATGTAGCCATCGCCTTCAAAATGTTAGAAAATGAAATATCCTAGGAAATTCCTGGGTTTTAACAGTTTTCACAGTATAACCATATATCAAACCTAATTTGATATGCTATCTATAGTATCTGGGTGTTCTCCACCATTTTCTCCGCAAAATGTATGATCATGTGGTAGCGGTTCATTCACATACGGTATTTTTATAGGTTTTATATTTATATTAGGTTCGTAGGCTTTTTAAAAATGTTATTCCTAAGCCGTGCAGGCATCCTATCATGTTTGACTGAAATCTAAGAAGGTTGAAGTAGATTGGACTTGACATTACTTCTGTGTTTACAAATACTAACACTAGAAAAGGAAATCTTTATCCTACCGTACACAGATCCATGTTGCTTGTCTGCACATTGTTTACGACTCGGCCGAGTACTCCACAACTTTGATCACTTCAAATCGTAGTGTCATACTTTCATAGCCCGATCCCGTGTAGTCGCGTTTTTGGGATCTCGGAATGCTGTTTTAATGTAAAGAACATGGTCGAATTAGTTGGCTGTCACCTCTTTTAAAAGCCCTCTACCTTTTTTTTCTCATCATTTGACTTGGGGGTCATGGTGAAAAAATTGTATCACTTAAGCCCGTCGGCGCGTTTTAGAAGGTCCCAGGTAGAGATATGTGGGACCCACCACTACATTACCGCCCCATCCGTACTCGAACTGCATTACCGCCGCCGTGGGAACTAGACCTCCTGGTGTTTCCGCGTCTTGATGGAGGATGACTCTCAGGAAATCACTTTTGTACCTTTTGGAATCACTATTTCCGTTGACATCACTATCACTACTCCCAGTACGAAATGGCAGACAGTCATAATAGTTTATTTCCCGTAGTATGATGCTTATTTGTTTGATGAGGGTAGTAAATACCCTCTGTAAATTGGTTTTTAGTGCAATGAGAATATCACTTTGACAATTCACATACAGATGCAGGTAGGTACATTTATGTTGTGGGTTAGGCTTGTGTAGTGTTGTTTTCTAATCTGATCATGAAACTTGACTTCCTATAAATTCCAAATATATGAGGCGATGAACGCAGCAATATCATACAGATTTTTTGTAACATATGAATTGGAAATGAATCAAATGCTGGGAACCTACGATTGCTTGTAAATTATTTCCTGAATTAGTTTTCTGGCTGCAGAAAACTAACACTAGAAACGAACTCTCATCTGATCTGGATGGAGTCATTTCATTGCTCTCTTGATGTCCCAGAGTCGCTCCCTATCAAATTTTAATATCTACGATAAATACGGGAGAATTTAGCTCACTCAGCTGGAGTCTATAATTTCGTTTGCTTATGCCAAAAATTCTTGCAATCCCTTGCGAAAACTACAATCGCTGTAGACATTCTACGTAGAGTGCAATGCGCGTAACAATCCCTGCTCCTCTCAGATTTTAGTTCTTGTCAAGGTTTCCATGATAGGTACTTTCGTTTCTAAAATTATAAGAAGACATTCTGTCATAAAGTATCGGTGGGAATTAACTAGGTTCAAGAGATAAAATTGATTGTATCGTCTTTGGTACCAGCCAGAAAGGGTTCTCTATCCTTTTCTGATCTGGGCATCGCACACCGGCCCGCGCTAGGTAGTGAGTGGTCCGATGGCAAGCAGCTTTTTGAATGATGTGTATAGTTTAGTGGTCTGGGTGCTCACAAGCTCGCATCTCAAAAATACATAACATCAAGTAGTCAATCCCTCAGTAAAAATTCTGGAGCAAACCCTGCCTACCTTAGATTTGGAAAATGTCCGGTTCAGGTGGTTTAGTTGCCGCTGGTGCCCAGTTCAGGTGAGCCCGAAGTATCATCCCACCTTGGGTTGTTGTAGTCTTTACAAATCTTCTAATTGTTCTCTTTCAGATTTTTATTTTTATCTTTTCATATCCTCTCCTTCTTCCGTGACTTATTCCGAACTCCCTTGGTGATTACATTCATTTCTTGCTGCCCCTCCACAGAGCGTGTTGAATGTTATTTACTTGTAAAAAGTATGTTTGCTCGTGACTACCAGAGGTGTCGTAGTCATCCGAAAGGCCTTTTAAAAGCGGGGGCTCCCAGCAAATACCCATCATCTGTGTCAACACAACAGGTGTTGACTTCAAAGGCTATTATCCACTACACCATCTCAATACCTTCACCAGCATGTCTCTCAAATTTGATCTTTAGAATACGGAAGCTCCGTATCTCTGTGATGTCTTCCAACCGCTTAATAAACCGGTGTCTTTTAAGGTAAGGTTCATCAACCTAAACTTAAAGTCTACAATATGCACCTAGCTTCCCAGTCAGAAATCATTAGCGGGTTTCAGAATTCATCGTAACTTAATTATTTAGTTACCATTATCTCTTTCCAATAAATGTAGCTCGGATCAGACTATGGACCGTCCCCGACCTCTTATCTGAGCTCTTTGAGCAATATTGGTTTACTTTCTAAGTATATAGTGGTAATGAAAATCTCAGAATTAAATTCCTTTGAGATTTTATATCTAGATTTATTTCAATCTTGATCCAATGAAAAATGAGGTAGGTAGCCAGTGTCATCTAGCAAGTTGCGGGGGTATTTAAAATACAATGCGGTCATTGAATGATGCAGAAATCAATATCTCTGTCTTGAATCATCACCTAATAATGACGGTGGAACGGAATTTTCTGTTTGCAGGGACAAATATCGAAATTCAGTTGTATCTGGATATTTGGTAGTAAGATGCAAACTCTGCGGTCCGATAAACGAACGTCAGAGTTCAAAACTGCTAACTAAGCTGATAACTATTTCTGCTTAGATAGTAGCCCTTCTGCGCAGATAAAGGGTCTAACATTATTAAACACAGTCTATATTACATTATACAAGCTAGACGCATAGCGCCTCGCAAAAAGTTTCTCCAATTCTCAGCGCATGACACCTCCCTGCCCCTCTCACTCCATTTCACGCTTTTAGTAAATGTTAATAAAGAAAACCCTTTATTACAAAGTCATCTTCTCTCCACGTAGAAGGGTAGCATGAACCTTGTATTGATTTGAAACTATATTTGTTTCTTGCACATGGAATCCTCTACTACTAGTAAATTATGTAGTTCAGTAGGCTTCGGACAGCGGACGGAAGAATTTTTTAAAATTTGATTTTTGGATTGTACGCATCTTGAATTAATTGTAAAGTGAATCTAGATACAAGTTACATCTATCAAATAGGTTCATTGTTAAAATGATAAAACTAAAATTCTTTCAGTACCCATCAACAAGAATAGTATCCTTCTATATCTATAAAAATGTTATGTTGGTTTGTGTATGGATCAAGATCTCAAAAAGTTCTTCACCGATTTCCATTCGGGTGGGCACAAATTGACGAGAAAGTTTCAGGGATGGTTTTAGGCTATATCACAATCCTCTAGATTTACTCCTTCGTTGTAAACTTGGACTTCCCAACCGACGTCGCCCGGGTAAACAACTTCGTAATTGAGGAAAAACTGAACATGCATCCACATTTTCACGTGAAATGTTGATGATGTGAGTTCAGGCGTAAAGAACTTTCGATAACAAATTCAACGATACCAAAACGATTTTGGTGGGTTGAGTCGAACAGTTTCTATCAGATAAATCATCAAAGAGTGATATTAAAATCGCCTTATCTTGGTCGGGAGAGCTTTAACGTAGCTAGGGTTGAAGAAACGGGGACACTTTTACCAGTAGGTACCTATAGCTTGGAAAAAAAATCATAAAACTTTAAAATAATCATAAATAACTTCAAATGTATTCAAACATATATAAAAACCAATGTTAAAGCACTTTTAAAGCAATCATATCAAAATATAAGTACCTAACTATCTTTGTTTTGATTCTCATTTCTCATCCACACAACCACAATGTGCCACAGCGAAGCGTGGCAAGGTACTTCTAGGTATTCTATATATTGATTTTCTTCTGTAGACTTGTTTCGTATAGAAGAAGTGTACTTAATATTGCTTCTTTGTTGAAGAATGTTAGGTCGTGCCTACCAAGTGAGAGAAAGGAAATCGAGAACATTTGGTGTAACCCAAAAGTAAGGCTCGTTGCAAGAGCATCTCACGAGCTGGGAAGCACTCTCCTAAATTACAGGCGATTTTCGTTCACTTTGATCGTGAGTAGTGTGTAGGCCTAACACTCCGAGGAGTCAAAATGAATACAGCGTGTGAAATGATGTGGTCTACAGACTCCCTGTTGCTCTCCTCCGTCTTGAGTAAAATGCGGGATGTTTTAATGCAAAGGACATCTTTTGTGTGGGAAATGTTTTCATTCACTAATGATCGACACGTTTCACGAAATTTTCGGAGCGACACTGCATGCTTTTAATTGTGTCACTTCAATCTTCTCTCTCGTTCATCCTAGAGCGCTGAAATTTGTTGTGAAACATCTGGGGTATCAGTGGAAGAGATCATTGGGAAGTCAGATCAGCTGCATGAGCAATAATTCCAACTTATCTCTTGTTCATACTTGTTCATATAAAGAAGTGTGAGATTAGAAAATTATAATTTTAATGACTGAACATAGAAAACCTTAAGATCGAATACGATACCCTGCGATAAGGGATTTCAGCGAATCCTCCCTGGTATTCAGCTAGTTGCTCAGCAACAGCTCAGCAGCAGCACAGATTCGAGTGCAGTCCTTCACGTTAGGAAGCTACAAGTTCCTTGCTTCAATAAGCAAGTATGTTTCTCTTTCGCAGCCTGTTCCTCTCTGTTCTGAAGGAGTTTTCACGTTGGTCCCCGCAATCTCATCTCTATCTTCCTGGTGTCATTGAGTCGCATTGAATGTCATGAATCTGACTCTAATCGCGACGTTGGATTAGTTATGGATTATTTGAACTAATAAAGCCCTAGTTTGACGATATCCCTACTTGGCCGTATTTTACAAAACTGTAGCCTTCTACCCTAATAGCCGGTCATGAACCGTAGCTCAACTAATTAAATGACCGGAAATTACTCCATCGCCTCCATAAAATTATTAGCTGGAAACTCATCGTAGTTTGATCACCTAATCGCCAGATTTTGGGCCCGTAGCGCTTATCAACTAACATCCAGAACCTAGAAATTACACCGTTACTGTACCTTCCTCAATGCCAGATGACCCGTTGCAAAATGATATTATAAAGAAAGGACCTAGCTAAGAAGAGCAATGGTTTATTATTTATGTGTTAGGTAGCCCTTCTACGCAGATCATTGGTCTGTAATTATTAAACTCTGTAGGTAATATATGATTAGACCATGGCGCGTCGTGCCTCCTGAAAGGGTTCACACGTTCAGTTTCATGACCCCTCAATTTACGCTTCACAGTAGAATTGTTAAAGAAAAAGTCGTTAGGTAAGTAACGAATATAGGTTCAGAGAGCCCTCAGCTGATCAGTGCGCCTCCGTACCTCGTAATAGCTTCCGAGGAGTCCCAAAGGAGCTCCATCTTACTAACAACACCGTGAGTTGAATAGGAAAGAAATTAGCCTCGGAATCTGAGTCCCTCCATACTTTATAATTGTATTCAAGATCTCAGAAACAGAGCTACATTTCATGAGAATTCCATTACAGGTCAGGTAGTACGACAATACATATCGCCAGTCTCCATCTATCGAAAAAACTCAAGTGTCTCGAAGTCAATACCCTTTGCATGTTGTTGAATGCTGTACGGGCCTTATCAATGTTAACCTTCCCCAAGGCCTCATGCACATTGTCAGTTGATATGGAACGTCTTCGCTGTGAATTTAAATGCATATATTAATAATCGGGCGATGTTCGGAAGGTTTAATCCGATTTTAGCAAGAAGGGTCTCATGAACGGTACCTACTGTTGGAGGGTCTTATTTTAATTCATAAGTGATTAGCTTTCTTCATCTAATTGAGTACACGCCGTCACTTTCCTGCGTGGTATTGAGGTGAATTCTTTTTGAATTTCAAACATAACCTGTCTCAGGCTGATGGGTGGAATGTGTTCCATGATATCGAAACCCTAATATTAACGTCTAAAAGAGTTGGGACAGGTATACAAGAACCACCTACGCCTGTAATGATTCCGAATCACTGATCCAAACGTTTCAGTGGGAAACTATCATTGTACGACCCATTAACTTGTGGGAGGTTTATAGTATAAAAAAGAAGAAATAGCATTCCAAACCGCTAAAACCCTCTGCTAATTGTCTTAGGGGGGCTCCCACAGACTGAGATTTTTTCTACCTATATTGTATGGGCAGACCTGTTCTAGGTATACGTGAAGACCCCACTGTTGTCTTCAGAGCTTCAACTGAAGAACTAATGAAGGCCATTGTTCTGAGCATAATTGCCAAACCATCTGTTCCTCGGGCTATTAGGGTACCTTGTGAGCAGTGCGCGCGGAACGCCAACCTTCTGGAATATAGGTAACATCAATGGAATGCAACCCTGCGTTTTTATTTTATATTTTTCGACACTTAAGAACCCGAACCTGCATTTACCAAAAACCAATAGGTTTCTTTCGAATGTAAGGCGCTCAGAATAAATTATTATAGTTCAACGATAGCGCGAACAGTTATATTGAAAAACTTCTTATGACGTCACTCAGTATTAAGAAGTTTTAGTGCTTGCAGTAGTTTCAATAATATTCGAATCGTGCAGCATAACCCTATGATTTTCTTCGGATACACACACACACACACTCATATATATATACCATCAAAGCACACCCACGCGCGCGCGCGCACTTGGTGGTATATATACCTTCAAGTACTGAGGTGGTGGTTATCAAAGCATTTGTTAATCATTCGACCGAAACGCAACACCTACCTATTTTATACCATTTTTGCTGGAGAAAAATTGTTAAAATGTTCAAGTCATGCAGCATGATCGTATGAGCGAATTTTCGTAAATTATCTTACTATTATTAGGTTACATTGTTTTGAAAAGTGAGCACTATGAGTGAAAAAAAAAGAAAGAGGTTTTACCAATTTTACCAATTACCAATTTTATGGCAAAAACTCGTTCTAAATAATAATCTGCTATTCAAAAAGAGATTTTGGATTTTTTAACTTTTTTTTCTGTTTTTACTGATTTTAAAGACCATTTTAATGAAATTTAAGTACATTTTTCACCATAATTTTGTACATGCATTTTCGAATGTTCTATTTTATAGTTGATAAACTTTATTTGATTAATATTCTGCTAACAAATATAAATTTAACAATTGCTAGCGGATTTTTGCTATTTTTAGTTATTTTTCATAACTTTGACATTTGACTTGAATTTTATAACTTCCTGTTTTACTGGAGGAACGGGAGGTTGAGTTGGAATAATAAACTTAGAAAAAAAAGAAAGAAAACTGTGCAAATTACCACAAAAAGGTTTACTACTTCTGTATAGACTGCTCTTCTACGCAGATCACTATCTCGTCTGTAATCATTAAACGAAATCTATTATACATTATCTAAAACCACCGTGGAAACAATAATCAAGTTAAATAAAACACCTACAGTTTACTAGTCCTTCTGTATTTAACAAGAGCTGACCTGCCAACTGAAAAGTAATGAGGTAAAATAAATCACCTACCTACGCTTCACAAGTCCTAAGTTTTGGGTGACAAAAGATATAATAAACCCCGTTTCGTGAAATGAGAATTCGATTGGAATTATATCTGCTGATACTATCGACGTAGTTTTCAAGGCGATTTTGACTTTGTTTCACCAGTTACGATTCACCCTCGTGTTGATGAACTTACTACGAACCGGGTGGTTTCATTCGATTCTTTGATTATTTGATAATACAAAAAAAAAGTGTTTCCTACCTTGAAAGTTTTCGAGATCTCGATTTTTTGATATTTCAGCCTTTAAATTCTACCCTTTGGGGTTGATCGAAAGTGATGCCGATGTTACTGGCACATCCCCAGCCGATATATGATTTTTGAGCCAAATTTCATAATATTTGGTGCAGTAGTTTAGGTGAGAAACTTCAAACATTGGATGGTTAGATGTTTTTAGTTTTTATTTTCTTTAATTATTTATTTTGATTTTAGCGAATTTTTGAAGAAAATTAAGCTATTGCTCTCGCCTTAAAATTTGTAGAATGTGAATTTTTGAAAAAATTTTATGCAGAAATCCGTTTCAGGCTATTCTGAATCATATTCTGAAGTTTAACGCATTTTTTTATGTATGTATGTATATATGTATGTATATATGTATGTATGTGTCATTCCAGACGATAACTGTCCGTAGAATTGTGCTAGAAACTTCAAACAAATTTTAAAATGTTAAGGAAACAAAACGAAAGTTCAAGTTCGTTGGCCAGCATGATCGGATTACATCTTCGGGTTGAAATTTTCAAAAATGTAGTCAAAAATTTCAAAATAGCCTGTTTTTTGCGATTTGTTGTGCGAAATAATTTTTTCAGCATACTAACATGTGGTATATTCGGAATCAGCGTACAATTTCCTATAAGAATATGTATCAAGTTTTCAAAAATTTCAAAGTTGAAAAATCAGTCAAAAATCGAAATATTTTTAGTTCGCTAGTTGTAAAAATTGGTAATATTTGCATGAAACATTGTCCAAATTCAGATTGAACTACTCTTATGGAAGTATCCCTGTATAACCAATTTTAGAACCATGCTGTTTAAAACGTAGATAGTAGGTGCTTAAAAAAAAAATGTAATCACAACTGATGAGTTTACTCTGTGCATGTGTTAATAATTTGATTCCATGTTTGTCTATCAAAATCATAAACTAAAATTTCTCAACACGATCAATGGCGACTGAAATGTCGAAGATTTCTTCAAAAATTCGCTCATGGGGTCATGCTGCATGCTGGACTTTTTTAGATTCTACTCATCTTGAAACGAAAACCAAAAAATATTGAGGGGGTGGGGGTTAAACTTTTAACATGGAACATGTTTTTGCTATCATAACCCGGCCAAAAATGAGAAAATCTGAGGTATGAGCGTGGTTGTCTGAATAATAACTGTTTACATACAGGTGATCCTTCTCAGTTAATTTTGTGAACCTGATTGCAACCACTATTAGACTGGACAGAAACTTGGAACTTGAAATTTGATAGGGAGAATCTGGGACATCAAGAGACGATTAACGATGGGCTCTTTCCTGGACAGCTGAGCGAACTAAATTCTCTCCTGTTCTCTCAAGGAACATGTTCCATGTTCTGTCAAGATTTAGTGCTTAGGACTAAATTTCTTTCTTGGTGAATTACTAAGGTTTATTTTTGGCACATTGAGACGTATAAAGTATAGCGACCAGGTACGCATGGTTTATCGGTTGCATAACTGGTTCTCGCGATGGTCCATTCCTTGTCGATTTTCGACTTTATGTGCCAAGCAGAGACATGAAAATGTCAACAAATTAAGTTTTAGTGTGGATTCATTTCAAAGTCAGCACGCGTTCCAACTGCTCGGTATGGATGTCAACCGGCATCCCCAGCAAAAAACATTCTTTTCAAACCGTAATTTGTCCTTAACATTTTGAAGTTACTCTTTTTCCTTCGTGTTTCAAACATGAAATGAACCTTTTCTCTATCCTCCTCCGTTATCCCATTTCAAATAAAGGCGTTCGCCGCGTTTTAAAAGTCTCCCCCGTGAATTATTCATCGTGCCGCCCCCGCTTCCTCCTTTCACCTAAACCGCCCATAATTACGGAAAGTTCTGTCTGTAGCTTTTCAGCGGTCCCAAGTTTCAAGTTGAGAAGTAAATTACCTAGAAGAAAGAGAAGTTACTTACATGAATTAAGACATTGTTGGGAGTCTGGTCCCGTAGCTTGGGAGTTAAGCTCGTTTTATACGGAATCGTGCCGGGTTGTCGGCTTTTGTCCTGGAGAGTGAATGGGGGCTATGAAATTTGGAATGTCGAGAGTCCTCCCGCTAGCTGAGTTTTATAGCTTTGCCGCAGGCCGCAGGTGAAGAACTCGAAAACGGGTAGTTGTAGGCTTTCCAGCTTGCAGTTGGCTGTTGTTGCTTTGCTACGATAAAAACTAAACTAAAACGAACTGAATCACTAGCGACGAAGTGGTGGATAGCTATTTCAATAAAGAAGGTGGAAATTATTGAAAAACGTTTTCTATTTCCATGAAATAAATTATTATTATTATTTATTTATCTTTTTTGACTTTTATTTATTTATTTTTTAATTCAGCATAGGAAGATGATTCATTCATACTGCACGATGTTGGCAGTAACATAATTGAGCATGACACTTTCAAAATATTTCAGATATAATTCGTAATAAAGTGTTTATATCGTGAGGTTTGATGATATGATAAATTCATATATGTTTTCTTGAAGGCTGCTTGATGTTATAGGAGCCAAGTATGGTTGAATGATATTTGAATCCCTCGAGTCAGAGATTGGAACAGTCACGTTCTATCATTAAAATAATATTGGCAAGGCATAATCAGCTGTTGTAAATCTCCCTTTTCTGCACCAGACTTTTGGCATCTTGAAGAAAGGGAGGGGTTTTGCCATCGTGAGTGCGGTTATCAACAAAGCGAGACAGCAATGGTGTGGCAAATAGCTCGCAGTTAGTATGTAGTGTTGTGGCTGCGTGCAGATCAAATTGGAAATGTGCGAAATTGAATTTTGACTCCTGTAATAAAACGACATGGAAGAAGTGTGCTAACCTCCGAACCAATAAAACCCTAGAAAGACGTTTCACTCCCTACGTGGCCGGATCTCTACATAATTGTAGCCTCCTACTCTAATAGCCGACGTCGTACAGTATAGGGCTACTGGATCATACAGTAGCTCGAATAGCCGGACCGCATGGCACCGGTAGCTCTAACTATCTAATTGCCCGACCACTTGGGCACTAGTAGCACTAAATAACCGCGAGGACACCTTAGATATTTTTATATGAGCTAAAAGATATTTTTTGTGAACTAAAACAGTCTAACTAAAATTGGAATGATCAGACGTAGAACACCAATAATACTCCCTCCAGGCAGGTTGCTCTTTCTCTGGGTTTACACCCCCTACTCTAGTGCTTAGTTCTGCTCCTAAGGCTCATCTTAAGAATTTATTATGAGAGAACTATAACTGCTTACAGGTCGGGCACATCATATAGGATATATATTCGTTTATTGAAAATTGAACACAAATTATAGATGGATGAAGGTTGCTGGTTGTTTAAATCTTGGGCAAGGTGAGATAGTGAGAGATTGTATCTGATGGGATTTTTCCTGATCAGTTGAGTGGACTGAATTATCTCCTGTTCACTGTAGGAAGTTGAAATTTGATACTAAGACTCTCTGGGTCATTAAGAAACGATTGAAATGATGGGCTCTTTGATGATCAGCTGAGTGACCTAAATTCTCTCCTGATCAACCTGGGAAGTTGAAATTTGACATGGAGATTGAGTGGGCGCAAATTTACGAGCAAGTTCCATATTAGGCTATATTACAAGATCAGCTTCTACTGCTAATTTCTATGCTTTTCAACCAATGAAGCTATAAAGCTGTTCGTCCACTGGGTCGGTGGAGCGGCGCGGCGCTAAAATCTTGAGGACAAAATTTGTCAAAAAAATACGTTTTTTCAGTTTTATCCCTTCCATTCCCCCTCTTCCATCACGGAATTCAAAATTTCCGGGTTTTTTTTTTTGCACAACTAGACTAAAATCGGGATCGAACAATGAAAGAATCACGAAAATCAGTTAAGAATTGTGGCTTGGGCAGCGTTCGACAAAATTTGTCACACTCACACACAGACACACACCTATGGTTTTTTTTTCTACGGATTTGGTCTTAGAATGGTATGAAACGGATTCGGGTGCAGTTATTTTTCTTCTCATGCTTGGGTTGTCCCCCCACTCCCCTGGATAAATTCTAACAGTCGTCCCTTTTGTTAACGAAGCTTTGCCTATACGATAGCTTCAGAGGGACGTCCTAAAAAAACTGTTGGTGAACAATTAGTTATACCTACCTAACCTTGCTTTGAAGGCAACATAATTCACAGCAATTCGTCAATCAGTATACGACTAGTATAATGTCTATCAAGTACAAAACGTTCTGTAGTTATCTGTAGTAAAGTCGTGAGGAACGAATAATGCTAATAATTTCATTCAAATTTGTAAGGTACTTACTGCTTCTTTGGTCCCACCGTGTACGATGACCGTATCTTGCTGAGCGATACTCAAATTTTTGTGAAAAAGTTCCAGTCATGCAGCATGATCTTATGAGCGAATTTTCGTTAATTATCGTATTATATTACATGCTACCTTGTTTTGAAATGTATTGCACTGTTTTGAAATTTTAGCTCTCTGAGAGCAAAGAATTAATTAACTAGGTACCAGTTTTATGGCAACAAAACTCGTTCAAAACCATATTCTGGAATTCAAAGAAGATTTGAAATTTTTAAGCTTTTTCAAGGAGTTTTTATAGATTTTTTAGCAAATATTAATGAAATTTGAGTACATTTTTCTGCATAATTTTGTGCGTACATTTTATCTTGTTCTAGTTCGTTGTTGATTAACGTTGTTAATTTTTCTGCTAAGCAATTTACAATTTTACAATTTACAAATGAACAATTTACAATTTCCGACCTCGAAAATGCTCGAGGTCGGAAATTTTCCGCTCCGCCCTCTGTCCACTCGGTCATAAGGAGGATAATATTCTACCCGTCGGCGCCGCGCCGCGCTGCCGACCTATTGGACGGACTGCCGTTCATTTACATTGTATTTCTAGAGAATGATTTGGGCGTCGCGCCGCTCCACCGACCCAGTGGACGACCAGCTGAATTCCGGAGTACAACTTTGGTCCAGTTCAGTCTTTATTTCATGCTTTGCATACAATTTGTACATAGAAATCGTAATTACATAATTTTTATGGGATTTAATAACATAGCTTGAACTCGTCAGCATTATAATCAAGGGGTTGTGAGGGGCATGCGGTAACCCCCACGCCGGCCGGGCACATCCCGACCGGCCCCACCCACCACGGCGGCTTCCCGGACCAGGCAACTGATGATCACAGCGGTCAGGAACTAGACAAAAGTTCGGCTGCGATGCCGACGAAAACCCATGGTGAAAAATGATACTTTGAAGTACCAGAAAACCAAAAATTCAAACCCCAAAATCAAAGCGGCGCATCTCCAAAAACGGCGCATGAATTGAGAATGTATCGGTTACAACATTTTTTGACGTTCGATTATGACCCAATCACAACGATAGAGTGGTTAAAAAAAAAAAAAAAAAAAAAAGTTGTGGGTTTTTTGTCCTCATTGTTTTTTTCAGGATGACCCTCCTAAATTTTTAGCAAAAAATATTAATCCTAACCACTTTACCTGGGTCGATTTTGGCCCGTTATCAACCGCTATCGTAAACCAACCTCTAAATTGGTGCCAAGGTAATGATTTGAAGGACGGATTTCAATTTTTTTGGGTCAATTTATGGGTTTTCGCATGCGCTGAACACGATGAACCTATTATCCACTAGTTATCCGGTAAACTGGCAGAGAGCGCTGCTTGAAGATAAGTAAAAATCGAAAATTTCACCGAAAATGCTGTCGCCTGGTTAAGAATTGTACTAGAAAAATGCTATTATGGTCGGACAATATGCTTTGGCATGTTCTGAACATGATTCCGTTTTTTACTATACTTTTCCGCCAATGATTGCTTCGTTTAACGGCCATAACCCTCAAATTAATTATAGGGTAATAGACAAATTCACCCTAATTTCACCGGAAATTATGTCGCGTTGATAATTTAAGGTTCTGAAATACCTTGTGCCGATAAAATTTGGTATTTTCCAGGATACTCGGTACAAAGCCGTTGGTAATTTGGCAAGGACTTGAACCGGCATTGTACTTATTCGCTTAACTACCCGATACCATTGTACAAGCTTTTACACGTGACCGATATCGAGGTAACCCTACGCTCAAACGATCCAATCACAGTTCAGAACTACGAATTTGACCCCGGAAAACCGATGGAACTAAAGAATGTTACAGAAAAATTGGAAAATTATAGCTATTTTCTCCATTTTGCCGCTATATTTGGCAAATAAGTACAATGGCGGAGCGTTGCATTTTGTGTGGAGAAAAAATAGTGTCGCTAAAATTCCTTGACCCCCAGCCAAAAGACATATCCATGTCAGAACTGAGTTCACTATAACTTGTGTTATCTATCGATTGCTTAATGAAGCCGTAGGTTGTTGTTTTATATTATTCCAATGCTTTTCTTTTTGTAATCCAGTTCCGAATAAATTTTAAAAAATCGATTTTTTCATAGCGATACCCATCTCTAATCACAGAGTCCGTTTAATACAGAAAAAGTCCAGTCATGCAGCATGACCCCATGAGCGAATTTTTGAAGAAATCTTCGACATTTCAGTCGCTATTGATCGTGTAGATTTTTACAAGCGAACGGCATTATTTCGATTTTTGACCGATTTTTCAACTTTGAAATGTTTGAAAACTTGATACATATTCTTATAGGAAATTTTACGCTGATTCCGAATATACCACATGTTAGTATACTGAAAAAATTATTTCGCACAACAAATCGAAAAAAGTCCAGTCATGCAGCATGACCCCATGAGCGAATTTTTGAAGAATATTACCGATTTTTACAACCAGCGAACGGCATTATTTCTATTTTTGACTGATTTTTCAACTTTGAAATTTTTGAAAACTTGATACATATTCTTATAGGAAATTTTACGCTGATTCCGAATATACCACATGTTAGTATGCTGAAAAAATTATTTCGCACGACAAATCGCAAAAAACCGGCTATTTTGAAATTTTTGACTACATTTTTGAAAATTTCAACCCGAAGATGTAATCCGATCAAGCTGGCCAACGAACTTGAACTTTCGTTTTGTGCCCTTAACATTTTAAAATTTGTTTGAAGTTTCTAGCACAATTCTACGGACAGTTATCGTCTGGAATGACACATACATATATACATACATACATATATACATACATAAAAAAATGCGTTAAACTTCAGAATATGATTCAGAATAGCCTGAAACGGATTTCTGCATATTTTTTTTTCAAAAATTCACATTCTACAAATTTTGAGGCGAGAGCAATAGCTTAATTTTCTTCAAAAATTCGCTAAAACAGGCTATTTTGACATTTTTGACTACATTTTTGAAAATTTCAACCCGAAGATGTAATCCGATCATGCTGGCCAACGAACTTGAACTTTCGTTTTGTGTCCTTAACATTTTAAAATTTGTTTGAAGTTTCTAGCACAATTCTACGGACAGTTATCGTCTGGAATGACACATACATACATACATATGTACATACATACATACATAAAAAATGCGTTAAACTTCAGAATATGATTCAGAATAGCCTGAAACGGATTTCTGCATACAATTTTTCCAAAAATTCACATTCTACAAATTTTGAGGCGAGAGCAATAGCTTAATTTTCTTCAAAAATTCGCTAATAAAACTTGGTGATATAATTTACAGCGTTTTGTTGTTGCTACGCAGTGGTTGAAGAAGGGCTGTAAGCATCATAGGTAATTTTTCCCGGTGTAATACTCTTACAAAGGTTACTTACGGAGCGGATGCATAAATGCATCAAGGGAGAATATTGTCGTTCCGCGAGTTCTCCACTTCTGAAGAAGTGGTCATAACGGTAGCCTAAGAACCAGGTGTACGGTACCCGCATCCCAGAACCTTCCCAGCCATCCCGACTTGAAGAACGTGAATTTATCGTCCATACTCCCTCTTGATATTATCTGCCCGTGGTATCGAGCGGAATTACTCGGTTTGAGTCGCGGGTGAATAAATTGAGCATCGTTAATTTAGTGGCTTCATGTTATTTTGGAGTTGTTTATTTTCTTTCTTTTTTTCAATTTAAGCCGCGTCTCAACCGGAAGGGTCATTAGCGGCAATCAAAAAGGGTTGTCAAAAGGACACTGCAACGCGAACGATTCTAAGGGGAGCCATGCTGGCCGTCCGTCACTAAACGGATTGCCAATACGGACTTCACTGGCAGATCGGAGGAAAAAAAAAAAAAAAAAAGCCAAGGAAATGGCACATGAGCTTCCTCGTGACCTTCACAATACGTCACCATTAAATTCCAGAAAACTAGAAACAACCGGTTCTGGCATCAGGGAATTAATAAGGTGGGAAATTGGAAGCTGAATGGCACATATAATAAATGAAATTAATAAGGAAAATTTTGATTTTAATATGGGACCATCCAGGATGTAGTCCGCATGTTCCCTGAAAATTTCGTCTAAATCGGATCAAAACTGAAGGAGTTTTTAATTGATTTACAGGATTTCATTAATATTTTGATATAAATTCATGATTAAAAAAGTCCAGTCATGCAGCATGACCCCATGAGCGAATTTTTGAAGAATATTACCGATTTTTACAACTAGCGAACGGCATTATTTCGATTTTTGACTGATTTTTCAACTTTGAAATTTTTGAAAACTTGATACATATTCTTATAGGAAATTTTACGCTGATTCCGAATATACCACATGTTAGTATGCTGAAAAAATTATTTCGCACAACAAATCGCAAAAAACAGGCTATTTTGAAATTTTTGACTAAATTTTTGAAAATTTCAACCCGAAGATGTAATCCGATCATGCTGGCCAACGAACTTGAACTTTCGTTTTGTGCCCTTAACATTTTAAAATTTGTTTGAAGTTTCTAGCACAATTCTACGGACAGTTATCGTCTGGAATGACACATACATACATATATACATATATACATATATACATACATACATACATTAAAAAATGCGTTAAACTTCAGAATATGATTCAGAATAGCCTGAAACGGATTTCTGCATAAAACGTTTTCAAAAATTCACATTCTACAAATTTTGAGGCGAGAGCAATAGCTTAATTTTCTTCAAAAATTCGCTAACATCCTTGGGGATATTTTTTGGCCAGCATGGGACTCTACCGGGATCATCTCTGAAAATTTGAACAAAATCCGATAAAATTAACTAAGCTGTGACCGTAACAAAAACATCACTTTCGCGCATGCGCCTAGCGTACCGCTGCTGATGATCGCGAAGAATGTGATACGGGACCTCAAGAAACCTTGCCCGCATCATCCCTGAAAATCTGACATTTGAAGAAAATCGCATCAAAATTGTGGAAATTACGGCTGTAGCAAGGACCGTAACAAGAATATTTCGTTCGCGCATGCGCAGAGCGTACCGCTTATGCAATTATGATGGTTGTCTTATGGGACCTCAAGGGACCTTACCCACATCATCCCTGAAAATCTGACCGAAATCCGTTCAACATTGACCGAGTTATGACCGTCACAAGGAATTCACGTTAGCGCCTGCGCAGAAGCTACCGTTGATTCGATCATGATGAAGTTGATGGCTAAAATCGGATCAAAATTGTGGAAGTTATGGCTGTTACAAGGAAATGTGGACGGACAGACAGACAGACAGATAGACACGGAACCAAATTTGTTCAGGAGGCTCTGAAACGCAAAATGCGAGTGGAAATTTTGATTTTGGAGCAAAAAAATTTTTTTCATTTCGAAAGTGAAAACAAAACTTCCGCTGCCTTGCAGTCTCGGAAGCAATATAGAAAAAAGTGTGAAAATGTCGATGTTGATTTTAGCTTGCACAAGTACTTGGGGCACGCAAACTTGGGTGTTTACTACTCCAATTGGTCCTAAGAACATACCAAATAATGAATTTGTTTATTGGTATCACGCTTAATTTTTTTGGACTGAAAAAGCTAAAAGACATACATGTCAAAAATCTGTCCTCCCGCCGACCGATGCTTTCCTCCGAAACTACTAATCCAGTTTTTGGCTGAAAAATCATAAATTGGCCGGAAATGTTCCAGTAAAATCAACTTTACATTCGATCCACCCCAAAGGGTAAAATTCAAGGGCTGAAATATTGAAAAGTTGACATCTCGAAAACTTTTTAGGTGAGAGTAATGAATTTTTGGGTCTCACTTATATACATCATCCCACAGAATCGTATGGAACCACCCGGCGTTCTGTATGTTCATCCATTTGCTCTCTTCCTGTCTGTCTGTGGTAAATCCTTGTCACGCCCAAAACTATACCAAGTTTTAGTCCGATTCCAACTAAATTTTCAGGGATTGTGCAGGTTAGCTCCTAGACGGTCCCCTATAATTTTCAATGCCATCGAATCAACAGTAGCCTGTGCGCTCAAGGGATACAGCGATGACCGCTTTGTAACCCCTACAGCGGATAAAAGTACCCCGTAATAAAAACTAAACTACGACTAGATTATCCTTACGAATACATAAATATATAATGATGAATACTATATAGCTTAGTTAAATAAAGGTATGACTTAATAAACTTAATAAATAAATAAATATATCACAGAACAGGACATCACAGTTCGTTCTAATGCTCTGTGGCTTTCAGGTATACCAACAGGGACTGGACGTTGTCTGGTCCTGACAGAACATCCACCCACTGAGGGGGTGAATGCTGGACTGTTTGAATACCATCCTAGAATAATTTATTGACAAGCAAAACTCCAAATACAACAAGACTAAAAAATACTTGTTTGGGGTATTTTTAGTCTTGTTGTATTTGGAGTTTTGCTTGTCAATAAATTATTCTAGGATGGTATTCAAAGTGATTTTCAATCTTTATTCCTCTAAATAAGGAAAAAACAAAGTTCTAAACGTGACTAATCTACTTTTCCCTTTCTTGATAAGTAACCTTCTTCTACTCGTGTCCAGTTTTGGTTTATCTACATCCGATGTAGGCAATAATGAGGTCTGTTTCCATGTACTCCATTCAAGACTCAGCGCTTCAATACCAAATTATTTCGACTCGTGAAGAAATCAGTGGAAACGCTTCGAGAAATCCACTTCAAATAAGGAAGAAGTCGATTGAAAGAGCCTTCCAGAGCCCCGCATACCTCCGGAGGGCTTTTTTGTGAAGACTACCGTCTAAATAAAGGTAAAGTAAAAGAGAGAACGTGGGGGGCTTCGCATAAAAACAACATTATGGCCTGGGAGAGTGAAGACTTAGGTGGGATGGTAGGACTGTACCAAGTTATAGGGGGTACTGAGGAGAAGGTACCAAGTCTGGAATTCCACAATATTTTAATGGGTGGAAGAGGAGGGTCACCCCGCCTCGCCTGTCTCGCTGCAACCAACCCGACCGCTCGCTTGTCTTTCGGAATCTCCCTGCACTGCACGCATCGGTGCTTTCAAGTTGAAACTCCAGATTCCCAAAATCACTCTTCACTTTTCACGTAAAACTAGATACTAGAAGCTTTCAGCTTTGACTCACCGCCTTTCCCACTGAACAAATCAGATGTCCCATTTCGAAAAATTCAAGCATTTTATTTCTCCCTTGATGGGAAAAACAAAAGATAATTAATGGAGATGTCTAGTACCTACTGCTTACCAGTAGGTACCTACTACTCAGTTGTATATACGTTAAAAATCAATATAAATTCTACCTAGCCTTCACTTTTCGAGTTAATGATAATCTAAAGTGCCGGAGCATTGCATTTTGTGTGGAGAAAAAAAAAGTGTCGCGAAAAATTCCTTGACCCCCAGCCAAAAGACATATCTATGTCGAAATCGGGCTAACATACGTTTTTGTACCTGGCGTTTTGTCCTTTTCTGTCCCAAATGAGGCAACGTGCTAACATTACCCGAAGGTAAGACGCTTTGGAATTATGTTCCCTGAACCACGGTTGTTGGCAGTCTCTCACTGTAGTTGACACCATGCGTCACCCTTTCCTAGAAGAGCTATCTAATATAAAAATAATTAACCTTCTTAATTTAAAAAAATAGAAAATAAATCAACCGTTTGCCCGTTTGTTTTGAAATAGACTGATTTTTGGTTTATTATTTCCAATAATAAGCCTATGTGATCGTGTTGCAAAACATTTTTATAACCCCCCCTCAAACTTTGTCACTTTCAAGTTGCGTAGAATCCAAATTTGAAATGTCCGTCCGCCGTCCGGGACATAAAAGGCCTAAGAATTTACTTGAAAACCCCGTTCTTTCGCACATAGACTCCATTTGGGGTCTAGTTGGTCCTAAGTTTAACCATCTCGATCGCTTTACTCGCATACATGCTATGGGCCAAAAACGGGCGAAAAAGTGTCTTTTTCAAGGCTTTGAGTGTTAGACTTACGCACGCACGGACGCCTGTCACGCTTGGCAGGGGGTCGCGGGGGTGGAGTGAGAGGAGGCGCCGTGGCACCTTGTGGTGTCTGGGGTGACCAGGGGCGTAGCAGAGGGGTGTAGGAGAATGGATATTTATTACTGTTACGTGTTATACCCATATAATACACCGCGGCACCATGAGGTGGGTACAGAGTTTCTTCGAGGCATGAATATATGTTTTTTTCTAGGTCATATTTGTTTGTTAATACCAAAGCATTTCCTACGCATATTTAATAACATATCCTCTCGACTTTTCGTACGTCCTTAGATAATGATATTGTTAAGGCAATAACTATTTGAATAGATAGGAGCTCAAATCGAGAAATATAAACGTGCGTATATAATTATAGATGTATAGGTTGTGGAAACTCGAAATAGGACACGCCGAGGAGTCTGGACGCCTTATGACATACGCAAGCCAACTAAAACTACGATCATGCTCAATTGAAAAAATAATAAACCTTTGTGAAACAATTTGCAGCGTTTTTCAGTGGGAAAGGCGAGGAGTCAATGCATAAAGCTTCTAGTATCTAGTTGTACGTGATAAGTGGAGAGGGGAATCTGGAGTCTCAACTTGAAATTTGTTGATTTACGTTTCAAGATACGTTGAACCTATAATCGAATTAAAAACTATTATATCATAAATTAAACAGTACCACTAAAAACAATTTCTTCACAGTAACTTTCAAGTTTTCATTATTCTCTATTGGTACCTATTATTTATATTTTATTTATTCAACTTTTAGTGAATTTATGCATTTTCTTTGTTATATTTTGATAATACACCATAGACTTAGTTTGATAGATGATTTTATATGTACTAGTGATCTCCGTAGATGGGCTATCTAACACTGAAACAATAGAAAAGCCTTTGTGTAATAATGTGCAGCGTAATTTCTGTCGGAAGAAAATTTGGAATGACCTCCTTTGCTAAGAGATATCCATGTCAATAAGGGGTAAGGTTTCTTGAGTGCCTATGAACGAATTATGAGATCAAGATATCTGTCTGAAGAGCGAGAGGGGGGTTCCAAAGTAGTCTTCCTGGAGTGGGATATCTGCAGGATCTAGCTGTATCTTACTGACCGTCAATCTATCTTTACTGAACTGGAAGCCCCAATAACCGATATATAGTATTTTACCTTTTAGTTAAACCTTTTTTCGCAATGATTTAAACCTTTTTTACTTTAAATTAAACCTTTTTAACTTTCATTTAACCCTTTTTCACTCTCATTCAAACATTTTTTACTTTCATTTAACCCTTTTTCACTCTCATTCAAACATTTTTTACATTGAATTAAACCTTGGAAGAGAATGATAATAAGTGTAAAAAATAAACTCATGAATGATACGCTGGCTGTCAGAGTTGAAAGCATGTGCCTAACCCGGTGCCGGTCGAGGGAGAAAGAGAGGAAGACACATTCAGTCGCCTCATTTCTCCTAAGAAGAAGGCGATCCGTATTGCTTCCGAGACTGCAAGGCAGCAGAAGCTTTGCTTTCACTTTCGAAATGAAAAATAATTTTTTGCTCCAAAATCAAAATTTCCACTCGCATTTTGCGTTTCAGAGCCTCCTGAACAAATTTGGTTCCGTGTCTGTCTGTCCGTCCACATTTCCTTGTAACAGCCATAACTTCCACAATTTTGATCCGATTTTAACCAAATTTTCAGGGATCGTGCGGGTTAAGCTCTAGATGGTCCCCTATCAACTTCATCATGATCCAATCAACGGTAGCTTCATTCCTTGTGACGGTCATAACTTGGTCAATGTTGAACGGATTTCGGTCAGATTTTCAGGGATGATGTGGGTAAGGTCACTAGAGGTCCCATAAGACAATCATCATAATTGCATTAGCGGTACGCTCTGCGCATGCGTGAACGAAATATTCTTGTTACGGTCCTTGCAACAGCCGTAATTTCCACAATTTTGATGCGATTTTCTTCAAATTTTTAGGGATCGCGCTGGTATAGCTCTAAATGGTCCCCTATCAGTTCCGTCATGATCGAATCAACGGTAGCCTCTGCGCAGGCGCAAACAAAATTCCAAAAAATATCCCCAAGGATGTTTTAATCGTGAATTTAGATCAAAATATTAATGACATCCTGTAAATCAATTAAAAACTCCTTCAGTTTTGATCCGGTTTAGACGAAATTTTCAGGGAACATGCGGACTACATCCTGGATGGTCCCATATTAAAATCGAAAATTTCCTTATTAATTTCATTTATTATATGTACCATTCAGCTTCCAATTTCTCACCTTATTAATTCCCTGATGCCAGAACCGGTCGTTTCTAGTTTTCTGGAATTTAATGGTGACGTACTGTGAAGGTCACGAGGAAGCTCATGTGCCATTTCCTTGGCAGTGTATTTACCCATGTCTGCGTAACTGGGATACCTCCTGTGTGTCAAGACGAGCTTAAGGCGATTACTACTGAAATAAAGTTTTCAACTGTTTTCTGTTGAACTGTGAAGTGTCTTCTTTTCAACTGTGAAGTTTTCATGTGTTCATTTTGTTCAAAAATTCATTTTCTTACTTTGATAGATAGATAGATAGATAAATACTGTATTTGGTGAAAAATTATTCACATTACAGGTGAGTAGCACCACTTGAATATTATAACTACTTAATATACCTATTTCAGTTGTAAATCAAAAATAATAAACATCTATAAACAAATTTGCAGGTTCTTAGACCTTATTTTGCCCCTCTTTACGTACCTACATACATGAACAGGTTTAAGTAAATTACAACAAATTTCATATATTACACTAACATTTTATACGAATTACATATTTATTCTTCACCTATTATACTATGGGAACATTTATATTTTTAATAAATACTTTAATTCTGACAATATACGTGTACTTATTTTTAAGTTATAAGTATTTTACATTCATTATATAAAAGCACATTTATTTACGTGCGACATATTACAAACTTGTATTTTTATGAAATTTTATAGTTATATATTTATATATTACATTAATTAAACAAGAGCGTACGGAATGTATTAATAATAATTTTACTAACTAATATTAACAGTATTTTAGTATTATTGGTAACTTTCACGATCACCCATTCCTTAGAAATGTGCGTATTCTTAGGGAATTTTCTTTGTAATAAAACATATGGTTCAACTCTTGCTTACTTTTACAATTAAGATACATTTGGGCAAAATTTTCTCGGGAGATATTTTGTGAAGAGCTTATGTTCAAATGTGCCTTTCGTAAGTGAGAATAGTGTGGACAAACGATCAGAAAGTGATAAATATCTTCATTTTCATTGCATATTGAACATATCTCATCTGGGTTCCATGAGTATTTTATCCCCTTGACGTAAAATTAAATGTAATCATTTCATTTTCTTACTTGGGAATAGAAGAAGGTTTAATTCAATGTAAAAAATGTTCAAATGAAAGTGAAAAAGGTTTAAATGAAAGTTAAAAGGTTTAATTTAAAGTAAAAAAGGTTTAAATCATTTCGAAAAAGGTTTAACTAAAAGGTAAAATTCTATATTTAGCTTATACGTTAACCGGTTGAAAATAATATCTGCGCCTGCGGATGTGGTCATTTAGCTTCAGATCGTCCTTTCGAGGTCCAAAAGCTCCTGAAGAGGCCTCTCCTTCAGCCCGGGCTAATCATCTCCTGAATTAGGTATGCCACCCTCTGCGGTTGGCGCCGCGACTTTTATAAGCTGGAAGCGGAAAAGATGAGGCTTAACCCTCATTTAGAAAAACCGCTAAAAACCCCTCACTCTCGTCACAAAGATCCCGGACGGGAAATGAAGCTAATTTAATATGTCCGACGCTAATGAATCAATTTCCGCTGGCCGTTTAGGTTGATCGTGTTCCTCTGGTCGAAGTGTTCAGAGGATTAAATCGGGAACTTCTCTCCGAGACGGCTGAGCCATTTCAAATTGATCACCAACCGTGTTTGAGTCCTGAGGCGATCAGAGGTTGTTACCTGGCCCGCCGTCATTGGCACCTTTCAGCAATTTATTCGTGCGTCTTACACCCCTTGTAATTTGTTTCTCCTTTGAGAACCTAATTAACTGGCTGGGGAATGTCGATAAATACAGATGTTTCTGATTAAAAACTCATTTACCGCGAATGAATTACTAAGACCTCATACGATTGAATTCATCTTCGCCTTTAATATGCGGAGTTATATGGAATCTTCAATGCTTTCAATGCGGAAATTGAAGATTTCTATACCCCGGGCGACCAAAACCTAATAGTCCGTTTTGTGATTTATGTACATAGAAGTATGAACTCATCTCAAATGAGGCTGGTTATAGGTATTTACATACATCAGCAGAATGAGCTGGACGAGATCTTTTCAAAAAGGTGCAATATAAAGGATATCGGATGATTTGAATTTGGCTACAAACCTGAGGAAAAAACGCTGCGAATTATTCTATGGATTATTATTTCTGTATTGGATAGCCCTTGCACTAATATCATTGTTCTATATTTATTAAACACCGTATATGCTTAATATGTCATCAAAACTTGGCCCTTCGCTTCTCCCAAAGCCTTTACACCTTTCCAGCTGAAAGACGCCGTAATTTAATGTTATATTCTAGATGTCCTAAAGAAGCTGTTTCAGCAATATAAGTCGATTAACACAAACAACGTAGTCTCAGAGGTCCCTTAGCGGATCCGTGCGTTTTCGTGAAATTCTATTTTAGCTATCGCAAAGGAGCTCCATTCTAAATTTCAGCTCCGTGATTGTTTTTGTAAAATTTCTGTACATTTTTAGAAGATGATAATTTTGAGATAAGAATTTGTATTTCTTTATATTGCCAATAAATAAACCTTGAAATTAGCCTCATTATTTGCTTAATGCAAGTTCGTGGTGGTCGAGCGAAAGGCTTGCTTTGTCATAAATAAATATGCCTACTTGAGCCGTACAACTCGGTCCAGACTCACATTGACTCAGTCCCGCTAGAAAGTCATCAAGCCGATCCCGCTTGCGAAAGATCACGTCGGTTCCATCGTCGTTTTGAAGACATAATCTCGGATATTGAACCACTGTATATTAGAAAAGTGCTCACATAGTCGTGGTTTCTTCAAAAATGTATCTAGATCTCAGTCATATCAGGTCACAGTCATAGACACATACAATATGGGTCCTTCGGTCTTCAAGGTACGGCGATATTTATTTGAAATTCTCTTCATGTAGCTGTAGGAAGAAATGGTCTGCTGCCGGTGTTTGGAAGCTTTTACTCATCTAAAATACTATTTGATTCACCGTGAAAAAATACGTAAAAATGAAACCCTAACTCGTGGGCTCATTGAGGGTAAAAAAAAAAGTAAATACAGTCGTAGTAAAATATAGAAGTAGTATCCGGTGATCAATTTCACTCGACTCGACCGGGTCGAATATCGCCTACATTGATATAGGGTCCTATAAAGAAGAAATTATTGCAATTAAATATCCCTCGGATCTAAGTATACCGACTTTGACGTAAGCATCCATTTACTAAAATTAATGAGATAAAATAAACCACCTACCAACTCTTCACAAGTCCATGCATAGTTGACAAGAGTTATAATTATAATAGACTCGATTTTGCGAAATCGGAATTTCATTGGAACTATACAGCTGATAAGATCGTAGGACTTTTTTTAAGGCCTTATTTATTACACTTTTTAGCGGTAATTATTGAAATTAGCGATTCACTAGGTAATTTAAAGATGTCGCTAATCGATCTTGAAGTTCTAGCTCTTGGGGAGAGCGAACGGATGACAACGACCCAGGCGGTTTCTTTCGATTCTTTGGGATATTAAATGATGCCGATCAAATGTAATGCCAGTGTTACTGCCACATCCCCGTCTATTTTTGAGACAAATTTTATAAAATTTGGTCCAGTAGTTTCGGAGAAAAGCTTTGGACGGCGGGCGGACGGTTTTTTCCCCTCGATTGTTTTATTCTTTGCATTTTGAAACGTAAACCATTACATTTTGAGGGGGGATTAAAAATTTTTTTTCTTGGTCGATTACAAAGATTCATTATTGAAATAATAAACTAAAATGGTAGATGATGTAATTGAGAAAGGACATTATTCCAGCGTTTGCACTGGGCGTAATTTCATTTTGTTTCTATTCGTTTTGTACCCATCCATTGTTTTGAGCTGAATAGGTATACGCAGTTGGAGATATTAAATGTTGGCCATATTTCGTTACGTTGTACTCTTTTAAAAAAATACAGAAACAAAGGTTTCCTTACTTCTTGATTAATAAACTCAGTTTATCAACAGATGGTGGCTGTTGATGATGTATTATCAGTTAAGACGGGATATAGATCTAACAGTTATTTTTGTTTGAAATATGGATATTTTCTTCTTCGGCCAATTTTTAAAATCATTGATCGTGTAGAAAATATTTTGCCTTGCTGCTCTAAACTGGTAATTTAAGTGGAATTGCCAGGTAGCTACTACATAACCACTACGAAAACTAAGACTCCACTCACCATTAATTCAACTACAACTCAACCATTTTCTGAGTCCCTCCCTTCTTGGTAGAACTAATTTATTGTAGGACTACAACGGAACATCATTCATCCGTCCCCTTTTCCACTCATGTTTCGTAAGACAAAGCGCTCTTGAGGACAATGAGGAGCTGTATCATCGACTTACTCCCAATTAGTGTTATGGATTTTAAAGCATTACTACCGAATAATAGAAAGTATAATTCTAGAAAGGATATGATTCTACCTACGTACCTATTAATTTATTTTTAGCTATCAGTTGTTAGAACGCCCGTGGATTACTGCTCCCTCACTACGAACAATAGGAAGATCTTATGGTGATGTCGAAAATTTTGCAGTCTTCCAGAACCAAAATAGCTATTTTGGATTTTAATTATTATTTAAAAAATTTAATTATTTAGCAGTTTTTAGAATAATTTTAGTCCCGTGGTGTGTCGATTGCTTGCCCCACAAAAAATTAACTAAATTACAGATTCTGATGACATTTTCAGGGGATATTAGATTCAATTATAAATCTCCTTTTAAATTTCGTTGTCCACAACCGTTGCGCAAACGCGAATTTCAGTCAGCATTTATTTCTCAAAATCTTCTTTACTCTCCATGTGTATTGTAGGTATGTATGCCCCATAGCAATCCTCAATACGGTCACGATGATGCGCCATCTGCATGAAATTAAAGCGTATTCTGAATTGGCGAACATGAAGTTATGTCCTGCAGTTTGGCATTGAAATTATGTACGAGAATAGTCACCTTAATAGAGAAAGAAGGAGTTATAGGATGAAATCAATTGGAAGATAAAGTTTTGCTAGACAATTTATCATTGAACATCAACTGGTCATTGCATATTAAAAACATTATGGCTATACCATTTTACTGCTCTATTTTATTTAAGTGAAAATTCTACTCTACGCACCTAGTGGAAGGTGTAGCACGATGTCTTGTAGACACAGGTCGAAACCTGCTGGCTTCATTATTGAAATCGCTTTGGTCAACAAAAAGAAAGAAGCCGCTTTCAAAGGGGCTGTTAGCTCTGAGAGGGGCCTTAGGTGCCCCACGCACACTCTGGGTCTCACGCTCACCCACAAACGCACACCTTCTCAGGTCCTCAGGCATTCTTGTTGTTCCTGCAGGATCTTGCCTCCAGGGACCGGGCAGGAGCTTTAAATCGGGTGAAGGTGACTCATCGTTAAACATAGCTGTGAATCAGTCTGGGTCTTTCTTGATGTTATGGCCTCAGGACTTACGAGATGATATTTCGCATGAATGAGCCGATTGAACTAGGCTAAGGTTACTGTGGATGCGTATTCTGACGAACTTTTGTTCTTTCGAATTCGTCCGAACAAACAAACTACCCATGTAGATCATAGTGGTTACTTTAGCAGCGACCAATTCGTTTGAACACTTGCGTGAACGTCAGAACGATTTGAGCGACCAAACTAGTTTGTTTTTTTTTCGTCAGAATTCGTCCGAACTGACGTCACGCCAGCAAATGTAAACAATGATAACGATGGTAGTGAAAACAAAAAACTCCGTTTTTTGTTCCGTACTTTTTTTTTCATTTTAAATAATGACAAGTACTTGCTCCCATATTTTGCGTATTTTATCAATTTTAAAAGTGAAATTAGACCCCTCTACCTTCAAAAACATGCTAAAAGGTACAGCAGCAACCAGTATACAACAGAAAAAAGAGGATGAGTCCCCCTAATCATTGATATAAATAAAAAGACTTATATAGAGACTATACAATTACAAGACATGCAAACTACCAAATGGAAATTGTACCACTAAGCAACCCCCATGTATAAAACTAAGCTCTGACGAGGCCATTAAGGCGAAAGCCCTAAGCAAATAAACAAATACACTGCCAAGGAAATGGCACATGAGCTTCCTCGTGAGCTTCACAGTACGTCACCATTAAATTCCAGAAAACTAGAAACGAGATGATTGCGAAGAATGTGATACGGGACCTCAAGAAACCTTGCCCTAACATCCCTGAAAATCTGACCGAAATCCGTTCACAATTACCTGAGTTATGACCGAAACAAGAAAATTTTGTTTGTGCCTGCGCAGAAGCTACCGTTGATTCGATCATGATGAAGTTAATAGGGGATCATCTAGAGCTTAACCCACACGATCCCTGAAAATTTGAAGAAAATCGCATCAAAATTGTGAAAATTACGGCTGTTGCCAGGACCGTAACAAGAATATTTCGTTCACGCATGCGCAGAGCGTACCGCTAGTGCAATTATGATGGTTGTCTTATGGGACCTCAAGGAACCATACCCACATCATCCCTGAAAATCTGACTCGGTTCAACATTGACCGAGCTATGACCGTCACAAGGAATTCACGTTAGCGCCTGCGCAGAAGCTACCGTTGATTCGATCATGATGAAGTTGATAGGGGACCATCTAGAGCTTAACCCGCACAATCCCTGAAAATTTGGTTAAAATCGGATCAAAATTGTGGAAGTTATGGCTGTTACAAGGAAATGTGGACGGACAGACAGACAGACAGACACGGAACCAAATTTGTTCAGGAGGCTCTGAAACGCAAAATGCGAGTGGAAATTTTGATTTTGGAGCAAACAATTTTTTTTCATTTCGAAAGTGAAAACAAAGCTTCCGCTGCCTTGCAGTCTCGGAAGCAAAAAAAAAAAAAAAAAAAAAAAAAAAAAAAAAAAAAAAAAAAAACTAGGATAGTTTAAACAGATATTATTATTATCATTATTTTTTTTTTCTAATATCTGAACACCACAGTAGGTAACCACCGTTGTCCATTTTCTGGGATGACGAGAAATGTTCCGACTGTCAATCCACCCATTCGACCTTGTTCGGACGACCCGTTGCGACGAACTCATCCGCAAAAATGTTCGTCAACATAATATGCACCAATAGCAACCTTAGCCTTAGAAGAGGTGGGATAATTAATTTCCGTAGGAATGACCGGTTCTGATAAAGTTAAATGAAATTCTCGAATTTTGTACATTAAAATATGTAGAAGACACCGAACTTTTTTTTTTTTTTTTTTTTTTTTTGTGGGTTTTATGTGAGGTTTGACACCGTAATTTGATAGTCAGATGTAAAACTTTTGGTAACTTCGTTCCTGGAAACTTGGGTTTATGTTGAGGTACTTACTTGTAATGAGCTAATAAATTTGGGGTCGTTATTATTTTCGAGAATGGCTATCATCCCGGAGGCTGAGGCCCGGAATCCATTGTAGAAGAAAATGATTATTGGTATCTAGACACTGTCTCTCTGTGGGGTGTTGTTTTGCAAATTATAGTTTTTCTTAGGTCACGCTTTGCATTACAAGCTTCTATATTAGTTTGTTCCACCAACAAGTGATTTTTACTCTCTGCGTGTATTCTTAGGTCTCCAAAATAGTTGGGGGTTGTGGTATACTTACAAGAGATGTAGCTAGTAGACATTTCCTGTTAATCTATCCTGCGACATCCATTGGTTTCGCCTGCCCCCGATTTAGTTCCATACCTTCCATCACCTGCCTTCCTCCAGAATCTTCAGGACCGGCAACTACCCGTGAGCCAGAACTTATTTCAACTGGAGAAACAGGAAGAAACCGTGAGTTGTGCCCCTTTAACAAACAAAAAGGAGGAAGTCTCTCGTCCTCAAGGCAAAAAGTAGCAAAAGTGTGCTCAAGCGCCATCTGCCGCCGCCGCCACCTGCCGGTTAGGCCTCGGTTTGTTGGTCGGATACAAGGCTTCCCTTGCGGGGGAAAGACGTTTGTCGGCGCGTTCCATCTTGTCCGTTTTGTTCGTAGCGACTGGGTGGGTGGGTTTGAGAGCTGTTTCCTCGAAAGCAACGCACAAAGTGTCAAAGTATACGGGTGAGAGGATAAAGGGCCACACAGTTCGGCGTCCCTGAATCTACAATGGTTCGACCCCTAGCGATTGTTAAGAGGGAAATTTGTCAGCGAAAACGAGCTAAAATCTTTTCGGTGAAAGTGAAGGATACCAGGTGATGCGCGCTTGGATTTCCAGAATTATTTGCCTGTTCTCAAGTTATTTTTATGTAAATTCTGTACGAATGCAAGACAACTTCTCATTTTAGATGCTAAGGCCAGTCAGAAATAAGTGCATAGCCTTATGTTGTTGGTACACTCTATGGAGCAGCCTATTTTGCATTATACAACGTTAAATCCTAGTAATATATACAATGGAGGCCCAAGTTTTCTAAGGACTGTTGCGCCAAGGAAGAAAGAAGAATATGTACAATTCAATGTCTGTTTGTTTGTATGTACAAACATCAGGACCAAATGGCTGCACCAATTTTCATGAGGGTGGGCGCAATTTGACGAGCAAGTTCCGGTATAGAACTTTATCACAATCTATATGTTGTATTACTCTATACTCACCTATTCCTTCATCGAAAACTCGGCATACCCTTCGACCTCGCCTGGATAAACATCGGAAAAACCGGACCGTCGAACTATTCACATCAAATGCGGATGGAGTGGGTTCACGCGTAGAGAACTTTCGATAGCGATTTCACGTTACCAAAACGATTTTGGTGGGATGAGCCGATTAGTTTTTATACATAAAGATCAAATCTTCAAAAATTAATGTATTAAAACGTCTTATTAACTGCACCTATGTTGGTCGGGAATAGTTTTGACCGTAACTGAGGTTATATTGAGGGAACGCTTGGTTGAAAATTTAATTAGGTACTTGGTGAAACTTCATTGCTGAAATTTGAATTCAAGTCTTCGGGACTGCTGGGTAAAAATGACAAGGGAGAGCTATATTTGGGTAAAATGACCTGTACATGTTGCAGTTGGTACGCTACTACCAATACGTAGTAAATCGAAGGACTTTCGAAGTTAATTTTCATTTATTGTTATTATTCAAGGTGTTTTTAATACAATTTTATAAGATACCTTTTTAGATTTAGGTGTGGATAGATGATACACATAGTGCGCACTACTTGTTTCTTGAACAGATTATTGCGCGTCGAAAGAGTTTCTTCAGTTTCGTCTTGTTACCACGTAGAGATAGTTATGTAGAGATCCACATATTATTATTATGATACTGCAAAATGAGTTCCAGTCTTGAACCAACTCTAAGAAAACATGAGGAGAACAAAGCTTGCGGAAGGTTCCATTGCTTTTCATGTAGGGGAAAATAACTTCTCCGTTTCCGCCTTCCGAAAATCGTTCACGACTCGTTGAAAGGCTTTTGGCTCACAACAATACACAACAGCCACGCTTAGGTACACCAAAATTCAGTGTTCCATCCAAATGTTTAATTCTTTGAATGTGCTTTCTCTCCATAAAACCTATTTAGAAATGGCACAATTGGTCAGCCTTTGTAACATTAAAATTGTAACATTAAAATACTTATGTGTTTGTTACTCAACATCGATTTTACTCACTTTCCTATTCAGCACAGAACACCTCTCTTCAAATAGGGGCCAAGTGCGTTTTTCCGTTTACAAAGTCAAAAGTAGATTTTCATAGTTACGTTTATTAACTAATGATGATCCGAAACACCAAATCAACTAGAGAAAAGAGGTTTTGAAGCAAGAATACCTAAAAATTGCAGGTAGTTGACCCTAATTTATAATTTTGATTCTACAGTACTGAAATTGAAAAGCATTTTTGTACTTTTATCGATATGATGCTTATTTCTTTATCAAAATCGATGAAATGAAGCTGCTGATTCGAGCTGTTGAATTTCTGCTGGTATATTGCAATTTTTCATTACATAAACATTGAAATTGATAGGTAGTAGTTGACTGCATTTTTCATTAGCTGTTGAACGAATAATAAAATATGCTGACCCTAAATGGAAAAAATAGTACTGCTCTTGGTCCGTGCTTGTTCATTCTTATTCCGTTCGTTGTTTATTTCAGTCGAATGGTTTATTCATATTGACAGCTTCTGGGGTAGATTTCAGGGATGTTGAAGCTGACGTGGTTAAAATATAAAGTGGAATGATCCACATAATGAATAATGCAGAATATCGAATTGAATAAAAACGTGGATCGCGCTCAGGTATGTTGCTCCATTTACACGCACCATTTGAATAGAATAAGCTGAATATTCCCCAGCCTCGCGCGCTCCTTTCCGATCAATGTATCGCGTTTACAATAGCCATTGTGCTTATAGTTCGAGGGTGCGACTAAACCATCCTAGCGGTAGCAGCTGCAGCCCTTTTGCCCCAAAGATCTCATCCAAGAACGATAATAATTACTGCGGTCTCGGGTCAGGAATTTCCCCTGGGCAGGTGGGAGATGCTCTGGGTGGCCGATAGAAGCGCCGACTAGAAAAAGGCAGGTGGTCAACTTACTATGAATGACAAGGACCCATCACGCCCCGTCTTCATTCCGAGGGCTCTCCCAACAATTTATTTGATAATATATTCCGCTTCGTAATCTCCTCTCTCCCCTTCTTTTCCGTCTCGAAACCTCCGTTGTGTTGGGCTATTCAAATACGCATCTGAATATAAATTGGTGGGTCCCTCTGCGTCCGTTCCTTGACAATCAATTTCCGAATTCGTCGGCCCCCCTCGATCCTATTGGCTCTGGGTGCCAACCCCTCCCGGATCCAGTTGTTCTTCGTTGACAAGCAAACGCGATTTCATGGTTTTCCCCTCAACCCCTTTTCCTCGAACTACTTCAGATAGTAATCCTGTTATCATCCAACAAGCAAGGATTTCCTCGAGAGCTAAAAATGTCTGCCAGGTTGGGCGGGTACTATAGCCTACTCACTTTGGATAGAATTGGTTGAAGAACGAGTCAAAATGATTGAATGACAAATAGAACAGTATAATAGAGTGTAAATACTAATCCCTATAAAAAAATAAATAAATAAAAAAAAAACGGACGGTAGACCTACGATTCTACAGTCAGATCATTTAATAATGATTAATTTAACACATTATAGCCGCTCCGGCTCGCTCCGCTCGCCTCCACGTCCAGCCGGGGGGCAAGCCCCCCGGACCCCCCATTAAATTGCTCGCTTCGCTCGCAAAGTGTGGCATATGGGGAATGTTGCTCGCTTCGCTCGCAAAGTGTGGTATGTAGGGAATGTTGCTCGCTTCGCTCGCAAAGTGTGGCTGTATACATGGAATGTATTACAATTGAAACATGTAGGGGATGTTGCTCGCTTCGCTCGCTTGAGGAAGTTATACTGCCCACCCAACTTGGCAGACGCCCTAACATTTAGGGGGATGAAAAATAGATGTTGGCCGATTCTCATAGATACCGGATAAGCACAAAAAATTTCATCAAAATCCGTCAAAAATAAAATTAAAAAAATTTAGGGGTGGACTACCCCTAACATTTAGGGGGATGAAAAATAGATGTTGGCCGATTCTCATAGATACCGGATAAGCACAAAAAATTTCATCAAAATCGGTCAAAAATAAAATTAAAAAAATTTAGGGGTGGACTACCCCTAACATTTAGGGGGATGAAAAATAGATGTTGGCCGATTCTCATAGATACCGGATAAGCACAAAAAATTTCATCAAAATCGGTCAAGCCGTTTCGGAGGAGTATGGCAACAAAAACTGTGACACGAGAATTTTATATATTAGATTAGTTCATTATGGTTACTTAGCAATATTAGTTTATAACTGAGCGTAATAAATCAGCTTTCCTTTACACTACAGAGGCTTAGGGATTATGAGATGCTGTGATAAAATGAGAGCATTCCAAAAAGTGGCTAACGATTTTCCTGCTATGAAAACTAAGGGAGTTACACTTCCCTAGTAACGCATTGGTTGTACGTGAAAATCAATAGAAAACCCCACCGTGACGTGACGCTCGTGACGGACGAAAACAAATGGTAACGTCCTGTTGATCATTAATAGAGAGTTAAATGATAAAATATGGCTACAATTCAATCCAACGGCTTTCACCATCTAAGATTACCACGTGAATTACCTATATATAAGTAACCAACGAATTAACTGGCACAACAATAGACCATTTCCCCATTAACAACGGATTTCATGCTTGCGCAAGCTCCATATTTATAGCAAAATCAATCTAGATAGAATCTGTAGGGCATCAAGTTGAAACATATACCAAACTAGGGTTTGAACGAAATCGGAACGATAGATCATGAGAAATCGGCTTTATAAGAAAATCACGTTTGTGGCGGCAATGGAATTTATTGGACACTCACGCTGTTTAAGTGAGCAGAACCAACTTTTCGAATCGGTCAGCTGGAGCTCTGAGTGGAACGAGTCATTTCATTCGTCCTTTGATGTCCTAGAGAGGCTCCCTATCAAATATACAGACGACATAACTTTTAGCACAGTCAGCTGATCAGGATGGAGCCTGTAAGGTCATTCTTCTCCTGTTGTCCCAGAGAGGACCTCATAAATTTTCAATGTCCTACGGTGAACGGGAGAGATTTTAGCTCACTCAGCTGATCAGGATTTCGCTCCTCACTTTGCTCGTCTCTTGTTGTCCCAGAGAGGCTCAATATCAAATTTCGACGTCCTACGGTGAATAGGAGCGATTCTAGTTTATGCCTTGCAAAAATATTATTACGGGTTTGATGTGAATACCATTCAAGACATCAACTGCTTCTACATAAGTTTTGCATTCAGCTATTAACTCATATATAGGTCTTGAAGTATGATTGGTCAACATCCGAAGCCTACCTTTGTCGGGAATTTCCTCAATCTTGTCTTCTTCGAGAGTTTGAATGAAGTTTTCTAATGTTGTCAACCTGAAAGACCATTCCTTGGATGCTAGCACGTCGTGTGGATCCATGCCGAAGCGTTCAGGCTCGAGATATCGCTGCATTTCTTGACGAAGAATTCTATGTCGAATAAATTGTAAAGAAAAACCTTGCAATTTAAGGCGTTATTCGACATAGAAAGAATAATGATTTTGGGAAAATTAGGGTAACTGGGAACTCTTGAACAAACATGTGATCTTATCATGAATTCTGGAACACATTACACTAAGGTATTAAAACGTACAGGATTGATTGATACCCCATAGAGTCTCGCGAATTTCATGACTTACGTTTGCCGTCTTATTTTCTCGTTGTAGGTATTTTCGATCCCAGTGGAAATACCGTGATGACAGTGGGTGTTGCTAGACACCATGTTGTCGTAAAACAAAACGACTTATAAAGAAAAAAACCTATTCATATTCTGGCAGTAAATACCTTCAAAAGCTGGAATGGAACCGAAACCTACAAAATTGCAAACATCCAGCGATACAGATGATGTGGCGGAAGTTGAGAAGAAGGTGTCTATAGATTGTACTGACGATTTTGGTCTCCGAAGGAGACAAGTGAGCCCTTTGGACGGTAGAAGAAAAATGATCAGCGGTAAATAGAAATAACTGCTAGCTCAAGTCGAGTCCATAACTTTTGTAACAGGGATCATAAAGTGTCTCTCTGTAAGTGAATAGTGTGAAAAAATCGCCTGTCAAGTGTTGTACTCAAACATCACCACATTTTCAGCGAAATCATATGATTCGATGGACTATAAAATACTCAATGAACGCGTAAGACTGTTTTGTCATTAAAGAGAATCAGTCGGATACCGTTGGTTGGTATGTTTAATCGATCATGACTGTACAGTGAAATAGGAGTACGTAGTATACCTTCCAGATGTTCGCAACCGTACCGAAGGTGAGCGATGTATGTTCCATTCCCTTCATTCGTACATGAACAGCGCACAGCGCATTGATGATCAACAACTCTCTATGGGAATCCGTATTTTGCGATCGTATGAGGGGAAGGGAATAACACAACTATGATATCCTATGAACCATAATAATGAATTTAATAATAATACAATAGTATTCCTTCTAAAGATGTTTGGCGAAAGGTACATGCAATGAAGGTTCTTCCGCCACCAACTATTCCATCCATCACTACACCTCAAAGTGATGTGGCTCGGGAACCCAAGCACGTTGCTGACACAGTGGCTTCTCATTATGCCCACGTATCCAGTGATGAAGCGTAAACGGATGACACAAGCCGGAGGTTGAGACGGCACCTCTCCCTTAGCTCGTGCTGTCGTCCATCCCCTCAATTGATCTCCCATTCACAATGGGCTAACTAGAGAGATCAATGAAGAAATCAAACAGGAGCAAAAGCACACTCTCTCGAGACTGTACAATTCTATATATGCCTCGGTTAACGATCCTTCCTCCTGGAGGGAGGATGTCATTGTCCTTCTGCACAAAGAAGGAAAAGACCCTTGTGAGGCTGCTAGATACAAACCCATCTCCCTTACTTGCTACATGAGCGAAATCCTGGAAGCTATGTTCAACTACCGCCTGGTACGTTTTCTTGAGAGCAACTGACTCATCAGCCAATATCAGGCTGATTTTCGCAAACGCTTCTCAGCAGTTGACCAACTCTCAGCTGTTGAGAGTTATAAACAGGACGCCTTTTTGGTCAGGGAGCATGTCATTGGTGTGTTCTTTGATCTGGCAAAATCCTATCACACGACTGGGCGTCATAACATCTTGCAAAGGCCGCAGCAGTGGGGAGTGCTGGGCTTCCTCCGTAGCTTTCTTTCCCACCGAAAATTCTTCAGGGTGCGCCTTGGGAATGTCTTCTCCGATCTCCACCCTCAGGACAATGGCATCCCTCAGGGCTCTGTTCTTAGCTGCACCCTGTTTATGGTCGCTATAAATGGCCTCGCTGAGTGACACATTGCAACATGCTATTGATACCATCTATCATATAGCGTGGATGCGAGGTTTTAGTTTTTCACCTGCAAAAACTACCTCCATCCATTTTTGCAGATAGCGCGAAGCACATGATGAGTATCCGCTCACAATTGGTGGAGTCACAATATCTTACTCCACACACACACACACACACACACACACACACACACACCAGTACATACCATTGTGTACAAACCTGTGTGTCTCATCCCAGACAACTCTTCTTTAGATCAAGAGTTTGGAAAAAAAATCCGTTCTTCCTCTAAAAATCAAGCTTTCCCAAACATTGGATGATTTTGTCGAGCGGCACTTCTTGAGCTCATTGAATTAATCACATTTCAAAAACGTGCTGGGGGAAAAAAAAAAAAAACACTAACAATGGCAAAAAAACTAAAAATCATTAATTTTATATTTATGTATAATATGTTCAGAGGAAGTTTGTCAACTATGAACTACAATATTGAAAAATTTATGCAGACAATCGCGCTGAAACATGTACTTGAACTTCTGGAATAAGCGACAAAACGGAAAAAAATGTTTGAAATCCAAAATTTTGTTAGAATAACAGATTATTATTTAGAACAATTTTTGTTTGCCATGAAATTGATAGTTAACAATTTCTTTGCGTTCAAAGTACTCAAGTTTCAAGTCAATTCAGCAGAAATATTTTAGGCAAAATTCCGAACATTCGCTCTTTTGATCAATCTGCTGCTGAATGAATGGAACTTTTGATCTTATTCGAATTATTGTTCGAATTGTGGGGGAAGTACATATATAACAATCTGCCATGTTCGCGGCCGCGCGAATATACTCAATTAGCAATTGGTCTAATTTATTTTCTATTTCATCTATAATGCTGATATTTAAATAAAAAGGGCTCCTCTTCTTTCCATTTAGAGCCTAACAGCTAAACATTGAGCAGCGTCTGTCTTTCTGCTACTTCCGTGGCACATTTTGGTCTCGCAGAATGGTCTCCCAGAGAAATCACCTTTTTTAATAAATATAAAGCAAGAGTAGATCCCAGTAAGTACATGTTCCTCCCCAAAACCGAGTTAATAGACAACTCCATATAGCGACTTCAATAACTAGTCTACTGCGACGTTTTGATAAAAGTGTTGCTGGTACATGCACAATGTACCAATGCAAATATTTTAGCAGAAATCATTATAGTTTCGATGCGAACAGCTTTCATACCTACATAAGATCCTAGTACATTTATAATGGCAAAACACCGGCAAACACATCATTCATGTAAATACAGTATTATGTATAGGCTAATACATTCTTACAAAACATGATATACCGAAAATTAAGGTTATACGAAAGAGAAGTTGTTATTAATTTTAAATCAATATTTTTACTTCTAGGAGATTTTCATCATCATGGTGTTATTGAATCTTACGGAAAACTCAGTGATGAATATGACAGGTTTAAAGGAACCCCTGAAAGGAGCGAACAACATGGAGGAGCATCCAGGATCATTCTTCAGGACAATATGGATGAGCAAAAAATTCCTCATAAGTTGAAGAAATCCAAGAGCAGCAAGTACTCCTACACTCCTTTTGTCCATGTGCGTGAGGTATCCGCTGATGCTGTGGAACAACCAGTGGCTCGCGCACCTAGAAAAGGCCTTAGTATTATATTTAAGAAAGGATGGATAACTGGGGATACAGTCAGGCACGATGAGAAAGCCTATTTTTTATTTGCTATGCGAGATTTCATATTGTTCATAATATTTCTGACTTTAGTCTGCTTTGCAGCCTATGGTCCTCGCCCTCGAGCATACAATTATTATGCAGTGAAGATAAGAGAGTTTCTTGGATCCTTGACCTACCAGTCTTTCATTGGGGAACACGAAGTTCTTAGTGATTTGTTCTCAACACATTCAATCAGTCAGATGTGGAGTTTTATCTATAAAGTCGCGGTTCCAAGTATTGCTTTGTCAATCTCCGGGAAATTGGAAAATAGATTGGTGAGCGCTCCAAGAATTCGTCAATTGAGAGTCAGAAATAATACTTGTACAACTGCTCCCATGTTTAAGGATTTGTACGTAACTTGTTATGACTATTATACGGGAAGCAATGAAGATAAAGAACCGTTTGGCAACATAAACTCCTCACCTTGGCGACACAATTTTGATACTCAAAGCATTACCGTGCATGGTGAAATAGGATATTATGGAGGAGGAGGATATCAGTTTAATATGACTAAAGATTTACGGTTCTTGGTAATATCTCTGAAAGAACTGGAAGCCTTACAGTGGGTCAGACTCGGGGCAAGGGCAGTCATCATAGAAATGACCCTTTTTACTCCCAATACAAATCTCTTCCTCGTCATGAAATGGGTATTTGAATTACTGCCTTCTGGTGGTATTGTAGTAAGGTCTCACTGGATACCTTTAAAGTTGATAAAGTATCTCATACCTTACGACTTATTCGTAATGAGTTGCGAATTCATGGTAATCCTTTTCACATTCTACTACACGTTTGAGGAACTTCAACAGATATATGAATTACGAGAAGAATATTTTGCCAATTTGTGGAACATTTTGGACCTGACCATCATAGTCCTTTCATATTGTACGATATGTTTGGGGATAAGAAGCCAATATTTGACGCGAAAACTATTGATAACTAAACTGGAGGGGTGGCGATCTGAAGCTCATGTTAATTTCGATGATCTCCTCGATGCCGAACAAAAGTTTCTGCTGTGCCAAAGTTTCTTCACTTTCGCAGTTTTCCTAAAGTTATTTAAATTCACCCCTTTATTTAAGTCGGTCGCTCACATCATGGCCGCCTTTGAGAAAATCAGAAGTGAATTGATTACGGTAGTTTTCATGTCATTCATACTGATTTCTGGGTTCGCTCTATGCGGAATGTGTTTATTTGGGGCGCACGTAAAAGACTTTTTTCGCTTCCGAAGAGCAGCATTTTCATTGATTTCCATGTATGCTGGAAGTTTTGAATTCTACAACGATTGTAGGAGAGTGTATCCAACCTTGGCGCAGATTTATTTTTCAGTTTACATATTAATGTCAGTGGTTATATTCTTCTCTTTGTACGTTGCTCTGGTCGTACATGGTTACCATTGTGCTGATGTATACATGCAGCAACGACCTGACAGGCAGTACTTCGGCGACCTTGTGCGGGCCACCTTTATCGAGATATTGACTTTCTTCCATAAATTATCTTTTATTGAGAAACTAGAAAGAAGAGCAATGATATCTCAGAACCAGGAAGATTACGATGCTTTTGTGAGAATTTTACGACGTCATGGATGTCGAGAACTGGAGTTGAAGCTCTTGATGAATAAGTACCACTTTGATCGCGGAAATTTCATGAACCTGGACAAGATGACCGAACTGTACAATGACCTGTGTTCAAGGAAAATGTTATTCGTTGAAGTCGAGGACCATAACTCGGTACTCGAGCATCTAGATAAAATCGATAAAATGTTCGAATTTTGTGATCAAGCTATTGTGGATATTATGACGAAACTGGACTACTTGTCAAAATCTATTCACCTGGTAAATCGAAAGCTGTCGTGAAGGGTGTTTGACTATGAAACCTGGATGATATACAGAAAAGTTACTCCTTATTATTTCAGATAAATATACTGTTCAAACATTTTGAATTTTTCTATTGTTTTCATAGAATATCACCATTTCCTCTATTTTGTTACACAAGTATACAGCTTATAAACCGATCATGGGAATGGAAGGTAATAGTTATAATCTTACACAAAAACACTATTGTTTCTACGACACATAGTGGCGTATTTAATAATTTATTACTCTGGATAAACACTAGTTAAGCACCGAAAACATTCAAATTTCTTTGATATTATTCACTGCTAAAGGATTATGTTAAAAGATTTTTCTTCTTCAGTGATTAAGTAAAGTAAACCCGAATGAAAAGTGGGTTGGACGAACAAGAAACTTTTATTACATGTATGATAATATTTAGGTTTAATATCGAATACAAATCCTTAATTAAAATTTCATTGCTACTCATTCACTTTGTAAGAATACTACTATTAACTTATGTGATTAATGGGGAATTTTCATGGTTATTTTTTATTTGCTCAATGAAAAGAACTTTGATGAGAGCTTTCCAAAAAGGTGCTTTATGATGGGTATCTGACCAGGAATACGGCTCTTGAAATTCATTCGCACGATGACGTCACGGCCCCCGCCCGTTTTGGGGAAACCCTGAGCTCTCTTGCACTACTACATCATACGTGATCTTCCTACCCGTTTATTAACCAAACTAAACGGTCTTTTGAGCTGAAAATTAGAACTATGGGGTTTTCAAGTGCCCTTAATTCAAATCTGATGTCATAAGTGTGAAATTCCATCACATGCTAGTTCCCCATTGGTAAATATAGTTTTATTTTTTCGCACAACCCCAAAGCTGAATCCCATAGGTCCAGATAGGGCGCAGTATCTGTTTGTATATGAGTAATTTATTGTGTAGTGAGAGATGGGAGTTCCTTCCCATCAACCAGTACATCTTTCTGAACTTGATTTTTAGTTCCTGATTCTTTTTTTCAATGTGATATTTCCAGTTAAGTTTGGAATCAAGGTGCATCCCTAAGTATTTTACAGTGTCAGAGTATGGAATTTTATTTGAGTTGATCTCAACTTCTGGGGCTATGATTTTTCTATTAGTAAAGTTGATATGCACTGACTTTGTTTCATTTAGTTTCATTCTCCACATCTTGGTCCAATTGATTGGTAAATATAGTCGTAATTTTGCTTGTGATAAATTTCGTAGTTTTCCAATTTCTAATTACTGCTTTTATTTTTCTAGGTAAGTTCGGACGTTAAGCATCTTCAACTATATTGTTGATACGAAGACAGTGGTGAAATTGATTGTCCTTCACTCTTCGAGTATAGTTGTGAGTTGAATTATGTCATTCTACATGAAATTGGTACCTGTCAGTTGCGTGCTCTTAATTTAGTTTGGCTTTTTACTGCCAGTAATTTGTTATTTTCTTTCATTGTTAAATTTAGGTTAAGTACTAGATTTAAGAGAAGATACCTAGAGAATACGTATAGGAGTGATAGGACAACTGGCTAATACAACGGTCAGAAACGTAGAGGTAAGGAGCGGCAGGGGTCGAAGAACCTATGGTCATGGTGTTTTACATGACTTTCCCCTTATTGAAGCCTTCGTCACCCCTTTTCGCTCAACAATTCGTTCCCCTCACCATCAATCTCATGAAGACTGGTCAAAAATGAGAATTATATTATTAATAAATAAATTATAATAATAAAGAAATAGACGAACAAACAAAACAACAAAAACAACTTGACGACTGTCTTTATATGCAACACAAGAATAACGAATCGGTAAGGTCATTGTTTACGTGCTGCGTTCTATCTAAAGTTTCTCATGTTCGGAGCCCCATTCCACCATCTTCATTCTGAAGTTCGGAAGTGCAGTTGAATACGCTAGATCGCTTTTTCCACTTTTATTATTTTGTGAATACATCGTGGGTCCCAAAATATAGTATAAGTATTGCATGGTATAATACGTCTGGGAACCCTATTGGTTGCCCACAGTTAGGTAGGTGCTTACAGAAATGGTTACATTTCACACAACTGACCCTATTGTTATGCGAAATCAGACCTGTAGTTGTTTCAATGACGGAACCATTACAAAAAAATTGCTCATCACGAATTCGTCGGGTATTCAACAGAAAAAGGGCTCAGTACACTTTCCTGAGACAAAAGCGATGTGCTAGACTACTTTACTCTTTTCTTCTTTCCCCCCCCCCCCCCCCCCCCCCCCCCCCCCCATCTTTGCCTGGCAACTTCCCTTCAAAGATTTTTCTGAATAGATTCGTGAGGCACCCCCCACCCCCCCCCCCCACCCTATCAATCTTCACACCGCTCTGCGTTCCCCCATTCTCCCGATTTGCTTTCATCTGGGGCGGTGGCTCTTCTTAGCGTCTGCTGCCAAAAGCAAAATCCTTTGGACGGGTGGGTGGGTGGGGGGCTCGCGAACGGTTGTTTCATGCTCATCGTGACTTTTAAAAGGAGCCCAATGTGAACGAACGCCTTGTAGGTTGGTCAGTCGAAGGTGAAAATGTAACACAATTTTGTAGCCTACAGCAAATCATGTATTCCGTTGCCAGACAGAAGCGCGGGTTTTACTGCTGAGAAGGGGCAAATGTGTCAGTGCTTGAGGGACGGAAGCGCCGGTGCTTACAGTGAGCACTCAGATCCCCAAACTATTCACATAATTCAGATCTATCTGTCCAACTAATCTACAGAGTGTCACATCTAAACGGGCCCATCGGGAAATTACAGCCTTACGGTGCGAGCTATCGAAAAATTGAACTGGACCTTTTTTATAGTATTTTAACTCAGCTTCACGATGCGGAAGTCCGAGTTTCATTTTTCCACGTTTTAGGGTCTCAAATCATTGATTATAACGTACGGTTTCCTCTTGACCCCCCCCCCCCCCCCCTTTCATTTCTTTTTTCGATTCTAGGTTGAATTTGGAACATAAAATGCCTCGTTGAAATTTTCTTTTTGGAGCTTCGTTTCTGAGTTATTCCACTTTTTGCGAAATACAGAAAATCGCCGATTCCTTTTAGACATTACCAACACTTTCTTACTATTTTTATCTTAAATTGTTGAGATGTTCACGATACTTTTGAAATCAGCATTAAACTATCCATCATCACACCCCAGCGTCCATAATCGACAATCTCCATCAGGGGGATGACATTACAGTTCTTGCATCAAGTGTAGGGTAGGTAGGTAGTAAGTACACTATGAATTTTGACTAGGTAGATAACTTTAATTGCCACATTTTATTACAAAAATTATACCTTCCCATCATGTTTCGAATAGCCCCCCTTGCTTTTGTAAGCACATTGCGAGACGATCTCCCACTGAAGAAGTTGCTCTTCGGATCACATCTGGTTGAATACTTAAGCAAGCTTGTACTAGATCACCTTTCAATACTTGCGGTGTAGTGGGTTGACTGGCGTAGATTTTATGTTTGAGATAACCCCAAAGGAAAAAATCTAATGGGGTGAGATCAGGAGATCTCGCAGGCCAATTGACCGGGCCTTGCCTGCCAATCCATCGATTGCTAAATTGGTTGTTCACTTCTCTCCGAGCAGCTAGAGAATAATGAGCGGGGCAACCATCTTGCTGGTACTACATGTTGCATCTCAGATCGAGTGGTAAGTCTTTCAGCAGTGTAGGAAGCCTCTCCCGTATGAAATCAGCATACACTTGTCCATTTAATGTACCCTCGAAAAAGTGGGGACCAATAATGACATCACCTATGATACCACACCATATGTTCACGGACCACCGGTGTTGATGATCGACCTCTCTCACCCAATGTTGAGTGGCTGTTGTGCCGGTTCAAAGAACCATCGCTACAAAATGTGGCTTCGTCGGAAAAAAGTACTCGGTTGAAAAACTGAGGATCACTTCGGAGTTGGCGAGCTCCCCACCTACAAAATATCCGTCGACGGGCTTTGTCTTGAACACTCAGTGCTTGATGAAGGCTTACATGGTAAGGGTGAAATTTTGAAATCATCAAATATCGCTGTATCGTTGACTTCGGGATACCTGTTGTACGAGCTAGGCGCCTGAGCGAAGCATGAGGATTATGTCGAATAACACCCATGACGTCACCCCTGGTCGCGACTGAAGGACGTCTCTTGCCTTTAGCAGTGAACCGGCCATGTCTTAGGTTTTCTAGAATTCTAGGAATTACCTTTCTTGATGGGTGCCTTCTTCCTGGGTAAGTCTGAGCGTAGGCTGATGCAGCTTGACGGAAATTTCCATTACACTTCCCCAAAATCAAAATAATGTCCACTATCTCAGAGGGAGTATAAGGAGCAGGTGGCATTTTCGATTTGTCACAACACAACTGACTGGAAGTCTCCTCGTGGTACATTTGTTAAACTGTATTCAAGGGTCAGAAAACAACAGCTTCTTGATACTTATTGTTCAGTCTGCACTATGTTCTTTATTATTTAAAGAACCTTACATTAGTCCAGAAGACGGCGTCTCATACGTTCTTCTAATAAATGAGTAATAGTACTGAACAGTTTGAGGGTTTTTTTTTTCAAACGACGATTTGGAAAACTTTTTTGAAATCGTAAGCGGTTCAAGTGTAATGTCATCCCCCTGATGGTGATTGTTGATTATGGACGCTGGGGTCTGATGATAGATAGTTTAATGCTGATTTCAAAAGTATCGTGAACATCTCAAAAATTGAAGATAAAAATAGTAAGAAAGTGTTAGTAAAGTCTAAAAGGAATCGGCGATTTTCTGTATTTCGCAAAAAGTGGAATAACTCAGAAACGAAGCCCCAAAAAGAAAATTTCAACGAGGCATATTATGTTCCAAATTCAACCTAGAATCGAAAAAAGCAATAAAAAGGGGGTCAAGAGGAAACTGTAAGTTTTGAGACCCTAAAACGTGGAAAAATGAAAATCGGACTTCCGCATCGTTAAGCTGAGTTAAAATACTATAAAAAAGGTCCAGTTCAATTTTTCGATAGCTCGCACCGTAAGGCTGTAATTTCCCGATGGGCCCGTTTAGATGGGACACCCTGTATATTTTGCTATAAGGATTGATATATACTGGGTGCCCCCCCCCCCCCTCCCCCATTCTACAATCCTTATTATGGGTCCAACAACAAAATTTTTTCCGTAGTCCATTGATAGGAATATGCGACCCCGAATTACCGGGAAGAACGAAAATGCTAGCCCAAATTAGCGGGATGAAAGCATCTTTTAGCATTTTAGCCGCAGGCTCAAAGCGGAAAGCTATTTTTCTACACATCTTGTAATTGAACAAAATTCTCAGGGGAAGGGAAGGGGTTTATAAATTTTTTCTTGATCGTTTTGAAAGGTTCATTATTGACAATAATAATCCAAACGAACAAAGGTGGGGGAGAGAAAAATTGTTCTTTATTTCCAACCTCATCATCAACAGCCAATCTAGTAATCTCAAAAAGGTAATAGATGTATCCCAGTCGCCTTCGAAATGGAAGTTAGTGTAGGAGTGTAAGTCGTGCTTGAGATAAGTCGTGGTATTAACTCAGAAAACAGTATATATTTACAATTATGTTTGGACAGCATATTTATCTGAAGTTATGGAAAGTGGTATTTCTGTAATGACATCCATGTTTACTGATCAAACACTCTCTTGGTCAGCTCTTCGTTTACCAAGTAAACGAAATTTGGACAAGTAGTCCAGTTTTGTCATAATGTCCACAATTGCTTGGTCGCAACTTTCGGACATTTTATCGATTTTATCTAGATGCTGGTGTATTGAGTTATGGCCTTCAACTTCAACAATCAGAATTTTTCTTAAACATAAGTCATTGTACATATCGGTCATCTTCTCCAGGTGCATGGCTTTACCGCGTTCAAAGTGGTACTTATTCATCAAGAGCTTTAACTCCAGTTCTCGGCATCCATGACGTTGTAAAACTCTCACAAAAGCATCGTAATCTTCCTGGTTCTGGCTTATCATTGCTTTTTTCTCTAGTTTCTTAATATATTCGAATTTACTGAAGAAAGCCAATATCGTGATCAAGAAGGCCCACACTAGGTCGCCGAAGAACTCGCTGTCAGGACGTTGCTGCATGTACGTATCAGCAATATTGTAGCCGTGTGCGATCAGAGCAACGAACACAGCGAAGAATATAACCACTGACAGTAATATGTAAACCGAAAAATAGATCGGTGCCAAGATTGGATACGCTTTTCTACAATCACTGTAGAATCCAAGACTTCCAGCATGCATGGAAATCAACGAAAATGCTGCCATTGGGAAGCTCTGAAAGTCTTTTACGTGTGCCCCGAATAAACAAATTCCGCATAGAGCGAACCCAGAAATCAGTATGAATGACATGAGAACTACCGTCACCAATCCACTTCTGATCTTCTCAAAGGCAGCCATGATGTAAGTGACAGACTTGAATAAAGGGGTGAATTTGAATAACTTTTGAACAGCGGCGAAAACGAGGAAACTTTGACTCAGCATGAACTTTTGTTCGGCGTCGTGAATATCATCGAAACTGACATGAGAATCAGAGTGCCACTCCGCCAATTTCGGTATCAATAATTTTCTCGTCAAATATTGGCTTCTTATCCCCAAGTATATTGTACAATATGAAAGGACTATGATGGTCAGGTCCAAAATGTTCCACAAATTGGCAAAATAGTCTTCTCGTAACTCATATATCTGTTGGAGCTCCTCAAACGTGTAGTACAGTGTGTAAAGGATGACCATTAATTCGCAACTCATTACGAATAAGTGCCAAGGTGTTTGATACTTTAACAAGTTTAAAGGTACCAATTTAGGTTTAACTGCGACACCTCCTGTAGGGTAAAATTCAAATATCAGTTTTACAGAGAGGAAGAGATTTGTGTCGGGAGCATACATTGTCATATCACAGATGATTGCCCTGGTCCCGAGCCTGATCCAAGATAGAGCTTCCATTTCCTTTAACCCAAGTAGCATGAATTTGAAATCCGAAGACATATTATACAGATATCCTCCTGCTCCATAAGATCCTATTTCACCATGCATGGTAATGCTGTCAATATCAGGAGTGTATCGCCAAACTGAGGAGTTTATGTTACCAAACGGTTCTTTATCTTCATTACTTTCCGTATAGTAATCATAGCAAGTTACATATAAATCCGCGAACATGGGGGCAGTTGAACATGTATTATTTTTTACTCGCAACTGACGGATTATTGATGAGCCTATTATCTTGTTATCCGATTCCTTTGTACCTAAAAATGCACGAGTTGGAACCAATACTTGAAACACGAACCCCCAAATCTGACTGATTGCGTGTATTGTTTGGAAATTGCATGTAACTTCGTATGTCCCCAGGAAAGACTTATAGTTCAGGGATGATAAAATATCCAGCATCTGTGTCGCGTAGTAGTTGTATGAACTTACGCGATGGCCATACACTGCGAAACAGAGTAAAACCAGAAATACTATAAACAATATGAAATCTCGCATTGCGAATAAAAAATAAGCTTGCTCTTTGTTCCTGACTGTATCCCCTGTTATCCATCCTTTCTTCAACAAAATACTGAGGCCTTTTCTAGGTGCCAGAGTCACAGTTTGTTCCACAACATCAGCAGATCCGTCACGCACATTGACAAAAGGAGTGTAGGAGTCCTTGCTGATCTTGGATTTCTTCAACTTATGAGGGAGGCTTCGCTCATCCATAGTGTTGTGAAGGATGATCCTGGATGCTCCTCCGTGTTGTTTGCTCCTTTCAGGAGTTTCTTTGGGTCTGTCGTATTCTTCTGTGTGTTTTCCGTACGATTCACTTACAGCATGATGATGAAAATCTCCTAAAACAAAAATATTGGGTTAAATATTATTACAAGAGAATGGGACAATTGGAACTACTTCATTCTAGTTCGTCTATCATTATATGTTTCCCTTTGTAACCTTTGCAACTTTTGTAAGAATGTTTTAGTCTTAGTATTCTATATTATTTTAACTACACGAATGGAATTGTATTCACCTATTGTTAAATATTTTAAATTGAATTCAACTTTTTATCCAATTGAATTAAGCCTTTTTCTAATTGAATTAAATCATTATTCACAAGTCTGATAAAATAAACCTAGCAAACTGTTCTGAATTACATGGCTTCCACTGGTTCCAAGACCATTGAGTTTCTGCTGCCTAACATGTCTCGGCAAATATCTACTCTACCCGTCGAGTTTGTAGCCAAAGTTATCTCGCCGAGTTTGGCCTCCGTCACTCCCCAGGTTTACAGTAACTACTTTTTTTTTTTATAATCATAGAAGTTTGCTATTTAAAATTGTTTGCACGATGCACGATTCGGAGAAATTGAATCAATTGGAAAACGATTTGATTCAGTGTTGGAAAATACTATAAATCGAACACTGGGAGTAGTTTGTTTGTACAAGTCAAAAAACTCAACTTTTGAAAATCGCATTTCAAGATTTTGACTTTCTTGTAGGTATGTCACTGGTGCAGTAAAAACTGTTTTCTCTTACCTTTTACTACTTAAGCAATCGTTATTTATCTACATAACGCTGTACTTAAGTTCCTTTCGGTTCTGATGAATCAATAGTACCCAGAGAAGTTAAGCCGAATTCTGTACCTATCACATCGTTCAACTTGGTAATACATTCCCCAAGTTGGTAATCCCCCCAAGGAATTATGGGGCGGTTCATTCAATGCCTGGTACAAATTATGTGCTAGGGGCTAGTGCGTCTCTTCGTTTTATTTCGTTGTGAGGCCACTCTATTTTAATAAGTTTCGTAGCCAATGATAAAACTGGTGTTCATGATCACCTGATAAAAATTTTAACCTCATCAGTGAACAAATAAGCGTAATTTTAACCATTTTCCGCGAAGCCTTCGTCCGATATCAGAGTGTGATTCTGAGGGAGGTACAGTTTTCAATGGTTTTCTTGTCTGAAACCCTTCCTTTCCTGTTTATTCCATTGTTTATCTTTCAACCTTTTGTCTCTGTATGAACTGCGCACTTGATAACTTCAAGGCTACAGAAATCGCTGTAGTAAATTGATAGAACGTTCTTTCCCCTAGGACAAGTGCGTTTTCAAATAAGGGGCAAGTGCGTTTCACACCACATGACATGAAATTACCAGGAAAAATAAGAAAAATCAAGGTATTGAAGCCTAGTGTCCATCTAGAACCTCTTCCTCAACCCCCACGCACGACCGCACGCTTCTCCCATACCTCTGTCCTATCGTATTCTGAAAAACTCTGGAGTCTTCAAATTCTCTCTCACGCAAACCTCATTCCCCAACCGACAAAGGATCAGAGAACAGCCAACGAGTGGATGAGTTTATTGACCATTTTATCAACTTAGGAATTCATGTTGAGTTGCTAAAAATTATCTGTTTGGCGGCGTTTTATTTTTCATAAACAATTCATTTTAAATTATACCTAAAATCTACCTACTTTGGTAAATTTTATTTTTATTATTTAACGGGTAGAAAGTTGAAAACGCACTTGCCCCCCCATTGTTTGAATGCTTCTAGGTTTTTCCCAATTCTTAATGAATTACTTACTTCAGTTCATTATATCCACACGTTTTTCGACGTAGAAATGTCTGGGTAATGTCATAAAACTGTAATCATTATTTAACTTGTAGTTTGAGGGAAATGGTAGCATCACAAAGTCAGATTTATGCAAAACGGGTACGCACTTGCCCCCACTGACCCTACTACATTTTCCCTCAGTAACATAGGAGTTCAGTCTCTTGACAGTCATACAAATAGAAAATTATGTACTTACTGTATTTTTTTTATTCATCTTTATTATATACGGGTCATTTCACGCGAACGGCCAACTTTTTTTTTTCGATATTTTTTAAAAGTCCTGATTTTCTAGTATGCTGTACCCATTGGTAATACAAGCTAGGAGCCAAATTTTCAGACCCCTTCTTTGCCCAGCCTTTTCTCTACAACTGTCCGAAGTTTAGGGGTGTGCGCCAAACACTAACTTTTGTTTTAATTGCTCAACCGTTATTGTACCCAAAAAAATAAGTAAGGTGGCCAATTCTTATGGTAAATCGTCTGCTCTTTCTGGTAGTCATGTCTAAATTTACAAAAAACTTAAGCTTCCTCATGAAAACTCAAAATAAAAACTTCTTTTTCACATTTCATCAATTTCGCATTTTTTGAAGAAAAAAAATTTTTTGATCTTAAATCATACCTATCAGTATGTAGAATACGAGGTTAAGAGGACGTAATGGGCCGACAAACCGTTTGACGCCAGCGGTACTTAATGTACGGCCTGTACTGCCTAAATAAAATAAAAATTGAGTTTTCATTATAAAGTCCCCAGTTTATCAAATTTGCTTAGAACTAACTTCACATTTGACGGCACATCAGATAGGTGCAAATTTTATCATGAAAATTCAATTTTTCTTTTATTATGTCGGTCCGTTACGTCCTCTTAACCTCGTATTCTACATACTGGTAGGTATGATTTAAGATCAAAAAAATTTTATCCAAAAAATGCGAAATTGATGAAATGTGCAAAAGAAGTTTTATTTTGAGTTTTCATGGGGAAGCTTACGTTTTTTGGGAGTTCAGGCCGTACATTAAGTACCACTGGCGACAAACCGTTTGTCGGCCCATTACGTCCTCTTAACCTCGTATTCTACATACTGGTAGGTATGATTTAAGATCAAAAAATTTTTTTTTCAAAAAATGCGAAATTGATGAAATGTGAAAAAGAAGTTTTTATTTTGAGTTTTCATGAGGAAGCTTAAGTTTTTTGTAAATTTAGACATGACTACCAGAAAGAGCAGACGATTTACCATAAGAATTGGCCACCTTACTTATTTTTTTGGGCACAATAACGGTTGAGCAATTAAAACAAAAGTTAGTGTTTGGCGCACACCCCTAAACTTCGGACAGTTGTAGAGAAAAGGCTGGGCGAAGAAGGGGTCTGAAAATTTGGCTCCTAGCTTGTATTACCAATGGGTACAGCATACTAGAAAATCAGGACTTTTAAAAAATATCGAGAAAAAAAACAAGTTTGGCCGTTCGCGTGAAATGACCCATACATACAATTTTTGTGATTTACTAGTCTTGGATTTTTCGTCGATTTATTGATACTGAATTGGATAATTTATGTCGAGTATAATGATGATCATATAATTTTTGTTATTATATAATAAATAAATGAGCAAGATTGAAGATAGGTTAGAATTAATATTTTGGGTTTTTAATATTCCTGATACTAATGGTTTTGTTCAGTCAGAGAAATCGCGAACAGGCAGGGAAAATTGTGGGAATTTTGGGATGTTTTAATTTGGCGGCCACCCTGCTTTAACTAAAGGTTCAAGTATTGGGTTATAAACCTATCATAAATTCATGAGCTACCACGAGACATTCCTGGAAAAATTGGGAATACATAGGTTAGTGTCTCTATTTTTCCCATTTTGCGCGGGGTAGTATGTGTCCGGTGTCGCGAAAATAACTTTGTCTGCACTCACTCGCAAATTGTGATAACATGCACTGATGCTCAAATTCGTGGCATACAGGCATAGGGCGAGTTATAATCAACATGGCGGGGCTGGTAGTTCACTCAATTACAGGATATACCTAGTCGATGTTGCTGAAAACATTAAGTACGATGGCAATAAGTGACAGTATATGGCTGCCGATTTTTCTCGATCTGATTCACGAGTATTTACAGGTTGGCGATCCGTTTTCTGATTCCTATTTTCTCCCAAGAGTTTTAGACTAAATAAAACAGCTCACGATATAAGGATCACTTACTTACCTGTAACCCATTTTCTTTTTATAGCGTCCGTTGGGCTCACTTGCCTCCTTCTGAGTCCGAAATCGTCAGTACATTCTGTAGACACCTTCTGTGCATCTTCCACCATACCGAAGTCTGTCTCACTGGATGTCTTCACTTTATTAGGTTTAGGTTCCATTCCTGTACTTTTCAATACAGGATACAGGAATGGCTGCTCAGAATACACAAATACGTGTATTCCAGGGTTGCCAACTCATAGTCATCAATTGTCGTACCAATATTTCCCAAAATAACGTACATTCTCGTACATCCATCTTAAAACCTACCCTATTTCCACCGCCTGCATATAAACAAAAATTAAATGCTCATCATACGAATTTAGTTAAAAATGACGACATTTAGAAGGTATAATTTCGAATTAACTGACAAAACCACATTTTTTCCATACAACTTCAAACGAAAATAAGTTACCTACAAGAAAAATTCATCTTCGATTGATTTCTCTGGCTCGGGGGTCTCTGGTGGTTGGAGCTTGGATTGTAAATCGGTGAAAGTGGAAGAATGTACAAATGGCAGACATCATCATCATTTATCACCTATCACTGGTCGAAATTAAGTTCAAAGGACTCCAGCAACGGGCTTGCACTTATTTATTTCATGGTTTCGTTTTTATAAAATAAAATTTGCTAAAAATCCTCTCGCATTGCGCTGTTGAGTGAGGGAGGGCAAATATGTCCAATACAAATTATGGAAGGAGTTTCATTCATTTTTCACTCTACCTAGGTACTTAGGTACCTACCTACCAAGAACAAAAGGCTTGCAATAAATTCTCCTAATTCAAATCCTGTTGAAGGTATCCTTTAGCTATGAACTCAGTCTGTAATGATATAGGTAATATATTAATAATAATATATTTACCTAGGTTTTCCATTTTACCATTTTTTCGCGTACGGTAATGATGACTACCGTAAACCGTACGTGCATCAAAATTACCGTATGTTTATGGTAATTACCGTACTGAAGGCAACCCTGTTTTTTTTTCTTGGTGATGAGTTTTTGTTTTGTTGTTCGGTAATGTGTTGTTTAGAAACAGGGGTTTGGGTTTGCACTAGTTTCTAGAATACAGTTACTGGGAAACTGTAGTGAAGAGTTAACGTAACTACTGAATTACTTGCCGGCATTCAGGCATGCCGGCATTATTTTATCTGCCTAGAGGGGCTATCCTTTTCACCGTCTTTCAAACGGGAGCCGAGATCAAGAGGTTCGAAGGCAAAGATCAGAGAGGGACCTACTCGCCTGAGTCGGTTGGACGGCACAATTAACTTCTCATTAATTGCTTCGCCTCCCTTCCCCTCGCATTTTGTCCAACTTCCCGTCACTTTTTTTTCGATATCCGATTTCGTATTCAGAGTCGGCGGAATCAAAACTGTATTTGGCCCGCAAACACCTTCCCGAAAAACGCCACGTTATGGGGTCAATTTTAATTTAAAAAAAAAAAAAAAAAAAAAAAAAAAACGAAGTTATTCGTCGGAATTTTCGAGAAAACGGGTCCGTACTCTTTCATTTTTTTTTTTTTTTAATGCATTTCCCGATACTTTTTCGAATCTGATCACTCCCTCGTCTTCCTCGTACAGAAACCTGCGAAACCGGTATTTTTCCGGAATTTTCGACGGCCGTTTAGAGGAGGGAAAGCGGGGAAGTCGAAAAGAACGGAAAAAAGCGCCCGACAAACGACAAAATTTAGGTAAAAAACGGAATTTTAAGGTCGAAAGAGTGGGGGGAAACGAATAAAACATAGCCTATATTCTGACCGGGAAATTTCTGGTCATGATTTAAAAAAAAAACCGTTCGGATCCCTTCGTCCGTTCGGCCGTGAAAGTGACACAGACAGACAGACAGACAGAGAGAGTTTCATTCTTATAAAATAGTATAGATTAGATAACATCATCATCATTGTCAGCTTTTTAGACTAATGGTTAATAGTTTAAATGAATATTAAATAAGGAAGTATGAAATTGTATTTGGTATTTTCTAGTTATTTTTTGAATCTGGAGACTAAATTGTTAAACGGGCTCTATGTGCTGTAGCCTTATCTGTGATTAGGTCGGCTCTGGACATAACATCCACTATAGTTTGCTCACAGAAATCTAAGGTCTTGACAATTTTATCAAGTTGCTCTTGAGTCTCGTCGTGAGCCTGAACCTCTATAAACAGCTGATTCCTGAGCCAGAAGTCGTTATAGACCTCGGTTAGCTTGTCGAGGTTCAAATCATTACCTCTGAATATACCGTGGAATTTTAAAAACAATTGCAGCTCTTTCATTGGCCAACCATACCTTTTCAACAGATCCAAGAAAGCGTCGTAATCATTTTTGTTCCTTATCTTCTGATCCTTCATCCTATAAATATTCACCAATGTCGACCGCCTGCAGAATACCAATAAGTTGATATATACACTGTAAACCAATTCACCCATGAACTGATAGTGTACGGCTCCCTCGTAAGCAGATTGAGTTTGTTGACTTGCGTACGCGAATAGTGCGACATATGTGCTCATGAATACACCTACTACAATCAGGCAATACGCCCCAATGAACAGTTTGGCGAGTATGCCTTGTACTTTGAGTAATTCGTTAATATAATAAAGCCTGCCAACAAACATCGACACAACAGAAATGTAAGAATGGGAAATGTCTTGATATTGTTTCACGTGCTGTCCAAATAAGCAAAAGCCAACAATCGAAAATCCGACAAATATAATTAGCAATATAAACGATACCGCCCACAACTCCCCTTTAATTCTTTCTGTGACAGCTTCTAATAAAATGAAAGAGTCAAATAAGGAAGAAAATTTGAAAATCTTAAGCCAAACTGCAAATACCAGGAAGGAGCTGACCAGTAAATATCTTTCATTGGCTCCAGCCAGAACGTAATAACTGGCGTGATTGCTTGTTCCGATTTGGGAAAAAACTGCATCCTTATATCGTCTTTTAAATATAATGAGCTGCAGTACTGCAATGGTCTGAAGATATGAAAGCCCAATGATCGTTAAATCTAAAACGTTCCACCAGTTAGACAAGTATTTTTTTCTTAGGATCCAAATCTGATCAGCTTCTTCTATTGTAAAGTAAATTGTAAAGGCTAAAAAAATCAGTTCGCAGCTCAACACGAAATAGTCCAAAGGTACGAGGTACCGCATGATTTTCATGGTTATGAAGTTTTGTCGAGTTTTCACTCCACCTTCTGGTAATACCTCTGCAAGAAGTTTTACTATGAGGAACAAGTTGGCATTAGGCGTGTAAAGTGCAAAATCAATTATGACTGCTCTTGTTCCCGGCCCAATCCAATGCTTAGTTTCTAGCTCCTTCAGCCACGGTTTGGTAAAACTGGCATCCAATGTGAAATTCATTGTATATCCTCCGCTTGGGTAATCGGATTTGATTCCACGCGTAAAACCAAATTCCCGACTCGCTGCACCAGAATATAACCAAGGAGTAGAGACGCCGTCGCCAATAGGTTGTTTGTCTTCATTTTTAGCGGAATACACATCGTAACAAGTTTTAAACATGTCTTGAAACATAGGTGCAGTTTTGCATGTGTCTTTTTTCACTCTGATCTGCCTGATAGTTGGAGCTCCGATAAAGATGTTATCCAGTAATATCCTGTTCCCTATTGGATCCATATAAATCACCTTCACCAAGACTTCGTTAATGAAATCCCATAGCTGCCTGATCGATCTTACATCTCTGAAAGTCTTAGTTACCGTCGTGTTACTTCTACCGTATTCTAAACTGGTTTCGAATGACGATTTGGTAATCAAATCTGAGAATACACCTTCATAGTAGCTGTTGTGATTATCTTTAGGCCCGTATGCTATTATCATTACCAAAGATAAGAAAACAAAGTAGATGATAAAGTCTCTTATCGAAAGTATTAGAAAAGTTCCTTTCTCATCACGAGCAGCATCTGCACCCAACCAGAAATTCTGGGGCAAACTTATTTTCTTCTCTTCCACGGGTGGCTGTACCTGTTTTTTCTTTTTCTTTCCGAAAAATAGAGCCGTTTCCTCATGGAATCTTTGCACTAGAATTCTGGACACAGATCCTGGAGATTGTACTCGTTGTCTTCTACGTTCCGCCGTAGACTTATCCTTAGCGGTTCGTTCATAATCCATTGTAGAAGTTTCGAAGGACTTAGTGTTTACTGAAAATCAAATTTTGAATTACTCATATTTTTGTAAAGTTTCTCAAGAATAGTGTAGAGCATTGGAGGCTATTAGGTAAGTTAGAATCGAGATTGAGCAGTTTAGGTTGAGTCAAATCCATAACATTATTTATTTCTATTGGCAACCATCTTATGTAGACCCCCCCCCCCCCCCCTGAATGAAATATTGTTTATTAGTAGTTCATGAAAAATATATAATAGTGGTGTTCGAAGTTTTGTGAAGTTTATTTTAGGATCCCGTGCCATCCTATAGTACTCGTAATTGCATTCATCCATTTGAATATTTGTGGCGACCGTGACAGGACGGAAATTTTTTCGGGACACAAAATTTTGGAGTCGTGTTTCAAAGTCTCCTTTATTGAATATTAGAGCTATTTAAGTATGGATTCGAGAACAAGAGCGTTTAACGCACCGTATTTACCAAAGAAGCGAATCGAATCAAGGAAATCTTGAAAGGAGATGCGATAGAAGCAGAACTCAGAGCCCGACTGAACACTTTGAAAAAGCGTTATTCGCAACTACTACAGAGCGCTGATGAGAGTTTCTGCATATATTTCAGATTGTGAGGACTATGAAAAAGTATTAGAAGACGAGCTTGACATGACAAGCCTGATGAATATGACTTGACTTTTAGCTTGCTAAGAGAACAACTTTCGGTCAAATTAGAAAATCTGAGAACTCCTGCGTTTGAAATTGCTGGAGGAGCGCCCACTACACCGCCTTTTCTTCACTTGTACTTGTTTTTTTTTTTTTTTTTTTACATTCAAGATTTTAATAACATATTAAAACTGCCGTGACTCCCTTCTGTACACTGCGAAATAAAAAATAAAAAAATAAGGGAACCGCTGGAAAGAACGTTGAATTTTCTACGTACACTAATACACAAACCGCTCCCCTCCCACTCTCGTAAGAAAGAAAAACTGAAGACCAGGACAGTTACCACAGCTCTGTGGGTTGGTAGTCTGCGTCCGAGAGTCTGCGTCACTTTGTTGTTGAATAAAGTTGTTTCTCTCTTTTACTTAAACTAATATTTTTGGACCCGCCTTAGGTAATTATTTAAAAAAGAGACTAGCTAAAATGAAAATGTTAAGAATTTTATTGATTAATTTATTTTATCATTTTTTTAATCAGCTTTTCTGTTCTCAATGCATAGTATTTTGGAAGGCACTCCACGCAAAAATCTCTCAAGTTTTCAGCTTTCCTACGGCCGACTTTACGTTTACTTTGCTAATTATGGAGGAAAATCTTGTTTTAACGCTCAAAAAACGTCTTTTTCAATTTTTCAACTATATCAAGGTTTTTTTATTTTTTTAGTTTGTTTATGGCTCTACTAAACTATGAATTTGGGGTGGGTTTCTACGTAATATTTACGGTGAGTCGAATTGTAACACTATTAGAACTCTCCAACTCTGTTATAACCGAGTCGTACACTATAATTTCCAAGTTTTACCCCTAAATACACATAAAATCTTACAAATTATACTAAAAACTTGTTCGTGCTACTTGTGGCTGCTTGCTAGTGCTTTTAGGTGCTTGATAAAGTAACTTGTTGTGCTCGTGGTTGCATCAACACGTATGTGAAATTACATGCACACCTCCCAGTCTTGTCAGGAAAACGCCCCGAGTTGTCAACTCCTGCCAACTTTACACCATTCTCTTCAGAAAATACAATTTCTTCTGGGGCAATAAGCTACAGGGTAATTCAGCAAGAAGAATATATGGTCTCATAAGATCTGATGATTATACTAATAATATATCTATATAGTTTATGATGATAATCGTAGACAACTTAGTGGAAGTAGGTACTTACTGAAGAATGCACTTGATTGTACCTACATGTTTTTCTAGCAGACCTACACTTAAATTAACTGATCATTCAAAATGTTGTTAACATACTTGAAATCAGTCCGAGATGTTTCTACCTTCCCTTCCAACCTTTTCTGCTATAAGTAATAAACTATTTTTCACACGAGTTCCGTGAAAAATTTTCAGATGTAAACATTCCTGCTGCTTTAGGCTCTCCTAGGAAACGACGTCCCTCGTGGTAATTACTGATGATAGTTCATCATGCTGATAATATTATGGGTAGGCTACTCATCTTAATGATATCATGAATACGTCTTGTCGCCAATAATTGAGACTGGCGAAATCGATAACATCTATCAATCGATCATCTCTCCCGACTTCATGATAGCTGGCACTCTTCTTTAGGCTGTCGTCCTTTGTTGTTCTTTGTTCACAGATATGTACAATCTCGTCTTCAACTTTACTTCAGTCATTCTCAACTTGACCGTTTCTCAACTATCCCTCTTGCAATAAATAGGAAATTACCCAAAGATACGACCACCAAGTCTCATATTCATTTGGTCGTTAATGAACAACAAAAACTGACGTTTGACGACCGATTTTCTTATTTCGGGAACCATGAACGACCGTACCTCGGAAACTATTCGTCCAATAAAAAATTGACAAAGATCGAAATTGTAGGTAAGTAATGTGATTTATCGGAATTACCCTCTTCATATACTCTTGTCGATATTAAATATGAAACTTCCTAGGTTTGTTGCATAACTGGACTAAAATCTGGATCGAAAAAAAGTCTTCCAAGTTGGGTGGGCAGTATAGCTTCCTCACATATAACATGGACGTTTAGAATTAGTTGAAGAACAAAGTACGAGTCGAAATGATTGGTAAGTCAACTTTATAAGAAATTAACGTTTGTGCATGCGCACATACTACTATTAATCAAACGGCAATGCAATCATAACGGAACGTCTAGGAGCCGCACCGCACAATCCTTGAAAATTTCGTAAAAATCGGTCCATTAGTCTCGGAATTTTGTCTGTGTCGATCAATTTTAGTTTTGCGCATGCGCTATAGTCATACCCCACCAATCGCAAGATAATTCAAAGGGGATTTTCCTGGAACATATACCCATCTACTCTCTAAATTTGAACGAAATCGGACCAATAGATTTTTAAAAAATCGACGTTATATGAATTAACGTTTGTGCATGCGCACAACTACTATTTTTGTGACGGCAATGAAAGTTATAGGGTATTGTATAGAAGTTATCCCGCACAATTCCTGAAAATTTAATCAACATCGTTCTATTAGACTCGGAGTTTTGGGTGTGTTCATCGATATTAGTTTCGCGCATGCGCAATGATTATTACTTTACCAATTGCGATATAATTTATAGGGCGTTTTTCTAGAACGTATATCCAATCACCTACCGAGTTTGAACGAAATCGCACCAACAGATGATGAGAAATCGACGTTATGAGAAATTCACGTTTGTGCATGCGCACAGGCTACTGTTGATTCGGTGGCATTGAAAATTATAGGGGACCGTCTAGGAGCTAACCTGCACAATCCCTGAAAATTTAATTGGAATCGGACTAAAACTTGGTATAGTTTTGGGCGTGACAAGAATTTACCACAGACAGACATCAGATAGACAGACACGGAACCGAAATTGATCAGCAAGCTCTAAAACGCAAAAAGCAAGTGGAAATTTTGATTTTGGTGGACAAAAATTTGTTCGACCTCAATCACGAACACAAAGCTTGCAAAAAAAAAAAAAAAAACAGTAAAGTTGTGATTCACTTCCGCGTTAATCCCTTTTTTCCTGTGGATATGTAGGCCCTTAGGAAGAGCAAATGGATGAACATACACCGGGTGGTTCCATACGATTCTGTGGGATGATGTATATAAGTGAGACCCAAAAATCCATTACTCTCGCCTTGAAAGTTTTCGAGATGTCAACTTTTCAATATTTCAGCCCTTGCATTTTACGCTTTGGGGTGGATCGAATGTAATGTTGATTTTACTGGAACATCCCCGGCCGATTTATGATTTTTCAGCCAAGTTTCATAAAGTGTGGATCAGTGGTTTCGGGGGAAAGCATCGGACTGCGGGAGGACAGATTTTTGACATGTATATCTTTTAGCTTGGGGTCTTTGAAAAATTGTGTCACGTTTTTTCCGTCCAAAAAAATGTAACGTGAAACCAATAAACAAATTCATTATTTGGTATGTTCTTAGGACCAATAGGAGTAGTAAACACCCAAGTTTGCGTGCTCCAAGTACTTGTGCGAGCTAAAATCAACATCGAAATTTTCACACTTTTTTCTATATTTTTCATTTTCCGCCAAAACTGAGCTAATTAGCGAGAAAACGTTTCTTAAATAAATTGGTGAGAGGAAAAAGTGCGAACATTTTCGCTATAGCTCAGCTCATACAAATATTTGGAGTAACCACTCAAATTCGGGTTTTTACTACTCATATTGTTGCTAACAACGTACTAAAAATTGTAACAAGCCGAACCTTTGTCGAAGTGAAGTCTAAATCAACTGGCCTAGTTTGAGTACAAACCTATTTCACTTCGTTGATGTGATCATCCTGATTGCACACTCGTGCCTAAACATCAACTGATTTGGTCTGGTCCATCACTTAGTAGATGATATTATTTGGTACCTATATTATATTAGGTATACTTGTTTCAGTATTCAATCATCTACCCAAAGTTACTTTAAGATCGAAGCGACTTTCTGTAAGTCAGGAATGGGTCATTCCAAAAACATCGTCCGCTTGCGTCAATATTTGCTATTCTCCCGAGCCAGCTGGACTTGAACAAACTGACCTCTACTGCTCCAAGTGGACCTCCTCCGCTGAATGGCGATATTACATTACATATGGCTGGAAATGGCGTCGCTAGCTACCTGGTTCGTGCCCCCCCTTCGTCTTGTGCTCGGGAGAAAGGGCCGGTTTTCGGGTTTCAAACCATTCAAGAAAACCTTCGGACGGAGTCGACTCAATGGCCAGAGGAATGCAGGCAGGTCTTGAGGGCTCCCCACTCCAAGCTCCAGGGACAGCTTCACCTTCTCAGCGATCCGTGTGGTCGCCCGTCCACCTCCTGTTCCATCCAGGGTTCCCGTCTCTTCTTAATTATTTCGTTCACTTCTATTATGTTTCGGGCTTATTGTTCCATTAGCTCCAGTCTTTTGTGAGCAGCCGTGAACGCTTTTGCTGGTGCAATGCTCCATCTACCAGGTGCAGCCGAGTGGAATCACCTCTTCAAACCTCGATGTTTGCCTTTACGTTCATCGTGCAGTACCGCAACTCTGCTAAATCTATGATCGATACTAAAAGATTACTTTTTTAGTGGTTGTTCAGACTGTTACATTCCCGCTGTTCACCATTGGTATTTATTCTTCTCTTCATACAGACACACTGTTCGGTTCAAATAATATTGTTTAAATGATTAGGTACTCCTGAACGGTTTTTGCTTCTTTAATTCTTTGTTGTCGTGACTTAACAAGTACTTTACGACATTTATCCAAAATGTTTCGCGGAATCTGTAGGCGCGTTTTTAACGTGTTTAGTTAATGACCCAGAATTAGGTATTGCAATGAAACATTGATTGAAATGAGTATGAAGATATGAGAAATGCGATTTAAACGGAGATCCAAGAGTAGGTACTTTACTACGTCACTCAATCAGAGACGAATCTATCAGGGCCGCATAAAATGTGATCTCTTTCCTGACAACAGCACGGGTTGACGGTAGTTACCGCAGAAAGCAGTGCGATAAAGAAACATACTTCCTTAATACAGGTATTCGTGGGGCATTGATCATCGAGGTAGCACTGAGGGTTTTTGTCACCACTGAAATGGAATAGAGGGGGTGCCCTTCATCCAATCAAATAATAAAGGAAAGAAAATATCTATGATCTACTGGGAGGTTGCGACTTCAAATTCCCTGTTATGAAAAAAAAAAAAAAAAAAAAAAAAAATCGAAAAGAAAAACACGCAGTTTGCATAAGCAAAACCAACTTTTCGAATAGTGATAGGGGAAAAGAATTCAGAACACTTTCATTTTTTATGAATCACAAGAGAGAAAGAAAACATTATGAATTATTATAAAAATTATGAATCACCTACCGAAAGGAAAGTTCACAATTCTAATACGCGAAACTCAAGTTTCACTGAACAAATTTCGGTGATTATTTGTCGCTAGGGGAACCGTGGTAGTAATTTTGTCGTAACCATTGGCAAATTTGTTTAATAAATGCTTTCCGAATCGGTCAGCTGGAGCTAAGGGTAGACCCTGTCATTTTATCCGTCCCTCGATGTCCTAGAGAGGCTCCTAATCAAATTTCGTTGTAATCCGGCAGACGACATAACTTTCAGCTTACTCAGCTGATCAGGATGGATTCTGTAAGGTTATTCGTCCCATGTTGTCCCAGAGAGGCTCCCTATCAATTTTCAACGTTGTACGGGGAACATGAGAGATTTTAGCTCAATCAGCTGATCAGGATGGCGCCCCTCACTTCGCTCCTATGTCACCTCCTACGGTGTATAGGAGAGATTTGAGCTCTGTTTTGCCACCATTAAGATTGATATTACGGGTCCTATCACCAAAGTCAGCAAGTTTTTGTGCATTTTGTTGTGAGATTACATCTATTAAAATGTTGCTGTTGTAAAATATCAAATTTTGAAATTGGTTGAAACTAGTCTTAAAGTTCGATATTATTGTACCTGCCCCACAACGAAGAAATTGCGCTAATATGCTGAACTTGGAGTTAACTCGGAACAATAAAATAATGAAATAAGAAGTGAGATACATAAAAAGACTAGCCGGTTACCCGTGTGTTGGACGGACCCTCGTGTACGAGTTAGTCGATTTCAATTTCAATCGTCTCTTAATGTCCCAAAGAGTCGCCTTATCAAATTTCAACTTCCTAGAGTGAACAGGAGAGAATTTAGCTTACTGAGCTGATCAGGAAAGAGACCATCATTTCTACCGTCTCTCAATGATCCAGAGTTTCCTTTCGAATTTCAACTTCTTCGAGTTAACAGGAGAGAATTTAGCTCTCTCAGCTGATTAGGAAAGAGTCCATAATTTCAATCGTCTCTTAATATCCCAAAGAGTCACGCTATCAAATTTCAACTTCCAAGGGTGAACAGGAGAGAATTTAGCTCATTCAGCTGATCATGAAAGGGCCCATCGTTTTAATCATCTTTTAATGACTCAGAAAGTCTCCATATCAAATTTCAACTTCCTAGTGTTAACAGGATAGAATTTAGCTCACTCAGCTGATCGAAATCTTCAAAACCAAACACGCGCGAAGAAGGCCCTGAACTGCGTGTTGGCAACCGTAACAAAATTTCGGGATCCAAACAAATCGGTTTTCCGTCCTGCTCTTGGCACGAAATATCAAATTCCCGTCCTTCACCTATCAGTAATGTAACCCGTGCTTCACTCAGAACACCCGTATAGCAACCCGTCTAGGCTTCTCCATTTGTCACGAATTTACTCCGCTAACAAACTGCCTGTTAGCAACCATAATAGCAAAAGTTCGGGAACTAAACAAATCGGTTGCGAAGGGTAGTGCCGTTTATGGAATAGAAGGATATTTTTTAGGTTCAGACCTAGCCTATGTTGTGCGCCGGAACTTAATGATCATTTTACCACCGCTCCCATCACAATCGGTCCAGCCGTTTAGCTATCTATTGGGAACATACATAGGTACATAGAAACGTTGATAGATAGAAACAAACTTTGAGTTTTATACATATAAGGATGGGCCGTATGGGCTATGGTAACGTATTGCATAAAGTAATGCGGAAAGTTGTATTATATTAGGTGCCTCTTATTAACATTCAGTTCTTACAATAAATTTTTTTTTCGCGACCCTCAAGTTGGCATCTTGTGTCGATTCACTGGAAACTAAGCCGCAAATAGATCGGTGGTAAGAGGCAATCGATGAAGTACCTACTCACAGACATTTCTCTGAAGATGTCAATCGCTTTGAATGGTCTCGTGTAGAAGCCATTAAGGTCAAGAATCTCGACATGACATCGTAAGTGCCGAACTTGGGCTGAACGTGGCTATCTACGAATCGACCTACACCAGGTTATATTAGCAACTCGGGTCCTGAGGTCATGTGCATTAAGTTGTGTCCACCATTTCAAGTAGCATATATGTGCTGACCTTTTAAATTCCAACACATTCGATTAAAATTATTTCAGCAATTTTGAATAAAATTCAATTCAATTGGTACTAAATATTTGACAGATTGGTAATAAATGGCTCTGATAGTTTGCCCAGGTTTAGAAAAAAAAAAATTGCCGTCTAAATGTCACAGCCAGGAGCAGACAAGTGAAGGGAACTCTTTTTATTTTCTTTTATGCAAACCTTAGGTTTAGTCCCACAACCGGCTTTTTTGAATTCCTGCGGACGAGTTGCACAGGTTCTCACTCGCCCGGTGATGGAGAAGCAGGCGTTGGAAAAGTAGGATGGTTGAATGCGTTCATCAACCTTTTTCATAGTGCAGCATATTAGGTACCTACATAACTTGTTGTCAATTGCTTATTGTTATTCCTTTAAAGACTTCATGATGAATTTGTATGGGTAATACGAATCTTCAATACACCAACAACAAACCAACAACTCGGTATTGGAGTTCGAGGGACGTAATGGAAAGTTATGACAGGTTTGCTTTCAACACGAATTCGTAGTTCTAACGTTTCTTTATTAGGACAGTTCAGATTCTAACAAGCTTTATAAAAAAGGTTTGTAAAAGGACAGAAGGCCTTTTTTTTATAAAGTTCGTAATTATACTCGTGAGATTTCTACTACTGTCGAGTGAGGTGTTAAGAAAGGTTCATTCATTCATAATGGGGAACTTCAGTTATTCTATTTTATTAGCTGTATGATCAAGTCGAGAGGTTCCCAAAAAGGTGCAATATGAATGATGTTGGATGATTGGAAGTGGCCGAAACAACGGCGTAATGGAAGCTTCTCTATTTGGTGCGTTCAAGTGTGGGCAGTTACCCAGAGACGGTTATTCCAAATAAATATAATCGATTTGAGACCTGTACCTACCAACTGGGTCAAAAATCACATGAAGCGTTGAAGCTCAGCCTCAATTTCGATCAACCCTATAGGGTACAATTTAGTGGCTAAATATAAAGAATCGAGATTTCGAAAACCTTTGAAATAACAAAATTTTTTGGGGGTATCATTTATAAATATCATGCCAAAGAATCGAATGAAACCACCCGAATCGCTGTACGTGCTGTTTGGGAGTCGCAGCTCACATCCAAAGGTCATAAAATTTGGAGAATAGCCAGTTGTTTTGTAGCCAGGCTGCCAGGGCTATTGGCAGAACCCGTTCTCATTGGCGGGTGTCGCGACTTAACTTGGCTAAAATATTGCTTAGCTTACGGTGAAACCGTGCACATACCCCATTCCCCTGCGGGTGATAGGCCGTGGTGTTGACTTGTTTAATGTCCCAATTCTGGCATAATTCCTGGGTCGATTGAGCGGTGAATCCAGTCCCGCCGTCCGACACAAGTCGTTCGGGCACTCCTTGGGTGGGAATGTACCGAGTGTCTAAAATTCTGGCCGCCGAAGCCGAGGTGCAGTCAGGTATTTTAATCCATTGGTGGTTCGTGAAGGGCCCACGAAATCGACTCCAACTATTAGTCCTCCCGCTGTGGGTAGTAGGGGTTTCTGTATAGGTTGAATTAGGCGATTTGGGGTGTTTCGTTTTTGGCAGAGTTCACAGGATTTAACGTATTCGGAGATATCTCGGGATATTTTTGACTAGAAACCCAACCGGCGTACCACTCGCTCCATCGCTTCGGCCCCGGGATGTCCGCCGGACCAAGAGTGGTCGTGGCACTGCGTTAGGAACCATTTTCGTAGCGTTGTAGGCATTAAGGGAACCCATATCTTGTCACCTCGCACAGTGACTTCGATATAACAGACCCCGTTCTCCTGTTTTAATTTCCTTTGTGTAAGGTTTTTCATAAGTTCCTGGATCCACATATGAATTTGTTGTGTGGCTATATCAAGTGCCATGGGAACTCTTGATGGGAACTACCGACTGTCCACATGGGGCATCTTGCAGCAAAGTCAAAATTTAGCTTCGAAATCGTATTCGCTAAGGCGGAGCATCCATCTCCCGATTCGTGAGGTCGGATCTCTAAATCTCATCGCTGCTGTCAGGGCCATGTGGTCCGTTTGGACCGTGAACCTTCTACCAAGCAGATATTCTTGGAAGTGTCGGACCGCCCAGACCACAGCCAACAATTCCCGTTCTGTTGTGGAATAACGTTGATCAGGGCCATTCAACTTCCGACTGGCATAGGCTACCGGTCTCTCTTCTCCATCATACCCCTGGAAAGGACGGCTCCAACAGCGATTCTCGAGGCATCGGTAGCCAAGATGAATGGTTTTGTCAAATCGGAATAGGCCAACACGGGTTCGGTGTTGAGGGCTGCCTTTAGCTGTTCGAAAGCATTCTGATGGGCCTCAATCCATTCGAAGGGTTGGTCCTTACGAAGGATGTTAGTAAATGTGGCAGTGATGGCAGAGTAGTCATTATATTACATTAATAAATCTGCGATAGAAACCAGCCAGTCCCAAATAACTCAGTCATGCAGCATGTCTGACAGAGGAAACTTAAGGAATACTTTCAGAATGCCTCAAAACGGATTTCAATGAGGAAATTAAAAAAACTGATTTTAAAATTTTCTGAGCCATTGCAATAGCTTTATTTTTTACGAAAATTCGCTAAAAGCATCGGCCGGTATATTTCGTTCTATCCAACCGAGAAGAATGAACTATTGCAGGAAACCTAATGCATACTGTTTTGCTTCAGGGTCTGTGGACAATGGACATGTCTACGTTTAACTTTAGTTATTCTCTTTTACTTTTTTCTTCATAATATCAATTATAATATGAAGTAGCTCGTAAGAATTTATGTGTACTTGGATGTATATATTCATATCTAATTCATTGTAAATAAAATTTCATGTAAAGGTGAATACGGCGGTGTTTGATCGGGAATTTTCAATTACTAAGCCGCTGGGTATTGGAATTTCATGTAGCATCCATCAAAGACAGGCACGCTATAAATCCATCAACTCTGAGAGAAAATTGGTTACGTCAAAACGTCGGATGTGTCCAACTAAATTATGAGCCGCCTTATATTATTAGCGATCTGAGAGGCTATTTGCGTAGAACCTTGCGTGTCAGGATCGGTGCAATGTACTTTATTCCAACCTATCGCTCTCTACCCCAGGAATCATTTATTATGAAAAACTATCTGCTTCATTCGTCGAAATAGCTCTGTGTAATGCAGTAATCTTTTTCCTTCAGGAAAACGCGACTGGGCCGGTCTATTCAGTCCGTGCGATGGGAAATGCATATTTCCTCAATGGAACCAATCACTTATACTTTTCAGCATTCATGATATAATCTAACCTGTACACAAAAAGCAAACAATCAGCGGTTGGAGATTGTATCTTCTGTCACGCTGGCCATCCATCATCAGTTGTAATCCCCCAAATTATAGGTACCGGATTTTCTCTGTCAGTACAAAAAGTATTCGATTCCCATCCCCTAAATTCATTGTTAATGCCTTATTTCAAGTTTGTATATAGTATGAACGGTATGGCCGCGCATGAAACAATAACAATAAATGATTTTTATGTGTTGGATATGATCTTCGCAATCTTGTTATGGACTTGAAGAAGCAAAAAATTGAAAAAAGTAAATGTTTATTCCTTGAAAGAAATGTCTAAGTAGGTACAATTTTAAGTTTTCCACTCGTTTTAGAGTTAAAAAGGCTATTTTTCCGAAAGTTCAACCTCCTTAAAACACCCCTGAAATTTCGAAAAAACAACCCCTTAGCAGATGCCTATGCCCCCAAAAGAAACGCACATGCAAAACTTCAAGGTTCTAAGTCAATTAGTTAGGGCTGTGCCTAGTACGTGATTGTGGGGTATTTGTCAAATATACCGCTCATATTTATATTGGGCAAATATTAAGAAATGCCAGAACGCTATATTAAAAATAATTATTGGATGGAATGACAATGAAAACAAAACTTATTTATTCCAAAAGTTTTAACTTAACGAAATGTTTATAATGGATTAGTTGAGGGAATAAAATCATGTGGTTCGAAGTGGAGTTTGACTCTACGAGAACTGTTCCTGTTAAGAACACATCAGTTAACTTGTTGCAAAGAAGAATGACTTTTCACACTTGACAGGGGTGCAAACACTGAGCTAATCAGGACGTTTGCAAATTCGTCACATCTTTTTCGAATTCGAAAAATCGTGAAATGAAACCACTCTGCCTTCATGTGAACTGGAAGTTCGATTTGAGACATTCGGCAAATTTTCATCCATTTAGGAAACGGAATGTGGTACTACGATCTTTCATTCTTTTTCTAAGTTTGTACTCCTCACTCTAATACGAGAGGAAAAATGCAGTGAGGCGAAGTCTACGTTGCGTACAATTTTTAATGTTCTGAAAACTACATACCACAAAAATGAGGCTGGTCTTCGTTGAATAGTTCATGCAAATATAGGACCAACAAAGATTGATAGCTCCTGAGTTCGATTAAAGTTCGTTTCCATACTGGAAATGGGTCACAGTAAGGTCGAATAGTGTGACAGGCTGTTAGAGATGTTATCTTGCTTTACGATCTCCGACAGCCCCACCCCAAAAAAAAGATAAAAAACCTTGCAGATACAGCGGAAAGCGACATTTTCTATAGGTGACAACCTCTGACACCCCAGCCACCCGCGGCGATGGCGCTAGGACCCACCAAAGGAACAAAGGCTTTTTTCGCCTACGGTCTTTTGTGGGCAGTTCGAAGGGCTACCACCTAGGAGAACCGTTGATATGGGTGTAGTATGTTGGCCTTAAGGACCAGATTCACCGGACGTTCTCATCAGCACGCTCTACGGGGTGTCGGGACGATTAATGGGGCCAGAACGGAGGTGCCGACTAGAAATGGCATTTTGGTCGGATGAAAACTGCCGGTGCTTTTGCAAAACACCCAGCCTTCCTCGAAGGGAATTCGTTATTTAATAATACATGTTCATATTTTGAAAGATTTCTCAAAACGAAGATGCAATAAATAATAAACGATGGCATCCTAGATTTTTTTTTTTTTTAATCGCTTTATTTCCATATTTAAATAAGTACGAGAACAACACTTCTCCAGAAAATAAAAAGACACTTTAGAAAGAAAAAAATAGAATAGTAATAAGTAACTGGAAATTAATCCCCAATATGGACGACAAGTCCGTGGTAGGGGATGGTCATGGTACTAGCCGATAAGGATAGCGAGAATTAAATTAAACTTACATAGGGTGTTGATCACATAGCGAAGCTTATAAATTTAAACCTAATTTACTGTACTCTTATTTCTATATTAATTTAGTTGTATTTCCTATTTACTCAGCAATATTTTATAATTACAACAGGAAGCTTAAAAAATAAGTTTTTAATTCTTTATTAACAGTTTTGTTATTGGTTGCAAGTAATTTTTCTTTAAGTTTGGTTGGAAGTTTGTTAAAAGTGGAAATGCCTTTATATATATAATTATTTTGTGCAAGGGTAGTTCTTAATTTCGGTTGCTCCCCAAGATCCCCAGTATTTTAGAATACAGAAGTTAAAATATTGGTGGCTTTCTCTATAGATGTCAAAGTGAGCTTCTTCAACAGTTTCAACTCTTTAATGTGTTCTGTGAAATCAGTACTTCAAAAATCCAGCGTAAAATCATGGCAGTAATCGGATCCTAATTATTACTATTTTATAACGACCACTGAAAAGGCTGTTATGGGAAACAATGTTTCGAGGTCGGAAATTAATCCCCACGTATTTCAATACTGATTGATCATTATGCACCGTAACTAATGAACTCCAAGCGTAACTCAACATCTCTCAGGTATTGGTCAAAACCTTAGTCTTCTATGTACTTAGTCCTCTTTTGAGTCTTCTTAGTATGTTTACATCATACAATGACTATTGTACCACAATTTGTTACTCACACTACCTGTGGGCTGTCGCCATTGAGTAGGAGATCCTTTACTTTTATTTAACCCTGAATTTTTTTTTTTTTTTTTTTTTTTAAATCCTTACATTGTCCAAATTGAAATCAATAATTGTGTCATCTCCCATCTCTTTTACCTAATTATCGCTTATCATAGTTACATAACTACTACTGTATTCCTTATAAAATTCCATGTTCTTTCCATTATTTAATAATAAAAACGCAGCTGTGAAATTGAACATTACATAGTATCAGTTGGCACTTGATGGCATTATATAATTTGTGAGTCCTTGATTCTCATTCCGCCTACGAGACTAATGACGAAGTCATGACGTGCTCGGCGTCTATTAAACCATGAGATTAATATTTTATTTTAGAATCAGTACATATATGGGCATTAAATTGGATATTTTGAACACGCTCAGTTTCACTTTATTGAATCCGGCCATACAGTGAAACTTTATGAAACTAATGAAGTAGCAACTTTCTGGGAAAACGGGATGAAAATTTGACTGAAAAAGCAGATTCATGTAAGGTCTGTGGTGTAGAGGCGTTTTAAAAGAACACCAGCAGTTCGACTGAAGTCGTCAGGGGCCTCCGATCTTCTTCGCCTGATCTACTTCGCCACGGCTGCCATTGAAAACACTTTTCTGGGCCGAGGTAGTTTAGATACGGCTCTAAGAGCCGACGCATTTCTAATAAGAAGTAAACACCCAGCACTTCTCCAACCGCTCGCCAAAGATGCGACCCTTCTCCTTGCCCCAAGCCGATTTCTCAGTTCCCCTTATATGTGAGCATATCAGGTGAAGAGGCGTGAAGATGAGATGCATAGATAGGAGTGCTAACCCCCCCCTTTTAACCTTCCGAAAAAACTTCTGACCACTTGAAGAAGGTTTGACGTTTTGACCGATTCCAAGGCGTTGCAAAATCATGGATTGCCAGACGCAAAAAAAAAAAAAAAAAAAAAAAAAAAAACTGCGAACGTTTAGCAAAAACACTTGAGTGATCTAAATCACTAATTTTTGAGAATATGGTTTAAAGTGCATAAATACCATATGGTCGCCGCACGCTATAATTAGCTACCTACCAAGCTACTAAAGATGTTCCATCTTGAGGGGAAATGTTTTAGGAGCAGAATCCATGGAAAGGTCTTGAGCCGATGCTAGATTTGATTGTGTATTGTATTTTATGTACACGTTCACTTACTACATTTGTCATGGAAATACTCAATTTTTCCCAATTCTTTGCAAATGTGCACTTACCTAGGTTATAATTGGGGCTGATCAGCTGATTAAGCTGTGAGGTTATTCATTTATTTTTTTTCAACTTACTAAATTTGACGATATATATCTCTATTGATATATATCTATATCAATTTGAAACAATTCAACTAGTTTCCTATATACATCTCCTTCATTTAATATCTATAGAGGTAGCAAAAACGAAAATTTACAGTTGTTTTTAGAATAAAAAATTTAATGCTGGAGAAATTCTTTGATTTTACAGACATAATAGTTTTATTATATTGCAGAAAACAAGATTTCTCTCCGCTTTGGAAAACGTTCTTATTGTGCAAGTTTCAGTCGGATGTTGTGTCTGAGGTTTTCGGAGCATAAAATGTTTGTGTGGATTTGCAAAAGAGCAAACACAATTCCAATATTCTGGAGGTGAAAGGGCTTGGATATACATAGCTCCCCAAACTTGAAGAGTGCTTTGGGGTAAAGGATACAGATTGAGTTATAATCTCCATGAGCGCAGGCAACCAGATTCATACCAAACTACGTGATGCAAACAAAGCCCATTCTTATTTTTCCATGATCAATCATACCTTTTTGCAAACTATCAGAATTTGTATCTTTTAGCTTGGAACATGCTTTCACCAGGTTCTATTGCTGAAAAACTGAAATTTAATGATTGTGAAAGCATTAAAAAACTATGTTTCTTTCTATGTACAAATGATAGCTTGCGTACGATTCCGCACCCACGAGGGACATATTCGCTTTCATAGTTAGCCAGCCTAGTTACCTTATAATCACATTATTTTGGGGTCTGCGCCTTTGCTTGACCCACTTGTGAACCATACCCATGCCCCACGGCCTACTACTCCTATATCCTTTCCTATTTGACGTACCTAACTTATAGTACGGGGAGGTAGTTCCTCCTAAGCTGTGGCTGTGAATTCTCTTCTTTAATTCCTTGAGGAATGTTTATGGTCCATTAATAACTGCATGTAGCCCAACTGCTTCTATTTTCGGAGCGGTTCAAGCTGCGTAAGATTTTAGCAAAAATTTAGATCTTTCCAACGATTGGCGAAAGATTGGCAAAGATACAATTCCATAGCAACGATTTGGTTGTAAGCGAGAAGCATCAGGAAATGTCATCACTCCTAAAAAGTTTTGCTCTCTAAAAGTAACGTTTTTCGCGGTTGTGTGTGAAAGTAAAGACATGAAAATGTCAAAATCGAGACAAAAATGTGTCACGAGGGTAGCGAAAAACAGATGCTTCTAAACCTCTCCTTTTCTTCCCAGGAATATGAAATTTCATAGGGAGCCTATCTGTGGCAATAACAGACGAATGAAATGACGAGTTCCACCTTGGTAAGCTCTCCTGTTCACCCAAGGAAATTTAAATTCGACAGGGAGCCTTTCTGTTAAGGCAAGATACGAATGAAAGGACGAACTCTATATCCTGATACGCTGAGTAAGCTCTCTCTCTTTTTCGTCCTAGGATGTATCTATATTAACGAGATATTATATTAAAAGACGAAGTAAATGACGGAAGAAATTCAGCCCATTCCAGGATGCCAAAGTCGTATTGCGCTTCGCAGTCATGTTGGCGATTTATTTTCCTTTCAACACCTCAGTGGGGCGCAAACTGTTTGTTCGTATCCATCATTTCTGTAAAAACCAAACGGTAAATCTACTTTTTTTCTTTATACGTATGAAATTGCTTTATAAACGTTTGTACTCTTATGCAGTTTGGTAGATCTGAGGATTCAGTGCTGGTGCAGCTGATTATCCTACGTCGGTATAACGAGGAATATCGGCTTGAGAGCAGTTTGTATCAGTCGCGGTATTCGAACGAAACCAGCGCGGCGTATGGATCGCTATTCGAATTCCTCACGATCCGGAGACCCTACGGCAGAATGCACACAGGCACACGGCCGGTGAGCGAACCGGTTTGTTTTCAATTTTTTCGCGCGAGGCAACCGCATCCGGTCTGAGGGCAGCTCACAATCACCTAGAAGGTATTATATTTAATGGGTGTCTTACGCATGCGATGTTTTATTTTACGAGTCGAGGACTGGGGAACCAGAATGCGAGGCCGACAAACCCACGCCATCAGGTCATCAACTGTCCGCCCATGGATATTATAAATACTTTTAATAATCTCCATCTACCGCTTCATAGAACCAGTTTTTCTCGCTATCATCTTAATTCATCGATTTGATTGGAAGGCCCATGAAAATTTACTGGGGCATGCATTCCACATTCTACTTGTTCTCCATAAATTAATACGTACTTATCTGAGAGTGAAGACACACTTAACGATGAGGACGTGCCGCTTCCTACCATCATATGAAGTACCAACACTTAAGAATTTTGCATTTCTTCATTATAAACTGACTTGCGTCTCGTCTTTTCACTGTCAGAAGCCTATTTCGTGCAAGAAGTATAAACAAATTGTAGTCCTTCACAAAAGGTCTTTTAAAGTGCAGAGGATTCTGAACAATTCGGTTTTGTGGGGGTCTGTAGTAAATTCTTACACGCTCGAAACTAGTCCATTATTATATTAATCCGAATTTGATGAAATTTTCAGAGATACGGTTCCCTATCAATTTTATCGCCGCTAGATCAAAGGTAGAATGTGCACGATTAAACTTTCCCTGAAATAATATGTACTGTATTTATAATAGGAATGGATTATAGGGTTTTCTGCCTTTTTTAGTCCTTTTCGCAAAATTTAAGATCATTATTGTGCAATGAAAGTTTTTATTGGTGAACGATTAATTCAGTTGGTGACTTGATTGATTCAGAACTGACGATGAACTACTACTGACGTAGTTCCTAGTAATGTAATGAATGGTTGTCATGAGGATAGCAGTTGGCAACTTGTGTAAGGGTGGTAATTGTCAATTTGTCCGCTGATGGATGGCAGTTTACGGTTGCCCAATATAAGCAAGCATTAGCTAACGTTTCAAAGCACAGACAGACAATGTCAGATGTGTCAGTGGACGTGAGTCCTACTGCCACTCCCCAAAGCTCCACTTCTGAACGCTGTTTAGTTTCATGTTATGACAGGAGTGTCCATAATTTAAAATTCAAGCATCAGCATGTACAGGTTTTGGCTCATCAATTTCTGAAGCTCTGGACAACTATATACGCATACCTACCAGCACAGAGAATAATAAAATCCTGGAATCGTCTATGAATCTTTCCAAAGCGTTGATATTACCAAACTGGGATCTCGTAAAGGCATTTCCAAAATTTTCAATTTGTTAAAATTTCGGAGACTATTGCATTAACTTGATTTTCTTTATGAAATTCTCTTAAAGCAAACGGAAATGTACAATCCATAGTGGACATTTCTATTTTGGATGACATCGTGCTCGACTAATATAAGATTCAGTTCTCGATTAACAAATGGGAGGCCAACCGACTTGCAATCAGAGAGAACAGGGAGGGGAAGGGCAACAGGCCCAGGTGAAGGGAGAGACCAAAACTATAAAACTGCTTGCAAGCCAGCTGGAAGCACCATTTTTGCATTCCAACTTGACTTGATCTTTGCTCTGGTACCTACCTCACCCCCACTACCTTCCTAGCCGTCTGTGCCTGTCAGGGTTCCAGGTGTTCTGTTTTCTGATCCAGAAGTTTCCCAGCTTCTACCCTAGTTATCGATGACGACTGCACATTCCTTCATCCAAATACAACGGGGCCTTGATTTATCAAGTCTTTGGGGACTTGTCCTTACCTCATCTTAGGCAATCGGTCTCCAGAGACTTGTAACCATCCGTACATTATTACAATGGTGCTCTGAAGCGGGCATCGGGTATATATCCAACCGTACTTGTTCTCTGATTATTTCTCCGGCGGTGCCCTGGTTGCTCCGGGGAAAATCATTAACCCCCGTCTGCCCATGTTATTTCAAGTTACAGGTCTACAGGGCTTCACCAGGTTCCAACAAATTCCAATCTTTCTCTAAATTCGATTTCTATTTCTCAACTCATCAGACTCACTTAGAACGAGTTTCTCGGCGACAGACTCACTTGGCTCAACTTCTTGCATGTAGGCATAAAACAAAAAGTGAAACGTCCGTTTAAAGTAAATAAATTCTGAATAATATACAATTTGTTTATCTTCTCTCCGAATGCTAGGCTTTCATAACTTCTTTGGTCAGGAAGCATAAAGCAAATGGTTTCTCCAAGTTCCTCTTTATGCTCTTCATTATTTCGTTATTTCTACAATGTACGCACATTTCATAGGAAATATTCTCCGATTTCGTGCTTCATTAGGGGCCTAACCAGCCGCTCTGGCACGGGAGGGAGCGCCCGTCATCAATTCCCTCTAAATGAAGTTGACTTTCCGCTCCGGTCGCTAAAGCCTTTGCCTCTCGCTAACTCGCTCACCCACACCCATGCATAACACCTCTTGATACACTCGCGTACGCGCAGTCCCATTATATCATAAGTGAGCCCCCAGACTAAGGGAATTGATGAGACGTTTGCCCTCATATTTCTCCGCTCAATTTAACTGCAAGTCTTCTTTCCCCTTCGGCGTATCTTTCCAGCTAAACGCCTTCCTGATGGCGGGTCATTATGCGCGTGCGTCGAAAAAAAAAAAGACCTGCCATCCAATCCTGTTCATTGATTTACAGCATCGCCGTGAGATTGCGACGTGAGATGGTACTTTGCAGCGCCCACCTTCTCATGATTCAGAGATGTGAACTTCAGAAAAGTTATACATCTCGAATTAGCATTTTTCCGAATTGTTCTGCTTATATGTCTTCCTAGTTTGATTTTCAGTATTTACGACTTTCTTACTGGTTTTAACATGGATAGTTAATATTATTAGTTGTATGATGTATAAAGAATTCGGGCAATCGCGCCCGAGTGACAGTTGAATTGGAGGATTAACGACCACCCCAGCGTTCGGAACCTCTTATTCCACCACAAGCTCATTTGCATTCAGAGTTTCATCCACGTACCCTTCGATTTTGAGCGAATTCGTACCATTCGATCGTGGGAAATCATATGTTTTCATGAAATTCACATTCTAATATGTCATAAAATTTTGGAATAATTTCAGTTTGCATTGGACATCAAACTTGAAAGTTCCGGCGTGAATAGGGTACATAGCAGATGTACTTGAGAGAAAATTCATGAAAATCATTTTTAGACTATGCTTTTACTATTCCCCAATTTTGAGCATATTTGGTCCTTTATATAGTAGTGTGTTGGGAACTTTTCGTTCATGCATGTACACATCACCTTTTGGTTAATAGAGAACATTTAGTTGGGCATGATCGATGCGGTGTATAGGTACAATGAGATAAAAATTTTGTGTGCCACAAAAACAAAATTTCCCGTTTTTTATACGTTCTAGACCACCCTCACCAATTTCGGATACTTTTCTGAATGTCTGTGAATTCTTTGCGCTAATCATCAGAATTTCGATTCAATATTCAGAGATTACGCTGGTTTCGCCATTGATGTCTATCATAGACCAAGGATAAATAGGAGCCACTGTGCATGCGTAAACGATAATTCTTGAAAACGCCGATTTCTCGCAATGTACTAGTGTTACGTTTTTTCTCAAGTAATTATGGAATATTGATCGCCAGATGATTCTTTTGAATTTAATCACTGTCCATCAACAGTAGCCACTACTTGCATATACGTGAAAATTCAACAATCGTTGCATAACTTCCACAATTTTTGACTGATTTTGATGAATTATTTCGGGACCAGTTGTGATTAGCAGATTGGGCGCTAAAGGTCCTCCTGTCAAAATTCAACAGTGATTGATCAATACGAGCCTACAAAACGCTGTTTCTTCACATTCATGAAATTGCTACTAAATCGCTTTTTGTGGTTTCTTTATGGTCCTACATAACAATTGTAAATCTATATATCCTGAATTCTTCTAATCTATACATCTAATGAGCTTTAAAATAATCGTATGAATACGTGGAAGCTGTAATTTCGTACCTAATTCGGCAGGTATTATTGACGAACAAAGTGAGTCTCTACTTTGACTCATCTAGCATTTGTGGATGTGCGTGTTCCACACTACAAGCCGCGATTTTGGAGCTATGAACTTGTAATTTGGTAGGTAAGATACATTCGAAATTAGCTGTATAGTTTTTGGTGGCACCGCGGCACCAAACTGTAGCGGCGTGGGTCGTCACCTCCTAGTTGAAATAATCGTTTTTGAAGCTATCGACTTTAAATTTTGTAGGTAGACTCCTTAGACACCCAGAATTGACTGTATAGTTTTTGGTCGCACCACGGCACCAAATGGTGACGCCGTGGCGTCAACACCATGTTATAAAACAGACATCTCAAGTCTTTAGGCTTTTCAATTGGTTTTTCAAACTTCGTGAGGAACCTGCTCAGCGGACCAACTTGTTTAATTACGTTGTATGTGTCAAATATCTAATTGACGTTGTTACATAAAATGACGCAATGACCATTGTTTATTGAGCCATCTAGAATTGCAACGCAAGAAGAAACATTTGTCCGAGCAGAGCTGAGTCGATTGCGATTTGGATACGGCTTACACCTCACGACGGGAAAATAGGAGAAGACGGAAGATGATCCCTGAGGATGGCAGCGGTTCGTGACAGAGCGAATCCATTCCAACTCTAATTACCGATCTCGAGGGTCCGGGCGCAGGTTCGGACATGTCCTTCGTCCTAGCCACGGAGTATTATCATAATAGTGGTATCAGACGACCGTCGGGTTGGGTGCGGAAAAGAAAAGCAGTGCCGACGGAATGGAATCTTTTCTTCAGACTCCGAAGAACTCGTCGTCATTTAACTTCTGACTGTCCGCTTTTTCTCTGCTGTGCCATTACGTCATAGCCAGAGCGTTAATTTTCGAATTAGAGCAGGCCTAGTCTTATAAGTATCCAGGACGCGCAAATGACAGGGTATTACTAGCGTTAGGTACCTGCCATTATCAAGACAATCGGCGGAGTGGTAAAATAACACCTACCTAGGAAATGCCATTGAATAGCGAAATCTACTAAGACCCACAACTAATAACCAATTACTAAGACCCATTCCAGTTTTCTTAATTACTTCATTCTCCTCACATGGTACTTATGATTACCGAACAGTTTGTATACCCATGATCTTGAATGTGTAATGTGTGTGAAGTAAGGGTAAATTCACGGCTGGTAGTTATTGAAGCATTTAATATCCTTCATTTAAAAAAATGAAATGAATAATTTATCAAATGTATTTGGTCGAATTACCTACCGAAGAAAATGACTGTCGATACAAAAAGAGTAATCAGATCGTCTTTATATTCTTCAACATTTGTCTTAGGCTTTGTTCATAATTTATTACAGCTCTCAGAAATATGTTTGGCCTCAAAGCTGATCTCAATTTACATTTCTCATACAGGTAGTAGGAGTGGCTGCTTTTACCCACTGTATATCGACTTTAGAGAACTAGAGCTTCTTCGGCAAATTTTAGTACCTAATCATTCTGTAAGAACTAAGAACCCCTTATATATGATAGAATCTATTTTGATGTAGAGTGCTGGGATTATTGGTTTGGTACTGAATGAATGTGTATTCAACTTCTTGGCATCCTAGCGGCAGCTATTTTGACGATCTCCCATAGTTCACGACATTCAATTGATGTTTTTCACTTGGGCAGAAAGAGGCTACACTCCGTAGATGACGACACTATGTCTTCCCTATTCCTAATCCGAATTCCTAATCCAAATACCTAAAAAACTCATAGATGATCGCTGAATGTATGTACGTACGTAAAATCTAACATTTTAAAGAAGAGGGTTCGACAAAATCATACATTGGGTGATAGGCTTTTTTTAGGTAGATTTTTGTTCGACTAGGTCACCAACTGAGAGGGGTAAGGGAGAAGAAAGTTACGAATTCTTATGCACAATCTTAAGCGTCGTCCTATTTAAAAAAATATTAATCATCCATATTTTATTTACATTTCGTTTTTCATTTTTCACTTCGTTATACCATGTAAAGGTCCAAGCAAACCTGGTGAAATTATGAACTTTGGCATTAGCTCATATACACCTACCTCATGAAATTACATAGGTAGACTACTTTTCTGCCAGATACCGTAAAGCAAACTTTCTAGTAATATAAAATCCCTTCTTTTGTTAATAGTGGGATTACATCGTAAAATGTCTACAGGTACCAACATATACGCACAGATAAAAACACACATAATGCAACATGCCAACAACAACAAACTGCATGTATATGCTGCATTATGATGTACATAATATCGTCTTTCCACGAAAACCACACACTTCAGGATGAGGTGGGCTATATTGAGCTGTTTGAATTTTCGCGCTTGAACTCTATAAACATTTTTTCCATATCACACTTTCCAACGGATTTCCACACAGTTAAGCGTAAAGAGGTCGCTTTTTTTCGAGTTTATGGACGAATGAACTACTCAAAGCCCGAAGGGAGCAAAAAGGAAAATCCCTTTCCCTCAGAAAAAACTCCAGAGGAGCTCTTTTAGCATACTCAGAAGACTGCTACGTTACACTCATTTTCTACCTGTTGAGGCGAAAGCATTAGTGGTCTTCGGAAAAAGCCCTTCAAAAATTGGCCCTTCTTCCAGGACATACCTGTGGAAAGGTGAACTCGACGGATTCCGCTTGTGTTATTTATGTCCTTTCGGATCGGAAAGGAATGCGCACCTAGATTTCTCGTTTGGGCTGTAAGGTAAGGGAGAGGGGTTGCTTGTGCTTGAATGCACTAAACCTAACACTCCCTTCGTACCCGCTCTACCTCACACTGCCCACTTCATTTAGGCCCTTCTCAAAGGCTGTTACTTTGTTAGGCGAGCCGCTCGACAAGGCGCTCGCTGGAGCGAAAGATTGAGCACCATCTCCGACCCAACTGCTAATGTTACACCCTACTGACAAATGAAATAGGCTGAGATACCTTCTCAGTTATCCCTTATACTATATGCCACATTATATACATTCTTAATCCTATACCACACCATTTTTTAGGACGTTCCTCTGAAGTTAGGTCACATACACAAGGCTTCTTATGTAAGAGAGACGACCTATTGGAATTGATCCAAGGGGTAGGGACAACCCAAGCATTAAAAAAAATAAATAAAAAAAACCCCGAATACAAATCCGTTTCAGACCAAGACAGAATCCGTGAAAAAAAAACCATAGGCGTATTTCATTGTGTGTGTGTTTGTGTAAAGTGTGTATGTTGTGTGTGAACAGTCAGGAATGATAAAAAGATAACATATTTCTTTTCCCTGTTACCTCTATTTTTTCGGTTTATTTTATATTATTTATTTATGCACTTTGTGTGAACAGAAATAAATCAACTACCAAATGTATAGCAAATCATACAAATTACAAAGTTACATTTATACAAAACAACTATTTCATTTGTAACACTATTTTTGCAGTTGCTAGGCAAGGTTTTTGTAGCACAACCATGTCTTTAGCGTAGTCTAGTACACAAATTTCCAAATGTTGTATTTCATATTGATAAACATTTTTGAGAGACAATATTTGCAACCGCTTGTTAATTTCTGATGATTTCATTGAGCTTGTGTTTCGATGATTTGATTCATAGCAGGTGATCTGAGTATTACGAAAACGGTTTGATTTGTGAAGCGGAGGTTAAATAATTTGAATAGGTAATTTCTATACTTTACACTCTAGGAAGCTGTAATTTCGTTTGTAGCCTCTTTAGGACATTTACTTGACGATGCTCAGGGTCCGGATCAGATGTGTGGCTCTTAAAGCTAATTTCTATGCTTTACACTCTAGGAAGCTGTAATTTCGTATGTAGCCTCTTTAGGACATTTACTTGACGATGTCCAGGGTCCGGATCAGATGAGTGGCTTTTAAAGCTAATTTCTATACTTTACACTCTAGGAAGCTGTAATTTCGTATGTAGCCTCTTTAGGACATTTACTTGATAAATCGCTCTTGATTTATCACGAATTTATTTCGTATTTTTTTTCGTAGTTTCATACTATAACTATATAAATTGATGTTATAAATGAATTTTTAAAATAAAAGAAAGAATGAAAAAAATAAAATAAATTTAAGGAGTGATATATGAACATAAATGTACATACCTAATATATAATAAAGTATTGAAATCCAAAAAATTGTTTCAGAATACATACTCATAAACGGCTTTCTACGAAGATATTTTTGAAAAACGAATTAAAAAAACTGTTTGAGCCTATTGCAATGGTTTAATTTTTGTGTTATAAAATTCACTAAAAAGGTGCAATATGATGACTAGAATTTTACGAAAATGAGTCTTGTAAATCATATATTTATTATTTAGAGTAGTTAGTCTACAGCTGTAATTAAAATAACTCAAGTAAACATTATTGCGACGGAGAATTGTGGCCTTTTATAATTTGTAATTATTTCGTAATTCATAAAACACAACTTTTTTTTATCTCCATTTGGCTCCTATACAAATATTTTCAATGAAGACTGCAAGAATTGTTTGGTGAATGGCTTGAAAGGACCGCTCCTTAGAAGTGAACTTGTAGCCAGGACGGCAGTACTTATTAGGCGGTGACGGGCAGTACTACACTTCCCACCTCCTTGGCGGTCACCTGTAGAATGCAGAAGGGTGACCCACCGCGTCGGTCTCTCTGAGTCACCTCCAGCCAGCATCCCGTTTTCCTACTTATCCCCTCTGAAGAACCCCCTGCCATAATTTATTAAGAAATAATGGCTCAAGTCATTTCTTCATATAGAAGAGTAGAATAGAGGGTTTAGTTTGGAATCCTGATGTTATCTTTGAATACTTTTCCTTATGACAACAAATACCATTATCGAATTAAATAAAAGACCAATAAATTTAAGTTCAAAGTATCATGCAAGTATCAAGATGAAGTATGAAAGGATCTTTAGGTATTCGAATCTTGATAAGTGCTTATATTATATGTTTTAGCGAATTTTCAGTGAAAAAATGAGCTATTTAGATGGCTACAAAATTTTAAATGTGGTGGTGGTGAGGGGGGGTGGGGCTTCAAATCTGTTTCATACATCAAAGGGCCCAATCCTAAGTATATTTATATATTTATAGGGTATATTTCCAGACGATAACTCCCTTAAAATACGGCGTAAAAATTTCGTTCCAACGCAGAAAAATCTTTTTTGGACTTTTAAATTTTTGAAGATTTTATTGTTTTTTGGCAAATATTAATGAAAATTTGGTACATTGTTAACCATAAATTAATTTGAGCATATATTTTTTAATGTTCTAGTTCATCGTTGATTAACTTCTTTTGACTAAAATTCTGATTAAACAATATAAATTTAACGAATTTTAACCGTTTTTAACAATTTTTCGTGAAATTTTCCAGCACTTTTTTGAAATTTTACCAATTTAATGTGCTAAAAAAATGCTGGCTAACGAACTCATCCTTTCGTTTGGAAAGCTTGATTTTTTCGCGCAAGAACGGAATTTTTACGAATACACATGCGGCCGAGTGTTTGGCGGGTTTGCTTCTCGAGGGATCTTGAAGGCGCTGAGCGCTGAATTTAACTGGCGGTTTTTTCGGGTTTTTAACCCCTTGTTGAGAGTAGGTTACTCAGTGATAAAATAAAATATGTGCCTCCTGTATTTGGAGAGCATTCTTTTTGTCAGAGTTAAACGTACCGTGTCCTGCTCAGTTTGTGTGCCAACATCCACCATCTTCTTCTTCTTCCTCTTCTGCTTTTTGTAACCACTCTTCTTCGCTACAGTAGTAAAGTACCACTTTGTACCAAAAACGCGGCTGCCGCAACCACGAGTTCGTCCACTTTCGTGTTCCTAATTGACTGCAAAACTGTTCATCGTCGCTTGCCTGATTATTCGACGAGGTTGAGAGCCAACACCGCATGTGTAACCGCGGCTCAACATTTTGTTTGCAGTCGCGTCATTCGGCAGTCCCCTAGTTTTATTCAGGACATGGTTGGCCTAAAAATCAGATTCTAAGTGCCTAATTTTATTTTATCTACAACTTTTCTTTGAAAATTTGCTCCATAAGCCATGCTGCATGACTGAGTACTTTTTTGTAAATAAACTTACAACATTCCAGGTACTCCTTTTTCCTGTCATTATTAGATTTTTTGTCCTTTTTTATTACAGTAACTATGGCAGGCATTCAGAACTACTAGTTTTTTTTAAATTTAGGAACGTAATAAGAATGGAAATAATATAGCTTAAAGTTCTTCCATTCTTTTTACTTACGATATCACCCCTATAATGTCATTTCCTATAACCCCCAAGTAAAGTATGATAGATACCCAGATGGGAAGATGTATAACCTAATATGGTATTAACCTTTCCTTTCCTGACATTTTCCCCAGGCGCTTCCGAGGCTAGGTAACACCGTAGACGACCTACAAGTCGATTGCCTGCGAAATCTCATCACCGAAAATCAGTAGCATATTTTAAGACCCATTTATTATTACTACTATTTATTTTCATTTTACGTATGTACTTACTTGTTTTTATTTGTTTGCAGGTAAGTCCAAGTGTCATCACGAATCTTGTTGTTGGCTTTTCTGAAATGACCTGGCGAGATGTACCTGACTACAGTAAGCCATTAGGCGTATACAAAGTTTATAGTTTTGAAGTCATTTTCAAATTATCTTGCTGTATTAATTTGAACGGTAAAAAATGAAAACTTTAAATACCTACATGTTACCTGTGAATACCTACTTACCTATTTTTGTAACGAAATGAGGCATACAAAGTATTGGTAACTTGCCACTTTTGTTAAAAAAACAAAGAATTTATTAGTCCCCGTTCGCTTTTACGTCCCCGTTTTTGTTTTTAATAAATTGTTTTGGTTAATTAGAATCTTTTCTTTTTTCTTGACCTTAAAAAACTATATCTAATTTCTCCCTTGCGAAGGAAAAACATTAAACATGATTTAATGTTTTTCAAGGGAGAAATCGTTGTATTTTCTTCGCGTTTTTGACCCCGGAGTATTTGTTAAATGTCGAACAAAATTTCGAGAGAAAACTTGTGATTTTTATAAGGAAAAAAAGGGAGTTCTTGTATTCTCGGATGAGAAAAGAAAATTCGGCACTGGAAGCCCCTTGCCTGTTGACATACAAGAGCTACCTATGTAGGTATATACCGGTAGGTAGGTTATAAAACCAATAAAGATTGCTTTCTTACGTTGTGAAACATTGAGAATGATTCATAACGAATTCCTCCTGAGTGATTTATTTTTCAATGGTCAGAGTCCGGTGATATAGAAATTATCGTGCGCCCCCACGCACGGTCTGCAATCTACCCGCATTCCCCAGCACCTCTCTCGCTCTTTTAACTTCATAAATAACCAATTAAGGGCCACGGGAATATTTTTCACCAGCTGTCATAGATGGATGACCAAAAAACGTGACAACAATCGTGCTTTTTAAGCCCTCTCCCCTCGCTCTTTTATACTGTTATGAACGTATCTCTATAACTATGCAAATTTCATTGGGACTTGGCATCGCTCAGTGGTTGGAAGCATATCTATCTCATGAACAATTCTTTATTTCTGGTAATCCATGTCTAGATTTATATCTTCAGCCCTACGATAAAGCTCAAGAACCAAGCCGAAAAATATATGAGATGAAGGTGTACGTTAGTTAGGTATTTTACATGGCTAATCATGAATGCATTAGAAGTCTTACAAGACTAATCATGAATGCATTAGACATCAAACATGACTAATTGTCATGAAGCATTAGGCATTTTACATGACTTGGCATCTTACATGATTGATCATAAGTACATTTATGGTATCATACATGACTATTCGTGAATGCATTAGGCATCAACTTACATGACTAACCATGAATGCTTTAAGTAGAAAACGAAGAAGACATTGTATATTTCAACAAAAATAAATAAAGAGTTACAATGTTAACTCGATTTCGGCGACTATGTCATCATCAGTAACAAACAACTTTTATTTAATAAAAGTATGAATAATTTTTTAACAAAAGTTCTTGCTCTTTACTGATCAAATACTACCGCCTGAATGAAAATCACTATTTAACCACATTATGATTTAGGGATTTCTAGTTTTTGTCAATTAAGAACACTATCCGTTTTAGGATTCAAATGAAATTCATAGCTGTCAGGGATCGTTCAGTCCAAAATCGAGTGAAATCTGAAGAAATTTCCGACTTCGTATTGTATCAATCTTTAGTTTCGTGATGTGTGGTGACATTTAAAGATAGTTCTGGACGCCAGAACATTTACATTACAACATGTTTTACAGGAACAGTCACTTTTAGGGAATTTTCTATACATACCTAGTGAAAATATCATATAAGAAGGGCAATTTTGGGAAAATGATTTTAGGAGAAATGAAGAAAGATAAGCTTATACCTAATTCATCTTTTTAAGCAGATGGTAATACAGAAATAGTTTGCATAGGGTGTAGAAATTACTTGGTAGTTAGTATTACTTGATAGCCAATTTACCAAATAGTTTATTTACTCTTTCCATATTTTTCTGAAGGATTCATATATATTCTTGATGATATAATAATCAATCAACGCGAATACACCAATATTCAAAAACGACAATTAGTGAGTTTCCGAGCTCTAGATAAACCTTTTAACCCGTGCGGCACGACGTGGGCGAGATCATGTGAAGGAAACCAGCCGCAGATCTTTTGTTCCACATGCATACGATATAAAGAACCGTTTCCGAGTAGGTGTAGCGGTATTATTTGAAACAGTTAATTTCCATGAATTCTATCACGATGGTAATTGGGAGTTCCGATAAGAGGGAAAGAATCGGAAATTACTTTCAGATGAACTGACATTGTGTTTTCAAGAACTCATTATAGATAACTTCAAGCTCGAATAGACGCTAAGGGCGAACCAGTTGAACATTCTTATCGTGAATAGCTTTCCATTGATTTAGGCTCTTTTGAATCGGCAATGAATGTGTTTTATGAATGTTGCTTCCAACTTTACCTGGGCAGCTGAAGGACTTTCAAGAGGTAAAAACGGCTACCAAGTTGGGTGGGCAGTATTATAGCTTTCTCACTTATTGTACATTATTATTATTATTATATTATTATATTATATTTTTGGTAATTAAAATGTGGAAATTTAACCTAACTTTAACTACTTAACTTCATAATTCCTCGAGGGTCGGGTAATTAGCTAATCAGGGCGAGTTAGCCAATGTCTAGTGTTCGTGAAAGAAAATCGCTCTAACGTCTGATTAAGCATAATGCTGCGGTAACGCAATTCTTGATTAACTCAAACGGTGAAATCGGCCCTAAGAAACTCCTCAACGCCGGATTAAATGTAACCTGTGGGCATGCGCAAACATAAAACTCTTGAAACAAGCATGACTTCTACAATCAACAGATTCTGAAGAAATCTCTGGGATTGTAGGGGGTCGAGAAGATTTTCTAATGTCCACGCTCGGATCAAATCCTTTGCACAAACGTAAAAGTTTTACAGTTTTTATCCAATTTTTTCCTATGTTGCTAATTTTACTGGGGAAAACAATAATTTTAATTGGTACTATCGCCATGATAGCTGGTTTATTGCATGTAACTACAGTAATTTCCTTTTCTAGAAAATTAAGAAAATTGTCCTAAGAGCTTTTTTTTCAGGGGTTGTTGATGACCCATTATGGTTGAAGTATGCAGCTGCCTATCTTCGGTGGCTATATATTACATCATCACGGATTTTATCTTTCGAATAACATTATCGTCTTACTGTATGGGAAAAAGAGTTGACTTAATGTTTTGACTGTGAAGAAGTTGATTGCTGCGCCTCCCAACGGAAAATAAGGTTACGTGAGATATCTCCTTCGTGAACAGAGGCTACCGCAAGTATCGAAGGAATAACTTTTCATTCGTATTATCACGATTTTTTTTTTTAATAGAACCCAGCTTCGAATGAAACGTAACTTTTTATCGGATTGGTATTATCATTTGTTGACACATTCCCAATCGCCCTCGACATAACGGCAGATTTTTCAATCATCCCGATCTCATCAGCTGCCTGAGACTTACAGAGTTACAGTACTCATAAAATCCGGAATAACAAGGAGGTCTCTCCGGTCTGTTTGAAAATACGCAAAGAATAACAAATTTGATTCCCTCCCCCCCTCCCCCCTTTACAAAAAGGGCTTTTTAGAACGCGGGTGGAGGAAATAAATAAGTTGTTTTATGTTTCTTGAGTAGAGAAAACATAAGTTCTCAGTATATATATGAGGTGATGTTGGGTCGAATATACACATTTGAATTGGTTAGAGCGTTGAAAAATAGTCCACCAAAATCAAACTTTTCTCTTTTTTTAGTTTGTACATTTTATGAATGATTTTTGGTTCAGTATCCGTTTGTCTATCGTAAATTCCTTTCTGGCAAGACTGTACCTACGACAATGTGTGTGTTTTGATACAATTCTGGGGGATTGTGCGTGTGCGGTTTAGCTAGGACTTACGGTCATTTGTACGTTCATCACTTCCGTCGAACCCATAGTTGTTGAGATGGATTGCAAGGTGCCTAAGGTTTAGCACTAGGTAACTTACCCATACGTTCCGACTGCAAGAAATCCCTGTTACCGCATCTTCAACTCCTAGAACAAGGATATTTTCCGAAGAGTATTTTTAAAGCACAGGAATTTGCACCCTCAAGAAAGAGACCAGTTGAAATCATGCCTCCTTCCCTCTACCGAATCTGATCAGAAACAGAGACTACACATAAGGAAACATTTGATTATAAATTAGATCGATTTGGTAGTGTTCGCCGTGTTCGGAAGTAGGTGTTCTATTAGAATATAAGGATAAAACCGATTTTTTTGCGGTCCTCCAATCACCTTGCGACATTTTTGAGGTGAACTCTTTATGAATCGGTAGGGATATCGATTTTGATCTCTTATTTTCTCTGTTTCGACTGTTTTGGCTAATTAGTATATTCTGGTATCTGGTTTTAGCGCTGCTATCTGCTAGCACTTTTTATTTTTAGTTGATTCTTGGTCCCCTTTCAGTTTTTAATTTTATGTAATTGAGCTATGGATGTCGTCAAGAAAATTATTAGGTCCTCGATCTTACAGTAAAAAGATGACGTTATCATCTATGTTCTGTTTTGCTTCCCAGGCAGGGAATGCATTGGTAATATTCGTAATGAAAACTACCTACACAAGATATCAGTGGTTGTCAGGCTGTCCAGGACGAGTTAAGCTATTTTTTCCCATGTACTTTTTCGTATTCTATTCAGTCGTGAGAAAACAATCGGACTACCGGTGGTTATAACCTGAATAGGTTTTCATGAATGCGGTAAATAACACCTAGGGAGCTACGGTTAGATATGACCGCAACTTTTATTAAATTAGGGAGGTCAGCACGAGTTCGTCTATTTTAAGACAAATAGTTAGGTAATGAGTGTTACCCATTGGATTACAAATGTCGCGTTTATTATTTTTAAATACGACTAGAACACTCTTGAGAGTTTCCTAACCATCTGCACTTTTCTGTGATGAATTCATAAGTAATTGCTTTTTATGATTTTTTTAAGTTTCAGCAAAATGTAGCGTCACGGTAGGTAGTGGTGGGATGGGGGGGGGGGGGGGGGTTGCACAATGAAGTAGCTTGTCAAAACTTTGAAAAATCGTAGTTAGAAAAATACTAATCCTAGAATTGTGCGGTTGGTGTACGTAATCTTGGAATTTCATCTGATTTTATTTTAAAATACGAAACATTTTTTTTGCTCGTCGCTCAACATGTCCAACTTTTTGCGAATAACCAGGTCCACGAATAGACCACGCCACGCCACTGCAAGGTGCTTAAAAATTAATTTCTTCGTGATCGAATGAACGTTTCTGCTCGTGCAAAAAGACTATCCTACCGATTTTTATGCGAATTTTTCGCTTAAGCTGTTGAGAAATTCTATACATTGCCGTTGGATCAGTAATACTACTGTAGGGCAAGCAATACAGTGAGTGTCGCGTAACAAGCATTTACCCGGCCGTTGCCCGAGTCGAGGCGTATAGATTCATAATTAATTGCTTTTTCCTACTTGCGGATAGCTTAATTTTATAATGTTATCTTTACGTGAACTCCATACCTCGCTTGGGATGGTCCTTGGATCATTTGCTGACCAGAAAGCTTATCTGAAAAGAGCCTATCATTTCGATCGTCTCAATGTCGCAGGGGGTCACCCTATCAAATTTCAAATTCCTAGAGTGAGCAGGAGAGAATTTAGCTCACTCAGGTGATCAGGAGAGAGCCCATCATTTCAATTGTCTCTTAATTTCCCAGAGAGTCACCTGATCAAATTTAAACTTCCTAGGGTAGACATGTCCCTAAATTGCACAGTTGTTTACTCGGTCGACATTGTTAGGCTTTTCCCAAATTATGATGTTACTGGAAGAGAGTTTAATAAGGCCAAAAACAGAATTTAGCGAAAATTCTCTTTCAAATCAGTCAAGCCTTTTGAGCGTGAACCATGCAACATGAGAAGGCAACATACAAACCTAACTTACTTTGTCCCCCCCCCCCCCCCCCCCCTCCTATTGGTTGAGGTAACAGAAAATAATTCAATAGTCACTCAAAACCAAATCTTTCCAATTTTGTATAAAGCGAATGAAAATTGGGGTTGTAATGGCTAGTTGTAATGGCAAATCAACCCAGTCCATGCAGCCAATGAGATCGCTCTATTTCTGTACCCAGAAGGTTATGCGAGCGACGGCCCTCCATAGCGGACTACATCAGTGCTTGTAACTTCCTATCCACTATGGACTTCGTGTAGCTGCTGTCAAAAGTGAGCAAGCTACCAGTTTTGTGATGACGCACTTCATCGGACAGACAACGGGGATTAATACTAGTAGGTTTTTTTTTATTTAGTGGTTCCGCACCTCAACCATGAGGATCATAAGCTGCTTTAAAAATGGTGTCCAAAGGGACACTGTACGTGGCACTATTCCAAGGTGGGCCATGCTGCCCTCCACCACCAAAAAGAGCGCCGACACGGACTCCACTGGCAAAAATACTAGTAGGTATTCCTGAATATGACAATGTGAACAATAATCTCGTAAATATTCTTCGAAAATTCTATTATTATTGTTTCTCTTCTATTAACAATCCTCGCACTTTTGCGACGTTAAAGTATCATCCTTTTTTGCGGCCACATTAAAGCAGTGATATTTAACTCGTTCCACCGAAGGGATGGCGAAATGGGAACGAATTAACGTCATAGCAGGGCGGATACGGGAACGAACTAACTCGACATGGGAACGGATTAACCGGACCCCCTTTTAAAACAGCTATAGCTGTTCATAAAATTTCACGTATGTCAGTAGACTGAAATAGCTCACGATATAAAACAAGTTTTCAAGCAAGGCTCAAAAAATAATACATGAAACGGAGGTTTGGGAAGTTCCACTGTACGTATTGCATATTTGAGAGCGGTTATTGGATTCTAGTTCACATGAATTTGTGATTGGTTTTGATCCGCAGAATTTTATTTAGTAATAGTTTTTTTTAGAAATACAGCATTTAATTGAGGCAACTAGGTTTGACAGCTATCTATTTGTGATTTGTGTAAAATATAAACCTCCATTCCAAAAGTAGCATAATTTTAGGCTGTACACGTGTACACTCATGATGTAGTTTTCAAACAGTCGCTGAGCAGATCTTTGTCAAAAGTGTAACTAATCAAGTCTTCCAATAGTATGTAGGTACCTAATATTATTCTGTCGAGTGTACTTTCTCATCGTTACGGCTATTGTATTATTCTCTGAATTTTCTGATAGCATGAAGTTTGCCGCTGATTGTGTCTATTGTGAAGTTGTGCGCCCGTCAAACTCGTTCAAATCCAGAAAAGTTGTCCGACGTGCTCCAAGTATCGGATGGAGAACCTTCTCGTTGATTCGCTTCTATCCACCAGTTGTTTCGCGTTTCGCCGTCTTCTATAAATAACTTGGGGGAGGGAAGAATATTATTCAGGATCGAAGAGCATTTGCTGCCTGAATCACTTTGGACGGTTAGGTTGACGGTCTGAATATGAAAATACAGCGGGAATATCTTACTTGCGTTATTTATAGTGGGCACAGTGGGGATCGCTCATTTTGTCTGTGTAGGTGTATAATCTAAAGTGACAATAAAATTCCTGACTTTTTGACAGTCGAATAAATGGCATTTATTGAGAAGGGTTAACAACATCTAAAAGCTTTTAAGTGGAATATGATTTTGCAACCACACCTGGCGAAGATCGCTAAGAAATAGTGGGATATATTTTTGCATTCTTCATGGGAAAAATTTCGAAGCATTTACAGTTTCAGAATTCGATATTGTGACGAACATGAGATTTTATATTCGTATATTGTGTGTTTCGAAAAGTTGAAAAATATAGTTCTGTTTAAGAGTTTAACATCATTCTGCATTTAGTAAATTTTTAAAGTATAGAATCTGATGCGTTGGTATTCGGTTATGGGCCCAGGCCGTTTTCCTTGCCCAATTCTTGTTGAGGGTAGAAGTTGAACAGTGTCTTTTTGAATAGAATCCCATGGTCAGCTGTTCTCTTGAAGTATCCAGTGTTCACTCGTGTAGAATGAGTGGAACTGACTCAACCCATTGACTGCGTAGGCGTTATCTGGTTGAGTTGACACAGATACATGAGTGATCCAATGCCGTTTTAGTACGCGTTTTTTTTTTTTTTTTTTTTCATTTCACTTTCATTACGGACATCGATTTTCTATCTCTGGCCCAGTTTTAATCGAGTTTTGACTGGTTTGGATGTTTCTATGTTCATTATGTCCAGAGTCTACTGCTTTGAAGACATTAATACTTGGCAACGACTTATAGTTGAAACAGATTTACGTTTAGGTATTACAAAATGATTCTCATACGGAAGCTCCTACTCTGTGCGAAAGCATACATGTTTAGGAAATAGTCCACGATGGACTCACTTAGGAATACAGAGTGGGGAATGTGACGGCCCCTATTAATCCAGAAACGCCGGAGGTAGATATCAATTTGAATCAATTTGCATGTATTTGTTGCATCAAGGTAGTCATAAATATTCGAGGCACTTCTTCTGGGAATGTAGAGTGGGAAATAATTTTCTCAACCAAATTGAAGCAAGAGTGAATATTTATGACATTATTTTCCATCGATAACGACGCACAATTAAGCGAAAGGTGAGCGACCAAAAAATGCACAATGGAGATATCTACGATCCAGCGGACTCCCATGGAATCCAATTACTTCTGTACGTGGGCAGCTGGGGGCACATCCATTGAGAGCCTGTTCCTGGGTGTTTCGTAGTTTTCTTATTTTACTTTTATTTCGATCAAAATGTATTGTAAATGCTCGATTGGAAGCTGATTGATACTAGAGTATACAAATTACAAGTGGTGTTCCGGGGCTGGATCATCGAGAGAAGATATGGTGGGAAGTCCATTACTAAAAGGTGGGCGTATTATCCTGGTATAGGACTTGGCGGAGAAGTGCCGGAGGGTTCGCTACGCACACTAACTCAATCTCACACAGACGCGCACCACCTGGTTTTTCTTGTCGAGTTGATTTAGAGAGTAATAAATACGGAGGACGGTGCGGGATGGATTTAAATCCGAAACGAATTCTCCGGTTATGTGATCACTTCATCGGCCATCGCCTGAGCCCAAAATGACATCACCTGAGGGAGAGCAACAAGGCGACCGAAAGCTCAACTGGGGTGCTAGAAGACGATTTTACACGGTTGAGACCTTGGTCTTGAATAACGGTAGAATGGCTTCATCTACGTCTAACAAAATAACGAACGAAAATTGACAGACATTAGTGAACGAACATATAACTTTCCAAAGCAGATATGTATCACAACTTCATAAAATTGTGCAATTATATTTTTAAGATTCCATCTTATTATACAGGGATTGTACGGGTGGACGCCTTTTCGTTTATCACAAAATTCACCGTTCAATTGGGGATATCGCTAATATAGACACTGATATTAAATATCATGTGTATGGACTACATTGCCTACCAACAAACATTAAACTGCAATGGCTCGTAACATGAAACATGTTAATATGTTTAATAATGTTGGTTTTTAGTGGCTTTTTAGCGATCTGCTTCACCAGAAGCTGCATTCACGTGCAAACGGTTGAGGATCTCAAATAGTTTCTTTCTTCAGCCCTTTAGAGAAATCCAGAATTTTTTAAGGTTTCTTCAGACGATTCCTCCTGATGGTTTGAAGACCGACGCGTAATGCATCCCAACAAAATGAAAACTAATGACCACCTCTCAACATTCAACGTATTTCGTTTCACAAGTCAAACGCGGGAAGACCCTCCTGGAAACGTGCATTACGTTCTCTAATTAAGTAATTTGAGTTGGAGACGAGACGCTGTTTAAAATAATTACCATAGGGGTAGAATTGGTGGAGGGGATGATGTGGCTAATACCGATAACGCGTGTGTGGCCCCCAGTACCCCCCTACTTACTTCGCACTCATTACAGCTTCGGGGCATTATGCAAATATCCGAACCAGTCGAACCCAACTATTATGGAGAGAAAAGCCTGCCTTTTGTCTGACTAACTGTTTGCCTTGGTTTTACATTCGAGAATGATTTTTTTGTATGTCCTTCTTGTTCGTCTTAGGGACATCCGTTTCCCCTCTTTCTCTTTCAAGGTTCGGGATGCCATCTTGACGGGCCTTTAACCAGCTCCCTTAAGAGTTTTACAATGGGAATATTATTCATCGGGCTGGGCATATAAAAAAAAGAAGACGCCGAAGCAATAGGTAGTTATGCAGGGCCGGGTAGGTTTTGAAACAGCCGCGACGAGACGTGCTTTGAATTTCCGAGGCTTCTTCTTGTTCTTCTTTCGCATCTTCTGAGTTCTCAGGAGTGTTTTTCGCAAAAGAGGGAAGAAGGAAAACCCAATTAGGGATTTTGGAGTATGTTTGTGTCCCCTTTTCATAAGACGGTCGTTGAATACGTTATTTTTATTTGGCTACTGGGTGGTTTCGCGAATTAAATTCTAAGTCATGACTTCTCATTAGCATGAACATCGACATCTTATTAATTTTCAACATTTCAAATCACCTGCTATAAAATCGTATGTTGAACTCTTCGACCATTATCCCGAAAATAAAATAACGGTAGATTCCAGTTGTGGAGTCTCCCAAGTTGAAACGTTTGCCGAGTTGGGCAGTAATGATTTCTCACATATTTTATAACATACTCAGAGATATATTGTACATTTCTAGATTGTGCATGGATTCTGTTGGTAACGAAATGAAGAAACAAAATTATTGACATCAATGTGAGCTACTCATCAACTTCCTCCTGATTTCTTGAATGTTTTCCTGTATTTACTCCTCTGTAGCAGTACTAATGGTGCGGTAGTAATCCAACTTATAGTGAATCCTCCTATGAGCAATCCTGTACAACCTTTGAAAATTTTTTCCAAATGGCTGAATATTTTAGCCGTTTGTCCATGTCAACTAAATTGTTACGTTTGTTCTTGCGCATTATTCGTCACAAATTCAATCGCAATATGCGATCATCTTGGGACCATACTTCAACTATCCTCCATTCTGTAGCAAATTTGAACCTTCGCAACGTGAGAAATCGTTGATTCACGAAATTCACGTTTGCAAATGTGCATACAAAGGTGCCTTCATCCATATAACGCAGCGACACCCCAAATTAATAATCATGCAAATTAACGCTATGGTTTGCTGATGACTGATTAACGCTATGATTAGTGCAGTATTGACAATCGAACCAAGGTCCATAATATTATGGTTACGTAGAATTGATTACATAACTAACATAGTTTGTTTGACGTAACTGCAAAACTCGCGTATGAACTGCAATGACAATGCCGTCAGAAGAGTTTCCTTACAGCTGGTTTTTAATTCATGTTGCACATTTCCTGATTCGAGATTCGAAAATCTTGCTAATCGGCAATTGTATTCGTTGGCCATTAACGGTATCCCGCATATAGATCGATTTTTGAAAAATGGCGATATTTACTCAGTATCGCCAACGCATAATGGAGTTTCGGTACAGCGCGATTGATGTAGGTCACTTTGTCAGCCCCTGATAGTCGGTGCAAAATCTCCACTTACGGGGATCTCCTTCGTGAATCTTCTCCTTCACACCGATTTCCGAGGCACACCAGGGGCCCTGATGGTTAGATGGTATTCTGATGATCTAACATAAGTTATGTGGTATCGTATACCACTAGAACTTTTTCACTTTGATTGCTTCACATAACATCAGAAGTTGTAGGTAGCTGAATAACACCTACTGTTATGGAAACGTAGTATAGAAGAAACGCAGTATCCTCATTCAAAGGTTTCAAACGTAATGTGATGAAGGCTTGTTAAATTAGAAGTGACCTTCAATCATGTAAGGAGCATGTACTGGACTTTGGAAACTATAGACGTAGCAAAACGACGAAAATTTATCAACGTAGGAGGATTTTAATTCAATGAGAGGTATGTACTTGAAAATATTAACAGTGGTTGGACATAACATGATGATGACATGATAATGCAGAAGAAAACACTCATCTGAAACATGTTCGCACCGTGCGCAAAGACCGTTCATTATACCTTGAAAGCATAATGAGATGAAAGCGTGATGAAGTGCTAGAACCTGATCGCACGTCTGAATATATCCCTTATCAAGTTTACAAAAAAACCTTTAAAACTCATGCTCATGAAGTATAACAAACTCATAATCTGATGAAGACGTAGTAAAGAGCAAGATCATAATAATACCCATCTATGACATATACGTGCCCCATAGTTTGTATAAATCCTTCACTGTGCTTTGAAAACCTAACCTGATGAAGACGTGATCAACTTCAATCCGAAGATGAAGAAGCGATAACACGACTCCTCAGCAGTCCAGCGACAACTGACAGATGAAAGAACGAAGAAACACACAAAGCCGACTGATTATTTCCAGAACGAACCTTCTCCAGCTCAGAAACGAAAAGGAAACGAATCGTCTTTTTTTCGAAATGCCTTACAATGAGCAAGAGTTGTTCTTTCGTAACGGAGTCTCGGCATATCAACCTGTGACGGAATGAGCCGTCACATTCAGAGGCTCCCAGATGAAGATGGAGGGTGTGACGGCCAAAACCCATTAACAGCATTAAGTCATTCCCTAGCTGCATCTCGCTAATAGAGAATTGATTAATCCCATGAAAAATTCCCTGCACCCTAATTTTCTGGTTGAAAAGAGTTCTCAATTTTGTTTCGTTCTTTTTTTTCGATGAGGCTTCTTGGGTGGCCCGTGGCCGAGAGAGGTCAGAATTACGTACAACACAGGATAGCGTGTGTCCTTTTTTCGATTATTATTATTTTTTATTTATTTATTTTTTTTTTACCAGTATACCTATTTAATTTTTATACCGTGAATCTCAAGCATGCATTCTTGCCACTGAACCTCGGTTTTTTTCGATGCGAGAACAATGAAAGGAATGTTAGCCTTCTCACCAGTTTTAATGGTAGTTCAAGTCGCAATAGAACTCCAATGGTTGGTATCCTACTCAATCTTAATCTTTCTTTCAATGTTTGTGGTTACCACCCTTTCTATTGCGAATTAATTATGTCCTCGTTAGATCGTAAGATGAATAGGTAGGTGATTTTTTTAATTTTAAGATAACCCTTTTATTACATAACGCCTTACTCCTTATGAGCTTTATAAAAAAGGCCTTCTGTCCTTAAATTGTTTTTATTTTATTTATGAGATTAATATTCAAAAGTGTGAAATATCTACTTACTTATAGTTTCCTTTTTTGTCAAAAATCGAATTTAAATTGAATTTTACCAATGGGGTTGTCAGGGTGAGACGGTTATAAGCAGAAAAAATTCTTCTCTGAGTTTCTTTATTGCAAGTTTTCCACATCAAAATGTCATCTTCAGGCCCCTTCGTTTCTGTCTAGTATCCTCTTTCGCTCATCCGCCTCTGTTCCACGGTCAGGTGCATCAGTCTTATAAAAGCCTGACGGATGGATCATGAATCAATCAATTGTGAATTTTAAGTGAATTAACAGCGAATTTAATGAGTTTTTGAGAAATCAAATTTAAAATTGTTTACGTTTATGTAGGTAACGGTGTTTTTTCGTATGTTTTACCTAGTTCGCTGGTGACGGTAATTAAAAATTTAGAGTCCATCAATCAAATACGAGTTAATTTTGCTCATGTTTTGAGTGTCTTTTCATAAGTTAATTGAATTTGAATTTTTTATGTTACCATTTCTAGAAATCTTTCCTGCAAATTTGATTCTCTTCCTACAATTTTGAAAATTTTGAAGTCCATAGTATGTCCTAAATATCTGCAATGGGCTAATACTAAATTCACACCAAAAGAACAACGTTCAGACTTGGTCTACCAGATCCCTAGTGGTAGTTGTGGGTGTGGAAAAGTGAATGTTTGGGAAACGTGTCAGTCCGTTCGGCGTCGTTTTTCAAAACATGAATCGGATCTACGACTAGAAGATACAAAAAACGCGTTGGTTGACCATTGCAGATCTTTAGAACATACTATGGACTTCAAAAATTTCAAAATTGTAGGAAGAGAAATTTGCAAAAAAGAATATTTCTAGAAATGGTTAAGATAAAAAATTCAAATTCAATTAACTTCCGAAAAGACACTCAAAACTTGAGCAAAATTTACTCGTACTTGATTGATGGACTCTAAATTTATAATTATGGTCACCAGCGAACTAGGTAAAACATACAAAAAAACAACCTTACCTACATAAACGTAAACAATTTTAAATTTGATTTTCAAAAAAACTCATAACTTTAAATTCGATTTTTAACAAAAACAAACGAAACTATAAGTAGATATTTTACACTTTTGAATATTAATCTCCCTGAAGAAGCCCCAGTTCCTGGGAAGAAACGTTGGAGTTTAATTTTAAAAAACCAATTTAAGAACACGAGGCCTTTTTTATAAAGCTTGTTATAATCTGAACTGTCCGAATAAAGAAACGTTACTCCTTACTAAATTTGTGTTAATATGTCTTCTGTGCCCATGAGGATTGCTATCCCTAAGCTGAGTATCTCCGAAACAGGTGTCACAAAAAGTAGGAGAATCGATTCTACTACTAATTTGCAACACAAAGTTCCTCTCTTTGAATTTTTTTTTAAACTATCTTCCCAATCTCAAATTTTAAGATTGAACAGTATTAGTCACAATTGTGTTAGCACCGTACCACGGTATCAAATCCTAAGGAGTCTTATGATTCTACTCATCAATTCAAAACTTATATTATTACAACAAAGAATTATTCATATAGTTAATAACTTGATAATAGTATGAATAAATAGTAACTATCAATGGAGTAGTGTACTACAGACGGTCATACAAATTAAAAACAGATTGACCCACTTTATCGATTCATCTATGATCACATGCGTTCAGCAGTATAATGAATGTAGGGAGGTACATAAATATAAAATCATTACAGACATCCCAGTGTGTGATGAGGCAAATCCCAAAAATGATACTGTCGTAATATCATTCTACAACTCAAATCCCACCCTTTTCTCACCGAATAACTTCTTTCTTGTGTCAACAGACATTATCTTACTAGGTAGGTGCCTATCTGATATTTGCTTTCTTTCTTCATTCAGTTCGTCCCAATTGTTCTTCGTAACAGGGAAAGATAACCAAAATCCCTTGATGAATTACCTAGTTGACTTCTACAAATACGCTCTTATCTTTAAATTGCTCTTACTCCATGCAGGGTCATTGATGTTGGTTACTACTTTCAATTATAAACCTGTGTAATTGAACAAGAAACAATTATCCCCCCCCCTACACTCAAAATTATTTGTTTTACGTTTCAAGATGCGTAGAATACAAAAGTGGAAGCTTTCCTCTGAATGGGATGGGAAAGGGAACTTTTCTCCGAAACTACTGGACCAACTTAAATGAACTTCGGTCGAAAATCACCTATTTTATTTATCTATTTGTTAACCGCAATTACAGGAATTCCATGTAGTGTATGGGGTAGTCCTAGAGTAGAGGCTTGACATCAATTTCGATCAGCCCTAAAGGGCTGAATTATTCGAAAATCGAGATCTCAAAAATGTTCAAGGTAACAGTAATGTTTTTTGGTTGTCATTGATAGATCTCAATGAATGGAATGGAACGACCCGGAATTCTACGTTAATCCGTTCGGTTAACTTTGACAGTGAATTCAAGCGCGAGCATCCACATCTTTGAAATAATTAGTCAATCGCTAAATTTCATTTATGACCTCTAGAAAGTTTAAGTGGTTGCCAAACTTGAACATAGTAAAAATAGCTTTGTCAATTCTGATGATCGTATCACCTGATTTAATTCCAATGGAATTCTGACTTGGCGAAATCGAGTTTATTATAACTCTTGCCCCTACGGATGGACTAGTGAAGGTTGGTACCGATGTATTTTATTTTATCTTATTAATTTTCAGTTGGTGGTTAATTACTTAAATTTCGTTAAACTTAGATCAGAGGAACTAGTGAAGGGCAGCTGAGTATTAATTAATTGCATTCATTTTCCCTCTGTAGATGCCTGAATCTACGTAGGCAAATTGATGACAAAGTCACCCTATGTGTATAGCTTACTAGAAATGCATTTAGGTACGTTATGATTTCTACGTCACCGACATTGGGTTTCACACATTGATTTCTTAAAAGTATACGGGAACATATATTACAAAATTTTCAATAATCACCGCAAACAATTGTTTGAAAGTGCATGTTAGTTTGGATTTATTGATATTGTGTTGTCTGTGACGCAGCATTGGACAAAATAGCCGAAAGGGTGGGCTATGATTGTTGTGTACCAACTCAGGAGCAAGCTGGTCAGTCGAATGAGTTTTCAAATATTTTATACTTAATCCCTATTGGAAATTTGAAATTGATGAATGACAGGTTACTTCAACGGTAAATCCCTCCAACTATCCTAGTTCCTATAATATACCGCGTTACCTACCTAAAAACTGCATTAAAGTGCACGAGGCTCTGCGAAATTCAATGTAATTGAGATAAAGAACGATACACCATATCTCGGATTTACATATTTATGTATCCTTCTCACTGTAAGAGAGTATTCACGAAGCGATGGTATGTATCTAACTTCAGGAGTTGAATATTTGATATATTGAACTTGATCATGAATTCCGTCAACACCATCCATGCAGTACCTATTAATGGTATTGATGCGTAGATTAAACAATGTGCTTACATGATGCTTACATGAATGCATAAGATTCTTCGTACAAGTGAGAGGGCGCGCGATTTTCTACGGAAGCAATATCTGCGCTGTGTCCCCCTAGGATTAGCAACAATCTAATCTGTTGGGGAAAGCGTTGTCAAAGGGTGCGACCATCCAGTTGGTGCTGACATATTGGTGGGGGAGTTTGATATTACGGGAACCCAAATCGATCCGCTGTTTGCTATCTGACACTCAAAGCATTCATATTTTCGCCGGTGACAAGGCGAATGGCGTTTTGTGATGCTATTTCTAGAGAACTATTTGCCAGGTTTTTGGCAATATCACGCTTTCGAAGGGCCTCGCGAGGTTGCGATATTGATAATATTGACAGAGCAGCGGTTCAGTAGTGAGTGCATGATGAAAGCGGACATGTATATAACATCGTACCTTGAGTATTCCCATATTTACCTAGGTATAAATAAATACCTAGTAAGAAAGAGTTATTTTGGGATGTTGAATACCTAGCTTTTACGAGCTGTGAAAAAGTTATAACGACATACGTTCATCCACTGGAACTGAATCCCGCAATTGCAGTTAAAAACCAACCTTCGTTAAAATTCTGAGAGAGACATCACCGATAAATTTACAACCCATCGCTACAACGCAGTCATTTTTCCTAAACATAAACACCGACGAACTGTAAGAAATTCCAAGCTCCGAAGAAATAAATAGAAGAAATAAAATCGTAGAAAGCAAATCTGCAAACAACATAGATCTTGAATCCCTTCCAGTCAGTGGAAAATGAGAAACATTAATCTTCAGAATAGACGTTGTGGTGCCATCTCATCTCAATGCTATTTAGTCCAACATCAAATTTCTTAGAAAAAAGTGCCACCTCATCCAGCTCAGTTTTACAGTTGATTAAACACACTAATCAGCTGGTAAAATACACATTAATTGGAAAAATAAATCAGAACGATGTGTATAGTTTGGTGGTCTGGATGTTTGCAAGCTCGCATCTCAGAACTACGAGTAGTCAACCCCTTAATAAAAACGCTGCAAATTATTTCACAAAGGTTTATTATTTTTTCAATTGAGTATGATCGTAGTCTTAGTTGGCTAGCGTACGTCATAAGGCCCGTCCAGACTCCTCGGCGTGTCCTACTTCGAGTTGCCACAACCTATACTTTTATAATTATATACGCATGTTTATATTTCTCGATTTGAGCTCCTATCTATTCAAATAGATATTGCCTTAATAATATCATTATCTAAGTACGTACGAAAAGTCGAGAGGATATGTTATTAAATATGCGTAGGAAAAGCTTTGGTATTAACACACAAATATGACCTTGAAAAAAACATAAACATATTCATGCCTCGAAGGAACGCCGGCGCCGTACCCACCACAAGGTGCCGCGGCGCCGGCGCCTCCTCTCACTCCACCCCCCACTCTCCCCCCCCCCCCCCCTCTCCACCCACCGTGACCCCCTGCCAAGCGTGCCAGGCGTGCGCGCGTCGAAAAAGACAATTTTTTGCCCGTTTTTGGCCCATAGCATCTATGCGAGTAAAGCGATCGGGATGGTTAAACGTTAGGACCAACTAGACCCCAAATGGAGTCTATGTGCGAAAGAATGGGTTTTTTAAGTCAATTCTTAGGCCTTTTATGGCCCGGACGGCGCACAGTGGGCAAAATCACCAATTTAGGTGGACAAAAGTCAAGTCAAAATTTTGGAATTTCTGAGTGCTTGACCTTTTAATTATTAGTTGGTAAGACGTTTAATACTAATATTTCCCGCCAAACCGTGTTTACAAACAAATAGTAAATGAGTGAATCATTCCTGTTTACACAAGTGCCTTATAACCGGCAGTGGGATTATCTTCATTCGTTGGCCATTTATTACGTTCAAGGTGTGTGTAGAACAAAATCTTTTTGCTTTTACTTAACAATGGACATTGCTGATACAGGTAAGACATTATATTTCCATAATCGTTATTGAATATACATTGCAATTTACCTGTAGAGTTAATTTAGCAATTTGTAAATGTATGCCCCCTATTCAATAACGAAAAACTATATAAACCCCAAGTTACCCCAAGGATTTGTTTGTAGGATTTGTTTCATCAATCCTTCTAGTCTTTAAATGTGGTAAAGGATTTTTGCGATTTTTTGCGTTTTGGGTGATACATAATTTTTTTCAGACACAACACTCCGAATCACGAGGAGGGAATTTTTTGAAGAGTGGGTTAAGTTTCCCAAAAAAATCCGCCAAGACCACTTGCTGAAATTTGTTCTTACTTCCGCTCAAATTAAAAATCAAGAAGATGTGGATATTGGGCCTTTAAAATCAAAATTTCCACTCGCATTTCACGTTTTGGACCTTTGGACCGATTTTTATGAAATTTAAAAGAGGTACTTAGGTAGGCATAGGTATATACGAATATAGGCATATGTTTTATACATTACAACATATCTATACATTTTACGTATTGGATACGAGGAACCTATTACCCACACCCACTTGGCAGACATATTTCATGCATGAATAAGAAGCTTACGTTTGGGTTCCTTTGACTTTGAAGCAATTATACCAGAGTTTTTTCACACTTTCACAACGTTGACGAGGGTATTGTGATTAATTGCAAATATTTGCAGCTGGAATTGGTTTCACGGTGTACCATAATAGTTGTTGAACGCATATATGAAGGAATGGTGAGGTGATGATAGGTTCCTGGGAATCAGCATAGTGACAAAGTGGAAAATAGGAGTTGTCAAAAACCTTGAAACATCATAACTCTCTTAATTATTGGTGTTTTTCGAAAAAATTGGTTGTCAATCGCTGCAGAATTTGATGGTTTACAACTTTTCTTCTCTGTGGAAGTCGATTAAATATCAAGTTTCACCTCTAATACGGCAATAAATGGTATTTTCCGGTCTTGGAAAACTTTGAAATTCGATAACTTCCTTATTTCACCAAAAGTTTAACTTTCCTTGGTGACGAATCGACGCAGAATTTAATTCCCTATAACTTTTCCATTGAGCAAAAAACGTTTCCAGTACATCTTAAGGATGAAAAATGGGAAAATGTTTCAAAAAACGTGTTTTTTCGAGGTTTTTTCAAAAAATTCAGCTTAGTTGGACGTATAGGTCAGAATTATGTGTATAGTTTGGTGGTCTGGATGCTCACAATTAACCCCCCCGACCTCAGCGTTTGTGGAATCTGGACGATATGACACTTGGACGAAATAGCCTGGACGAGATGGCACCACACGAAAAGACGTGAAATCCAACGTCAATACGCAGGTATGAGCTCGGTGAACTAAAAGATGGAATTCAGAAAAATATTTGTTTATGGAAAGCTAAATGTTCATACTGTAAGTCTTAGTGAGAAAAAGGGAGTGACTCTAAATGGAGGGATATTACCAAATAGTCACTATACCCTTCGTAAGATGTGACTACTTGAGGTAGTCATGGTCTGGCCGAGATATACCTACTTGAGGAGTGGACTATTATGTACCAATTATAGAACCCTCATTTGTCCTTTGGTTCTGTATACTGGTTGAGAAGAGTACCTATGTATTGGGTACTTTCCTAATGCATTGAGTTCAGAAGTACCTATACATCTATTGAATCATTATATGAAATCTTCATTACTTAGTCCTTTGTTCTATCTCTCATTTAGGAGTGTTACCTGCAGCTATGGTCAACACCTGCGTCATCGAGATCCGAAGACCTCCTCTGCCCGAAAAAGAACAAAAAAGATCCCGGCATTCCTCCTCACGATCGCCCGAGAAATGCTGAAGGAACCCGAAGGAAGAGCCGCGGTGCGTTTTCATTGAATAAAAGAAGTGTGAAGAGGAGAGCCGACAAAATAGCCAGATAGGTTATCTCTGGGTTGTAATTAAACTTCCCTTCCACTTGGCAAGGATTGTCGGTGTAGAGGGGGAAGTAGACGGGCCTTCAAGGGAACAGGTAGAAGATGGCGCCTCCCCTAAGCCCCTCATAGGGCCTGCACTTCTTTTTAGTTGTGAGGGCTTATTGCCTAGGGGCCCAAGCGCTATATTATAACTGTTAGATGACGGCTAAAGGACTTTGAAGAGATGTCATGTAGGGGAACCCTTCGCCGGTTCTGGGAAAGCAGCGGTAAATCGAAAGAAGGAAACTGAATTGTTGGAACGGAACTTCGTCGAATTTATAATGCCCTCCGGAAGTCTTTTAACTCTTTATGCTGCGAAAATCACTTTCAAGTTGTAAACGTCCTTCCTAACGTGAGTCATCCTTAATAACTTGAAAACGTAGGGTCAAAAATGACGATTAATTCCTACTCTTTTGCAAAAGGGTTAGGTTGAAGTGACCTAAAAGCAACAATGTGATTTAGTCGAGAAAGTGGTTCAAGAGCCTCAAGTGCAGTGAAGAAATCGGATATATTTTCAGGTGCAAAATCGATCCATCTCGGTCTGTTGCATATTTATTACCTGCGGACCCAAGAGTTATAAATGTTAAAAATGACAGCCAAAGGACTTTGATGAGTTGTCAAATAAGGGATACCCTTCTTCCGTTCTTGGAAGGCAGCGGTAATTGGAAAGGCCGAAACGATATTTTAGGAACGGAACTTCGTTCACTTCGAATTTATAGTGTCTTTCTTGAATCTTTGAAAGTCTGCGAAAATCACTTTCAAGTGGTAAATGCCAGTCTTGAGTTGATTCATTCTTAATAAGTGGGGAACTTTTGCCCGTCGAAAACGTAGGGTCATGCATAATGCTTGATAATCTTTGCAACTAACTGCAAAAGGGTTGAAGCAAACTTAAAGTACATATGACTCATTTACTTGAGAAAGTTTTACTGGAGCCTAACGTGTAATGATGAAATTTGATATATTTTCAGGTGCAAAATAGATCAATCTAAATATGGTATGTTGCACCTTGCACTGGATACCTGCGTTGTCCGTTTATATCCGCTGTTTCCTTTGAAATTTTAACTTGCTCCGATTTTTCTCCAAAGGCAGGGAGCAATCCTCTGCCCAAGTGTTCTCACCTCAAGTGGAAACTGTGAAAAATTGTAGCAAGTAGTCTTGAAACAGCGGTTGATGTCAACCGATTTCAATGTCTTGGAAGAGTGGCAGGTTTGAAATTTTCTAGATACATTTCAACTTGAAATAATCACACGATAATCTGATTGCATGCTCTTTCGTTGAAAACATGTTGTGATTTTATAGCGTTCGACAATATGTGTGTTTTGCATTGAACCCTGAAGAAACTTCAAAGCGCATATACTTATACCGCATGTGACTATATGTACCTACCTATTACTTATAATTTTATCGGAGCCGCCATTGTCGGTTATAATAGCATGCTCCAATAAACTGTCTCTATAGCATGACATCTTTTGCTTCTTTGAACGTATCAGAATTGTACAACAAACCAAGAAAATTATTAGCGCTGTTATGAAATAAAAGGGACAAGTTAACGACCTTTCTTGGGCATTTTGACAAGCGGTCGACAGCGTTTTGTGACCTGGTGCCATATCGACCTGAATAAGGGGTCGGTAGTTGAGACGGAAGACATCACAACATCTTCGCCAAACTGGACACCCCTCTGCAAGGGAAAGAACAAGGAAGGCTTCCATCGCTTCCATATCTTGCCAAATCTAAAAGCCCAACTCGAAAGAGTTTTTGCGGGATTTTCTTTTCAAAACAAGAAGTTTTAGGGCCGTAGTTCGGGGTGCTGGCTTCGTATGTTCGGTCTGTCGGCCCGCCCACTGTTTAGGGGTCCCCTGACCGGGTTACGAGCCGCTACTTCAAAGGGACCGCACGTTCCGAGTTTTGTAGTCCCAATCATTTTACGTTCCGAAGGTAAAATTCGTCGTGAAGGTTTCCTGGTGGTTAATCACTTGTAATACAAACACTTATGCATACTGTCTCCATTGCTGTATTGTAAATTGTAAACTGATCAGGCGAAACACCTAGATGCATTTGGACAAAGAACTCGACGTACTTACGGAATGAACTATGGGTTAAATTTTTTAAAATTGGCCCACGATATGAGATAAAGGCGCGAAAGCAGTAGGTATAACGGGCTTTGAGTCAATGAAAAATAAAACTTCCAGTAAATTGCAAAAATACAATAAAAAAGATTGATAAATTAAAATAATAATAATAATAATGAATAACTAATAAAAAGATAGGTGAAAGAAAATGCTATGGAAAAATTTATATAACATGATAAGATTTGAACATAGTAATATCAGTTCAAATTCAATGAAAGTACTTTATTTTCCATGGAAATACTTCATTTTTCTTGGATGCATTTCACGTTGACCGATAAATTTGGCAACCCTCTGCAACGCGACTGTTGGCGGCGCGTGCGCTTCGCGCCAGTGAGTACGCACCCAAGTGATGTTAGTTTATACATCCATCTCCGCATACTGAATCGCCGAGCATTAGGGTCCAGGGATTTAGCCTATTTAGCCGATTCCATAATACTTAATAATTTGCATATCTTGAGTTTATTTATTGAATGCCTCTCAAACAGCCCGATCTGCTTTCTGTGCGGTATAATTAGGATGCGTGCTTAGGCCCTGTAATTGTAGGTAGTTCCCCAAATCTAGTCGAACTTTCGGTGGTCGGTTTCTTCTAATACAAAGGCAAGAAGTTGAAGTATAGTTAAGAACACTCAGTGAAGGAGGCTTCTGAACGGGTTCACGAAGGGGGACGTTGAAGAATATGCAGATGTGATCGGCCGCCACCCCTAATAAGCCATTGTGAGCTCATCTATGACGCAACCTTCCCTTCTTGGATTTCAACATAGCACCAGAGTAAATCATATACCGATGACGCTTTCTCTATAAATACGACCATTACAAGTCCATCAGACATTGGAACCGGCTCTGTTACGCTATTTACAAGTATAATGCTTTCTGATAATAGCTGCCTCCCGTCACAATCTGAATTTCGGGGTATGAAATTATTTAAGTTCAATGAAATAGTTTGACGTCCGTCTTTGTCATAATTATGTACCTACTCTCGGTGCTATTTTGTTGCTTCCAGAGTACCGAAAATACATCAGTCCGTTATTTATCACTGTAAAGCGTCATGTATTAATGCTAATATTTATGTTACGTAGTCAATTACGCCGGGGTTGCTCACATTTCGAAGATTCAACATCCCAAGCTTGCAAATACGACAACGAGTCTCACCATAGTCCGTCTTTACCTCTTGTTCCAGTCAGTCGCTTTCAGATTTTCAAGTGCTTTTCAGTGTACCTAGACAGTTTGTTAGATTAGAAACAGATTAAAATCTTTTTCGATCGCTACTGGTACACTCACAACATACCACATGTCATATGCAAAATACTTACTACGCAAAATATTGTAATTAAGGAATCGGAGATTACGGATTTATGGAATAAAATAATTTAACTAATCGTTTGCTATGTACTTCAACGTTTTTCCTTTGAAAGCTAAATGAAAGGCCCATTTACACTAAGCGCGTATCGTTCGCAAACAGGGTTTCTGAACGGTTACGAACATGGTCCGCGTGCTGTGTGAACACTCACCCGCACCGAGCAATGTTTGTGAACAGCGTTCGTTCGTGCCATCGATCACATAGGACCAAGATAAGTGTTCTGTCACTCTTTGCACAAGACCGTTAGATGGAGCACGCCTATTCTGTGATGGGGAAAGAGTCCAAGGTGCTTGAAGCATTATACATTTTGAAAATACAGTGATATATGACCTAATTAGAAATCATTTTATCATTTAGTAATGATTAACAGGACGTTTCCATTTGTTTTCGTCACGTCACGAGCGTCACGTCACGGTGGGGTTTTCTATTAATTTTCACGTACAAACAATGCGTTACCAGGGAAGTGCAACTCTCTTAGTTTTCATAGCAGGAAAATCGTTAGCCACTTTTTGGAATGCTCTCATTTTATAACAGCATCTCATAATCCCTAAGCCTCTATAGTGTCAAGGAAAGCTGATTTATTACGCTCAGTTATAAAATAATATTGCTAAGTAACCATAATGAACTAATAATGTGTGAAATTAATCATTATTAAATTATATGACTGTAGAACCGTAGGTCGACCGTCCGATTTTTTTTTTTTTTTTTTTTTTTTTTTTTTAGATGATCGAATGTTGCCTCTCTTCCCCTAATTAGGTAGAGTTACGTTCGTAACAACATACCTAACATTATATGCACAAGTATTGAAGTTTAACATACTGTGAATGATTAGAAAAGTAACATACCGTTAAAGACTATGACAGGTTATATGAAATCGAACAAATTTGGATTAAAAAATCGACCAGAACGCAAGAGCCCCTTGTTTGTTTCCCGAACAGAAGTTACAAAACTACCTGGTACTAACTGGAACACAGGGATTCTGCCAAACCAAAATCCTACATTTGTAATGTAGTAAATTCCTATCATTTCTATACACTGCACTTTTATCATGTAATTTTAATAAGAATAGGCCGTGAAAAAACCATTAATAGGCCAGAAAACCAAGACTGCTAGTAGGTACATGCTTACATGATCTGCTATTCCCAGGTTCGCAGGTGTATTTGAAGTGGAATATATTCTTGAAATCTTGCAATATCGTTGAATTTACAGTGTGAGGATGTTCAATAATTGATAAACTTCGTGGAACGAGTGCATAAATGCTTCTAAGAAACCACAAAATATTATATGCTGAATGTGAGCATTTTAAGCTGTTCTCCTTCAGTGAAATTACGAGAATGGGTTGTGCATTTTGTTTAATTTATGTACAATCAAATCTAATTTAATCATCATCATTTCATCTAATTTAATCATGATAATTAAATTATGATTAATAATGTAATCATACTTTTAATGGCTTCATCAAACCCAGTTAGTGCAAAACGTTGTCTATTTCCACGAAAATATTTTCGTGGAAATAGACAACTTTTTTTACTAACTTCCGTTTTGAAATGGTTTCCACAATTTCGTCGCGAGTGATTTAGTTCGTATCAAACCCAGTACTGGTTGTAGGTACCTACACCTACTTCAACTGTTCAACCTAAGGAAATTTTTTTAAATTTGTGACCCAGTGACCGTTGAGCTCCTTCTTGCGGGTTAATTCGTCTCACGAAATGCCTGGTTTGATTTCGCAAACTGATGATTAAGTTTACTCCCTCATTCACTTCAACGTAAGCAAGCACACGTGAAAGTAAACAATCTCCTTTTCTCTCATGCAGGGTATTTGGGGCTTCCTAAGCCCGCAAACAAAACCGATTTTATTCCGAAATATTTTTCGCAGACGGTAAACATAGATGCCGAAAAACCAGCCTCCCCATCTGTTGTCCCATTGATGAACAAACACAAAGAGAAATCACTCATAAAAACTGTTATCGCTGTTCCACTTGTTCCTCGGGTTCCGTGATCTTCCCCATTACACAAACAAAGTGAACGGTTCTTTTGTAGCCAGCCGTTCTTTTCTTTTCGGCTCTCCTCACGCCACGCACGATTTCACTCTCCACCGCCCAAGGAGTTCACTTGCCGGCTCTTACAAGAAATTTTCCGGCTTTTGCTCGTCGGGGATGAAGACGTGGAAGAAAACTGAACGGACGTGACTTTTTTCAACGTTTCCCGGACGATTATGAGATGTTATGGAGTCGTTTTCGCCCCCCCCTCCAACATAGAAAAGCGATAATGGATTATGAAGTGCTCTTCGTTCAATAGGGTGTGAAAAACTGAGAGTTGATGGACCCTAGAATGTACACGGTAAATCTCTTGAACTTACACACTTATTCCGACTTTTATTATTATGAATAGCAATCTAGCAGATACTAGATAATAGTTGAATAGTATACCAACATTTTCATGTAAATTTGAAAGGATATTTAGACGAAGATGTCAAACGTTATTCTTAACTTTATTGAAAAATAACTGCTGAGTTAGTGTAATGATAATTATCTAGTGTAGTGAATGTATATTAAACATAAATTGTTGCGAAAGAACCTATTATAATTGAACTTTGTTTATGGGGAAGACGGTCGACGCGAGTTTATCGTTCAACAATGAGCGATTTTGATCTAAAAGTATGAACAACAATACTGTATACACAAACGGTGACAATAAATCAAAAAGTAGGTTTGTATTTTACTTGTTCTACTAGCATTTAAGTATTTGTTCGTGAATGTGTTTTTGCGTTGTCAAACAACGAATTAGTTATTTTCTCAACTGAAGATGTTTGTGTGTTAAAGTCGTGTAGTCGTCTTTTTTAGAACTAGAGCCCACGTCGTATCGACAGTTATCAGTAGAGTCTAAAAACTGGGTGCAATTCCAAAACTTTCTGTATTATGAAATAACACCTTTCTTCACTTAGCTTCCCCAAAAATATCATAATCATCTAGAGGGCATAATCATCCACATCGACGCAAGTACACATGAAAAATGAAGTCACTTCTTTACTTTCATGAGTATACTTAATTCATGTGATACTAGGAAAAGGATGCATGTACATCCTGCTGCATCCTGCTGTGTGCTTTCATCTGTTGGAACTTCACACTTTTGACCTCAGATTCAGATTCAGTGCTCTTGAAAACGCCTTATTACCAATTTTTGGCTCAAAATACCGTATAATTTGTCCAAAAAACGGGTAGGAAGATCACTCGTGACGTAGTAAGCCAAGTGACCAGAGTGTTCTTCCCAGGCAGGTGGGGGCCGTGACGCCATCGCGCGAATCAAATACAAGAGTCGTTTTACTGGATGCAGCACACCATGAAAAGGCACATCTGCAATTCTGCTAATCTGCAATCTGTGAAAAGATTTAGGATTTAAGTTTACAGGGAGCATATAAAATCGACCCAGCTATAAGAAAGTAGATTTTGAGATTAATGCTATAGCTTCCTATCCACTAGATGATGTATTCCACTGGATGGTGTAGTGTGCAAAAGTGTTTTTATAATTCTACCATGGCCGTTAATAGAAAGTTCAGCACTTCTACTGCAGTTTTTTGACAGTTTGGCAAGGCATCTCTAGATTAGAGCAGGACGTTTGAGAATCTTCATTGAATCGTGATTATCGCTCTAATATTTATTCTGACGAACGGAATTCTCCCTTTAACATGCTGACCGTTCCATAGAGCGTTTTTAAACAGTTCCCCGATGTTTGCAACCTGAAATACCCGATTCCGAAGTTCCACCTCAAGACCACAGAGAAGGCTGAAAGACTTTTTGAGCTCACTGTAAGAAAATCGAAATAATTAGGGCCTCGAAGGAATTCCTATCTATTCCTCGATAAAACAGCACAATTAAGTATCAACTACATATCTCATAATATCCTAATGATGATTTCATTGTCTTCCGACTACATACCTGACGAAATAAACTTTTTACTTGCTACCAATTAAAGTGTCCTGCTTCATCCCTAACTGTCATTTCGAGGGAGTACAAATTGTCCTAATCCTCACTTTGGACTTACCCTTCCCAACCTCATACTCACTCCTTTCCAACCGTACAAACAGTTTTCCTTAAGAGAAAATAACAATACAGCATTCAAAATTCTAAAAAAATATGTGTAGGATCTAGTAGAATCTATCTAGTAAAATCCTGGTATTAGTTTTATGTTCGTCGATGACGATAATGGATTCAGTTATTAATACAGGATTCTGTTTTTTAAATTATATATATATGTATATATATATATATATATACATATATATATATATATATATATATATTAGAGATGAGTCGATATCCCGATAATTTATCGATTCCCGATACCGATACCGATACCTAAAAAATCGATTCCCGATTCTCGATACCGATAACATCGGCGCACAACACCTAACTTACCTGTTGGTGAAAAACAAAAATTCCTCTTGAACTAGTAATATATTCAAATTTTTATTCTCTCAAATTCAGAATCCTTATTAACAAATAATTAATCCTTATTACAAATTCTAAATTTCAGATTTATATTGTCATTCAAGGCTTTAGTTAATTTGATTTGTGCAAATACAAAATTTGATATTTTTTTGTTATCTATCAAGTATCAATTAATAGGCAACTTTTATTGCCTAGGATTGATTTCTTTCTGAATAAAACAAGTTAAGCAGACTGACTTGGTTTTTTAGTTTTTCGTCGGTAACTGTAAGGTATTTCCAAATAAGACTGGCTCTAGACTTTTATACTTGGAAAACATAGCTTTGTATAATGCTTCTGTTGTCACAAACAAAATAACACAAGCCTACTTGTAAACAAAGTTATAATTGTAAGTTGTGTTTTGGACAATTCATGTTTCGCAACTGCTAACTTCACACAACGGTTGCACGGTACAACCATCTTCGTTGTTAGATGGTTGCAATAGTACCGTAGTGCAATAAAATGCCCATCACCGGGCGGTATCGGTATCGGCTTTAGGCGATCGATTCTCGATACCGATACCAATGCCTAAGAATCGGTGGTATCGAGAATCGGTATCGGAGGGATATATATATATATATATATATATATATATATATATATATTTTTTTTTTTTTTTTTTTTTTTTTTTTTTTTATTCGTCCCTTGAACCAGCTTGTTTGTACTAATTTGGCTCGGGTAACTTCATTTGTCAGCATAACAGGAAGAGAGAGCCCACTTTTTCGGTCTTCCGTCAAAACCCAACTGTTCTGTTACGAAGATTTTTTTTCCCTCCCTCTCTCTTTATAAGAAAACGAAACCGAACGAGTGGCAAACGGCCAAAAACTCGGTCTGCCCATCTGCTTCCAAAATGTCCCGTCATCTTGGTGTCCCCCTGAGGTGATTCATTAGGACCTCTCCTCTCCGCCCTTCCAGCCTCGATGAGCTATAATAGCTGAACTACAAATGAAGACGGATGAGGCGGTGTCCGGTACGCGCGGCTGTGGCGCCTTGCTCGCCCATCAAACAAGATGCTAACTCTCCACTTTTTTCCATCATACGTGTCTCATTTTTTTTGCTGGGCAATTATCAACTACCTAGGTATTAGTCGCCTCCAGTGCTAACCATCTGAACGTGAATGGAGTTTCAAATAACATTTTGGATAACTCGTTGACTAACTCATAATGCATAGATTATCCAAATATTGGAGAAGTTGCCAATTTGGGTGGGCGGCTTTGCTTCCTCGAATGTTTTGCTGTAATATTTACTTTTATAATTAGATGTACCTACGCTTTATAATGGAGTTGTGTCATACGTTCAATAACCACAACCCATCATACTCCCCATTTCAAATGTCATCTTCAGAGAAAGGACATTAGCTTTAGATCTTAGGTGATCAGGGGTTCAAGGCACCCTGACAGTTTAACCAACATATCAAATTTCAGTCTTGTAAAAGTACCTACATAAGAGAAGTTGTTTGGAAAGCTCACCTTATTCAATATAGCAAGAAAAAGACTCGCAATATTGTTTGGAAAGTACAGGTTGCCCTGATCATAGGTAAGGCATGTTGATATTTGGACTCCTTTTCACTCGTAGGTTAACATTAGTTTTGTGGCTGCATGTTCTGATTAAACCGAAACTGTAAATTAACTCCAAAGGAACGGCGTTAAAAGTAGATGTGTCATTAATAAAACCCTGAATGGACATTAGACCCTAGGTGACCAGATTTGTGTTCCTTCGCCTCCTCCCTAATAGCCGGGCATTTAACCGTCGTTTTTAATTGCCTGATTTTATCAACCCATAGCACTAATAGCCGGATCGTGTAGGCCTGCTGCTGTGTCTAATTGCCAGACTGTATAGGCTTGTAGCTTTAGATGGTCAAAAGAGCTAAAGTGAAACTAAAAACTCAAGAATGTAAAAACGGATATATAACACCGATGAATGGAGAAATATATACAAACTGTTGAGTGAGGTTTGGTGAGAGAAGGTCGATGGAGATTGATAGGCCCAAAGAGAATGAAGGTTGAGCCCAAGTGTGAAGGTTTATATAGGGTAACTCCCTCTCTGATAGTCTGGCCGTTCTACCAGTCATCTACCCTTCTTAGCTCCAGGATTTCCCCTAATCCTTTTGACTTCTTTATTTGTGAAAACTAAAAGCACATTGGTCAGTCACGACAACTAGCAACTTGATCAGCTGAGGGAACATTGAGGGTAAATATTGTTCCTGTTCTTGTTGGTTTTGTATTGACAAAAGCCAGTGACATTTGGTATAGAGTCCCAATATAAATTAAATACTAATCACTCATACTACTATACCTACTACACTTCAATTTCACACCACCCAATAATTGAAACGAAGCTAGTGAAAGGCAACATCAATGAGCAAGTACGATACTGCTTAATTTGGTGGTGGTCCCTATAAACACGAGAAGCTTCTAGTTTATTTTGTAATACATTGTAAGAATGCTAAAAAACCTGCCATCAATAATTAACGTTGTGATGATTCAATGGGTGTTGAGTTTACCAGTTCTATTTGATAATGAAAAATTTCCTTTGTGTGTGAGGATTTACCGAGGAGATGGAATTTTGTAGCGTGCAAAGGAGTTTTCATTCGTAATGCCGCTTTATTCCCTCAGCGACAGCGGAGGCACGAACCTGTCATCCCTTCCGAATTATAAAGGGCTCCATTAGAGGCCGCCATCGTTGGTAAATATTTTTTGGTATAAAGCAAATATAAGGGGATAACTCAAACAATGTCACTTTGTCGGGGGGAAAGCTGGTTTATGCCTTACCATCACTGCAGTGTGTTGTGTTTATAGCGCTTCTATAGATTTTATGCTGTAACATTTATGTTTAATATTGTTCGTGCTTTCGAACACCGATGAAAAATGTTATTCCTCGGCAAACTACATTCCCAAATGGATTACTGTTCATCGAATTGGTCATGTTTGGGCTAAGTTGGTTCGACCTCTGCAATGTGTCTGTTCTTTACTTTGAACGAATGTCTCAAATCAATGTTTCAATCAATCTGACATGGATATGACACTTCTGAGTGTTATTCTGAAAAATTTTCAGTACCTACCCACTTCGGTCACGTTCCGGCAGCGTCCATTTTTTTCTGAGACATTTTCAACATAGATGGCTCGATGATTTTAGTTCGCATTTTTGTTTAATTATCAGCAGTGTTTCATGATTTATTCTATCCCTGATGAGCTGAGTCAACTCTAAAGCTAAATGTTGACCTATTAAACTCACGTTGTTATTGGCCAACTGCTGGAAGTTCAAAGATCAACCTAGCAAAAGCATAAGTGGTTTTTCAATTTTCATGCAGAGCAGCTGCGAAAGCTCTGAAGTAAATTTCTTCACTTCCTATTCAGCTAACGATGCTGAAATTTTGAACAGCCATTTTAGAACTGATGAATGACGGAAATTAGATGCAAAGACATAACTAGTCAGGATGTTGAGCTGAAGTTCAAGATTCGCGGTTTTTTAAGGAAACTACGTACGAAATTTTTAACCGCTCTTTGGTACTAGCTGAACTAACTCTTTATACCCGACGGCTGTAGACCATTCTTAGACCAGGGCAAGGACAAGAACGGAAGAAGCTCCCCAAAGCACTAGTTCCCCGGGGCCACCTATAATTTCGTTATTAACTTACGCCGACAACTCAAATTACCATTTCTACTAATACCTGCGTATTAATTGTGTCCGCACTTCCAATTACAGCATTCCTGAATTAGCGTACATGAAACATTGAAAGTAGAATGAAACTAGAAACCGTGAAGCTGGAACGCAACCTTCCGGTCACTTTTTGGATTTCAAACGTCAAACCTTGTAACTGACGAAAACTTGTCTACCTCATTCGAGTATGAACAAAACATGTGTCGTTCACCCACACGCAGTGATGAGAGCATCATTTTTTTACTGGTAGAGCTCGATGTACGTGAGAACTACTTGTATTTGTGATGTGTTGAAACTTTTCATACCTCGCAGCCTGGAAGGTGGCCGGAATGTGTGAAAAAGTACTTGGGAATTAATCACCCTACTAACCACCTCGTTTCTTAGCCCTTTGAGAAACTAAGGCCTTTGTGCTGGTGTTGCATTGAGCCGTTTCTTTCCTTTGAGAGGGTTAATGTATCCGACCCATATGGGAAAAATTTCATTACATTTTTATCAAAACTATTCCAGCATAGTACATTTCATCGCTTTGTTTCAATATTCTCTCCGATTATGAACTTGAACTAAGTTCAAAACTCGCCAAATAATTCGTTGGCGGACTTGAAAGTGGATGCATCGTGGAGTTTTTACCGGAGTTTGACACTTTGACATTTTCTAGACATCTCTTTCACAAAAAACCGTACTTTCTGATCTTTTATTCATTGTCGTGTCAACTCTACGATTCCGACTTCGAAATGAACTGAAACTGATTGCATTGGATCGAAATACTTAATGACTTTTTATAGGGTTCAACTTTTTCACCTCTACAGATAAACAAACATCACTAGATTGGTACAGAAATTTCATTCAATAATTAAACACGGTTCCGAAAAACGTACTTTAAGTGTTTTGAATGAAATTAGATTCCTTACAGAAGTTCAAAACCCCCTGAAAGCGTATCCCACCCCGGCAAAATTGAGTAGAAATTTAAAATGCTGCAAATTGTTACCCATATAAAAATTTTACCTACTTTTATTTTATTAGAAAGCTCATCAGTTGTAGGTCTATAGATAATTATTAAAAGGTGTCAGTGGTACATAGACACGAACAACTACATAGACAAAGGAACATACCTACATGAAGAAAATTATTTAAATGGAATGAAAATCCAGTTCTGTCTGCTAACACAAGTTATAAGAAATTCGATTTCTTGAAAGTGGAATTCCATCGGAAGTTCACACGCATTTTGACTTTACTTATCTTGCCTATGATATGTCTCGTAGAGGGCGGACAGATGAACGTACAGCGATACCGGGGTATCATCCGATTTGTCGAAATACATTATATCTAGATGAATAAAATTTACCAAAGAACAAAACCATCCTTATTTCGGAATATTTCGAGATTCTGATTTTTTACCGAACCCTTATCAGACAAGTGTAAGAAAATCGATTTCTTGAAAGTGGAATTCCATTGAAAGTTTGACGTTCACACGCATTTTGACGTTATTTTCTCTTGCCTATGCTTTTCTTGTGCTTTTTTCTATGGTCAGCTTTTTCGACCATTGCGCATCCTGGCGGAGCATTTTTAAACTCACTTGGGAAAATGAGAACACGTTCTAATTTTTACCTCAACGCGAAAAATGCTAAAACGTAACCCTTGGGAAGGTAACGATTCGATGAAAAAAAACCCTAATAACCCTAACCTGACAGACTTAATAAAACTGCATTCCTCCAGAATGCGCTGTTTTTGCACTTATTCCTCTTCAACATTCATAGCTAACCTTGGAAAAAAGCATTTTGAATTCTTCACGTTCGAGCATTAAAAGTGCAAGAAAAAAGCTGAAAAAATGCAAGTGCGATACGGCCTTTAGGGAAAGTGGACAAATGAACGTAGAGCCATCCAGGGGTTATCATCCGATTCGTCGAGATACATTATATCTATATAAATAAAATTTACCAAAGAACAAAACCATCCAGGGGGTATCATCCGATTCGTCGAAATACATTATATCTATATAAATAAAATTTACCAAAGAACAAAACCATCCTTATTTCGGAATATTTCGAGATTCTGATTTTTTTTCGAACCCTTATCAGACAACTAAAAATACCCTGTAAGATGGAACAGTAAACTATTACAAGGAAAAGTGACAGTGGCAGTTCGATGTTTCTCCGTTCTGTTGAGAATGTTGATCCTATTGGAATTTATAAGTTCTTGGGTTTTGTAAGTGGTAAAACTTATCTCAGGTTTATATTTATGTATTTATTTTTGTAAATATTCAAAATTAAATTTTGCTACAATGTATCAAGATCGTGATGGTAATATTACTTTTTTCTTCATAGCTTAGGTATAATGTTTCACTACCTAACTTATATCTATCATGCACACCCCACCGGGGTTAATTTAACAACTTATATCTATAATGCACTTCCTTTGTCCAGATATAACATGGGCTACCTAGACAGACTGGCGCTCCACAAATGATTACAATTATTATTTAGTTGATGATTGGTCAGCAACATGTAATAAATGTGTGGCTTTATATTGCACAAGATGAAGTAAGAACTGCGTTGAGCATTGGACCGTTTTTTGTGTGTTATTTAAAAGGTCTCTGGAGCCGGTCTGCTTATAACAAAAAGAAAGACTTGCTGCATCGCGTACCAAGTTGTTTATTTATGATGATCGTTAGTAGGCAGGTAGTTAATAGCCGTTTGGAATGAGGTGTGATTGCATTATCTGGCAGATATGCAAATCCCGCTGTCCGATAAACCTTTCCACCAAATTCCTCCTGCGGTTTTTTCCTTTTTCATTCCACTGCCACTTGTGACCAGGCGGAATGCCGGCGAGCTTGTTTATTCCTGTTCACCACCCGATCCTCTGTATACTGTACAGTGGTTGGATATAAGAAAATTCCTTAGGCGACTCTTGCTGGGTTATCCCTTCCTTTCATCCTTAGTTCCATATTAGTAATTCCAAAAGGAACAAAAAGATAGCGCGCGAGAAACGAAGACATCAAGATCAGATTAAAGGCCCTCACATTCAAAGTTTCCCATGGGCTTCTCTTGCTAAGACCTCGTCTAAACCCTGACCAATCGCGTCTTAGCCTTTCAAATTGGTTTATTATTTCAAATAATACTGGTGACTGATTTGAAAATTTTAGAAATTCAACTAGAAAGCATTAGATTTTGACAGATTACAACTCAATGAATCGAGGAGACCACCCGGGTAGCTGTGCGTTCCTCCGAGAGTGATATTGTTTCATTGTTCTTTATGCGAAGACTTGAAAATGTGACGCGAGCATAATATGTTATACATAGTTTTGCACATACGTTGGTGATTAGCTAATGGTAGATGATACTTGCATTATGCACATTTCTTCATGTGATCATCTAAAAAAATGCAAATTCAACAAGTAGGCAAGTTTAATCTAAACTGTTGTGGTTGCTTGCGATGAGGATTTGAATCTGACTCAAAATGCGGTGTTGGATTAATTGTGGATCATCCAAACTAATAAAGGCCGAATTTGACAATATCCCTATTTGGCCGGATTTGACAACACCGTAGTCTCCTACCCTAATAGTCGGTCATGAACCGTAGCTTGCCTACTCTAAGCGGTTTTACGAAGAAGCGTTACGCTAAGGAGTCCGTGAAGCTAATTTCTTTTTTTACTCAACCTATGGAGCTTAAATTTTAAATGGAGCTCCTTTGAGACATTTAGAATAGATTTTCAGTGCTCGTGGTCGCAATGATTGGTACGCTGAAGAAACTCAGCCTAATTTTTCTCTCAGACGACTTATAGTGCTGAAAACTGATGGGCTATCTAGTACAGAAATAATTTTGTGTTATAATATCCTGCGTTTCATCTACATATGTATTCCGTACGCTTTTCTCATTTGAGCCTCAAAACGACATACAGAAATTAACACCCATATTAGATCAATATAGGCAGTTTTTCATCCTGAAAATAAATGGAAAAAGCACCAATACCTACACCAGTATTGCCATTTAACCAAAAAATGTATTTGTTTTACCTTTATTTTTTTCTTTCCTGGGTGTCTTCTTGGATTTTGTATCGTTAGCGTATGCAATGTACATAGGTATGTCTTACAGATGCACACTTGGAAACCGTATAGGCCGTTGAGCCTGTTAACGGGCGCTGAGGATATAAATAATTTGTCATGTTTTACGTATTGGTATGCATTGTATAACATTGAGTTGTAAGACAACATCTAACATCATAGACAACATATAATACATATCAATACGTAAGATATGATAAGTTATTTAAATCCTCAGTCCCTGCAGCATCTTTCTATCATTAGCCAGTTTTATTCATAGTATTATTTATACGGCCCATGGTGTTTAACTAACCTTTGGCTGATGGAAACCATCGCTAATATTTATAAAATATATGAGTGAGATAAACATCCCGCGACATTTCTTTCGGTTCCCTCCTCGAATACCACCCGTTTACATCCAATTAGTAGGCAGAATGTTTGAAAAGTTTAGTTCCCATCACTCCCATATGCAGATTCCGAGCGGATGGCCCCACACGCTCCCGATTATAAATGATCCGTTTAAAAGATTAGTCCTTGAAATGATAATAATTTTTACCCCCTCACTTGAGATGCGTGCGGGAGAAATAATGTGAACTCCAACGGAAGAGACAAAGGATTAGCAGAGGTCCGGCAGTGAGGGTGAGCTTAGGAGATGATGAATCACCTACATGGATATATTCTGGAGCTCGACCCTGCACCTTCAAGCACATTCTTCATCCAGTTAATTTCAAGTTAAATCCCCCGATTTCTTCAGGTTTTAACGTAGAATACGTTACCGTTACCCTACGATCCGAGAAGCTAATTTCTATGCTATTCTACCGATGGAGCTCATTTCTTTTTTAATTAACCTTTGAAATAAAATGTGAAATAGAGAACCCGTCTATGGAGCAGGAGTTTCAAGGAGTTTCACATTTTATACTGAAAATTTACTGTGGGTGGAGAGAATCAAGGGGGGGGGGGGGGGGGGTCTTGATATTTTTGTTTTGCTTCCGAGTCTGCAAGGTAGCGGAATCTTTGTTTCCACTTTCGAAATGAAAACGATTTTTGTACTCCAAAATCAAAATTTCTACTAGCATTTCATGCCCTCCTGAACAAATTTGGTTCCGTACCTGTCTGTCCGTCCGTCTGTCTGTCCACATTTCCTTGCCACAGCCATAACTTCCAAAATTTCGATTTGATTTCAATGAAATTTTCAGGAATAGTGTTGGTTTAGCCCTAGATGGTACCCTACCAGTTTCATCATGATTGAATCAGCGGTACACTCTGCGCATGCGTGAACATAATTTTCTTGTGAGTCATAAGTCCGTCAATGTTGAACAAATTTTAGTTAGGTTTTCAGGGATGATGCGGGGAAGGTCCCTTAATGCATGCATTACTTACCGATGTTCTTTTTACAGTTCTTCAGCCAGAGATGGCCGTTGAGTTGAATGAGTAAATATAGTAGTTTCTATATATATTATTTTTGTGACAGATATTATTTTGTCCACAAACGACTACATATTTTTGGTTCTTAATCATTGTATTTTATTCTCACTCTCACTCTCACTCTCACTCTCACTCTCTCTCACACTCACTCTCACACTCACACTCACACTCACACTCACACTCACACTCACACTCACTGTTCAGGCAAATTGAAAGTAGGTAGGAGATAGATAAGAGCAGTTGTCCTATCTATGCGGTTTTTTTTTATTTCTATTTTGATCCTCTATTTTTTACGTGGCATCTCCCGACCTTTCGCCGGCGATCCGCAGAGTCCAGGATTCAACTTTTTATCAGCGCCGCCTTGTTGGATTGCTTTCTGCCTCGAAGTCGTCAGTCTTCGCCGGGCGCCCGCTAAGCGATCATTTGTCCTTACTGTTTTCATCACCAAATCAGTGGCTCCATATCCCTGATTTTGGGATTGCTTTTTCACTTCAGTTATATAGTGAATCAGCTCTGGTAACAGATTTTTCTATACCAGAAACTTCTCGTTGAAGTACGGTATTCCAGTATTGGAATATATCGGTAACATCCGGACGGTTCAGCTCGCCAGAAAACGCTGCAACCGTCGCGTTGGAAGCGGCCATTTCAAGCGAGGCGGATTGCTGAAGATCACAAGGAGCACCCCCTGGAAGTAACTACCGGACAGTCAAGGTCGGATCGATCCATATTTATTTAATATAGGTATTTTATTTTATACAAGAAGGACATTCAATCAAACAAATTTATTTTAATATCGATTTTGCCCAAGGAGCTCCTTACCACGTGTAATTTCTTTATAGAATTATACTTTTTGTTCATTATTTGATTCTTAACTTTGGTTTATTATTTTTTTATCAATCACCTTCCCGTATTTCGAATTCATTGTGTTAGGTATTTTATTTATTGAATTACCTGAACACTTATTTTAGATGTTTAACAAAACATAATTTTGGTAGCAGAGCGTCGTTTTGCATCGCTACGGGTGGTAATTGGATTAAATACTAAACCGCAAGACACTGCATTGCGGGTCTTTGCCTAACTATACTTTACGAACCATTCTCTTCGGCTGAAAAACATTTTTTTTCTTCCTTTTTTTTTCATTCTACGAATTTTCGTATTATATTCTGTTCATGCTGTATTGAACCCTTTTTACTTATTATAACTACGAGTACGTTTTCTTATATTTCTTGTACAGCCGAAAATCTAGTAGGCATATTTCCATATTTTTAAAATTGTAATTTTGTATCTTCCCGCTCCTTAAAATTCCAAAAATTGTCCATTCCCTGAAACCGTTGTCCCATTTAATCCTTTACTACAATATCACTAATTATGGCTGGAGATGACATTCCACCTGGGGGTGAGCGTACTACTTTTCAACGGAAAACTGATGGAATGAGAAAGGTGCTTAAAAATGCGGGAATCGAAATCCAGTACATACACGATATGGCAAAAAGGGTGATGAATGATACCAGTACTCTCCCGGAATTTAGGGCCATGTTTAATTCTCTATCCCGATATTTGCAAAGATATGAATCGATTTGGGATGATTTAGTGCAAATATACGAAGATGAGGACAAAGGGGATGAGTTTCCATCGCCTAATGATGCGAAACAGCGCAAAACCGTACGCAGTCTTTTTTATGAAATCAATACCATAAATGAAAAAATAAATTTGGAATCCGAAAGATCTGCGATTCAACAACCAAGCAATATTACCATTAGTGAGCCCAAATCTTCCTCACATCTCCCAAAAATAAACTTACCTCATTTTGATGGCTGTAAAATAACCGATTGGCCAAAATATCGAGACACTTTTCGTTCCCTAGTTCATGAGGACGATACGATTTCCCGAACTCGAAAATTTCATTATCTAGTGACGTCACTCAGTGGAATAGCCTATTCGGTCATCAGTGAACTCAAGGTAGAGGACGCGAACTACGAACTCGCGTGGAAGGCTCTTCTTGATACTTTCGATAAGAAAAGAGTTCTTGCGGCAACATATTTAAATAATATCTTGTCATTTAAGCCAATACAGGGCAAACCAACGCCTGATGGTTTTCAGCAGTTTTTGTCCAAAATTTCGGACAGCGTATCGGCATTCAAACTGTTGAACATTACCCAACCCCTTGAATTCGTCCTTTTTCATATGTCAATCAAGTGCCTAGATCCTTTAACTCGCGAACAATTTGAAATAATGCACAAGGATGTCGAGTTTCCAACTATGGATGATTTGACGAAATATGTTCGTGAGCGGAGCCTAGCTTTACAGTTAGCTGGAACCACCACTCTTGGTGATTCGAACTCTATATCGGATAAAACCCACCAACCTAACAGATTAAAGTTTTACAATTCCAAATCTAAATCGCAGGTAAAGCCTACATTATTTTCTTCCGAAAGATCAGGATCTTCGTCGTCTAAGCAACAATCCGTGGAGCCTCCATGCGTGATTTGTGGATGCCAACATAATTTGATTAATTGTTTAAAATTTCATTCAATGTCCGCTAAACAACGATTAGATTCCTTAACAAAATGGAAAGGCTGTAAAAATTGCCTATCGAGTGCTCACAATACTCACAAGTGTTCCTCAAAATGGAGTTGTCGCTTTTGTCACCACCGGCATAACTCTATGCTTCATATCCCCACTTCTCAACAATCGAACGACAATCTATCCGCCAATCCACTCCCACAGAGGTCAAGCGTGAATTCAGAAACATCTAAACCAATCCCACCAGCATTGAGCTCTACATCTCAATCCGAAATTCAAGTTTTACTTGGCACTGCAGTGGTGGAAATTCAGGACTCGCGCGGAAATTTCCATGCGATCAGATGCGTGATAGATTCAGGGAGCCATTTCTCATTTATTACCCAGAGATGCGCCCAAAAATTGGGCATTTCTTTGGCTCGGTGCAGCAAGAAAATAAGTGGGATCGGCCAAACGCTTTTCGAAGGCATTAAAGGGCAATTGACGTGCAATCTGCGCCCTTTGAAGCGAGTTAGCCCTCAACTAAACCTCAATGCTTTGGTAGTCAATAATATTACCAGTTACTTACCCACTGTTTCGGTTCCGAGCCACATCGCTCAACATTATTCCAAATTCGACCTAGCGGATCCTAAATTCTTCGAACCAGCATCCGTTGACCTTCTTCTAGGGGGTGATATGTTTAGCGAAATTTGGATAGGTGCTCCTATTTTTGTGGGCGAAAATTTACCCAAAGTCTTCAATTCAGTATTCGGCATGATCGTTATTGGAAAATACGAGCATGTTGACAATTCCAATTTATACAATTCGAACGCATCGTTATTTGTTACTCAAGAACCTGACTGCTTAACCAATGAACTTAGTCGATTTTGGGATATTGAGGAGCCAGTAGCGTCACACACCCTTATTTTATCCGATGAAGAACGTAAGTGTGAGGAGCATTTCAGCTCTACTCACTATAGAATTGATAACGGTCGTTATGTGGTGAAGCTCCCTTTCATTGATCAACCTCCCGATTCCTCAAATTCACAGTACATTGCTATGAAGCGTTTCAAAATTCTTGAAAATAAACTTGAGAGAAATGAAGATTTGAAAATAAAATAAATTGCATTCATGTCGGAGTATTTGACAATAGGTCACATGACTGCTACGAATTCTATTTCAAGGTTTGTTATTCCTCATCACGGAATATCCAAGGTCGATCGAGGAGAGGTCAAATTGCGAGTCGTCTTTGACGCTTCAGTCGAAACGTCTGGCTCACTGAATAGCTGAATAATAGCCTTCACGTTGGTCCAAAGTTACAGAATGATATAAGGAACACATTCTCAACTTTCGTCGTCACCCGGTAGTATTTGTGACAGATATCGTTAAGATGTGTCGTCAAATATTAATTGATAACGAGGACCGAACCTTTCAACATGTTTACTGGCGTAATGACTCATCTCAACCTATTCAGAAATTTGAACTAAACACTCTTAGCTATGGATTGTCCTGTGCACCCTATCTCGCGCTCAGAGTTATTCGACAATTGTGTATAGATGAAGGTCATAGGTTTCCTAAGGCCGCCGAAGTTCTACTTCACGATTCATATATCGACGATATCGCTTCTGGTGGATCGTCCATGGAAGAGGCTCTAGACCTCCAAACCCAATTGATAAATTTGTTAAATCTTGGTGGGTTTCAGTTAAGTAAATGGGCATCAAATAGACTTGAATTGTTATATAATATTTCCGCCGATCTCAACAATGATACTTCGATTTCACTTTCTGAAAAGGATGATAATAATTTGAAAATCCTTGGACTCCAATGGGACACTAAATGTGATAGTTTCACATACGTTATTGTGCCTCCAACAATTAAATACACAAAACGATCGATTCTTTCAACGGTCGCAAAAATCTATGATCCGATTGGTTTTCTTTCTCCAGCTGTTATTCAGATGAAGTCAATAATACAAGATTTATGGAAAGAAAACTTGGATTGGGATCAAACCATACCCTCAGGTATAGCCGAAAAGTGGAAATGCTTAGTAGACGAGCTGCCAAATCTATCTAAAGTGAAAATTCCTCGCTTTATTGGAATCCTATTGCAATATAGAATCGTAGGATTCGCCGATGCATCGATTACAGCATATTGTGCTGCTATTTATCTCCAATGCTTCACTTCTGCGGGAATTCATTCACATCTGGTTATAGCGAAAACAAAGCTGGCTCCCGTCAAACAAATATCCATTCCACGTTTGGAACTATGTGCAGCCTTATTATTGTCAAGATTGTATGAATCAATTTCACAATTTTTAGCAAGTTTATCGGGCGATAGTTTACCAGCTCGGTTCTTCTCTGATTCTTCTATAGTCTTAGGTTGGATTCATACACCCTCATATAGACTTAAGACATTCGTCAGTAATAGAATCACGGAGATAAATCAACTTACCCCTGCGTCATCATGGCGTCATGTTGTATCACAAATGAATCCAGCGGATTGTGGGTCGGGAGGACTCTTAGCACACCAGCTCGTCAACTTCGAGTTATGGTGGACTGGCCCTCCCTGGTTGTGTTTACCGGAAGAGGAATGGCCATCTTCCCGATTTGATATTCCGACAGAACTCCCTGAATTATCTAACAAAGGGGTATCCCTCACCACTTCTGTTAATCATGCTCACTTCATTAAATGGATATCACGATTCTCGTCATATTTGAAACTTCTCCGGGCGATAGCATGGATGAAACGTCAAGTACAGAACGTGAAAAAATCAAAAATTGGGTGTTCAGATAAAACCAGTCATTTCACTGTTCCTGAGCTCAATGAAGCGTTGACGGTTTGCATCAAACAAACTCAGCTTTACTATTTCTTCGATGGTGATCTAAAATTTGCTGAACGTGCCATTTCCAAATTTTCAAAGCTCCATCCATTCTTTGACAAGGGTGGAATTTTACGCGTTGGTGGGCGGCTCCGCCACTCGAACTTAAATTGGGATCACAAACATCCCATTCTTCTTCCAGCCGATGCTCATCTCACTCGAATCGTGATAGACCACTACCATCACCTATACCTCCATCCTGGGCCAAACGCCCTACAGGCTTTGATTCAGATGAAGTTCTGGGTGCCATCTTTAAGAAGAGTGATTCGTCAAAGGAACTTTTACTGCCTAAAGTGTTATAAGGCCAGGGCCAAAGGATTGACTCCGATCATGGGTGACCTTCCCCCCTGTAGACTTCAAGGTGGGCGGGCATTTTTGAACGTTGGAGTGGATTTCGCTGGTCCGTTTATCATTCGAGACTCATTACGACGTAAGGCTCAACAGTCCAAGGCATACTTATGCTTATTCGTGTGTATGGCCAGCAAAGCTCTCCATCTAGAGGTGGTTAGCAGCCTGACGACAGAAGCCTTCCTGGCCACCTTGTCGCGTTTCATTGCGCGGAGAGGATTACCATCTGAAATATTTTCTGACTGTGGGACAAACTTCGTCGGAGCATCTCATAAAATTCGGGAATGTTTCGAGTGGTTTAACGAATCTTCCACAACTGATGCAATCGACCAATTTTCTACTAATCGGGGAATTCAATGGAATTTCAATCCTCCCCACACTCCTCATTTTGGGGGTTTATGGGAAGCGGGCGTCAAGTCGTCCAAAAGCTTGCTCCATCGAATTGCTGGTGATTCCATTCTCACCTTCGAGGAGATTACAACGGTTTTTGCGAAGATAGAAGCCATACTTAATTCGAGGCCTCTTTGTCCCCTCTCAAACAGCCCTGAAGAGAGTGATTTCTTGTCCCCCGGGCATTTTCCTTGTTGGTAGACCGCTTGTTGCGATTCCTCAACCGTCTCTCGAACAAGTTCGCGACAATCTCCTGTCTAGATGGCAGCTGGTAAAGAAGATCGAGGATTCATTTTGGAGCAGATGGCGTCGAGAATATCTCTCAGTTCTTCAGGCAAGGGTCAAGTGGCATCGGCCTTCAACAAATCTTGAGGTAGGGGATCTAGTGCTGATCAAAGGAGACACCAATGTGCTGCAGTGGCCTCTTGCTCGAGTGACACAAGTACACCCTGGGCGAGACAACGTTGTACGCGTGGCTACAGTAAGGACCCCAACCACATCGTATAAACGTCCAGCCACAAAACTTGTTCCTCTCCTACCCTTGAAATCTTCTCCCTTCCCAATGACTCAATAAATTTGTTCACAAATTTGGTGGGCGGATGTTCAGGCAAATTGAAAGTAGGTAGGAGATAGATAAGAGCAGTTGTCCTATCTATGCGGTTTTTTTTTTTATTTCTATTTTGATCCTCTATTTTTTACGTGGCATCTCCCGACCTTTCGCCAACGATCCTCAGAGTCCAGGATTCAACTTTTTATCAGCGCCGCCGTGTTCGATTGCTTTATGCCTCGAAGTCGTCAGTCTTCGCCGGGCGCCCGCTAAGCGATCATTTGTCCTTACTGTTTTCATCACCAAATCAGTGGCTCCATATCCCTGATTTTGGGATTGCTTTTTCACTTCAGTTATATAGTGAATCAGCTCTGGTAACAGATTTTTCTATACCAGAAACTTCTCGTTGAAGTACGGTATTCCAGTATTGGAATATATCGGTAACATCCGGACGGTTCAGCTCGCCAGAAAACGCTGCAACCGTCGCGTTGGAAGCGGCCATTTCAAGCGAGGCGGATTGCTGAAGATCACAAGGAGCACCCCCTGGAAGTAACTACCGGACAGTCAAGGTCGGATCGATCCATATTTATTTAATATAGGTATTTTATTTTATACAAGAAGGACATTCAATCAAACAAATTTATTTTAATATCGATTTTGCCAAGGAGCTCCTTACCACGTGTAATTTCTTTATAGAATTATACTTTTTGTTCATTATTTGATTCTTAACTTTGGTTTATTATTTTTTTATCAATCACCTTCCCGTATTTCGAATTCATTGTGTTAGGTATTTTATTTATTGAATTACCTGAACACTTATTTTATATGTTTAACAAAACAATATATTATTTTGTCCACAAACGACTACACATTTTTGTTTCCTAATCATTGTATTTTATTTTTCCAGGTGAGTACCTACCGCTGTCATATCGGTCGAAAATGCAGTTTGGTAAAGTGAAGCACACATTTTGTTGAGATTCACTCTAACTATCCGTTTAGCAATAGGAGAATTAAGGAAACTATGGATAATTACCTTTCTTAAATTATAATATATCCCACGTACCTACACTATATTATTGTGCATTGTATGTTAGTATTGAAAAATAAATGTAGGTCATAATTTGCTACTCAGAATCTAATAAAATTGATCTAAAAACATCATCTTTGCCAACTATTATTGGCTTCGAAATCCATTTTGTTTTTTGAGTAAAGAATAAAGAAAGAATGCGAGACTCCTTATTTGTATGATTTCTCTCTCGCTCACTCTCTAAGTGCTATAGCGAGATGAAATACATCATACCGATTGATGCCTTCTTCTTTTTACCCATTTTCTGCTCGTTTCTGTAGCAAATGTTTGTTTAAGAATTCGTAAAACTTCTCATGAGAGAAAAAAACATTTCAGCAGGGTTTAGGTTATATCATGAAGCAGTGAGGTTCTACTGTTAACTTGATAGGCATTATCCTTTCTTATTCTAAAAAAGTGGCCCATGGAAACAACCTCAGCGAGTTGATTCTTGAAATTAAATGACAATTCGGTGGAATTTCCTGTGTTTGTGATGCTACGATATATGTTTGGCGCTGCGCCAAGAATGTTGAGATGACGAATTCAATATTTTTCCTAACCGCTCACAAATAATGCAACTGAAATTCAGCATCAGATTTCCCTATGCTGTACCTCCGCCAAGGTTTAAAAACAGTTCATACAATTTACAGCTCCATCCGTTTACGTTAACAGGTTCTTATGTGCAACGTTCGTTTCCACCACTGTCAATTCCGATTATGGCTTCTGTTGGAAATTTACATTGGTATCCTCACTATTCCTTGATTTCCGATCAATGTAACCTTTTATCGACATTGAAATAACTAAATAAGAATATTACTAATTTTAAATTGAGAAATTATCATCTCATAAGCATAACCTTCTTCATCAGGTAGGTAGGGCCGTCCCTAGCTTATAATTAGAGCATTTAAAGTTGAGTTGATTTGCATCGAGTAAGAGTTTGTTTATGTAGCGATCTTTGACTTACGATTGTTGATTGGTTTTCGTTAGAGTCAATTTTATTTAAAAAAGAGCATGTTAGGTGAGTTGTGCGAATCAGTATTAATTAATGAAAAACATAGCAAAGAAAAAAACGCAATTATATGAAAAACTCCTCATTATTTCTTTTTAGTGGTCCAAGCTTACTTTATTAACTCAAAAGTCTGGGAAACTCATCATACCACTACCTTAGTGTAGGAAAAAGCTCCTGACCCTCATGATGAGCACTTTAAAGGTAATAACATCGAAAAATTACTTTTGTGGGAGTCATTCTCTAATGTGGAACCTCTTGATGCCAATAGTTCTCCTAATGCTTCCGTCTCTATTACTTACTTACGTACTCTGTGCCTGGAGGTCTCATTGGTTGGGTCATTTCTATTTTTTTTTTTTGTTCCCATAGCATGAGAGTTGACGAACATTCTTCTCTCACGCCTATCCGATTGTCACCGCTCGACCTTAAATCTTACTTTCCCTCGTCACCTTGATTACGTTTGACGCTTTTAGCACTTTTTCGATCCCTCTTAGACTTTTACGATTGCCTCTTCTTCTCTAATCATGCTTTATTAGCCCGATAAATAATTGGACTCGCTTATAAATCACACAAGTCCATGAAGAGGCTTGGAAAGGATTACAAAATGGTCCATTATTTTCCGTAAAGAGCGCTTAAGGTACGTGGTTTTCATGGTAATTTTAGTGTAGTTTTCTTTATCTCTTTTTATTACCTAGCGTTCTACGTATAGGAAAGTCACCGTTTACGAACTTGGTGATCCAGCAATAGCTGGAATCGTGAGGTACTGGAGGATAAGGTGGGAACAGCGGTCCGCTTATTTACCTAAAAAGAAAATATTTTCATGTTTTGTAATTATATAATAAGCGAATAACGGAAAATCAGAGGAAAATAGTTGGTTGAAACCAGCGATTGAGTTCGGATCTGTTGTAACCGGTTATTATTGTTCTAACATTTAGAAACTAAATTATAAGACTGTTGTGTAGTACTTACATAGTCGTACTTTTTCACTCTCCTGATTATCCATAAACTATAAATTACCGTTATCAAAATATCTAGGATTTGAGAGAGGACTAGGAAAATAGGTACCTTATTATAGAGCTGAATATAGTAATGAATAGGTTGATATACGGCACTGGTACTGAAGGATTACATTTGGTACACGGAAGGTTACTTTTGATTTGGAAAAGGATTCATTTGACTTGGAAAAGGTTTCATGTAGTCTGCAAAAGGATTCATTTGGTTTGAAAAAGGTTTCACTTGACTTGGAAATGCTATATATTATGTTACTGTACATTATGAAATTTGAGGTCATTGAGTGAAAAGAAATTTTTAACTACAACTTTTATGGGAAAAAACTAGTTCTAGATAATATTTTGTAAGGCAATTTTTTATTTTTTATTTTGTTTTATAAATTTTATTTATTTATTTATTTATTATTATTATTATTTTTTTTTTTTTTTTTGCTATTTTTTGTAGTTTTTACTGATTTCTCAGAAAATTGATGAAATGAGGAACTTTCTTGTGTTGGAATTTCTCACTTTTGACCTCAGATTCGGATTTGGCGCACTTGAAAACCCCTTGTACTAGTTTGACTAATAAACGGATAGGAAGATCACGCGTGAAATAATGCAAGAGAGCTGAGGGTTCACCTAGGCGGGCGGGGGCTGTGACGTCATTGTGCAAATGAATTTCAAGTATTACTGGTCAGATAGCCATCATGTAGCACCTTTTTGGAAAGCTCCCACCACGATCTTTCTATGGAGCAAAAAAATAAACATGAAAATTCCCTATTTAAGTACATAGGTACATATTTCAGGATACTTTTGTGCAAAAAAATGTTTAATGACCTAGTTCATTGTCGATAAACACTGTGGAAATTTAGCTTTCCACTAGGATTTGCGTACACTCAGCCAGACAGACGTGGAACAAAAGTTGTTCAGAATGGTCTAAAACGTACGTAAAATGCGAATGACAATTTTGATTTCGGAAACAAACAATTTTTCGTCTACCGATTTGATAACAATGCTACAGGTCACCAACATGTAAACTCGGAAGCGAAAATAGTAAATCTCACAATCTATAAAAAATGTTATATTATCCTGAAAATATGTTATATTATCATTAATCGATTAGCCTTAACCCCATCCTGCATTGATTTGAGAGACCAACCTTTTCATTGGCTACCACCCGCCGCAGGATGTTTCTTGTTCAAAATGATAACATACAGTTCAAGGGCACAATGTTGAGGGAGTCGTTGGCCCCAGCCCTTCCGAAGGGCCCGGTGTGTTTGTATTTGTACTAGATAGTGTGTCAGTGAGTGTGTTTCTACCAACCTGGGGACGAAGAGATAGGACCGCAAGGCTCCGCGCATCCGGATGAAAAGTGGATAAAAACGAGAGGGGAACGCTGACTCTAGCCGTCATCTTGTCTACACTAGAGCCTGAGAGATTTTTATTGGTGGGGTCATAAAAAGAGGAGAATAAGCATAATTCACTTTATTGGGTTAACATCAAGATTTCTTCATATTTAATTTATGTACAATCTGACTCTCTGCTTTACGTACAAGACCAATCTCGTCGGAAAACTGTCGGATAGAGTTCCGATGACACTGAAAAAAATCGTGGCTCCTAAAAGAGTATTTCTCTCACTTTATTGAAATGGATGAAGACTAAAACCCCTCCGTTATTGTATGTATACACGACGGTATGCCTCAGGTTAGAAGATGCTGCGCCCTTGTCACAAGTGGATGAGAATTGAGATCAGAATATCCCAAGATAAAAGAGCAATCAACGGATAAAAGCATTACCATAAAAGTAAAATATAAATGTTATGTTTAATGTTGTAAATTATGTACCTTCGCTGCACATATATGTACAGCATTACTTATGATGTCTGATATTGTTGTTCGTATTCGTTCACGAGATGCTCTTTCTTGTTTTGCTGATAATGCTGCCTCCGTTCTTCACTTGCTAGACATCATTGGAGCAGGATCGATACGATATGGCGAACAATACGAGACAGAGTAGATGTTCCAAATATGATATGAGCGTGATCGGAAAATCTTTTCATGTTGTAATAAAATTTATTTTCCTGATCCCCAACCATATGAATAATATAATCACAGGCAGTTCTTTGATCATGTTTGGGATAGTACATGTACATTCGATAGTATCGTACATTTCCACCCGCGTACATTTGAGCTAATTGTCGAGATGGATTCATTTGTCAAAGCCCGTCCCATCATCGCGCCCCTGCCGTCATCTCGCTCACCAGTCGACCCTCCGTGCGTTCCACGGTAATTACAGCAATATCCACACTTTATCCCTAATGAATATTCACCTCCCGGGTAGAGACAGTAGAATGCGGTGGGGGCCGACGGAGTTGAGTGACGGGAGAGGCGTTATTAAGAGGCTGTCTGCGGTATCAGGAATTATGACGGCGAAGCTGAAGGAAGGGGGATCACGCATGTCTGTAATACTTCCCTCTTCACACGTACGGCGCTTGACTTGGCCCACCTACCTTCTTCAATAACCCTCTAGCTCTGTTTACTAATACTCAGTTCTATAAGAGAAGGTTTTACGTTGTGGGTTTCATTATGTTACAGTTGTTATTAAACCTGATGAATTAAGGAAATCAATACATCGGTACCTAGGTATTAGACGATGTTTTCGTAATTTCATTGTTAAATCACTGAAAGGATATCCTACATGTTAGAAGAGAAGTGAAAGAAGAATAACTGATGCCCACTTTTTTTAAATTTTTATGTTTTTATGACGTTTATTAAGAAACAACATTGTGCTAAGCACTCTCATTGTGTGAACATGCAATATGTCTACTAGCACGCTGAGCGTGATTCACATGTAGTTAGGAACCTAGGTATAAGACCAATGTCTTATCCTAGTGAAGTCTGAATTTTGGAATAGTGGAAATGAAGTGTTAAGGAACTATGAGAATGTCAATGTTATGAAAGTACGTGGATCGGAACTGTTTGGATGTTGAGTTGTTGATGTTTAGTTGAAACCATTCACAAAGTCACCATGGTGTTTTCTCTTCAAACGACGTTTGAGGCGAGGGAGTGGACGTTGATTCGGTATCATGTTGATGAGGTCGTTGGGATGGGATGAGGTTCTTTGGTGCATTGAGTAGTGGGCCGCAATGAGGGAATCGTTTACAGTGGGAATGTTCAGGTCTTTGTGTAGTTCATCGTTACGTACATACCAGGTAGGGTTCACAATTAATCTCAGTATACGATTTTGCAGCACTTGGATTTTGTTAATCTAAGTAGCACTCGCTGATATCCACAGGCCACTGCCATACAGCCAGATCGGGCGTATAAGCGTTTTATACAGTATTCTTATAAATAGTATAGATTAGCTTTAGGTGCAAAAGGAGCTTAGGGTGGCTGAGAAGAGGTTTTAGTTGAGAAAGTCTGTTCCTGATTTTAATTTGGAGGGTTGTTGATGCCAAATTACTTTTTGATCCAAAGATCCTAGATATGTCACTTTGTTCTGAGTTGCAATAGTGGTTCCGTTTATTGTAATGTTTGGAACGGATAAATTTTTCTTATAGGTCGGTAACTTTTTTCAGACTTCAGAGATTAGGTTGATAATACAAAATAATTTCAATTGAATCGCCTTTGAACCCCCCATTTTTTAATTTCCTTTCGACATCTTTCCTTCAAACCGTTTTCCCACAAGGATGAAATTCTGCTTAGATAAAGGGTTATATTTTTGAGTTTTGACCATATGAACCATCTATGTTTGAACTTGCTGTTTTAAATTATCTGTGCTCAGGATGTGAATAAAAAGTCGAATTAGATTAAACACATTTTCACTCGATTTTTATCCTGACGTTTGGTTTTCACAATCCATCTTCATGGTGCCATGAATAGGTATATAAACATGTTGCATCTCCCTAATTAAGCATCTGCGTTTTTTTTTTGTTCATGAATAGTTGTTCAAGTGTTTGACATCTTTCCACGTACTTAGATTGGCCAGTGGGATAACCAACGGTTCAACTCTTTTTTAATTTTAATTTTCGGCAAAAGACCCTGATTTCTTCTTTTTATACAGCCAAGAAGGTACCGACGTATATTGATTGAGGAAAAATTATAATGTTACAGTCAGTTTCAGTTTCAAATTTATATGATAAGAGCCGTAAGAGTGAGGAAGGTCAGAGTAAAGTTGCGAGAAGCGGTATTTTAACAGTTTTCCTAGAAGAACTTGGCTGTAACAACATCAGGAGTACCTAGTTCAAGTTGAAGTTTCAAGTTGATTCCATTTTTATGGTATAGAAGGAGCGGTGCCATATTACGCACTATTAGCTAGTACATTTACGGATAAATCCGTAGTTCTGGTAGCCTTGCACGACTGCTTCCTACGTGAAATCCTTGCTAGTGCGTTGACTCGGGCGCCTCCAGGGCAGACTCGGGGAAACTGGTGGGAGAATCTGGTTGGCCACCCTTCCACCGGGCTTTGTGACTCATTCCCCGTCTCGAGTCGACTTGATGATGGACCGTCCCACTCTGCCGTAATTACCATAATCCCCCTTTTATCTTTCCTGTTATAAGCGTCCGGAGTATCTTTAATGCCATGCTACGAGCTATCTCTGGCTAGGAGAAATCGTATCTATCTAGTCCATCCAGTGATCAACTGTCTAATGCAGAGGCAACGACTCGGGTTATTGCTACCAACCTGTCCAAGACCAACCTATCGTTTCATTGTAACCAGCAGAGACTTCGCACCTCAATAAAATGAGCGGTTGCGAAGGTTGACAATACCTACCTACAATTACTCCATTGTTCTGCGAGCTTATCAGTCAGTGTGCCAATCTTTTTTAATCAACGCTTTAATAGCCCTGTGGTTTATAAAAGCTTCCATCACCAATGCTGGTAATGTGAAGGAGTGAAGGTAGAGAACCAGCATCCAGTCTGGTTTGACTTGATGACTACATTAATTTCCGCTCTAATATGGCTCTCTGGTTTACCCTCTAAAGAAGCATCAGGTGTTGTATAAAAATTAGTAATGAGCGTTACCCATGGGTGTGAAAAAGGTATTTTAAATATTTTTAAATGGAAGAAGATTCCATACTAAGATGTTTGGCGTCAACTACACTCTCCTACGATGAGTAAATTTCTTTTTATCATTTTTCAAAGTTTTGCACACTGGTGACGTCAAAGCACCTCTCCCGCCTGGGCGGGACTCCCCTACCAACCAGTGTAACGTCATCAGTGTTATCTTTGAAAAATCATAGAAAGAAAACTACTCAACGTAGGAGAGTGCGGGTGGTGTTAACTTTCTTAGAATGAAACCTATTTTCATTTGAAAATATAAAATAAATACGTGGGTAACGCTCACTTCAACAAACATAAAATTGAAAATGTGTCGGCACACACTGAATGCAAATAGCACAATACAATTATCGCCGCGGAATTTATACCTTTCAATAATAAATCTTTATAATCGACCAAGAAAAAAATGTAATGGCCCCCGAGACTAATTTTTTTCTCAAGGGACCTACGGTAATAAAATTTGAAATGGAGCGCTTCTGAAACACATATTATATAATTACAAGGTATGGACGCGAACTGTTCAGATGAGAATAGAATATTACAAGATGCAGAGTTTCACTTATCGGCTGAAGGTCCTCTGAGGCTGAGTTATTCTCTAATCCATCTACGGCGAACTCTGTCGCGAGTCGCGAATCACCTTTAGATATAGTACTAGACATCGGGTTTAATAATTGTAGACCAGTGATCTGCGTACGAAGGGTATCTGATACAGAAATAATAAACCTTTGTGTAATGATTTCCCCTGTACCGCGTTTAAATATGCAGCCCACTCAGTCAGTGGAGACGAACATGAGTACAAGTAGAATGAAGCGTTCACATTCGGCTCTTCATTATCACCAGTTCAAATTTTATCACTTTAAAATTCAAAACCTGTTCTTGACATCCTGGAGAAAGTGAAGAATTCATCTAAGTGAAGAACATTTCCTTATTGCTTTTGTGGTGTTTACAAAAATATTGTTGAATGGATTAGGAATGGGATTTATGCTGAAATGTTTTGGTATAGGTCATCTTCCGATAAATGTTCAATAGTTGGGTAATTTTTTAGAGGAAAGTTTCTCAGTGATCGGGAGTTACAATGTTTACTAACATCACTTACCATGTAGCATAACATACCTCCTACTTTATTTATAAAACGAATTTCACAGGCATGCATGCTTACAATATTCTGTTGAGATGACAGCATCCACCAGTTCCTTTTGAGACAACGTCTTCTATATTATAGTGTGGTAGATAGAGAATACTGATGGTCAGGAGATGAAATTGAGTCATGTGAGTGTGGGCTGTGTAAGAGAGTAGAGGGTGAGTTGAATGTAAACTCTTACTATATGCCTCTAATGTTATCATGGGGTTAGGATACTAAATAGGTACATCCCAGAGAACGTGAATAATCAACACTGAAGATGAGCCCTGCAGTACTTACAAATATGCAGCGATAACAACGAGAGAGTTAACTTTTTGCAAGTATATACGTATCCGGCTCCCATAAATATCGACCTAATATTGAAATTAGGTACACATATCTTAATCAAGCAGTCTGGGTGTGTATTGCCGGCTATAAAGGTGTAAGTAATGGGTGCAGTCTGATCATTCGTTTTGCTGCACGACAGGTATTGGGTCGAATAGTCCTGCCTCAGGGTTATCTCCCACGTGAGCAGAGCTCAGTACGGCGGAGGGTACAGAAGGGGCCTGTTCCCATGGGGCTCCGTCCAGATGATAAATCAATTGACAAACCCACATGGCCCCGGGATTGGTGAAAAATCATTAGCCAGTGTCACTCTTCATATCCGCCTACCATTCTCCGCTTCCGCCGCGCAGCCGCTTCTCTCTTCTTCGGGCTCCGATGGCTTTCATTTGAAAGTCCGATAATCTGTATTAGTTTCGAAATGTTAATTTTTGATTTATATAAATTGAATTAAGTGATTTGATACCCATGTGGCATCTCAAATTCAATTTAAACTTGTAGAACGTCCGCGAGTAAAGCATATAAAATGTTCTTCCAGATTTTGATTTTGGGGTCATAAGAACACAACTGATGTCAATTCAGAGAGAATAATGGGTACCACATATATATCCTGAATCTAAAATTCTCAAACATAGGTGTATTATAAGTGTGTGTGTGTGTCTGTGCTGTATCATGTGGTGCAGCAGTGTCGTCGGGCTCATGGTGGTCGCATTCTACGCCATGATGCGGTTGCCAAGCAGATAGTAGGTGCTCTGTCATCAAGCGGCTGGGATGTGGAATGGGAGAGACTATATCAAATGTTGAGCGACCGGGGTAAAAAGCCGGATATTGTTGCCACTAAGCCCAATGATAGATTGTACAAATGTGATTATGAAAACAAATAATAAACTTCGAAAAATATTTTTTGGTTTTTTAAGTTAGCGAGGAAGACTGCATGAGAAAAATATAATAAGATGTGAAGGTGAGTACTGGTGCAAAATATTAATGCGGCGTGACCACGTACCTATTTTAAGAATTCTACCAACTTTATGAATGCAAGGTGAGTTTTTCATACTCCTGTTATTCGGCTTTTACAGACGAGAAATTGGACTCACCGCGCCTTCCCCGAGATTTATGTTGCAGACAAAAGCCGCCGGCTTGAGTGTGAAAATTCCTGCAGGTCAATATACGTTGTCTTGGCAGAGGGTTGGTTGAACACGGAGGGAACATTTATTGATTAACAGTTTCCCCTTCCTCAGGGAAGGAAGTTTGGATTGGGTCCTGAGCGGCATCTTGCATCGCCCCTGGAGACGTTTTTTCGCCCCCAAGGATTTTACAGTTACTCGCATCACGGTAAAGTGAACGCCTTCCCCCTCTGCTGGTTTCAGGGGGGACCGTGTAATATGAAGCTCACATAGGTACCTGATGGTTGTACGTAGCACCTCGTCGTTGCCGTGGATACGTGCGGAAGTAAATGGGGAATGAAGGAAAGAATATGAGGTGTTTTACTCCAACGGGAAAGAGAGATTGGATGCTACTGAGCACGCACGAGCGCTGGGCAAGATGCTGCTGATGTTTGTATGGAACACGTAGCTTCCATTAGGTACGAAGATTTACAACAGAAAAATACTACAATCGAGGCTCTTACTCGCTTAGTGTTCAGCTAATACTGATTTTGAGTTTAACGGCTGTATGAAAACTGCTGCATTTAAACACTATTATAACCCCCCCTGCAGAGCTTTATGACAGGAATGTGGGTTATCTAATCTCATTCATACCTCCATAAAGAGTAACTCAAGTAATTTTCATAAATATTGCTTGAGCCTTTGGAGGAAAACGTACAGAATTACCTAAATCCAAATGTTTCCATCAATTCTGATTTTTTTTTTTTTTTTCTTTTTCTCCACTCATTACGATCCTTAAAATCACAACTATAAAAACTATTAAAAAAGTGACAGACAGATAGATAAACATACATGTATTTCCCAGATTTAAAAAATATATTTAGAGTTTTGTTCACGGCCATTTGGAATTTTCTTTATGACCCATGTTTTAGAGTTGCTCCAGAAGAAATTTATATTGGCCGATTACATAGGTAACTTTTTCTTAGCCTTTTGGGGCGTTGGAAAACTGAAATTAATATTTTATCCACAGATCTTCAACATGATCTTGAATCTCAAACCGCGTTTTAGACGCAGGAGTAAATTAATGCCCAGTTTACACATCTAGTTTCCACCGTTCATCCGGCGGCCAATCAAAAATCGGAACGCAAAATTTTGTAATCATTCACAAGTTGTTGACACGACGTTCGACCGATTGTTCCGAGCGACACGACATGCTTTTAATGACGACACTTTAACCAGGAAGAAACTTCTGGAGAACTTATTGAGAGCCTTTGGGCCAAGAGGCGAATGGAATGACGGGCTCCATCCTGATCAGCTGAGTCAGCTAAATTCTTTCCTGTTCACCCTAGAAAGTTGATATTGATAAGGAGCCTTTCTTGGACGACAAGATACGAATAAAATTACGGACCGTAACCTCATCATCTGAATGAGCTAAAATAATAGAAAATCAGATAATGAGAGCCATCAGATGATTAAAACATGTTCCATGATTTTGAATTTCCGGCGTTAGGCTCCAAGTGGTAGCAAAGGGGTGGGGTCTGGAGGTCAAAACCCATTGAAGCAAGGAGCACCTAGTTAATTTATTTATTTTTGATTTCAAGTATTGATTATAATTAACAACAGATAACCCTTAGAAACATCAACCTGATTTTTATCGTGTGAATTCAGGCGAAGCGACGGTTGAAACGCAGTTTTTTCGGACGAATTGATGAAGAAGGCTTATTATGTGAATTTGGCCAATAATTTTTGTGTAACAGTTTGTAGTTTTTTCTTTCGTTTAAAAAAAAATCAAACCTTTAAGTATTAATTTCTTAGTAATAATAATTTCTGTTATTAGGTGCGAGCGTTGCTTGAACGAAACACTCGATCGACACGCAAAACGCCTACGTGCTACGCGTAATTATCCAGGAATAACTATTTTTAAATCTATCACACGTCATAACCTTGATCGGTTGGGTCTATTTTTGACGAATGTTTTTGTCCTGTCTTGTCAGTTTGGTCCATTGCAAATGTTGCTATGCTATTTTCACGAAGATGCCCTACCACCTAACTTTGCATCTGCTTGAAGATTCTCAAATAGTTTACACATCGTTCTGCATTTAACTCACTTCAATGGTGTTGATTTAGATTCTTTACCTACTACTTTCTTCAAAGGCGGTCTCAGGGTTCTTTTACCTTTGGGGATTCTAACCTCCACCTTCAACTAAAGAGGATTTTAGGAATCAAAAGAACCCGTTTCGTAGAAGTGGTAGAGATCTCGTTACTTCATTTTTAATTACTCCATCACGCTCCTCTTCAACCAGTAATTACTCCACTGATGCACTTTTATGGCTTTGAATTTATGCTTTGTATAACTTTGAAATTAATATTACGCTCACCACTCGTTTCGACCCCGAATCTTTCAGTACATCAAGTTTTATTTTAAACTTATTATTTTCTTCGTAGTTTACCTACTGATGGAGTTATGGCACCTCACCTGCCCTCGCGAGAACTCTTCCTAGTGTATTTTCACTAGAGTAGGTAACAAAACTTTGAAAAAATCATAACCCAGATTGCTTATCGTAGATGAAAGCGATTGGTTTCATTGATTGAAATATACATCCACATTTACTGTAAGTAAACTGTACAGTTAATTATAATGCTCATTTCAGTTTTTGAAAATCGAATTGATTGAATTTTGAAATTAGCTAATTTTATTTTTTCATGCTTAGAGAACAAGTTTTATCTTGAAATACGTAATGATGCGTGGAGCAAAGGTACTATTGATCTGGCGAGATACATTACTTTGGGATCATCTAAGGCCAACCAACATGATACCTGAAAATATCATCGCACTCGGAAGAAAACTATGGATGTGATTCCTGTTACAGGAGTTTTATGTTCAGCATACGCTGATGATCTTAGCATTCGTACCTGAATCGAATCGATCCATGGCTGAGAACTAAATGACTTCACTACGCGCTTCCCCGATCTAGAGTTATGCTCATATATTAGTGCCAAATGATGGGAAGTCTTCTCTGCACAAAAATCCCTTTTGGTGTAATCAGAGAGGGGCCTGTTCAGTGAGTCGCGGTAATGATGAGGTCAGAATCATGAACCAAGTTCAAAGTTCTGCTGATTAATTTATTAAACTTCTTGCTTTTCAAAACTCACGTGATGCTTGAGCATGCGTAATACAAACCGTCCCAAGAAATTTGGAGAGGTTATGTTGCGCTCTCATTCACCATAACTTTGTAGAACCCATAAACTGGTAGAACTCATAAAAACGTGATTTGAACGGGACACGGGATAGAGATTTTCTACGTTTATTGAGAAGATATTCTTCAGTGCTATGTAATAAGTACAATTTTCTATTCATGAGTTCAATATAAGGGCAGAATTCGATGTCAAAAACATCCACTCGGTTTCTTTAAGTCAACTAGAACCAGACTTATCGGCTATGAACAAAAAATTTGCGGTTTTTTTTTTCCGAATGTGTGATTTGTCCCAAATTAATTGCATAACTCAAATATTAAATAGTTTGCACTGCGCGTGCGCTAACGTAAAATAAATTAGTTGTCGTTTTCTCATATCCTATTCGTTCGATCTCGCTCTAATTCGGAGGGCAGTTGGGGAAAGAAGATTTTTTTATTACCCCATTTGAGTTTCATCGCGATCGTATCACAAGTATGACTTCTACAGTTTTCATCTGATTTCGATGGAATTTGCAGGGAATTAGAGGGAATGTGCGGGTTAGGCTGTATATGGTCTCCTACCATGATTCAAATCATTACTTCATTCTGTTCTTGCACATCATTTTCATCTCGTTTTCTAATTTATCGATTTTGACGTTTTACGCTACATCTTGATTTACTATTTTCCGAAATGAAACTTTTTGAGATCATTTAATATATCTCAATGATCTATACATTCATGTTACGGATACAAAGAAGATATGTGTCACACCCACATTGGCAGACGTTTGTTGTGAATAGTTTTTGTTTCATGTTGGAAATTGGGGCATATATGATATTACATGAAAATAATTGTCATTCCATGCCAAAAGCTGCGGATGTATTCTTAGCTCATGTTCACGCGATCGAACCTCCCGCCCGATGCCTAGAAAGTTTAATTTTCGATTCCCAAACCACAGAACCTTTACTAGAGTGAAATTATCAGAGATCATTCAAGTTTTATGGAGAACCAACGGAACATAGCTGGTTTAAAGCGGTTGTAAAACTTAGGAGGAAGTTCTAGAAATAAAGATAGTTGAGAAAGAGCTCGTTGCGGCAAGTTCGACGCTAAATAATGTTGGCTAAAATTAGTTCAAAATCCTCTCTCCGTGAAATGCGCCCATCATAAACAGACGGTTTACTTCTTGTTGAAAAAAAAAAAAGGAAAGAAAGTTTGCATTTATCTTTTGAATACTTGTTCGGGCAACAAATAGCTTTTCGATGTACATTTCATTGGATGTTAAAAATAAGTCTCACTCGTGAATGATGCGATCAAGTGGAGAAGTAAATAATGGATGAACCTATTTATATTCAATTCGATCATATCACTTTCAATTACCGACAAATGGGTACCTATGGTAGGAGGCGTTCTATTTATTGGTGAATAAATAGAATCATCATTCGAAGTAATTTAATTAACCATGAAGAGTCTTAATCAGTTTCAGTGAGTCATTTGCTCGCTCTATAGGGTAAATTACGTGTGGGCGTCATTCAGCCGAAACATTGATGGACTCTTAATACCCGTTTTATACGTGGAATCAGCAAGCTTCATGACCAGTATATTACCAATTTACCACCATAACACTTTCACTTTGCTTAGAATCTTCGTTTTGCTCTCCGCATAGAAATCTTCGAATTTTCTTTTATAGTCACAAAAAAGCTGTGTCCTTTCGAATGTGTCTTCAGTTATTGTTTGTTACTGGTGATGGCCTAACCGTTGAAATCGATTTAACATTGTAACTCTTTATTTTTCGTGGAAATAGACAACGTTTTTTCACTAACTTCCGTTTTGAAATGGGTTTCCACAACTTTCGTACTCAAAGTTGTCCAATAGGCCGTGAGAGCGGGGTTCTGGTTCTTTGACTTTTGGAATATACAGGTTTCAAAGGAGTTTAGCATTGCTTACGTACCATGGAGAATTGGTATTAAAGCGTGGGGCTCTGTTCTGTTGAATTATTTTGATTTGGGTGATGCTAGTGTTCCCGCAAAGGACACATTATCGGGCTAATGAGCGTCAGTTGCCCAATGAAGTTGCCAGGAAGAAAGTAAACAGTTGCCAGGTTCAGTGATAGTGTACTACTACCTGATCATGTATAAGAAGATTCAGCATACTTGAACGTGTCTGAATCCTATTGACTCGTTCTCTTACAGATCATCTAACGTGCTGTTCAATTAAATTACGTTGGGGTTTAATATATTAATGTGCACAGTCTCAAATTGGAGGGTTTACAAACTTGGTGAAAGTGGAAGAACCCGGGAGGAATCCCAGAAAAAGGGACCTCCCTCAAGGGTATTATAGAGGGTCCTTGAAAAGGAATTTCGAAAAAGCCCATAAGGTTGTATGGTATTAGCGGGGACGTAATTATCTCGTCAGAGCCGGTGGGCTGGTTTCACTACCCGATTCGCCCCCCTCCAATCTCGTCCAGTCTTGACATGAGATCTGTAATAATGGACTGGAAGGAAGACCACCGAGGTAGCATCACGTCTTTTCCTTCGGGGGAAGGAAGGCCGAGGAATCAGGTAAAGGGTTAAAAGACCCCAAGATCCACCGCCACGCTGGTGGTAAGTAGTGGACTTCTTGATAAGACTAATTCTGCATATCTTCTTCATTCCAGCGCCTTTTTGAACTCTAGGAACAATTCTTTTCCTCATTCCTTTGACTTGTGAACAGTTTGTTTCGAAAAAATATTGTTCAGTACTGATGCTAAATCATGATACGAACTACATCACTCGCGACGTAGTTGTAGAAACCCATTCCAATAAAGGAAACAGACGTTGAAAAAGAACGATGCCTGTTTCCACGAAAATAATGTTACAACGTTAGATCGATTTCGACGGTTAAGTTATCGTCAGTAGCAAACAATAGAATAAGGTATAAGCAATTACGGAGTTATTGTTTGTTATTGATGATGACCTAACCCTCGAATTTAATCTAGCTTTGTAACGCTCTATTTTCGTGGAAATGGACAACCTCCGTTTTTCTTCACTAAATTACGGACCTAACAGATCTATTCACACGATCCTCGAATGCACAATTTTATAAGCTGTGAAATCGCAATTTTACGCAATCGATATGTACCTTTTTTTTAATACCACACGTGAAAATATGCACACGACTGTATTTTTACATAATGTAAATATTTTGCCAATTCGGTTAACAGTACATTGGTGCAGGAATTCACATTGTTTTCCTTAGAGACCATGCAAGTACCTACTATTTTCAAAACTGAACTCTTTGAGTAGTCTAGAATGAATGATTGATAAACAGCACTCATTGGTTTATCCATTGCTCAACAATAATTTACTCCTTACTTATTCATATTTACTTCTAGAATTCAAAGAGACTTCATCGTTATTCTATAGCTCCTACGAGTTTCAGAAGACGAATACCTTATGAACTATGCTAAATGAATAGGAAAGCTGGAAATCAAGTTCATTCATTGGTAGATAGCCTCACACAGAAAATCAACGTATCTGTCAGCTAAAGGATATTTGGGGATTGAAGGGTCTGACGCAAAGACTCAAAAATGTTGCTTGTAACGCGGATTCTTATCCCCCCCCCTCTCACTCCACCCACTCTCACCTAAAACGTGATTACGTTCCAAAACCCAAATTGATATGTTTGAATCGTTACGTCCATCGTGGATAGGTGGGTACCTACCATGAGTTCTGAATTGATTCAATTTCGCTTCTTTTTCAATAGCAATTAATTAGGCAGGTACTTCTTCAGTAGGTACTCTATACTTATGTACTTATTGGTTGGAAGCCGTAATTTTAGATTTCGTTAAACCCAGAAGCCAAACCAGATATCCATGGGTGTCAGTTGAACCTGTTTAATGTAAAACGTTGCTTCCTTGAGGTTCTATTTACAAACAAACCACAGGGGTGCGTCAGTGTTAGCTTCCTTTTCTCAACCTCATCTGTCGTGTTAGTATTGTCCCGACCCGGGCCCGGGTGTTAACGACCTTTAAATAGATGATATCTCTCAACAAGTAATTTACTGCCTCGTTTACTCGCCCGCAGACAAATAAACGTTAAGAGTTATTAAGTGTTCCTGTTGTAAAATCCAGACAATTAAACTCTTTTTCGGGATTGAGAGGTATCTCTAATAGAGCTCGTGGCTTTGGTTCTTTTCTAAGTTGATTTTGAAAAGAAAAACATTTCAGCTTTGGCGTCGCTAAGCTGGGGGGGGGGGGCCTCCCCCCCTCAGTTTTCCCCGACTTGGGAGAAGTTGGGAAAATGTAGCAGGTGGCAATCAAACCGTTAATTCGAATAGACATATTTTGAAGTCTAATCCTAATCAAATCCTGATTTTCCCAACTGTAGGTACCCAGGCATTTATAAAAGACTTGAGTTGTTTTCATTTTGTGATGAAACCAGAATTTTTCATTAAAATATCCTCAGCTTTCCCAATAAATTATGTTATACCTCGAAAATGGATTAAGATAAAAAATTGCACTTGAGCGTTTTATTCTATTTTCGGTCTACTCACTCAAAAATATTTTTCAGACATCCGAATCCTCCCTGTAGTTCAATGGAAATATTCAGTAGTTTGAAACATATGAGAAATGCGAATGCAATCACAGTGCGAAAAAGATCTTGTTTAGAATCTTGACCTAGAAGATTTGGTGTGGTACAAGCATGGGCTAAATTGAAAAATCGGCATATTCACTTCCAATAAAAATTCAACCTTTTAAACACTAATCGTGTAGAGTTTTAATAATAGTATTTATTATTATTAACATTATTTCTTGATTGTAATTATTATTTCAATTGAAAAAATATAAATATATCTCTTTTACTAATGAGCAAATCGCTTTGTGCGTTTATAATATCCGGAAGTTTCATCAGGTAATTTACACATTCTTTAAGTTTCGAATAATTACAATAATTATTATTGTCTCAACCTAAAACCAATATTACGGTCATGGTCATTTTACAGAAGTGTTACGTGTATATACTTAGGCAATAGATACCAGCTAAGAGTAGCAGGTATAATTTATAAGCAATTCAATTATTTTTATTTATTTTTTTTTTTATTTTTTTTTTTTTTTTTTTTAGTTGGGAAACTTTTGGTTCAGATGGGTACTTCATTATACTTCCCCCCTCACTATTTGTCTAGTGACGCCCCTGCATTTCAGTCGCGGAGCATGATATTATGAGCTGATTTTCGTAACTTTTCGTTTTATATTTATGTTAATTTATTTTTAAATGTGAGCACTTTGTATACACAGAAATTATAAATTTATTTTATGACGGGAAAACTTTTCCTAAATAATATTCTGCTTTACAATAAACTTTTTATGATTTTTCACAGTTTCTATCGATTTTTTAATACATGTTGATGACTCATTACGAATTTTAGCGTAAGCTTGTGCTTAAATTTGTCTACGAAAATTCGCTTAAAAATGCATTGGCTTGATTATATTTATGTTTGGCTCCATCACAATCATCTGAATAGAATATTCCATACAGCAGTGATCAGTAAAAAAGTTGCAGTCATGCAGCATGATCGTATGAGCGAATTTTCGCACATTCGTTTCAGAATGCCAAAAAACGGATTTCAATGATTTTAAAATTTTCGGAGCCGTTGCAATAGCTTCATTTTCTACGAAAATTGGCTAATTATTCAACGGGAAAGGATCCCTATCAGAACAGAAATTTGTATAGTTAATGTTCAAATTCGATTGATCTGGGAAAAAATATATATTCTGAATTTGTAACAAAAATAAACCTTGGTGAGAGAATGCGAGAAGTTTTTTTTTCCTTCTTATAAAATGGCACACTAAGCAATTCAGCTTGACGTCTTGGTCAATGCACCATTATTTCTTTTCTACCTCGTTGGCGGTCACCCTCTGTCTGACTCAGTGGAAAGTGCTGATCTTGTTGGTTCCAACCGCAATCAGTAACTACGTGTTATGTGTGTAGAAGGCTGACCAACAAATACCTCTATATCTTTTCGGTATCAAGTTTTTTTCTCTCTAAGCTGCGAGCTTGATAATGTTTCTGAATTCCAAAGTACAATAATAAAAGATCAAAACTTTTATAATGAAAAAAGCTCTTTAGTTAGAAAGGTCATACACATAGGCTATAGTTTTGATCTATGCCTACTCATTTGTTCTCAACAGCTGAGGGAAATTATTCTAGTGTAGAGTCATTATTTTTCTATTCCCTTATGGGCTATGTTGAATGGGTCGTGTCGTGGCCCGACTTGTAATTTAATATATTTCACAAATAAAGCGCAATAAGTCCCCTATAAGTGCCTGATTGGGGAGCAGGTGCTGCTGCGTCAACATCACCTGACCCCCCAACTAAAGGGAGCTCCTTCAGGATGTATACTCGCAGGAACTCGGCTCGTCTACACATTAATGCTCTGAAATTCTGATTTTTAACTTCAATGTCCTGAACCAACACCTTACCTCATATTTTCGTGTGAGTTTCAGTGATGGATTAATAGAATTTTGTGGGTGGGGGCGGAAGTGGGGGGGGGGGGACCCTCCCCCATAAATTTTGTGAAAAAAGACCTGAAAAACTAGCAGTTTTGGAGGTTTTTAGACCCATGCTTTATGTGTAAAAATTAACAAGATGAACTTAGTTTTTATCCAAAAAATCAAAAAATCCATGTGCAAAATAATAATAATAATAATAATAATAATAAATAAACAACTAAATAAAATTGACTGATGATAAAATGATTATAATTTTTCGACAAAATTATATCGATATATTCAGGGAATGAGTCATAAAATGCTGGAGTTATAAATCAATACTTCATACCTAATAACTAAAGTCCTCTTAATGTAATATTATTTATAAATTGCACATTTACATTGTAAACACAGAGTTAAATATTAATACACTTTCTATGTTTTAAATTTGCTTTATCTAGAAACAAGAAATTTAATAAACACTCACGATGAAATTAAATTCACAAAGTACATTTTTGATTAAAGATGAAAGTTTCTCTTCCCATGATGAGGGCTGTTGATGAGGCCTGTTACGGGCGAAAGTACTTGGAAACTAATAAACCACGATGAGTTATAGCCTACCAAAATGCTCATCCCCTCAACCTCCCCTTCCATAGTCAATGAAAGGCAACACACCGGTCATATTAATAAAAATTTTATTCTTTACCTGCTGCCTTATGTTTTTAAAAGAAGAAAGATACTATCTTCGATGCTCGTTTCATGGCGGAGCTAAACTCAAACACTAAAAACAACTTTAGTTCGCATTTCACCTGAAGTTTGTTTTCTACTGCTCTTCGAGCAACCATTCTAATTTTCGAGCAACCATGGTATATGTGCTAACTACAGTGAGGAGAAATTATTTAATTTTTCAACAGGTTATGAGTTTCAGGTTGATTGAAAATTTTAATTGCAATTTAAATATGAAGTTCTGTAATTCACATGGATAACCAGCTTATAAACCAAAATATTTTGTCTGAGGGGATTAATTCGATAGTTAATTTTCAATGTAAAGAATATGACTGTATTTCTGGTTTCGAAAATATCATGTGTTCTGGTGATTTTTCAGTTTTGCATACTAATATTAGGAGTTATAGTAAAAATTTTTCTGAATTTTTAGCCTGGGGTAATAGCGACTTGCTTAAATATGATATAATCGCACTAACTGAGGCGCACTTGCCGAAAGTTTTTAATATTATTGACATCCCTTCGTTTCAAGCATTTAAGACTACTAGGCACATAAACATTAACGATGGGGTTGTTGTATATGTCAGTAACAAATACTCATGTTTGTCGGAGGAACTAAATTTTTCTGAAGCCTCGGGTATAAAAATTTCTTGCCAGATAAATCATACAAAATTTATTATAATGGTTATTTATCGAAATGTAAATGGTAATGTTCAGCTGTTTCAGACAGAATTGAACGATTGTATTTCTCGGATGAATTCGGAGAACTGCCTGATTATGGGAGATTTGAATATAAATATTTTGAATTGTTTGGATATAGCTAACATGAACTTTCTGGTTTCCTTAGAATCAATGGGGTTCCGTTGCCTAATAGATAAACCGACTCGTGTTACCAAGGGCAGTGCAACATGTTTAGACCACTTCTTCCTGCGCAGTAATTTTATCAGCCGTGCAGAGTCAGGGGTTTTGGGCTCATTGCTAACGGATCGCTACCCTATATGTGCGACTCTATTTTTACAAAAGAAAGAGGTAAAGAGTGATAATGATCCTACAAATGTTACATATAAGAAAATTGATTATAAAAAACTAAGTTTGGAGATCGCAAGTTATGATTGGTCAAGTGTATATGTGAATGATATTGACATTGCAGTTGAACAGTTTTTATTAGGTATGGAGTGTTGTATTAAGAGGGCTGTGTATAGTTGTAGAGTTCCGTCATCTAAAAAGCGACTAACCCCTTGGATCACTCAAGGTATAGTTCGATCTATACGAGCCAGAGACAAAATGTTTAAGAAACTAAAAAAACAGCCGTTTAATTCATTTCTCAAGTCTCATTACATAAGGTTCAGGAATACATTGAATTCATTGATTTTTAAAGCAAAACAGTCTTACTTTAAAACAAAAATCGATTCTTTCAAAAATCAACCAAGAGATTTGTGGAAGCTAATCAATAAGGAAATCTTAGGGAATCATAAAGGGAGAGAAAACAGGATGAACTTGGTTACAAACTTGGCAACTTTGGGGGGTATAACTAGAGATTTGGCACGGCTTCAGGTAGCGAATGGTTTCAATGCTTACTTCTCTCAGGTCGGTAGCTCCTTGGTGGCTTCCATCCCAAATATGTCAGATTCCTCTTCATCTGCCATAGCTGGCAGGACCGTTGATACTAGGTTCACCCTGCGAAACATGGGGGATTCTGACTTCGAGGAAATATTCAGACATATCAATGGAGGGTCTGCCCCAGGTATAGATAATATTCTATACAGTTATATTTCTAAAAATTTGAGCCAGTTGAAACAACCAATATTGTATATCGTTAAATCAATCTCATCTTGAGCATTTCTCAATCTGTCTTCCCAGATTTATTCAAAATTGCGCGTGTTACACCGTTGCACAAAGCAGGCTCTGAGATGGACTACGCCAATTACAGACCGATATCTCTCTTGAGCATCATTCCTAAAATAATTGGAAAATGGGTCCAGACTCAATTGGTCACGTACCTCAAAATCAATGAATTGATTTCAGTAAATCAGTTTGGCTTTAGAAAGGGCACTGGTGTTGAGGCGCTGTATCATATTACTAAAGCGATGCATCAAGTATTTGACAGAGAATGCAGGGGTATATTGGTAACTTTGGACCTAGCCAAGGCTTTCGACTCGGTCAATCGTTCCATGCTATTATCCACTCTCAGGATTTCGGAATAGTGGGTGCGGAGTTTGCCTGGTTTAACCATTATTTGGACAGGAGGCGGCAGGTGACCAGAGTTGAGGGGATTGACAGTGCAGAACTTCCAGTTGAGTATGGAGTGGTGCAGGGGAGCACGCTGGGTCCTGTTTTGTTCTTGATTTTTATTAATGCCATTACTCAGATCCCCCTAAATGGTAAGTTGTATCTATTTGCGGACGACATCGCTCTTTTGTGTGAGGCCAAATCTAAAATTGATGTCTTGAGGAAAGCAAGTGAGGATTTAAAAAATTTATACCAATGGCTCTCTAATCGTCAACTCTCTCTCAATATAAATAAAACAAAGTTCATCTATTTGTCAGCTGGCAGAGGATCTGAAGGCTCAATTAACTCGAATGACGAGCTGAAATTGCACTTGTGTAGGGTTTCTGATGTGACCCAATGTGACTGCCAGTCTGTGGAGCGTGTCACTGACCTGAGGTATCTGGGGTTGTTGGTAGACGAAAAACTTTCATGGTGCCCTCATATCAACATGCTGGTTACCAAGTTGAGGAAATACTTATACTTATTTTACAATATTCGTAAATTTTTAAGACTTGAATTTCTAATCATGTTGTATAAGGCGTTGGTCCAGCCAATTCTTTGTTTTGGTATTATAGCTTGGGGAGGGACCTGGAAAAGTAATTTAGAATCTCTTTACGTAATGCAAAAGGCTATCCTCAAGGTGATGTCACATCATAATAAACGCTACCCTTCAGTCGATCTGTTTAATACCCTTAAGGTTTTTTTTGTTGAAACAGTTATATGCAAAATCAGCCCTGATGTTCTATCACAAACATACTGGTTGGTTTCAGTTTTCCGACAGTTCGCAAGCAAATCATGCTGAGACACGTCAATATAGCTTGGCCATCCATTCAGCTCCTCGTTTCCGACTTTTTAAATCAAATAATCATATTCATTTTAATCTCCCGATTCTTCTCTGCAATGCAACAGTTGCCATTCGCTCACCACTATTATATACCCGACAAAAGTTTAAAAAAATAGTTTTTACATGGCTTATTGGAATAGGACCGGAACGAATTTATTCAATGTTTATAAGTATTTATCGCTAAATATAAGTGTAACTTTTATTTATTTCTTGGATATCTTTTGTTTAATGTTCAAATATTAAAAAAATTAATTTTCATTAGTTAGGAAGTATACTCCCCCACACAGCTCGGAGTTATTCTCTTTGTGTGGGGTAATTCCTTGATGTATTTATTGGTTTTTTTACCCGCCTATGTAATTGAAAGGAATAAACCATTTTTTCATTTCATTTCATTTCATTTCTACTCACGGACGACAGCACGACGCGGACACAACACCAGCGTTGATGATTTTTCCCTCAGGCGCTTCTGGAAATCTCCGAACATTTTGACATCAATCCCCGATTGATCCCCCGTGGACACCTAGACACAGTTTGTATAGGCCTACCGAAATTGAAACGCACAGATTCGTAAATTGGCTGCGACAGATTAGTAATTTTTTGAGTTTTCCTCTTATATTTTCAACCAAGCAATCATGGTCTTAACAATTTAAGACGGATGGGATCTCATTTGATTTTCTGTCCAAACTGCACTTGCTTGTGGGCAGAAAAACTGTACAGCAGCTGTGGAACTAGACTTGCTTGCTACGTTATCTATATAAAACAGTAGTAAATCATCGAGTTAATTTCGAAGTTATTGATCAGGAAACAGAATAGTGATCTATAAGGAAGGGTAAATGCATCCAGAAAAATAATAAACCTTCGTGTAATATTTTGTGGTTGTATGACACAGTTCAACAGAAACTTCTGTTTAACAAGAACGGCACCACGCATTCCTTGCTAGGCTGCTCACCAAGGATGTCTTTTTCTGATTGACTGACTTTTATTAGCTGAGAAGAAAGTGGTCATGCATACATTCATAGGCTTATTTCGCTCTTCTATTTATCTAATTAATCAAAACGGGCAAGCCCAATATAACAATATGAGAAGAGGAATACATAAAGTTGAAGTAAGTATAGACAAGGAAAAGTAGCGTCCGCTAGATAATTCCGAACGGTCTTTGAAATCGTGAAGAACTTCGCGGTCCGATTTTAGTGTTAGACTGCTCATTCGAATCAGCACGGCCCCAAGTTTGTTGCAAAAGTGTCGCCGTTCGTCTCTATACCCGCCTTGATCGTGTTCTAGGCGGTCCTTATCAACGAGAGTTGTTTATTAGGCTGTGGCGGTAACAACAGTTGCCATCAATTCACGGTCAGTAAGAAACGTAGTGTGGTTACTAACATCTAGGAGAGTTATTTCTGAGACCTTTATATATAATTCCGAATCAGCACGGCCCCAAGTTTGTTGCATAAGTGTCGGTAAGTAAGAAACGTAGTGATGGGTTTTTTCTGATCAGCTGAGTGGCGAGGACCACCTCAACTGGTGGTATTTATTTTATTACATTACTTACATTTTGATCGTTATTTCCTCTTTTTTAATCATTCATTAACATCGCCTTAGCTTTGCACCAGGTCACATAACGCCACAAATAGGTAGGACTTAGAACAAATATCGTTACTATAATGTGCTGGGTTCCTGTTAGGTACTACAGTTATACGGACTAGATTAGGGCTTTCCAAGCCCTAACAGGCTTCTAGTAATATATAATTGTAAAGCATATAGTAATTTTTGTTTAGGTAGTAAAAACAGTCTTCAACATTAGGATCTGAACATACTGCAAATACTCAGAAGAGGTGCAGATAGGAAAAAAGTCAATAACATAATTTGCTTTTACTGGCAGTTGGGACAATGGACGATGGTAGAAAAAAGCATTTTATACTACAAATAATTTGTTTCGGAAAATGATAAGGAGCGGCGGGGAGTCCACTCGACTCAGCAGCAACTTTACCAACAACTAAAGGTTCTCTGACAATATCTAAGGTTCTGTAATAACTGTGGCAATTTTGTTGATAAATTACGTTGAAATAAGTGAAAATGAGAAAGGATAGTCAGGAAGCTTGATGTCATATTTTGGAGCATATATTTACTAGTTGAGTTGAAGTTTTATTGATGCTTCCTACAAAGCCGGATTTCGATTATTTATGAGCTGACTAAAATTGCTTATAACTACATCGGGAACCACTGCGTGAGAGAAAACGTGTTTTAAGTTACATCAGTAACGAGCTGATGAGTTGTTAGTACCGTACTGACGAAAGGATGAGTGAATCCTCCTAAATGCAAATCCGGTTTAGGGCGTCCAGGTCTTATCCGCAGCCCGGAACGATCGCTGGCACTTGACCTAAGTGTCTGCCGCCCTCGCTCGAGAGGGTTTTTTGCCTCAAGGGCCGAAATCGCTGAGAGCCGTCCACTTCCCAACGACGGCCTCCGGACTTACCAGATCCTGATTTACTAGAAGGTCGAAAAACAGAGGTAGAGATCGGATACAAGATCATAGATACAATCACGTAAACCTATATCAAAAGCAAATGTTGTAACGATGGATTTGACTTACCTAATTGCGGAATCGTTGGGAGGAAGTTTTCAAACTCGAGGGAATTCGCGAAATACAAGTATGACATCGAGGTGTAAAGACCTGGGTTAAGAATTCATATGTCCTCAGAGAGATTCAGTGGGAGTATCCTCACTAAGAGAATAAAACCAAATAAAAAGTTCCAGTCATGCAGTATCATCATACGAGCGAATTTTCGTCAATTATCATATATATATTTGTGACATTGTATTGAAATGTGAGCACTAAGGATGCAAAGAAATAGTTAAAACTACCAATTTTACGGCAACGAATCTAAATAATATTCTACGATTCAATAAAGATTCTGAAATTTTTAGCTAGTTTAGGGAGTTTTTATAGATTTTTCAGCCAATATTAATGAAATTTGAGTACAGTTTCCTGCGGAATTTCTTTTATAAATTTTATAATGTTCGAGTTCGATGTTGATATACTTTTTTGACTAAAATTATGCAAGGATATCAATTTTTAACCGTTTTTAGTGATTATTTAGTACATTTTAAATTTGACCAATTCTCTCATCCTTTCGTTCGAAAAGCTTGATTTTTTGGCGCAAGATTGGAATTTTTATCGCAGTCTTATATATATATTCCAGGGAAACTTCCCTGGAAAATATGTTCTCCACCCACCAGAATTTTCATATTTCTTAATTTGAAATTAAAATTGACTGCAGCAAGGCAACCAAAAACAACTGGTTGCCAGGTACAAGATGATGAAGGAGGACCCACTTTTTACTTTAAAAAACCGACTATGCTACCCTTAATACACACTTACTAAAAGCTCTAATGAGACTTTGAAGCTAATAAACTTAAATAAGAGAAGCCTATTAAATTCTCACCCTCACACACTACCCACCTATTTAAGAAATATGGCAACCCAACATACACAAGCATAACATTTACTATACCACATGAACTCAAATTTGTGAATTAAAGTGTAAAACTTGGTTATAATAAAATTTAAAAAATCTCTATGAGGAACCTCCGATCAGAAATAAGCTCTAGAGTTGACTCTTAAAGTCCTGACTACCTTATGCGGTACACCCTGTTCATATTCCGAAAACTTTTCAGACCTCGTTTTTTCAACATTCCAACTCTTAAATTTTGCTATTCGAGGTTGATGAAAAGTGATGTCCAAGTTTTGGAACCAACTCGTCGTAAAGATGTCAATGTCAGCCGATGTGCGTGGGGTTTCTGGCAACTCTTTGGCCGCAGTCTCTCGAACAATGAAAAACCGCGCTGCGTGCTCTTGAATAGTCAGGCGACTCACGTGCTCGCTAATGAATGTGATTCACATAGTAATGTGTACTCGTGACCATTAATGCGACGACGTGGAATGATGTTCGCATGCTGAAGAAATTGTTTGTCGTTCGATGTGAGGCGTATAAATGCGGTAAGAAAATGTTGATGGTGTACCTTATATATTGTTGAAGAACTTCTGTGAATTTGTATTCGTGAAGGACCCATTATAGGGAAACTGACAAGCCTCGACTCTTAAATTCTTACACGCGTGATGACAAGTTGGACGAGAATGAATGCGTACAGCTTCAATGCTTATTTTATGGGTATATATTATGTACATACGAGTATATGGTGTAGGTCAGTTCTCTTGAAGGTGGGCGTACAGAAATATGTCATGGTCGAACTAGGAACATATGAATGTACTTGTGGTTTTGAATCATCAAAGCACATTTTGTCTGAAGTCTCATCGAATCCCTAAAACTTGTGTCTACCACCATAAACATGTCGTCACCCGATGTACGTGGGGTTTCTGGAAATTCGTTCGCCGCTGTATCGTCAAACAATGGGAAAGCTGAGAGCTCCAGAATACTCATGCAACTCACGTGCCCACTAATGAATGTGATTCACATAGTAATATATTTCGCGACCATTAAGGCGCCGACGCGGAACACCGTTCGCATGCACAAGAAATCGCTTTTCAGTCGATGTGACGACCCACAAATGTGATTTAAAAAAAGTGCTAATGGTACGTAACATTGTTAAACAAGTGTCCTATCACTCTTTGTTGCTGTTAACATACATTTCAATTAGATTCATTTCTCAAGCGTCAACTTCAGGAAACACTAAGTGTCTCATAATGTATTTATACAGGGGTGCCCACAGGGGGGGGGGGGGGTTTCGACGCAAACTGCGTCGTTAAAATTTTTGGGGGGGGGTTAGAAAAATGAGTATTTTTTAAATTTTTTTATGAACAAGTAATAAGATTTATACTAACAATTTGCTAGCGTCAGCTGTTTTCAATTCGAATTACTTTATTGGATAATATGTTGTAGAAACAGGTATTGTGCGCATGCGTTGTGAGTGCCATAATGAGAGCGGTAATGTCTTTGACAGTGCCGCGCCACACTGGGTGTGCGTGGTGCGAGTGGTGACTAGTCAGCGATCTAGCGGGCAGCTCCCGCTAGAGCAGCATATAACTAATAACGTTAAATATAATATACTTTGGCTTGTTTAGCTATAGTAGCCTAAATGGTGTATTTTGAGCAATGTATATAGTTACTGTAGATAATTGAAATTCTACATACTTACATTTGTAAATACATTACCTATTTAATAACTATTTTAGTTGGGGGGGGGGGGGGGGGCTCGAGTCGTTGCGCTTGGGGGGGGGGGGGGCACCCCTGATTTATAACACTTTTTGAAAGTTCTGATGCTTTCAAGGTCAGTTCAGGATCGCAAGTAATAATAATATACGAAACCTCAAAACGGAATGACGTGTTTGTCAATGAGTTTAAAATATACTTATATGTCGACGGTTAGATCATCATCAGTAAAAAACAATAACTTATTTGTTTGAGTTTCTGATTATGAGTTATTGATATATAAATATATATACGTTAAATTCTAGCGTTAATTTCAGTATGCCCCATACGTTTTTTAAGAAAAGAATTAAAATTTTTTTGAAAATGTTGAATTTAAAACTTTTGGATACATTGCAATAGCTTCATTTTCTACCACAACAAAAATGCGGAAAAGCGTGATTGTCTCTTGTTTCCCCGTAGTTTTTGTGAGTTTGTCAAGGTTTTGAAAGAAGTTGAAGTAGCAGAAAATTTTAATACAACGACCGTTTAGAAGAGACCTTCAGCAACCAACTGCAACTCTAGCACTATTACTAGCGGAGTTACAATTTTTTTACTGTAGTGTTAAAATTGAAAATCAATACGTCTTAAATCTAACTAGAAAACTTTCGAAAATTTGCTCTTGTGGTCATGCTGCATAATAGGAACTTTTTAATTTCAGAAACGTAGTATTTGTAACTAGGTCTTGAACAAGTAGATTTCTTGGCCAGAGCGAAATGCGGTCAAGCCGATTACGAAAACCTCTCTTCGGGTTTGCCATGTTTCCAAGGGACGTCCCTAAAAACACGCCTAGTAAAACTAAAAATAAAAAGTCACTAAAATATGCCAATTCCTGCCGCTACGCCAACTTTTATGCGCACACCTTGCTGCACTAACTTGGGTGTTCGCTTGTTAAAATATACAATTCCGGATGTTTTACGAGTTTTTCATCCATTAGTGGGTTCAGACAGTAAAATGTCGTTTTTTATTTGTCGGCGTTATCAGGTTTAAATGAATTTCGCGGTCGAGTGCTCGCGAACCGTTTTGCTACGCTTCATACCCACAATAATGCGTGGGTAATATCGGCCGTGGCTCCCCGGCTTCTGATGGTATTAAAACTATGAATTAACCTGGGAGGGTTTGAATTGGGTTTATCTCTCTATAATAGGACAGGTAAAGTTCATACGGATTTCCGTTTGTCAAATATATATATATATATATATATATATATATATATATATATATATATATATATATATATATATATATATATATATATATATATATATGCGTGTGTGTTTTAGCTACCACCCGAATTCTATGATGCGATTGCCAAGAAGCAGATGCAGATAGCAGTTGCTTTATCATGCAGATAATAAAATACTTACTAGATCGAACCTATACCTACACCTTACCTTAGTACCTATCAGATCGTCCAAACAACTTAGACGTTCTAACCGCTGCATATATATATATATATATATATATATATATATATATATATATATATATATATATATATATATATATGCGTGTGTGTGTTTCTTACCCACCAACCGAATTCTATGATGCGATTGCCAAGCAGATGCAGATAGCAGTTGCTTTATCATGCAGCGGTTAGAACGTCTAAGTTGTTTGGACGTACTAAGGTAAGGTGTAGGTATAGGTTCTATCTAGTAAGTATTTTATTATCTTCACTTATGCGAGTTTGCTTCTGAATTTGTCATTTAAACAAGTTGATTTTAGTATTAGTAAATTCACGTATCCTATACGGATTAACTAGCTAGTACCAAATACTAACAGGGAATATATGCTCACATACGAGGGATAACAGAGTATTTTACGTGTATGGGGAGCGGTTAGGTAACGGATGTAATAGCGGGGAATTAGGTGGGTGATAGGCCACTAATGCGGTGGTCCACCTCCTGCCACGCCCCGCAGTTCGACCATCACCGCACTCCGGTAGACCGCCTCCATCATCGCATCCTCGGCCTTCACACCGTGTCCATCATCACACCTTCGTATTATTGGATGCTTCTTGTTCTCGAAATTTGTCGTATCTTCTCAACTCCATCTTCCAGATTGGGTGCTTCTTCACAACTCGGTTCCAAGATTGGGTACATCACACATTGGTTCTCAAAATCGGTGGCTTTTTCACTACTTCGTCTTCCTGGTGAGCTCCTCCCTGGGGAGCTTCTACTCAACTCCGCTCCCCAGTTCAGGAATTTCATCTTACCTCTATCCTCCAGATCGCTACGTCTATCGACCAGATTTGGAACTTCTTTTCCTCTCGCTCCTCTGGATCAAAAAATGCTTCAACATAATTTCGTCCTCTCATCTGGAGGATGCTTCTTCACACCTGTATTCTGTACATTGGGTGCTTCTTCTCACCTCTCTCTTCCCAATCGCTACCTCCATCGTCCAGATTTGGATCTTCTTCTACCAACCTTCCTCTAGACCGAGTGCTCCATCACAACTCCATCCTTTTTTCTCAACTTCGTCGAACCTATTTCTCAATCACGCCCTACAGATTGGGAGCTAATTCACAACTGTGTCTTTCAAGGTTGGGAGTTTCTTCTCATCTCCATACTCTAGATTAGCAGCTTTCTTCTCACCTCTATACTCCAGATTAAGAGCGTCTTCTGACTTCCATCCTCCGGATTGGGAGCTTCTTCTCAACACAGTCTTCTGATTTAGTCAGTTTATTGTCAATTGGACGAAATTCACGCTCTGTGGGAGTCAGTAAATGGGTAGATATATATATATATATATATATATATATATATATATATATATATATATATATATATATATATATATATATATATATATATATATATATATATACATACTCACAAATATCATTCTAGCCTCTGAACTATGCATGGTTGTTGTCGTGGTTTTTCGTCGAAAGAAGTCTATAAACCCCATGCATCGTGTTTTATGTTTTTTATGAAAACTTTAGCTGAGGGGAGAAGTTATTACTGACAATCAGAGCATAAATTTTTATCAAATTTCTGTTATAATTGAATTTAACATTGTTTACATTAAATACAGAACATAATTAATAATAAATAGATTATTGTTCAGATACATTTCTTCCATTATTCAATCATTTTAGCGTAGAATTTAGTTTATCAAATTAATAAACGTCCTTGGTTTGTATTACCCCGATGTATGGTCAACCGATAACTCTCAATGTACCGCACTTTCTAGCAACGTTCACTTTTGTAGCTCCATTTAGCAGGTATATATTTAGCTAACATGTAGTGTAACCTGTCCGATCAAACAAAGATTGGTTTTGTGGTGATTGCTACGTACACTTATAGCTTATTTTTTGGGTTAAATAAGGTGTTCTGAAGTCGGGTGTTCATTTAATTATAGAGCTCCAGTGAAGCCCAGCTGGTTTATTACAGTAGGTGGCACTCGGTATTTAAAAAGTGGTTTCACAATTGGTGGGCTTGAAACGATTACTTTGAAAATTGCATTCCTGCTTCTCCTCTAACATTACCCATCCATAACGTGGAGTACATTGATTATTTATCCGCCCATAACGGAAACCCCAACGGTTTATTCATTATTCAACATGAATTTCTGTTCTTCTCGCTGTTCATCAACGTTCTATTATTTATTTGCATACAGTTGATTTATTACATTAAGTTCAATTTGTAATTGAACAAGATAAACAAGTTTAACCCCTCATATATTTATGTTGGTTCACGTTTCAAGAATCCGGGAAATCGAGTATTTAATATTTTTGAAATTTAAGTTTATTTGGCTGACTTCCATACGCCTCTTCAAATTACCCGGCACTAGTCCTCAAAGCTCGGCATCTCTTTTAATCACTTTACTTTTCAAATAGTAACATTCTCTACAACGGTAGATAGGTTTTGATAACATCAAAATTTAAATGACCCGGGTCGCTGTACGTCCATCTATTCGGTCACAACACAATAATTATTTTGTAACCGACAACAGATGGTTTCATTATTTTATTTTAATAATGTATTTATATAATTGTACATAATGACGAAAAGGTATTAAAAAAAACTTGCGCTGGTGGTAGCTGAAAGGACGATTGCTCTTTCATGTTACAAAAAAATGAATGTCCTATCTACAGTTAATAATACTATTTGTGCTCAATTACTAATAAATTAGTGAATTTTCCAAGAAAACAGACATATCATAAACATAAAACTATTTATAACTTCATATTCTCTAAAATTTAAAGTCGAAAAAAATCGTCTTAGTAAGAATGATGGAAATATATTAGAACCTAGAGTAGATTATTCTATTTAGCAAAATAAATACGATTTTTTAAAATTATTTTTTTTTTTATTTTTTTTTTTTTTAATTTATCTATATTATTTAATGATCATGATACATAGAATGAGGGGGATATTCGCTTGAAAGTTTTAGGCTTCTCTTCTACTTTTGTGGATCATCTTATTTAATTAATTTTTATATATCCTTCATAGCGGCATTAGTGCGCCATCCTCCAGTCCAAGGCACCTCACCTTCCTCCTGGTGCCTCTTATCCTCAGTGAAACCGCCCGTACAATCGAAATTTGGGTTTTTACTCTCACCCATTGGGTAATGTGCGACTAGGGCTTCTGCCATTTATCAGATAGCACGCATGCAAGACTCTTCAGAGAAAATATTCAAATTCTCTGTGCAAGGCGCCGTCACACGAAACCACCAGTGGTGTGAAGGATCCCCTCACGTCTTCTGCTGCTGCATCGTATTTGGCGTTCGCTGCATTTAGGAGTATTGTTTTCCAATCCTGAGAGCTGTAAGAGGCGGCGTCAGCGTTAATCACGCGCGTATCAAAGTACTCCGTTCTCTCTGCGTCCCAGAATCTTTATTCGATTGTTTTGATACAATTTCTTCAACCTTCTTTAGGTTGAAGAAGGTTGAATAGCTGTCAATACTCTCCGGCAATCTGTTAGATGGAATTGCAAAAACCTTTTCCATTATCGCCCCACCACGCCCCCGGCCACCCGCGGTGTCCAACTACTCTGAATTTTTAACTAATTTATGAATACTTGATGTCTTGTATTTTTGAGATGCAAACACAGTGAGCATCCAGACCACTCATCTAAGCGAAAAACTGATCTATGTAAAATCTCTCTAATATTGGTTGTAGACGAGCTTACTCTAGTTTTGACTATTTGCATAAATCAGTAGTCTGGATGCGAGCGTAGCGAGACCTGACTTCAAGTTGTCAATTCCTTAGTAAAAATTCAGACTGGTTGGACTCGGACAGATTGATGTACCCGTTCTCGTTTTAGGAAAATTGTTCTACATTTACCACTCTTTACTCCTGGAAAACTTGAATGGGTGTAAAAATGCATTGTACTCATACGCAAACGCGAGTTCGTGTAGCCCTCCATTTTCACGACGTAGTGACCCAATTTCGTCCAATTGGATCAGATATAGTCTCTGTGCATGCGCAAACCTAAATTTCATATTACATATTATATTCTCAGTATCGGACTCACTGCCTATGTTTTTATTCCCCATGCTGTCAAAACGGTCTTTTACAGTATATCAAAGACAGACAAAGCAGGGGATAGCCTGACTGATTAATTTATTATCTTCTCTGGTTCACAAATATTCTTTTAGTTTGAATTCAGACCCATGTTTTAAATGAATTCCCCCGAAAATTTATTCCAATCCAATTACAATTCTTTGCCTCACTCTTCGGTGTGTTGGGAAAGTAAAATTCACGTCGACAAGTTTGATGAGGATTAATGTATACATATGCCAAATCGTGAGTTCATATTTGTATATTGTGCATAACATCTAAATTTAAGAACTTACTTTACTGTAGGAGCTAAATGGATGACTGTTTGCTTTTAGATGGAGTGCTGACTGTATGTGGAGATGGCCCTTGCTGTACGGAGGCGATGCAAAAGGAGCTGAGCTACCAAAGCAAGAGGCAGTTTGACACTGGGCTCCGCCAAGAACTTGACACACTCGCCAACGTTCTTCTAAGCAGAGCTTCCAAGTTTGACAGTAAGTTTCTTCTCTATTCCCTTCAATTTGTTTATGGTTTTCGATTTGAAGTTATTTTGTTTTTCCGTTTTGTCATTTTCAAGCACGTTTGATCACCTTTTCAGTATATAATTCCAGCAACAATTTCGGAATATGAGGTTTGTGAAACCAGTGTGGTTAGCAATGTTGGAAATTGGTAGGTAGAAGATTTACGCTTCACAACGAACCTACCGAAACTCAGAGATAATTGGAAAACTAACACCAGAGTCTGGGGAAAGTATATCGAAAAAAAAACACTCCTGAAGGCTAAATACGTTTTTCGTGCGTAGAATACGTTTTACGCCTCCATTTCAAATTGTAGCTTCACAGGTTGAATAAACAAGACAATGGGGGCAGGCCGGATTCGAATCGCGATCGCAGCGAACCTGGGCGGTATGGAGGTGTAGTTCGGTCCAATATAGATTATTTGATGTATAGTTTGGTGGTCTGGATGCTCGCAAGCTCGCATCTCAAAATTATATAACATCAAGTAGTTAATCACTTAGAAAAAATTCAGATTAGTTGGACATAACGCCCAGGTTCGCTGCGATCGCGATTCGAATCCGGTCTGCCCCCACTGTCTAGCGTTGAATATCAAAGAAATTAGCTACGGAGATCACAAGGCAGCGGTAACATCATTATTTTTGTGTATATGTCGTTGTTAGATTATGGTAACTTCCGCCAAGAAAGTCTCTTTAAAAGCTTACATATTCTACGTTAAAATTAAGGTAAGTAATCGAAATCCAATCTTAATCGGAGGATTTGCTTGGGTGATAAATTCAAGCAGATGTGTAAATACTAGATATTGATAGTATGTAAGCAAAGCTTTTTTATCTGTAACTGGGGGTGAAAATTATAATTTCAGAGTAAAAATTCAATGTTAAAAATCTAGCCATTGTTGGGCTTTTTCGCGGTTTTTGAACCAATTTTATTGAAATTTCAACACCCTTCCCTTTTGGTAGAAATATGATATAGCAGAAATGTGAATTGTTATTAATAATCAGCAGAAATTGTTCGAATATGTATTCGCTGAGTATTTCATTCCATCAGTTTTCATCTCACGAAATAAACACAATAATTTACGTCACGTTTATTAATTACGTTAAATTCTTATTACCCTCTTGATCATTTTATTTATGCATGCATCATATGACTCAAGTATGAAAATACAATGCATGTTTCTCACGAAATCGTTTAAAAAAATTGGTATCACTATTGCATATACCTAAATATCCTGGATGATTCATATCCGTCATTCCTTTAGTTTCTTAGTAGGAAGTTTACGCAACACGTTCAGATCTCTCTCTCTATTTCATTCTTAGATGAAAAACGAAAAATGCTATTTTCTATAAACGAGCGGAAACACAAAGGATGGTATTACGAGCTCCGGAAGTTCGGATTTTCCTGGAAGATGACTGCGCCTCGTGGGACGCAACCGGTCACCCCGAACGAGTTGAACCAATTGAAAAACTCGGGTGACGAAAAATAATCTTTGAACCGTAAAATTCATCTGATTGGAAGAGTTAGAAGAAGTTAGCCGTCTACGTAGCTTTCCCCTTGTATCGGAAGATTTGACTGCCGTCTCGCTGATTTGTAACGCCTTTTGAAACTGTTGAGTTGTGGAGGTGTTCTACATATTCTCATGGTAAAAATCTTGTACCTCCCCATTCAACATGGCCTGAAGCAGAAAGAATTATTGAAGCCTTCCACTACTAAATTTCAAGGTTGGCTTACTAGAGAAAACTTGAGAAGAGTACCATTTTAAGCACGCGATAAAGCATTATGTTATGCTATACAATACGTTTTTCGAATAATATTGTCGTCTTTCTATATTTAGATGTAAAAGTTACTGAGAAAACTATACACCACACCTAACTTGGCAAACGTTTCTACTTTTTGATGAAAAAAATATTTTGGATTCAGTGGAAACTCACAAATTTACATTTTTGCGGGTAAACCAATCCTCTACCACACACCGCACATAATATTAGAGCTAATATGCTTGCTGACCTTGGCTCCCACGATATCCTAACAGCTGAGGACCCTCGAAATTTGAAATCGATCCTACCGTCACTAATCGAAAAACTCTACAACCATTTTTGGTGCCAGGACATCAATCTGGTTTACAGTGCCAGATTTAATATGTTCTATAGGAGGATAGCGGACTATTCAGGTAGGCAGAAGTACTTGGGACTCATTCAAAATGTCCAGATTGAGAGGGTGTTGTGCCAGTTGCGTCTGTCTTCAAAGTTTTTCGTAAATGTTTATTATAGAGGTACTTCTCATAAGTTTAGAAGCGAGAGCTTATACAATATGAATGAAGCTGACACCCTCTGCCATTTTTGTCTTCGTTGCCCGATCTTAGAACCGTACCGAATGGCAATTCATTGCTAAATACATCTGTGGGCTCCCAGTGGTTGAGGATGAGGATCGTCTGGTTAATTTGCTTGATTTTGGTGATGATAGAGAGAAAATGTTAAATTTATTTCATTTTGTTACTAGTGCACTAGCACTTCGATCAATTTCGCTCACCGAATAGGTGTCCGATATGTACAGCATTAGCATTGTATAGTGTACAACAGGATAGGCTTGTTGTGGATATTGTACGAGTACCACAGGTATAGCGTGGATGTTATGGATTCATAACGGAATTTTTTAATTTCCTTTCGACCGATGCATTACCAGAAACTTTATAGTGTACCTTTATTGGAAACTTCCGTCAATATTTTTCAGCAAAATAAATATAAATAAATAGGTAAATTGCTCATTGCGGCTAACTTGGGCTATAGGTGTTCCATTGTAGCCATTGTGTCTAATCTTAGAGTATACTTGTTTATATCTTTCCTTCAAACCACTTTCCCACAAGGATGAAATTCCGCTCAGATAAAGGGTTATATTGTTGAGTTTCGACCATATAAACCATCTAACCAAACACTTGCTGTTTTAAATTATCAGTGCTAAGGATGTGAATAAAAAGTCGAATTAGATTAAACACATTTTCACTCGATTTTTATCCTGACGTTTGGTTTTCACAATCCATCTTCATCCTACCATGAATAGATATTTAAACATGTTGCATCTCCCTAAAAGCATCTGCGTTTTTTTGTTCATATAGTTGTTCAAGTGTTTGACATCTTTCCACGTACTTAGATTGGCTAGTGGGATAACCAACGGTTCAACTCTTTTTTAATTTTAATTTTCGGCAAAAGACCCTGATTTCTTCTTTTTATAAAGCCAAGAAGGTGCCGACGTATATTGATTGAGGAAAAATTTAAAATGTTACAGTCAGTTTCAGTTTCAAATTTATATGGTAAGAGCCGTAAGAGTGAGGAAGGTCAGAGTAAAGTTGCGAGAAGCGGTATTTTAACAGTTTTCCTAGAAGAACTTGGTAGTAACAACATCAGGAGTACCTAGTTCAAGTTGAAGTTTCAATTTGATTCCATTTTTATGGTATAAAAGGAGTGGTGCCATATTAAGCACCATTAGCTAGTACATTTACGGATAAATCCGTAGTTCTGGTAGCCTTGCACGACTGCTTCCTACGTGAAATCCTTGCTAGTGCGTTGACTCGGGCGCCTCCAGGGCAGACTCGGGGAAACTGGTGGGAGAATCTGGTTGGCCACCCTTCCACCGGGCTTTGTGACTCATTCCCCGTCTCGAGTCGACTTGATGATGGACCGTCCCACTCTGCCGTAATTACCATAATCCCCCTTTTATCTTTCCTGTTATAAGCGTCCGGAGTATCTTTAATGCCATGCTACGAGCTATCTCTGGCTAGGAGAAATCGTATCTATCTAGTCCATCCAGTGATCAACTGTCTAATGCAGAGGCAACGACTCGGGTTATTGCTACCAACCTGTCCAAGACCAACCTATCGTTTCATTGTAACCAGCAGATACTTTGCACCTCAATAAAATGAGCGGTTGCGAAGGTTGACAATACCTACCTACAATTACTCCATTGTTCTGCGAGCTTATCAGTCAGTGTGCCAATCTTTTTTAATCAACGCTTTAATAGCCCTGTGGTTTATAAAAGCTTCCATCACCAATGCTGGTAATGTGAAGGAGTGAAGGTAGAGAACCAGCATCCAGTCAGGTTTGACTTGATGACTACATTAATTTCCTCTCTAATATGGCTCTCTGGTTTACCCTCTAAAGAAGCATCAGGTGTTGAATAAAAATTAGTAATGAGCGTTACCCATGGGTGTGAAAAAGGTATTTTAACTATTTTTAAATGGAAGAATATTCCATACTAAGAAGTTTGGCAACAACTACACTCTCCTACGATGAGTAAATTTCTTTTTATCATTTTTCAAAGTTTCGCACACTGGTGACGTCAAAGCACCTCTCCCGCCTGGGCGGGACTCCCCTGCCAACCAGTGTGACGTCATCAGTGTTATCTTTGAAAAATCATAGAAAGAAAACTACTCAACGTAGGAGAGTGCGGGTGGTGTTAACTTTCTTAGAATGAAACCTATTTTCATTTGAATTTTTTAAAATAAATACGTGGGTAACGCTCACTTCAACAAACATAAAATTGAAAATGTGTCGGCACACACTGAATGCAAATAGCACAATACAATTATCGCCGCGGAATTTATACCTTTCAATAATAAATCTTTATAATCGACCAAGAAAAAAATGTAATGGCCCCCGAGACTAATTTTTTTCTCAATCGACCTACGGTAATAAAATTTGAAATGGAGCGCTTCTGAAACACATATTATATAATTACAAGGTATGGACGCGAACTGTTCAGATGAGAATAGAAAATTACAAGATGCAGAGTTTCACTTATCGGCTGAAGGTCCTCTGAGGCTGAGTTATTCTCTAATCCATCTACGGCGAACTCTGTCGCGAGTCGCGAATCACCTTTAGGTATAGTACTAGACTTCGGGTTTAATAATTGTAGACCAGTGATCTGCGTAGGAAGGGTATCTGATACAGAAATAATACACCTTTGTGTAATAATTTCCCCTGTACCGCATTTAAATATGCAGCCCACTCAGTCAGTGGTGACGAACAGGAGTACAAGTAGAATGAAGCGTTCACATTCGGCTCTTCATTATCAACAGTTCAAATTTTATCACTTTAAAATTCAAAACCTGTTCTTGACATCCTGTAGAAAGTGAAGAGTTCATCTAAGTGAAGAACGTTTCCTTATTGCTTTTGTGGTGTTTGCAAAAATATTGTTGAATGGATTAGGAATGGGATTTATGCTGAAATGTTTTGGTATAGGTCATCTTCCGATAAATGTTCAATAGTTGGATAATTTTTTAGAGTAAAGTTTCTCAGTAGTTACAATGTTTACTAAGATCACTTACCATGTAGTATAATATACCTCCTACTTTATTTATAAAACGAGGTTCACAGGCACGCATGCTTACAATATTCTGTTGAGATGACAGCATCCACCAGTTCCTTCTGAGACAACGTCTTCTATATTATAGTATGGTAGATAGAGAATACTGATGGTAGTTCGTGTCCTCTATGGTCAGGAGATGAAATTGAGTCATGTGGGTGTGGGCTGTGTAATAGAGGGTAAGTTGAATGTAAACTCTTACTATATGCCTCTAATGTTATCATGGGGTTAGGATACTAAATAGGTACATCCCAGAGAACGTGAATAATCAACACTGAAGATGAGCCCTGCAGTACTTACAAATATGCAGCGATAACAACGAGACAGTTAACTTTTTGCAAGTATATACGTGTCCGGCTCCCATAAATATCGACCTAATATTGAAATTAGGTTCACATATCTTAATCAAGCAGTCTGGGTGTGTATTGCCGGCTATAAAGGTGTAAGTAATGGATGCAGTCTGATCATTCGTTTTGCTGCACGACAGGTATTGGGTCGAATAGTCCTGCCTCAGGGTTATCTCCCACGTGAGCAGAGCTCAGTACGGCGGAGGGTACAGACGGGGCCTGTTCCCATGGGGCTCCGTCCAGATGATAAATCAATTGACAAACCCACATGGCTCCGGGATTGGTGAAAAATCATTAGCCGGTGTCACTCTTCATATCCGCCTACCATTCTCCGCTTCCGCCGCGCAGCCGCTTCTCTGTTCTTCGGGCTCCGATGGCTTTCATTTGAAAGTCCGATAATCTGAATTAGTTTCGAAATGTTAATTTGTGATTTATATAAATTGAATTAAGTGATTAGATACCCATGTGGCATCTCAAATTCAATTTAAACTTGTAGAACGTCCGCACACAAAACGTTCCAAGTTTTGATTTTGGGGTCATAAGAACACAACTGATGTCAATTGAAAGAGAATAATAGGTAACACATATATATATATATATATATATATATATATATATATATATATCCTGAATCTAAAATTCTCAAACGTAGGTGTATTATAAGTGTGTGTGTGTGTCTGTGCTGTATCATGTGGTGCAGCAGTGTCCTCGGGCTCATGGTGGTCGCATTCTACTTCTTGATGCGGTTGCTAAGCAGATAGTAGTTGCTCTGTCATCAAGCGGCTGAGATGTGGAATGGGAGAGACTATATCAAATGTTGAGTGACGGGGGCAAAAAAAAAAAAAGATATTGTTGCCACTAAGGCCGATGAAAGATGGTACAAATGTAATTATGAAAACAAATAATAAACATCGAAAAATATTTTTTGGTTTTTTAAGTTAGCAAGGAAGACTGCATGAGAAAAATATAATAAGATGTGAAGGTGAGTACTGGCGCAAAATATTAATGCGGCGTGACAACGTACATTAAGAATTCTACCAACTATATGAGTGCAAGGTGAGTTTTTCATACTCCTGTTATTCGGCTTTTAACGACGAGAAATTGGAATCACCGCGCCTTCCCCGAGATTTATGTTGCAGACACAAGCCGCCGGCTTGAGTGTGAAAATTCCTGCAGGTCAATATACGTTGTCTTGGCAGAGGGTTGGTTGAACACGGAGGGAACATTTATTGATTAACAGTTTCCCCTTCCTCAGGGAAGGAAGTTTGGATTGGGTCCTGAGCGGCATCTTGCATCGCCCCTGGAGACGTTTTTTCGCCCCCAAGGATTTTACAGTTACTCGCATCACGGTAAAGTGAACGCCTTCCCCCTCTGCTGGTTTCAGGGGGGACCGTGTAATATGAAGCTCACATAGGTACCTGATGGTTGTACGTAGCACCTCGTCGTTGCCGTGGATACGTGCGGAAGTAAATGGGGAATGAAGGAAAGAATACGAGGTGTTTTACTCCAACGGGAAAGAGAGATTGGATGCTACTGAGCACGCACGAGCGCTGGGCACGATGCTGCTGATGTTTGTATGGAACACGTAGCTTCCATTAGGTACGAAGATTTACAACAGAAAAATACTACAGATGAGGCTCTTACTCGCTTAGTGTTCAGCTAATACTGATTTTGAGTTTAACGGCTGTATGAAAACTGCTGCATTTAAACACTATTATAACCCCCCTGCAGAGCTTTATGACAGGAATGTGGGTTATCTAATTTCATTCATATCTCCATAAAGAGTAACTCAAGTAATTTCCATAAATATTGCTTGAGCCTTTGGGGGAAAACGTACAGAATGACCTAAATCCAAATTTTTCCATCAATTCTGATTTTTTTTTTTCTTTTTCTCCACTCATTACGATCCTTAAAATCACAACTATAAAAACTATTAAAAAAGTAACAGACAGATAGATAAACATACATGTATTTCTCAGATTTAAAAAATATATTGAGAGTTTGGTTCACGGCCATTTGGAATTTTCTTTATGACCCATGTTTTGGAGTTGCTCCAGAAGAAATTTATATTGGCCGATTACATAGGTAACTTTCTCTTAGCCCTTCGGGGCGTTGGGCGTCGGAAAACTGAAATTAATATTTTATCCACAGATCTCCAACATGATCTTGAAACAAACGGCGTTCTAGACGCAGGAGTAAATTAATGCCGGTTTACACATCTAGTTTCCATCGTTCATCCGGTAGCCAATCAAAAATCGGAACGCGAAATTTTTTCATCATTCACAAATTATTGACACGACGTTCGACCGATTTTTGAGCGACACGTCATGCTTTTAATAACGACACTTTAACCAGGAAGAAACTTCTGGAGAACTTATTAAGAGCCTTTGGGCCAAGAGATGACTGGAATAACGGGCTCCATCTGGATCAGCTGAGTCAGCTAAATTCTTTCCTGTTCACCCTAGAAAGTTGATATTGATAAGGAGCCTTTCTTGGACGACAAGATACGAATAAAATTACGGACCTGACCTCATCATCTGAGTGAGCTAAAATAATAGAAAATCAGATAACGAGAGCCATCAGATGATTAAAACATGTTCCATGATTTTGAATTTCCGGCGTCAGGCTCCAAGTGGGAGCAAAGGGGTGGGGTCTGGAGGTCAAACCCATTGAAGCAAGGAGCACCTAGTTAATTTATTTATTTTTAATTTCAAGTATTGATTATAGATTATTAACAACAGATTACCCTTAGAAACATTAACCTGATTTTTATCGTGTGAATTCGGTTGAAACGCAGTTTTTTCGGACGAACTGATGAAGAAGGCTTATTATATGAATTGGGCCTATAATTTTTGTTTAATAGTTTGTAGTTTTTTCCTTCATTTTTTAAAAATGCAAACCTTCAATTATTTATTTCTTAGTAATTATAATTTCTGTTATGAGGTGCGAGCGTTGCTTGAACGAAACACTCGACCGACACGCAAAACGCCTACGTGTTACGCGTAATTATCCAGGAATAACTATTTTTAAATCTATCACACGTCATAACCTTGATCGGTTGGGTCTATTTTTGACGAATGTTTTTGTCCTGTCTTGTCAGTTTGGTCCATTGCAAATGTTGCTATGCTATTTTCACGAAGATGCCCTACCACCTTACTTTGCATCTGCTTGAAGATTCTCAAATAGTTTACACATCGTTCTGCATTTAACTCACTTCAATGGTGTTGATTTAGATTCTTTACCTACTACTTTCTTCAAAGGCGGTCTCAGGGTTCTTTTACCTTTGGGGATTCTAACCTCCGATTACAGGACAATTCGTCCCACGGACATTTCGTCCAAAGAAGAAAAATGCGGACATTCCGTCCCACTCTGTGGAGTGTCTACCTGGGTCGGGTTTGATAATTAGTCTCCAAATATTTCTAAACGGACGCTTCGTCCCACCTGAGAGAAGGTTTGTAAAAAGGTATACACAGAATAACTCATCATATTTTAAACCTTTTAAACATTAGAGATTTACAAAAAGCTTTATTTTTTAAAATCCTGTATTACTAGGATAAATCAAATGAATTTTCTAATTGCTATTAATACTTCTGTGAAAATAAACAAAATATATGTATATGTAAATTATAAATTTATTTATGGCCTATATTTCTATCACTTTCCGGAATTAGATGAAACGAGCCAAATAATATTAAAAAATAATTAGAACAGTATTTTGTTACAAAACTAAAGAGAATGGTCGTTGCTCAGTACCAAGAAGTGGGGTGGTTTACCCCGAGGACAATGAACTGCTTTAGTCACATTCCTGGAATTCTTTCTTCTTTATTTTCAGGCATGACAAACGTCTAGAAAGGATTATGCAGCGATACGAGGAAGACAGAAACTTGAGATCCTGTCTACGAGCACTGTCCCACTCTCAGAATCTGGAGTAAACTGGCCAACTTTTTAGTTTATTAAGTAAAATATAAAAAAGACCAAAAAACAAAGACAAAAAAACAAAACAAAAACAAAAAAAAATGACAAGAGCTTAACCACAACTGATTTTGAAAAAAAAAAAAAAAAATTACAAGAGCTTAACCACAGCTGATTTTAAACACGCCAAGATGATTATAAAATTTATCTTGCCAGTACAAAGCCTGGATTAAGTGTGATGGGAATCAGATAAATTATTCTATATACGGACCTTTTTACAACCCTTTTCTCAGGTGGGACGAAGTGTCCGTTTAGAAATATTTGGAGACTATATATCAAACCCTACCCAGGTAGCCGTTCCAAAAAGTGGGACGAAATGTCCGCATTTTTCTTGGGGGACGAAATGTCCGTGGGACGAATTGTCCGGACACCCTAACCTCCACCTTCAACTAAAGAGGATTTTAGGAATCAAAAGAAACCGTTTCGTAGAAGTGGTAGAGATCTCGTTACTTCATTTTTAATTACTCCATCACGCTCCTCTTTAACCAGTAATTACTCCACTGATGCACTTTTATGGCTTTGAATTTATGCTTTGTATAACTTTGAAATTAATATTACGCTCACCACTCGTTTCGACCCCGAATCTTTCAGTACATCAAGTTTTATTTTAAACTTATAATATTCTTCGTAGTTTACCTACTGATGGAGTTATGGCACCTCACCTGCCCTCGCGAGAACTCTTCCTAGTGTATTTTCACTAGAGTAGGTAACAAAACTTTGAAAAAATCATAACCCAGATTGGTTATCGTAGATGAAAGCGATTGGTTTCATTGATTGGAATCTACATCCACATTTACTGTAAGTAAACTGTACAGTTAATTATAATGCTCATTTCAGTTTTTGAAATCGAATTGATTGAATTTTGAAATTAGCTAATTTTATTTTTTCATGCTTAGAGAACAAGGTTTATTTTGAAATACGTAATGATGCGTGGAGCAAAGGTACTATGATCTGGCAAGATACATTATTTTGGGATCATATAAGGCCAACCAACATGATACCTGAGAATATCATCGTACTCGGAAGAAAACTATAGATGTGATTCTTGTAGCAGAGTTTTATGTTCAGCATACGCTGATGATCTTAGCATTCGTACCTGAATCGAATCGATCCATGGCTGAGAACAAAATGACTTCACTACGCGCTTCCCCGTATTAGTGTTATGCTCATATATTAGTGCCAAATGAAATGAAGTCTTCTCTGCACAAAATCCCTTTCGGTGTAATCAGAGAGAGGCCTGTTCATTAAGTCACGGGAATGAGGAGGTCAGAATCATGAACCAAGTTCAAAGTTCTGCTGATTAATTTATTAAACTTCTTGCTTTTCAAAACTCACGTGATGCTTGAGTATGCGTAATGCAAACCCTGGTGAGGTTTTGTTGCGTTCTCATTCACCATGACTTTGTAGAACCCATAAACTGGTAGAACCCATGAAAACGTGAATAGAACGGGACACGGGATAGAGATTTTCTACGTTTAGCTAGAAGATATTCTTCAAATTGCTATGTAATATAATTTTATTTTCATGAGTACAATAGAAGGGCAGAATACGATGTCAAAAACGTCCACTTGGTTTCTTTAAGTCAACTAGAACCTGAGTTATCGGCTGTGAACAAAAAATTTGCGTTATTTTTCCCGAATGTGCGATTTATCCCAAATCAATTGCATAACTCAAATATCAAATAGTTTGCACTGCTCGTGCGCTAACGTTAGATAAATTATGTTTCGTTTTCTCATATCCTATTCGTTCGATCTCGCTCTAATGCGGAGGCCAGTTGGGGAAAGAAGATTTTTTGATTACCCCATTTGAGTTTCATCGCGATCGTATCACAAGTATGACTTCTACAGTTTTCATCCGATTTCGATGGAATTTTCTGGAAATTAGAGGGAATGTGCGGGTTAGGCTGTATATGGTCCCCTATCAAACGTAAATCACTTCAAGTATCATTTTCTCGTTTCCTAATATATCGATTTTTACGTTTGACGCTACATCTTGATTTACTATTTTCCGAAATGAAACTTTCTAAGATCATTTAATACATCTCGATGATGTATACATTCATGTTACGGATACAAGGAAGCTATGTGCCACACCCACATTGGTAGACGTTTTTTGTGTATTGTTTTTGTTTCATGTTCGAAATTGGGGCATGTATCATGTTCACAGGATCGAACCTCCCGATACCTAGAAAGTTTAGTTTTCGATTCGAAAACCACAGAACCTTTACTAGAGTGAGATTATTAGAGATCATTCAAGTTTTATGGAGAACCAACGGAACATAGCTGGTTTAAAGCGGTTGTAAAACTTAGGAGGAAGTTCTAGAAATAAAGATAGTTGAGAAAGAGCTCGTTGCGGCAAGTTCGACGCTAAATAATGTTGGCTAAAATTAGTTCAAAATCCTCTCTCCGTGAAATGCGCCCATCATAAACAGACGGCTTACTTCTTGTTAAAAAAAAGGAAAAGAAAGTTTGCATTTATCTTTTGAATGCTTGTTCGGGCAACAAATAGCTTTTCGATGTACATTTCACAGGATGTTAAAAATAAGCCTCAGTCGTGAATGATGCGATCAAGTGGAGAAGTAAATAATGGATGAACCTATTTATATTCAATTCGATCATATCACTTTCAATTACCGACAAATGGGTATGGTGGGAGGCGTTCTATTTATTGGTGAATAAATAGAATCATCATTCTAAGTAATTTAATTAACCATGAAGAGTCTTAATCAGTTTCAGTGAGTCATTTGCTCGCTCTATAGGGTAAATTACGTGTGGGCGTCATTCAGCCGAAACATTGATGGACTCTTAATACCCGTTTTATACGTGGAATCAGCAAGCTTCATGACCAGTATATTACCAATTTACCACCATAACATTTTCACTTTCCTTAGAATCTTCGTTTTGCTCTCCGCATAGAATTCTTCGAATTTTCTTTTATAGTCACAAAAAAGCTGTGTCCTTTCTAATGTGTCTTCAGTTATTGTTTGTTACTGATGATGGCCTAACCGTTGAAATCGATTTTACGTTGTAACTCTTTATTTTTCGTGGAAATAGACAACGTTTTTTCACTAACTTCCGTTTTGAAATGGGTTTCCACAACTTCCACAACTTTCGTACTCAAAGTTGTCCAATAGGCCGTGAGAGCGGGGTTCTGGTTCTTTGACTTTTGGAATATACAGGTTTCAAAGCAGTTTAGCATTGCTTACGTACCATGGAGAATTGGTATGAAAGCGTGGGGCTCTGTTCTGTTGAATTATTTTGATTTGGGTGATGCTTGCTAGTGTTCCCGCAAAGGACACATTATCGGGCTAATGAGCGTCAGTTGCCCAATGAAGTTGCCAGGAAGAAAGTAAACAGTTGCCAGGTTCAGTGATAGTGTACTACTACCTGATCATGTATAAGAAGATTCAGCATACTTGAACGTGTCTGAATCCTATTGACTCGTTCTCTTACAGATCATCTAACGTGCTGTTCAATTAAATTACGTTGGGGTTTAATATATTAATGTACACAGTATCAAATTGGAGGGTTTACAAACTTAGTGAAAGTGGAAGAACCGGGAGGAATCCAAGAAAAAGGGACCTCCCTCAAGGGTATTATAGAGAATGGTCCTTGAAAAGGAATTTCGAAAAAGCCCATAAGGTTGTATGGTATTAGCGGGGACGTAATTATCTCGTCAGAGCCGGTGGGCTGGTTTCACTACCCGATTCGCCCCCCTCCAATCTCGTCCAGTCTTGACATGAGATCTGTAATAATGGACTGGAAGGAAGACCACCGAGGTAGCATCACGTCTTTTCCTTCGGGGGAAGGAAGGCCGAGGAATCAGGTAAAGGGTTAAAAGACCCCAAGATCCACCGCCACGCTGGTGGTAAGTAGTGGACTTCTTGATAAGACTAATTCTGCATATCTTCTTCATTCCAGCGCCTGTTTGAACTCTAGGAACAATTCTTTTCCTCATACCTTTGACTCGTGAACAGTTTGTTTCAAAAAAATATTGTTCATAGTACTGATGCTAAATCATGATACGAACTACATCACTCGCGACGTAGTTGTAGAAACCCATTCCAATAACGGAAACAGACTTTGAAAAAGAACGATGCCTGTTTCCACGAAAACAATATTACAACGTTAGATCGATTTCGACGGTTAAGTTATCGTCAGTAGCGATCAATAGAATAAGGAATAAGCGATTACAGAGTTATTTTTTGTTATTGATGATGACCTAACCCTCGAATTTAATCTACCGTTGTAACAATCTATTTTCGTGGAAATGGACAACCTCCGTTCTTCTTCACTAAATTACGGACCTAACAGCCCTATTCACACGATCCTCGAATGCACAATGGTACACGCTGTGAAAATCCACAATTGTACATAAGCTGTGAAATCCACAACAATTTTACGCAATCAATCGATATGTACCTTTTTTTAATACCGCACGTGAAAATATGCACACGACTGTATTTATACATAATGTAAATATTTTGTCAAATTGGTTAACAGTACATTGGTGCAGGAATTCACATTGTTTTCCTTAGAGACCATGTAAGTACCTAATATTTTCAAAAACTGAACTCTTTGAGTACTCTAGAATGAATGATTGATAAACAGCACTCATTGGTTTATCCATTGCTCAACAATAATTTACTCCTTACTTATTCATATTTACTTCTAGAATTCAAAGAGACTTCATCGTTATTTTATAGCTCCTACGAGTTTCAGAAGACGAATACCTTATGAACTATGCTAAATGAATAGGAAAGCTGGAAATCAAGTTCATTCATTGGTAGATAGCCTCACACAGAAAATCAACGTATCTATCTGTCAGCTAAAGGATCAAAACTCAAGGACGCAAAGACTCAAAAATGTTGCTTATAACGCGGAATCTTGTTTTCTCTCTCTCTCTCTCTCTCTCTCTCTCTCTCTCTCTCTCTCTCTCTCTCTCTCTCTCTCTCTCTCTCTCTCTCTCTCTCTCTCTCTCTCTCCCCCTCTCCACCCCAAACGTTTGTAACGTTCTAAAAGCCAAATTGGTATGTGTGAATTGTAACGTCCTTCGTGGATAGGTGGGTGCCTACCATGCGTTCCGAATTGGTTCTATTTCGTCTCGCGATTCAATAGCAATTAATTAGGCAGGTACTTCTTCAGTGCTCTATACTTATGTACTTATTGGTTGGAAGCCGTAATTTTAGATTTCGTTAAACCCAGAAGCCAAACCAGATATCCATGGGTGTCAGTTGAACCTGTTTAATGTAAAACGTTGCTTCCTTGAGGTTCTATTTACAAACAAACCACAGGGGTGCGTCAGTGTTAGCTTCCTTTTCTCAACCTCATCTGTCGTGTTAGTATTGTCCCGACCCGGGCCCGGGTGTTAACGACCTTTAAATAGATGATATCTCTCAACAAGTAATTTACTGCCTCGTTTACTCGCCCGCAGACAAATAAACGTTAAGAGTTATTAAGTGTTCCTGTTGTAAAATCCAGACAATTAAGCTCTTTTTCGGGATTGAGAGGTATCTCTAATAGAGCTCGTGGCTTTGGTTCTTTTCTCCGTTGATTTTGAAAAGAAAAACATTTCAGGTGGGGCGTCGCTAAATGGGGGGGGGGGGGGGGGGGGGAGCCCCAGGAAAAATGTAGGAGGTGGCAATAAAACCGTTAATTCGAATAGACATATTTTGAAGTCTAATCCTAATCAAATCCTGATTTTCCCAACTGTAGGTACCCAGGCATTTATAAAAGACTTGAGTTATTGTCATTTTGTGATGAAACCCAAATTTTTCATTCAAATTTCCTCAGCTTTCCCAATAAATTATGTTATACCTCGAAAATGGATTAAGATAGAAAATTGCACTTGGACGTTTTACACTATTTTCGGTCTACTGACTCAAAAATATTTTTCACACTCATCCGAATCCACTCTGTAGTTCAATGAAAATATTCAGTAGTTGGAAACATTTAAGAAATGCGAACAATCACAATGCGAAAAAGATCTTGTTTAGAACCTTGACAAAAAAGATTTGGTGTGGTAAGAAGAGCATGGGGTAAATTGAAAAATCGGCATACCTATTCACTTCCAATAACAATACAACCTTTTAAACACTAATCGTGTAGAGTTTTAATAATACTATTTATTATTATTATTAACTTTATTTCTTGATTGTAATTATTGTTTCAATTGAAAAAATATAAATATATCTCTTTTACTAATGAGCAAATCGCTTTATGCGTTTAATATTATCCGGAAGTTTCATCAGGTCATTTACACATTCTTTACGTTTCGAATAATGACAATAATTGTTATTGTCTCAATCTAAAACCAATATTGCGGTCTTGTTACAAGAGATTTGTCATCAAATTTTCGTATATCGTCACAGGAAAATGGCCATTTTACAGAAGTGTTACGTGTGTATACTTATAGGCAATAGATACCAGCTAAGGGTAGCAGGTATAATTAAGAAGTTATACAATTAATTTTTTTTTTTTTTTTTTTTTTGAGTTGGGAAAACTTTTGGTTCAGATGGGTACTTCATTATACATTCCCCCTCACTATTTGTCTAGCCACGCCCCTGCATTTCAGTCGTGGATGATATTATGAGCTGATTTTCGTTAATTTTCGTTTTATATTTATGTTGATTTATTTTGACATGTGAGCACTTTGTATGCAAAGAAATTTATAAATTTATTTTATGACGGGAAAACTTTTCCTAAATAATATTCTGCTTTACTATAAACTTTTTTATGACTTTTCACAGTTTCTATCGATTTTTTAATACATGTTGATGACTCATGTACGAATTTTAGCGTAAGCTTGTGCTTAAATTTGTCTACGAAAATTCGCTTAAAAATCCATTGGCTTGATTATATTCATGTTTGGCTCCATCACAATCTTCTGAATAAAATATTCCATAGAGCGGTGATCAGTAAAAATTTGCAGTCATGCAGCATGATCGTATGAGCGAATTTTCGTTAATTATCCTATTGTATAATGTTAAATTGTTTTGAAATTTGAGCTTTTTGGGTGCATTATTTTATGGGGACTATTAATTTTATGGCAAAGAAATGCATAAAAAATTCGAATTAATAATCTCATATTAAAATAGAGGTTTTGAATTTTTAGCTTTTCTTGCAGGTTTTATCGATTTTTTTTAGCAACTTTTGATGAATTTTAAGTACATTTTTCAGCATAATTTTGGACATAAATTGTTGAATGTTCTATTTTGTAGTTAATAAACTCGTATTGAGCGATATTCTACCAAAATATATCAATTTAACGATTTTTAGCCATTTTTTGTGATTTTTTTGTTTATAGTACATTTTTTTGGAATTTGACCAATTTAATGTGCTCAAAAAGTGCTGGGCAACGAACTCTTCCTTTCGTTTGGAAAGCTTGATTTTTTGGCTCATGAACGAAATTTTTATCTCAATCCTATGGGGAGTTATCTGGAAAAACACACACACACACACACACACACACACACACACACACATATATATATATATATATATATATATATATATATATATATATATACTTATAATTAAGCGTTCAACTCCAGGATTCGTTTCAGAATGCCAAAAAACGGATTTCAATGATTTTAAAATTTTCGGAGCCGTTGCAATAGCTTCATTTTCTACGAAAATTGGCTAATTATTCAACGGGAAACTATCCCTATCAGAACAGAAATTTGTATAGTTAATGTTCAAATTCGATTGATCTGGGAAAAAATATATATTCTGAAGCTGTAACGAAAATAAACCTTGGTAGAGAATGCGAGAAGTTTTTTTTTCCTTCTTATAAAATGGCACACTAAGCAATTCAGCTTGACGTCTTGGTCAATGCACCATTATTTCTTTTCTACCTCGTTGGCGGTCACCCCTCTGTCTGCCTCAGTGGAAAGTGCTGATCTTGTTGGTTCCAACCGCAATCAGTAACTACGTGTTATGTGTGTAGAAGGCTGACCAACAAATACCCCTATATCTTTTCGGTATCAAGTTTTTTTCCCTCTAAGCTGCGAGCTAGATAATGGTTCTGAATTCCAAAGTACAATAATAAAAGATCAAAACTTTTATAATGAAAAAAGCTCTATTAGTTAAAAAGGTCATACACACAGGCTATAATTTTGATCTATGCCTACATATTTGTTCTCAATAGCTGAGCGAAATTATTCTACTGTAGAGTCATTATTTTTCTATTCCATTATGGGCTATGTTGAATGGGTTATGTCGTGTCCGACTTGTAATTTAATATATTTCACAAATAAAGCGCAATAAGTCCCCTATAATTGACCGATTGGGGAGCAGGTGCTGCTGCGTCAACATCACCTGACCCCCCAACTAAAGGGAGCTCCTGCAGGATATACAGGGTGCGGCAGAGAGGACGGATGGTTTTAAAAATCATAAAATAGTTAATTTTTACTCAAAAAACAAATTTATTCATGCAATCAGGTTCGCAAGGAAATAGCATTTGAGACAGTCAAGTGTGAAAAATCACATCAGGCATGTGGTGGCCGAGTTGATGCAGTGCTGGAGGCGTTCTTGGAAGTTCGCGTAGACTCTCTCCAACATAACGCTACGTCGAAATGATCACCAACTTCTTTTTCCCTGAATTACGACGGAGACGTGTTCCATCCCGACGTGTGTGGTTCCAGCAGAATGGGGCGACCGCCCACACAGCCAGAGCATCAATGGACGATATTCGCCCTCCTTCCCTGCTCGCCTTATTTCCAGGTTTAGCGATGTTCATTGGCCTCCTCGGTCCCCAGATTTATCCATATACGATTTTTTCTTATGGACACCTCAAGGCTCAGTGTATACGAGAACAAGCCCCGAACTCTGGACGAATTGAAGGACGCAATTCGCGTGGAAGTCGCCCAAGTTGAGAGAACTATGTTGGAGAGAACGCCCAAGAACGCCTCCAGCATTGCATCAACAATTTCGGCCACCTCATGCCTGATGTGATTTTTTACACTTGACTGTCTCAAGTGCTATTTCCTTGCGAACCTGATTGCATCAATAAATTTTTTTTTTTTTTTAAGTAAAAATTAACTATTTTATGATTTTTTTTAAAACCATCCGTCCTCTCTGCCGCACCCTGTATAATCGCTGGAACTCGGCTCGGCTACACATTAATGCTCTGAAATTCTGATTTTTAACTTGAATGTCCTGAACCAACACCTTACCTCATATCTTCTCCTCTTTGACCAACGTGGCTAAAGGGGAGAAGCTTACATCCTTATTTAGTATCCAAGAAGGTAACACTTTCTGTAGAATGGTACAGTTTTGATGCAAATTTGATTAGTGTAGTATAATAAATTATTCGTGTGAGTTTCGGTGATAGATTAATAGAATTTTGTGGGTGGGGACGGAAGTCCTCTACGGAGTGGTCTGGGGACCCTCCCCCATAAATTTTGTGAAAAAAAGACCTGAAAAACTAGCAGTTTTGGAGGTTTTTAGACCCATGCTTTATGTGTAAAAATTAACAAGATGAACTTAGTTTTTATTAAGTATATCCAAAAAATCAAAAAATCCATGTGCAAAAAAATATTAATAATTATAATAAATAAACAAATAAATAAAATTGACTGATCATAAAATGATTATCATTTTTCGGCTAAATTATATCGATAAACTCAGGGAATGAGTCATAAAATGCTGGAGTTATAAATCAATACTACATACTTAATAACTAAAGTCCTCTTAATGTAATATTATTTATAAATTACACATTTAAATAGTAAACACAGGGTTAAATAATAATACTCTTTCTATGTTTTCAATTTGCTTTATTTAGAAACAAAAAAATTTAATAAACACTCACGATGAAATTAAATTCACAAAGTACATTTTTGATTAAAGATGAAAGTTTCTCTTCCCATGATGAGGGCTGTTGATGAGGCCTGTTACGGGCGAAAGTACTTGGAAACTAATAAACCACGATGAGTTATAGCCTACCGAAATGCTCATCCCCTCAAACCTCCTCTTTCATAGTCAATGAAAGGCAACACACCGGTCATATTAATAAAAATTGTATTCCTTACCTGCTGCCTTATGTTTTTAAAAGAAGAAAGATGCTATCTTCGATGCTCGTTTCATGGCGGAGCTAAACTCAAACACTAAAAACAACTTTAGTTCGCATTTCACCTGAAGTTTGTTTTCTACTGCTCCTCTACTCACGGAAGACAACACGACGCGGACACAACACCAGCGTTGATGATTTTTCATCAAGCGCTTCTGGAAATCTCCGAATATTCTGAAACTAGCCGCGTCAATCTCCGATTGATCCCCCGTGGACACCTACACAGTTTGTATAGGCCTACCGAAATTCAAACGCACAGATTCGTAAATTGGCTGCGACAGATTAGTAATTTTTTGAGTTTTCCTCTTATATTTTCAACCAAGCAATCATGGTCTTAACAATTTAAGACGGATGGGATCTCATTTGGTTTTCTGTCCAAACTGCACTTGCTTGTTGGCAGAAAAACTGGACAGCAGCTGAGGAACTAGACTTGCTTACTACGTTATCTATATAAAACAGTAGTAAATCATCGAGTTAATTTCGAAGGTATTGATCAGGATACAGAATAGTGATCTATAAGGAAGGGTAAATGCATCCAGAAAAATAATAAACCTTCGTGTAATATTTTGTGGTTGTATGACACAGTTCAACAGAAACTTCTATTTAACAAGAACAGCACCACGCATTCCTCTCTGGGCTGCTCACCAAGGATGTCTTTTTCTGATTGACTGACTTTTAATAGCTGGGGAGAAGTGGTCATGGTGGACATGAAGTGGACATTCATAGGCTTATTTCGGTCTTCTATTCATCTAATTAATCTAAACGGGCAAGCCCAATATAACAATATGAGAAGAGGAATACATAAAGTTGAAAGTAAGAGAGAAAGGAAAAAAAGTAGCGTCCGCTAGATAATAATATAATTATAATGCATATAGTAATTTTTGTTTAGTTAATAGTTAATAGGAGCAGTCTACGATATTAAGATCTGAACATTTTCTTTGAATTTTATTATTTTTGAATATATATATATTTTTTTTTTTCACTTACTTTTGTTTCTGATAAAAACATTTTGTATTCACTATAACTTTTTAGTTTTAATTTTCCTGCCTACCACTCTTGTAAATAATTGTATATATAAGGGCCCAGTGGCCTCCATACAATATACGTTCTTATCTTATCTTCTTCTTATCTCATACTGCAAATACTCGGAAATTTGATTGTTCTGTGATTTGAGTTCAGGTAGAGAAGTACAGGTAGGAAAAAAGTCAATTTCTGGGCACTAGGTCATAACATAATTTGCCTTTACTGGCAGTCGGGACAATGGACGATGGTAGAAAAAAGCATTTTCCACTACATATAATAAGTTCAAAAACAATGTATTTAACAAATTAAGGATTTGGCAACAGCAAAAAATGGTCTTCTGGTTAACGGCGTTTTGTGTTTCATGGTTAAAAAAAAGGTATGTTTCTGGAAATACGCTGTTCGACTTTCTATGTATTATGTCAAATGCAAGGCTGCCCCATCACCACTACATATAATTCGTTTCGGAAAATGATAAGGAGCGACGGGGAGTCCACTCGACTCAGCAGCAACTATACCAACAACTAAAGTTTCTCTGACAATATCTAAGGTTCTGAAATAACTGTGGCAAATTAGTTGATAAATTTCGTTGAAATTAGAGAATGAGAAAGGATAGTCAGAAAGCTTGATGTCATATTTTGGAGCATATGTTTACTAGTTAAGTTGAAGTTTTATTGATGCTTCCTACAAAGCCGAATTTCGATCATTTATGAGCTGACTAAAATTGCTTATAACTACATCGGGATCCACTGTGAGGAGAAAACGTGTTTTACGTTACATCAGTAACGAGCTGATGAGTTGTTAGTACCGTACTGACGAAAGGATGAGTGAATCCTCCTAAATGCAAATCCGGTTTAGGGCGTCCAGGTCTTATCCGCAGCCCGGAACGATCGCTGGCACTTGACCTAAGTGTCTGCCGCCCTCGCTCGAGAGGGTTTTTTGCCTCAAGGGCCGAAATCGCTGAGAGCCGTCCACTTCCCAACGACGGCCTCCGGACTTACCAGATCCTGATTTACTAGAAGGCCAAAAAACAGAGTTAGAGATCGGTACAAGATCGTAGATACAATCACGTAAACCTCTATCAAAAGCAAATGTTGTAACGATAGATTTGTTTTACCTAATTGCGGAATCGTTGGGAGGAAGTTTTTGAACTCGAGGGAATTCGCGAAATACGAGTATGACATCGAGGTGTAGAGACCTGGGTTAAGAATTCATATGTCCTCTGAGAGATTCAGTGGGAGTATCCTCACTAAGAGAATAAAACCAAATAAAAAGTTCCAGTCATGCAGTATCATCGTACGAGCGAATTTTCGTAAATTATCATATATATATTTGTGACATTGTATTGAAATTTGAGCACTAAGGATGCAAAGAAATAGTTAAAACTACCAATTTTACGGCAACGAATCTAAATAATAGTCTACAATTCAATAAAGATTTGGAAATTTCTAGCTATTTTAGGGAGTTTTTATAGATTTTTCAGCCAATATTAATGAAATTCGAGTACAGTTTCCTGCGGAATTTCTTTTATAAGTTTTATAATGTTCCAGTTTGATGTTGATAAACTTTTTCTGACTAAAATTTTGCAAGAATATATAACTTTAACTATTTTTATCCGTTTTTAGTGATTTTTTAGTACATTTTTTGAAATGTGACCAATTTTTGGCTAGCGAACTCATCCTTTCGTTCAAAAAGCTTGACTTTTTTGGCGCAAGATCGGAATTTTTATCGCAGTCTTATATATATATATTCCAGGGAAACTTCTCTGGAAAATATGTGCGCCACCCACCAGAATTTGCAAATTTCTCAATTTGAAATTAAAATTGACTGCAGCAAGGCAACCAAAAACAACTGGTTGCCAGGTACAAGATGATGGACCCCCCCCCCCCCCCCCCCAGAAGGAGGTTCCCCTAAAAGCTAATGAGACCTAACTAAAAGTGGGTCCTAACTAAAAGCTCTGATGAGACCTTGAAGCTAATAAACTTACATAAGAGAAGCCTATTAAATTCTCACCCTCTCAACCTACCCACCTATTTAAGAAGTATGGCAACCCACCATGCAAGCATAGATAACATTTACTATACCAAATGAACTCAAATTTGTGAATTAAAGTGTAAAACTTGGTTATAATAAAATTAAAATTAAAAAAAATCTCTATGAGGAACCTCCGATCAGAAACAAGCTCTAGAGTGGACTCTTGAAGTCCTGACTACCTTATGCGGGACACCCTGTTCATATTCCGAAAACTTTTCAGACCTCGTTTTTTCAACATTCCAACTCTTAAATTTTGCTATTTGGGGTTGATGAAAAGTAATGTCCAAGTTTTGGAACCAACTAGGGTCCTTATGTGATTTTTGACCCAAGTTTCACAATTTTTGGTTGTTTAGTTAGGAGAATAAGCTCTGTATGGGGCACAGTGGGCCCGAGATGGAAAAAAAAACCCAAAGTTGATCATCCTCGATTGCTCTGAAAATTGTTATTTTCCATTTCAAAATACCTAAACATTCGTGGTCTGTTTTTTTCTACTAATTAAAAAAATATTACCTAAGAATAAAACTCACTTAAAATTGGTTTTCCTTCCTTTTTTGGCTAAAATTTCGTAGTAGGTAGGTATTTGATGAAACATTTGCCTATTTTATTTATTTATTTTATTTTACTTTATTTTATTTTATTATTATTATTATTTTTATTATTATTATTTTTTTTTCAGAACCAATTATGATTTAAAATTCCGGTGATATTTTATGGTCAAAGAACATATTGAGGTCCTTGTAAAAAAACAAAACTGTAAAATGATTCCTTGATTTTTTTATTTTATTTTATTTATTGTCATCTCCTTGTGTTATAAATACACTTTGCGTTTTGCTAATATAATGGCATTTTCTACTCAATTACAGTAGTGGGACATGTACGGAGGATACTGTCCAGCGACAGGCCTCCTAGTTCCTTGATCTGTTTTTCTAATTATGCTAATAAATCATGTTTCCTCACGTGTTTTGGGCCAGGGAAAAAAAGCGTTACGTTTCGTTACTGTCGGTCTATCTTTAAATTAAAATGAACATATTAAAATATAAAAGCTACTGTGGAATTGTCGAGGTTTTCCATGGAAATGGTTAGATCACGAAAACTTTGAAAAATCGCCATAAAGAGCTGGCGGCATAATTTGACTGCCTCTACAATTTCCCTTCTAAACAAATGAAATTTAGATCAATTCCAAAGGTCAGCAAGTGAGAAAAATTGTTAACAATCGATTTCCTGAGTCAAAGAAGCTATTTTAGGTATAGGGGCATGAGGTATATTCAGAATCAGCGCAAAATTTCCTATAAAAATTGAGCTCAGCTTAGTTTTTCCCCAAAACCGCTTTTTGGCCCCAGTGTGCGGCCGGCGGAAGAATTTTTTCCCCATTCGATTTTTGGGTTCTACACATCGTGAAACGTAAACTAAAAATTGTTGAATGGAGGCTAAAGATGTTTGTATATTTAGTCGATTACAAAGGTTCATTATAAATAAATATTTTTCTGCAATATGTGTATATGTATGTGCAAATAGTATGTCCCTAAGAAACTTAGTAGTACATATAAATGAACTTCTGGTTCAATTGAAATCATCTACAAACATGCTGTGTGGTCCTTCATAAAATTTGTAATAGTTGTTTACCATCGTAAAGATGTCAATGTCAGCCGATGTGCGTGGGGTTTCTGGCAACTCTTTGGCCGCAGTCTCTCGAACAATGAAAAACCGCGCTGCGTGCTCTTGAATAGTCAGGCGACTCACGTGCTCGCTAATGAATGTGATTCACATAGTAATGTGTACTCGTGACCATTAATGCGACGACGTGGAATGATGTTCGCATGCTGAAGAAATTGTTTGTCGTTCGATGTGAGGCCTATAAATGCGGTAAGAAAATGTTGATGGTGTACCTTATACATTGTTGAAGAACTTCTGTGAATTTGTATTCGTGAAGGACCCATTATAGGGAAACTGACAAGCCTCGACTCTTAAATTCTTACACGCGTGATGACAAGTTGGACGAGAATGAACGCGCACAGCTTCAATGCTTATTTTATGGGTAGGTATATATTATGTACATACGAGTATATGGTGTAGGTCAGTTCTCATGAAGGTGGGCGTACAGAAATATGTCCTGACGGAACTAGGAACGTATGAATGTACTTCTGGTTTTGAATCACCAAAGCACATTTTGTCTGAAGTCTCATCGAATCCCTAAAACTTGTGTCTACCACCATAAACATGTCGTCACCCGATGTACGTGGGGATTCTGGAAATTCATTCGCCGCTGTATCGTCAAACAATGGGAAAGCTGAGAGCTCCAGAATACTCATGCAACTCACGTGCCCACTAATGAATGTGATTCACATAGTAATATATTTCGCGACCATTAAGGCGCCGACGCGGAACACCGTTCGCATGCACAAGAAATCGTTTTTCGGTCGATGTGACGACCCACAAATGTGATTTAAAAAAAGTGCTAATGGTACGTAACATTGTTAAACAAGTGTCCTATCACTCTTTGTTGCTGTTAACATACATTTCAATTAGATTCATTTCTCAAGCGTCAACTTCAGGGAACACTAAGTGTCTCATAATGTATTTATAACACTTTTTGAAAGTTCTGATGCTTTCAAGGTCAGTTCAGGATTGCAAGTAATAATAATATACGAAACCTCAAAACGGAATGACGTGTTTGTCAATGAGTTTAAAATATACTTATATGTCGACGGTTAGATCATCATCAGTAAAAAACAATAACTTATTTGTTTGAGTTTCTGATTATGAGTTATTGATATATAAATATATATACGTTAAATTCTAGCGTTAATTTCAGTATGCCCCATACGTTTTTAAGAAAAGAATTAAAATTTTTTTGAAAATGTTGAATTTAAAACTTTTGGATACATTGCAATAGCTTCATTTTCTACAAAAAAAAAAAAAAAAAAAGCGCGAAAAGCGTGATTGTCTCTTGTTTCCCCGTAGTTTTTGTGAGTTTGTCATGGTTTTGAAAGAAGTTGAAGTAGCAGAAAATTTTAATACAACGATCGTTTAGAAGAGACCTTCAGCAACCAACTGCAACTCTAGCACTATTAGTAGCGGAGTTACAATTTTTTTACTGTAGTGTTAAAATTGAAAATCAATACGTCTTAAATCTAACTAGAAGACTATCGAAAATTTGCTCTTGTGGTTATGCTGCATAATGGTAACTTTTTAATGTCAGAACTGTAGTATTTGTAACTAGGTCTTGGAAAGTAGATTTCTTGGCCAGAGCGAAATGCGGTCAAGCCGATTACGAAAACTTCTCTTCGGGTTTGCCATGTTTCCAAGGGACGTCCCTAAAAACACGCCTAGTAAAACTAAAAATAAAAAGTCACTAAAATATGCCAATTCCTGCCGCTACGCCAACTTTTATGCGCACACCTTGCTGCACTAACTTGGGTGTTCGCTTGTTAAAATATACAATTCCGGATGTTTTACGAGTTTTTCATCCATTAGTGGGTTCAGACAGTAAAATGTCGTTTTTTTATTTGTCGGCGTTATCAGGTTTAAATGAATTTCGCGGTCGAGTGCTCGCGAACCGTTTTGCTACGCTTCATACCCACAATAATGCGTGGGTAATATCGGCCGTGGCTCCCCGGCTTCTGATGGTATTAAAACTATAAATTAACCTGGAAATATTCGAATCGGATTTATCTCTCTATGATACGACAGGTAAAGTTTTTACGGATTTCCGTTTGTCAAATATATATATATATATATATATATATATATATATATATATATATATATAATATATATATATATATATATATATGTTGAGTTCTCGACCACTTTTTCTTAAAACAAGGTGTTAAGGTTCTCGAGGGTTGGTCAATAATTCAGGTTTTTCCTTACGCCGACGTTTCGTCCAATTTATTAGACATCTTCAGGGCTGAGGGATGTTAGTGTCCTATTTCATTCTAGTAGTAGTTCATCATATTGTAGTATTGAGTTAGTGAATAATGTGTGAAACTATAAAAATATGGCAACAAACAATATGCTGAGGGCAGGATTGTTATTTTACTATCAGTGATAGTGATTTACTATTATTGATAGTAAAATAAGAATTTAAAAAAGTGTGTATCTTACCCACCAACCGAATTCTATGATGCGATTGCCAAGCAGATGCAGATAGCAGTTGCTTTATCATGCAGCGGTTAGAACGTCTAAGTTGTTTGGACGATCTGATAGGTACTAAGGTAAGGTACAGGAATAGGTTCTATCTGGTACGTATTTTATTATCTTCACTTATGCGAGTTTGCTTCTGAATTTGTCATTTAAACAAGTTAATTTTAGTATTTGTAAATTCATGTATGCTATACGGATTAACTAGCAAGTACCAAATATAAACAGGGAATATATGCTCACATGCGAGGGATAACAGAGTATTTTACGTGTATGGGGAGCGCTTAGGTAACGGATGTAATAGCGGGGAATTAGGTGGGTGATAGGCCACTAATGCGGTGGTCCACCTCCTGCCACGCCCCGCAGTTCGACCATCACCGCACTCCGGTAGACCGCCTCCATCATCGCATCCTCGGCCTTCACACCGTGACCATCATCACACCTTCGTATTATTGGATGCTTCTTGTTCTCGAAATTTGTCGTATCTTCTCAACTCCATCTTCCAGATTGGATGCTTCTTCTCAACTCGGTTCCAAGATTGGGTACATCACACATTGGTTCTCAAAATCGGTGGCTTTTTAACTACTTCGTCTTCCTGGTGAGCTCCTATCAGGGGAGCTCCTACTCAACTCCACTCCCCAGTTCAGGAATTTCATCTTACCTCTATCCTCCAGATCGCTACCTCTATCGACCAGATTAGGAACTTCTTTTCCACTCGCACCTCTGGATCAAAAAATGCTTCAACATAATTTCGTCCTCTCATCTGGAGGATGCTTCTTCACACCTGTATTCTGTACATTGGGTGCTTCTTCTCACCTCTCTCTTCCCGATTGCTACCTCCATCGTCCAGATTTGGATCTTCTTCTACCAACCTTCCTCTAGATCGAGTGCTCCATCACAACTCCACCATTTTTTCTCAACTTCATCGAACCTATTTCTCAACCACGCCCTACAGATCGGGAGCTAATTCACAACTGTGTCTTTAAAGGTTTGGAGTTTCTTCTCATCTCCATACTCTAGATTAGCAGCTTTCTTCTCACCTCGATACTCCAGATTAAGAGCGTCTTCTCACTTCCATCCTCCGGATTGGGAGCTTCTTCTCAACACAGTCTTCTGATTTAGTCAGTTTATTGTCAATTGGACGAAATTCACGCTCTGTGGGAGTCAGTAGATATCTATATATATATATACACTCACAAATATTCTAGCCTCTGAACTATGCATGGTTGTTGTCGTGGTTTTTCGTCGAAAGGGAAGTCTATAAACCGCATGCATCGTGTTTTATTTGTTTTATGAAAACTTTAGCTGAGGGGAGAAGTTATTACTGACTATCAGAACATAAATTTGATCGAATTTCTGTTTTAATTGAATTTAACAATGTTTACATTAAATACAGAACATAATTAATAATAAATAGATTATTGTTCAGATACATTTCTTCCATTATTTAATCATTTTAGCGTAGAATTTAGTATATCAAATTAATAAACGTCCTTGGTTTTTATTACCCCGATGTATGGTCAACCGATAACTCTCAATGTACCGCACTTTCTAGCAACGTTCACGTTCCATTTAGCAGGTATATATTTAGCTAACATGTAGTGTTACCTGTCCGATCAAACAAAGATTGGTTTTGTGGTGATTGCTACGTACACTTATAGCTTATTTTTTGGGTTAAATAAGGTGTTCTGAAGTCGGGTGTTCATTTAATTATAGAGCTCCAGTGAAGCCCAGCTGGTTTATTACAGTAGGTGGCACTCGGTATTTAAAAAGTGGTTTCACAATTGGTGGGCTTGAAACGATTACTTTGAAAATTGCATTCCTGCTTCTCCTCTAACATTACCCATCCATAACGTGGAGTACATTGATTATTTATCCGCCCATAACGGAAACCCCAACGGTTCATTCATTATTCAACATGAATTTCTGCTCTTCTCGCTGTTCATCAACTTTCTATTATTTATTTGCATACAGTTGATTTATTACATTAAGTTCAATTTGTAATTGAACAAGATAAACAAGTTTAACCCCTCATATATTTATGTTGGTTCACGTTTCAAGAATCCGGGAAATCGAGTAATTAATATTTTTGAAATTTAAGTTTATTTGGCTGACTTCCATACGCCTCTTCAAATTAGCCGGCACTAGTCCTCAAAGCTCCGCATCTCTTTTAATCACTTTAATTTTCAAATAGTAACATTCTCAACAACGGTAGATAGGTTTTTCTCTCCCGGAGGTTTTATTATTATAACATCAAAATTTAAATGAGCCGGGTCGCTGTACGTCCATCTGTTCGCTCACAACACAATAATTATTTTGTAACCGACAACAGATGGTTTCATGTTTTATTTTAATAATGTATTTATATAATTGTACATAATGACGAAAAGGTGTAAAAAAAAAACTTGCGCTGGTGGTAGCAGAAAGGACTATTGCTCTTTCATGTTAAAAAAAAATAAATAATACTATTATATTTATATTAATAATACTATTTGTGCTCAATTACCAATAAACTAGAGAATTTTCCAAGAAAACAGACAAATCATAAACATAAAACTATTTATAACTTCATATTCTCTAAAATTTAAAAATCGAAAAAAATCGTCTTAGTAAGAATGATGGAAGTATATTAGAACCTAGAGTAGATTATTCTATTTAGCAAAATAAATACAAAAATGTGCCTATATTGTGTAACCCATTTTAAAAACATCTTTATTCATTTTTTTTTTAATTTTAATATTATTTTTATTTTAATTTTTTTTTAAATTTAATCTATAATATTTAATGATCATCATACATAGAATGAGGGGGATATTCGCTTGAAAGTTTTAGGCTTTTCTTCTACTTTTGCGGATCATCTTATTTAATTAATTTTTATATATCCTTCATAGCGGCATTAGTGCGCCATCCTCTAGTCCAAGGCACCTCACCTTCCTCCTGGTGCCTCTTATCCTCAGAGAAACCGCCCGTACAATCGAAATCGGGGATTTTACTCTCACCCATTGGGTGGTGTGCGACAAGGGCTTCTGCCATTTATCAGATAGCACGCATGCAAGCCTCTTGAGAAAATATTCAAAATCTTTGTGCAAGGCGCCGTCACACGAAACCACCAGTGGTGTGAAGGATCCCCTCACGTCTTCTGCTGCTGCATCGTATTTGGCGTGTTGGGCGTTCGCTGCATTTTGGGATATTGTTTTCCAATCCTGAGAGCAGTAAGAGGCGGCGTCAGCGTTAATCACGCGCGCATCAAAGTATGCCGTTCTCTCTGCGTCCCAGAATCTTTATTCGATTGTTTTGATACAATCTTCAACCTTCTTTTGAATATAGGTATCTAAAGAGGAATAGCTGTCAATACTCTCCGGCAATCTGTTAGATGGTATCCCTTGCACTTATGCGATTTTTGTGCAAACTTAGAGGAATTGGAAAGACCTTTTCCGTTATCGCCCCACCACGCCCCCGGCCACCCGCGGTGTCCAAATACTCTGAATTTTTAACTTATTTATGAATACTTGATGTCTTGTATTTTTGAGATGCAAGCACAGTGAGCATCCAGACCACTCATCTAAGCGAAAAACTGATCTATGCAAAACCTCTCTAATATAAGTTGTAGACGAGCGTAGACAAGTTTTGACTATTTGCACAAATCAGTAGTCTGGATGCGAGCGTATTGACAACCTGCCATCAAGTTGTCAATTCCTTAGTAAAAATTCAGACTGGTTGGACTCGGACAGATTGATGTACCCGTTCTCGTTTTAGGAAATTTGTTCTACATTTACCACTCTTTACTCCTGGAAAACTTGAATGGGCGTAAAAATGCGTTGTACTCATACGCAAACGCGAGTTCGTGTAGCACTCCATTTTCACGACGTAGTGAACCAATTTCGTCCGATTGGATCAGATATAGTCTCTTAGCATGCGCAAACCTAAATTTCATGTTACATATTATATTCTCAATATCGGCCTCACTGCCTATGTTTTTATTCCCCATGCTGTCAAAACGATCTTTTACATTATATCAAAGACAGACAAAGCAGGGGATAGCCTGACTGATTAATTTATTATCTTCTCTGGTTCACAAATATTCTTTTAGTTTGAATTCAGACCCATTTTTTAAATTAATTCCCCCAAAATTTATTCCGATCCAATTACAATTCTTTGCCTTACTCTTCGGCGTGTTGAGAAAGTAAAATTCACGTCGACAAGTCAGATGAGTTTTAATGTATTCATATGCCAAATCGTGAGTCCATATTTTTATATTGTGCATAACATCTAAATTTAAGAACTTACTTTATTATAGGAGCTAAATGGATGACTGTTTGCTTTCAGATGGAGTGCTGACTGTATGTGGAGATGGCCCTTGCTGTACGGAGGCGATGCAAAAGGAGCTGAGCTACCAAAGCAAGAGGCAGTTTGACACTGGGCTCCGCCAAGAACTTGACACACTCGCCAACGTTCTTCTAAGCAGAGCTTCCAAGTTTGACAGTAAGTTTCTTCTCCAAAGTTTCTTCTCTATTCCCTTCAATTTGTTTATAGTTTTCGATTTGAAGTTTTTTTTTTTTTCCGTTTTGTCATTTTCAAGCACGTTTGATCACCTTTTCAGTATATAATTCCAGCAACAATTTCGGAATATGAGGTTTGTGAAACCAGTGTGGTTAGGAATGTTCGAAATTGGTAGGTACAAGATTTACGTTTCACTACGAACCTACCGAAACTCAGAGATAATTGGAAAACTAACACCAGAGTCTGGGGAAAGTGTATCGAAAAAAAAAAAAAAACACTCCTGAAGGCTAAATACGTTTTTCGTGCGTAGAATACGTTTTTCGCCTCCATTTCAAATTGTAGCTTCACCGGTTGAATAAACTAGACAATGGGGGCAGGCCGGATTCGAATCGCGATCGCAGCGAACCTGGGCGGTATGGAGGTGTAGTTCGGTCCATTATAGATTATTTGATGTATAGTTTGGTGATCTGGATACTCGCAAGCTCGCATCTCAAAATTATATAACATCAAGTAGTCAATCACTTAGAGAAAAAATTCACATTAGTTGGACATACCGCCCAGGTTCGCTGCGATCGCGATTCGAATCCGGTCTGCCCCCATTGTCTAGCGTTGAATATCAAAGAAATTAGCTAGGGAGATCACAAGGCAGCGGTAACATCATTATTTTTGTGTATATGTCGTTGTTAGATTATGGTAACTTTCGGCAAGAAAGTCTCCGTAAAAGCTCACATATTCTACGTTAAAATTAAGGTAGGAAATCGAAATCCAATCTTGATCGGAGGATTTGCTTGGGTGATAAATTCAAGCAGATGTGTAAATACTAGATATTGGTAGTGTGTAAGCAAAGCTTTTTTATCTGTAACTGCGGGTGAAAATTATAATTTCAGAGTAAAAATTCAATGTTAAAAATCTAGCCATTTTTTTCGCGGTTTTTGAGCCAATTTTATTGAAATTTCTTCACTTTTTTCATGCTCAATTATTCAAGACGTTCCCTTTTGGTAGAAATATGATTATTGCTATGTCTTATAGCAGAAATGCGAATTGTTATTCATAATTAGCAGATATTGTTGGAATATGTATTCAGTTAGTATTTCATTCCATCAGTTTTCATCTCACGAAATAATCACAATAATTTACGTCACGTTTATTAATTACGTTAAATTCTTATTACCCACTTGATTTCATTTATGCATGCATCATATGACTCAAGTATTTTTTTTTTTTTTTTTTCAATATTCTTTATTGCACCAAGTATTACTTATTAACAATATTATTTTGAAAATATTAACTTTAATTCAAAACTAAGATACATCACTGAGTTTTGTTGATTATGGTGGATGTTTCACTTCACTGCTTCACAAGTAAGCAAGGTCCAGTGGTTTGGTACGCTTCAATCTTCTGATGATATCACTTGTATCAAGGAGTTGGACAGCTTCCTCGTTGATGTGACATCTTAACCGCTGTAGGTGTCTCACAGCTTGTCGCTTTATAGCATCGTTTATTGTTTCGATCCGAAGCTCATGATGGAGACGTTCGTTTCGAAAGTACCATGGTGCATTGACCACCGTTCTTAGCACATTGTTCTGGAATTTTTGGATGATGTCTCGATTTGACTGAGCCGTACAGCCCCAAAGCTGAGCTCCATAAGTCCAGACTGGTTTAAGGACTTGGTTATACAATGTAAGCTTGTTCTGGATTGACAACTTCGACCGTCTCCCCATTAGCCAATGCATTTTTCTGAATTTTAGAAGGAGTTCTTCCTTCTTTTTCTTGACATGGGCTTTCCATCTAAGTTTGGCGTCCAGTGTCATGCCTAGGTATTTGGCTTCATTAGCATTCGGAATAACTTTTCCCATGAAATGTACCGGAATATACTCGATTCTCTTGTTGGTGAAATCGACATGTACCGACTTAGTTTCATTTATCTTGATTCTCCATTTTGCTGTCCACTTTTGTATGCTGGATATTGATTGATTTAACTTGTTGGTGGATTCAGTGTTACATTCTCCAACTGCCAAAATCGCTGTATCATCTGCGAAGGTGGCTGTGGTGTTCATTCCAATTTCTGGGAGATCACTGGTATAAAGGACATACAAAAGCGGTCCAAGAACACTCCCTTGTGGGACTCCTGCCTTGATTAGCTTTGGCTCTGAGTAGGCGTCTTCTTGCTTTATTCTGAAATAGCGATTGGTGAGATAAGACTGAAGCAGCTCAGCATACTTTATTGGTAGATTTTTGCGCAGCTTGTAGTTGAGTCCCTCATGCCAAACTTTGTCAAACGCCTGAGCGACGTCAAGGAAGACGGCTGAGCAGACTTTCTTTTCCTCAAGGGCTTGTTCAATTATATGTGTCATTCTATGGACTTGATCGATCGTGGAATGTTTCTGTCGAAAGCCAAACTGGTGCCTTGGGAACAGCTTACGTTCTTTGATTATGGGTACTAGTCGCTTGTGGATTAGTTTTTCAAATAATTTTGATAATACTGGTAGAAGTGAGATTGGTCTGTACGAACTTGGCTCTGTGGAGGCTTTCCAGGTTTAGGAATCATTATGACCTCGGCAATCTTCCACAACTGAGGAATGCAACGGTGTTTTATAATTGCATTAATAATCATGGTTATTTTTGCAATGGCTTTACGCGGGAGATGCTTAAGGATCTGACCAGTGATAAGGTCGTAGCCAGGAGCCTTTTTTGGACTGATTTCCTTATCGATTATGAGCTTAATCTCTTTGATAGTAACGGGTGGAATGTCGACATCTTGATCAATACCATTTGCGACCTCTAGAGTCAGTTCATCTGTCATAGCAATGTTTGGAGTGAATATGTTTGCTAGGTAATCAGCAAAAATCACTGCTTTGTCTTGATTACTCTTAGCCCAACTCCCATCAGAATTTTTATGGGTGAAGCTTGTATTATTGGTCTTTTAAGATATTTGGTAGCCTTCCAAAGTGAGTAATCAGTATCACGATGACTTGTGAGTCCCATGATATAGTGCTCTTTGGGTTTCTTCATTGATCTCCTGTGTCAAAGACCTCAGTTCACTTTCTGCCTTGTACCATTCTGATTTATGGCTGGGTACTCTAGTTACTTGCCATCGTTTTCTGGCCTTGCGTTTTTCTTTTATTGCAGTGACTATTTCCCGAGGGTAATTGATCCCTCGGAGTCGCCTTGTAAGTGTTGGTGTATTTTCCCAAGCAACAGTTTGTATACTGCAAACAAGATGCTCGAGCTCGTGTTCAATTTCTTCTGGTGATTGTAAGGACTTACTCAAGTCGATATGTCTGCATATTTCTTGCTTGAAGAGCTCCCAGTTGGTCTTCTGATTGACTAGGGCAGGGTTGGATGGCTTCTGAATGATTCGATCACTGAGTGTCAGTATGATGGGTGAATGATCTGAACTGAGATCAAAGTTTTCTTCGACTAGCAGGTAGTTCGCTGAAATGTTTTTCGTAATGAAAAAGTCAATCAGATCGGGTGTCTTGTCGGGGTCTTGTGGCCAGTATGTTGGTTTCCCGGTTGAAAATGCTTCGCAGTTTTTATCATTGATTGCTTGAATCAATCTACGACCTTTTGTAGTAGTTAGTCTTGAACCCCAAAGTGTATTTTTAGCATTGAAATCCCCTCCTAGGATGAAACGATTCCCAAGTTGGGAGAGTATACCCATGTATTCATCGTATGTCGTTTGGTGCCTCGGCGGACAATATATGCTTGCAACATTAATCATGAATGAAGTGGTCCTGATTGCAATGGCACATATCTGGAACGCTTCAGTTTCTATTTTGACTTGCTCATGGTGATAAAGGCTTTCTTTAATCAATACTGCACTGCCGCCGCGCGCTTGATTGCTTGGATGAATGGCGTGGTAGCACTTGTAGCCTTTGAGTCGGAGGTACGATTCGTTGGTAAAATGTGTCTCAGAAATGAGACAAATGTCAATCCGGTTGAAGTCTAGAGCCAACTGAAGCTCAGTTTTTCGTGACATGAGCCCATTGGCATTCCAGCAGAGTATTTTGACACTATTCATGTTGATCTTTCCGGACGAGTGCTTTCGATTCTACGAACACGCTCATCCAGGTTGCTGATACTCTGGCTGAGTTTTGTGACTATTTCGAAAATCTGATTTATTTTTGAGTGGGTGTCTTTGTTGACGGGATCGACCGATTGCCCGGTTGGCAGTTGTTGTAGCTTTTTCTGATTTTGCAGAACTTTCGAGTATGACAGGAGATTAGAGACCTGACTGGCGGCCACCTGGGCCGTTTTTTTATTACAGAGTAACGGCTTTTTTGGTATGAATGTTTCTTTATTGGGTTTTACTTGCTCTAACTTTTCCATCTGTTGTTGATGAGGAATTTTCTTGTTTCTATTAATAGCTTCAATAGCTACTGGGCAACCGCGATAATTTGCAGTGTGGTCTCCAGAGCAGTTGGCGCATTTCGCAGGTGTATCTCTGGCCTTGGTGCATTCTTCAGTGAAGTGGCCCTTAGCACACTTAACACATCTAGGTGGCTTGGAGCAGTAGTTTTTGGTGTGGTTAAATTCTTGACATCTTTTACATTGGGATGGATGTTTCGAAGATTTGATCGGATGCACTGTCACACGCCCTTTGAGAACCTGCTTAATTTCATAGATTTTCTCGGGATCTAAATCTTTTCGAAAATCGACAATGCACATATCTAATGGATTTTTAGATTTCCATTCGAGTTTTCTGTCTACTTGAAGTACGCTGTGGAAACCAAATTGGTTTCTCAGATCATCAAGGACCTCCTCATTTGTCCATGATTTGTGGATTCCTTTAATCATGACTTTGATGGGCCTGTCCTGTTTATTTTGGTATGTATAGTGCGGAATTTTTTTGTCCGCAAAACACTTTGTGATAGCACGAAAGCCATCTGAATCCATCGTGTTAATTTTGACCACATCATTTGACATAGTGGTAAAACTAAATTCGCCGGTTTGTTCCTCGACCATTTTCTTGAGGGCTGGAAAGGAAGAAACCCTTTCAATATAAACGGGAGGAGGTTGGATCTTTTTTTGGTTTTGGCTTGGCAATAGAATTTATGATTAGTGGACGTGAAATAGATTTTTTTCTTTTGTGTCCTCTTTGAATGACGTTATCCCATTCGCCTGTCTCTTCGGCTAGGATTTCTTCGTCTGTTGAATAGGACTCAATGGGAGGGGCTGGCTGATTTGTTTTGCTCAGTGTTTTAGTTTTGATTGTGTCGATCTCAATGATTTTCTCCTTGAGACGTTCGATTTGCTCATCACGCTGCTTTAATAACCCTGACTGCAGAGTCACCTTTCTTTTCTCCTCCAAAACCACTTCGTTTGTCTCACTCAGAAATGAAATTAGAGTAGAAACGGTTTTAAATAACTCACCGATTGGATGAACGAGCGGTGAATCTTGTAGTTGTTCGGTAAACACGTTCAACTCAGCCTTTATTTTTGCAACTGTCGCCTCAGTTTCTTCAATAACTTCACGAAGGGTCACCGACCGGGCGGCGGCGTCCGGTGGGCTCATTTTTTTCACTGATAATTCACATTAGCGAAACAACTTCCGAATATCTCGAGCGCGATGTTTCCTCTCCGAGGTCTCGGACACGACTATTGCCATGTGGGGGGGGGGGGGATTGGTGGTTCGGCAAGAGCGCCGTGTTTGCTCCGCCTTTCAGCAGGCCCTGAAAATATGTTATATTATCATTAATCGATTAGCGTTAACCCCGTCCTGCATTGATTTGAGAGACCAACCTTTCCATTGGCTACCACCCGCCGCAGGATGTTTCTTGTTCAAAATGATAACATACAGTTCAAGGGCACAATGTTGAGGGAGTCGTTGGCCCCAGCCCTTCCGAAGGGCCCGGTGTGTTTGTATTTGTACTAGATAGTGTGTCAGTGAGTGTGTTTCTACCAACCTGGGGACGAAGAGATAGGACCGCAAGGCTCCGCGCATCCGGATGAAAAGTGGATAAAAACGAGAGGGGAACGCTGACTCTAGCCGTCATCTTGTCTACACTAGAGCCTGAGAGATTTTTATTGGTGGGGTCATAAAAAGAGGAGAATAAGCATAATTCACTTTATTGGGTTAACATCAAGATTTCTTCATATTTAATTTATGTACAATCTGACTCTCCGCTTTACGTACAAGACCAATCTCGTCGGAAAACTGTCGGATAGAGTTCTGATGACACTGAAAAAAATCGTGGCTCCTAAAAGAGGCCACCACAGATTCAATAGCATTGGTAGCAGATTTAGAAATCCAGGGAGTGTGGGATTACTGACGGGAGGTGTCGTAGATTTTGAGACCATTTCTCAACGAGTAATACATTATGGCTGGCATTGGTTCTTCCCAACAGTGAAAAGCAACGAATTTCTCTCACTTTATTGAGATGGATGAAGATTAAAACCCCTCCGCTATTGTATGTATTCACGACGGTATACCTCAGGTTAGAAGATGCTGCGCCCTTGTCACAAGTGGATGAGAATTGAGATCAGCATATCCCAAGATAAAAGAGCAATCAACGGATAAAAGCATTGTCACAAAAGTAAAAGATAAATGTTTAATAAAAATGTTATGTTTGATATTTTAAATTATGTGCCTTCGCTGCACATATATGTACAGCATTATTTATGAATATGTCTGATATTGTTGTTCGTCTTCGTTCACGAGACGCTCTTTCTTGTTTTGCTGATAATGCTGCCTCCGTTCTTCACTTGCTAGACATCATTGGAGCAGGATAGATACGATATGGCGAACAATACGAGACAGAGTCAATGTTCCAAATATGAGATGCGCGTGCTCGGGAAATCTTTTCATGTTGTAATAAAATTTATTTTCCTGATCCCCAACCATATGAATAATATAATCACAGGCAGTTCTTTGATCATGTTTGGGACAGTACATGTAAATTTGGTAGAATCGTACATTTCCACCCGCATACATTTGAGCTAATTGTCGAGATGGATTCATTTGTCAAAGCCCGTCCCATCATCGCGCCCCTGCCGTCATCTCGCTCACCAGTCGACCCTCCGTGCGTTCCACGGTAATTACAGCAATATCCACACTTTATCCCTAATGAATATTCACCTCCCGGGTAGAGACAGTAGAATGCGGTGGGGGCCGACGAGTTGAGTGACGGGAGAGGCGTTATTAAGAGGCTGTCTGCGGTATCAGGAATTATGACGGCGAAGCTGAAGGAAGGGGGATCACGCATGTCTGTAATGCTTCCCTCTTCACACGTACGGCGCTTGACTTGGCCCACCTACCTTCTTCAATAACCCTCTAGCTCTGTTTACTAATACTCAGTTCTATAAGAGAAGGTTTTACGTTGTGGGTTTCATTATGTTACAGTTGTTATTAAACCTGATGAATTAAGGAAATCAATACATCGGTAGGTATTAGACGATGTTTTCGTAATTTCATTGTTAAATCACTGAAAGGATATCCTACATGTTAGAAGAGAAGTGAAAGAAGAATAACTGATGCCCTCGCTTGGACGATCTTTCTATCTTATAGGTCGGTAACTTTTTTCAGACTTCAGAGTTTAGGTTGATAATACAAAATAATTTCAATTGAATCGCCTTTGAACCCCCCCCCCCCCCCCCCCCCCCCCCATTTTGGTTTATTATTTGCAATAATAAGCCTATGTGATCGTGTAGCGAAAAATTTTAATAACCCCCCCTCAAACTTTGTTACTTTATGTTTCAAGGTGCGTAGAATCCAAATTTGAAATGTCCGTCCGCCGTTCGCCGTCCGCCGTCCGGGCCATAAAAGGCCTAAGAATTGACTTAAAAAACCCGTTCTTTCGCACATAGACTCCATTTGGGGTCTAGTTGGTCCTAACGTTTAACCATCCCAATCGCTTTACTCGCATAGATGCTATGGGCCAAAAACGGGCGAAAAAGTGTCTTTTTCGAGGCTTTGAGTTAGACTTATGCACGCACGCACTCCTGGTGGGTGGGAGAGGGTGGGCGGGAGAGAGAGTGAGAGGGAGGGCGAGGCAGAGGGAGTGAGAGGGAAGGGAGGGCGAGGGAGTGTGGGGAGGTGGAGGGAGTGAGAGGGAAGGGAGTGGAGAGGAGAGGAAGGGATAAAGCGTAAAATTATGGGGTCCTGGAGCTGTAATGCAGTGAATGAGTGAACCAAATATGGGAAGCGTGAAGCCCCGAGTTTCGATAGTAAATATACTATAAGTGAGGCTAAATAATTACGGTCAGTTTTCTACGTAGAAGGTCTGTATGATACAGAAATAATAAACCTTTCTGTAATAATTTGCAGCGTTTTTAATTTCCTTTCGACCGATGCATTACCAGAAACATGATAGTGTACCTTTATTGGAAACTTTCGTCAATATTTTTCAGTAAAATAAATATAAATAAATAGGTAAATTGCTCATTGCGGCTAACTTGGGCTATTGGCGTTCCATTGTAGCCATTGTGTCTAATCTTAGAGTATACTTGTTTATATCTTTCCTTCAAACCGTTTTCCCACAAGGATGAAATTCTGCTTAGATAAAGGGTTATATTTTTGAGTTTTGACCATATGAACCATCTATGTTTGAACTTGCTGTTTTAAATTATCTGTGCTCAGGATGTGAATAAAAAGTCGAATTAGATTAAACACATTTCTACTCGATTTTTATCCTGACGTTTGGTTTTCACAATCCATCTTCATGCTACCATGAATAGGTATTTAAACATGTTGCATTTACCTAATTAAGCATCTGCGTTTTTTTGTTGTTCATGAATAGAATTTTGTTCAAGTGTTTGACATCTTTCCACGTACTTAGATTGGCCAGTGGGATAACCAACGGTTAAACTCCTTTTTAATTGTAATTTTTGGCAACAGACCCTGATTTCTTCTTTTTAAAAGGCCAAGAAAGTACCGACGTTTATTGATTGAGGAAAAATTAAAATGTTACGGTCAGTTTCAGTTTCAAATTTATATGATAAGAGCCGTAAGAGTGAGGAAGGTCAGAGTAAAGTTGCGAGAAGCGGTATTTTAACAGTTTTCCTAGAAGAACTTGGCTGTAACAACATCAGGAGTACCTAGTTGTGAAAACTTTTGCTTTGTTTCTTTCAAGTTGATTCCATTTTTATGGTATAGAAGGAGCGGTGCCATATTACGCACCATTAGCTAGTACATTTAGGGATAAATCCGTAGTTCTAGTAGCCTTGCACGACTGCTTCCTACGTGAAATCCTTGCTAGTGCGTTGACTCGGGCGCCTCCAGGGCAGACTCGGGGAAACTGGTGGGAGAATCTGGTTGGCCACCCTTCCACCGGGCTTTGTGACTCATTCCCCGTCTCGAGTCGACTTGATGATGGACCGTCCCACTCTGCCGTAATTACCATAATCCCCCTTTTATCTTTCCTGTTATAAGCGTCCGGAGTATCTTTAATGCCATGCTACGAGCTATCTCTGGCTAGGAGAAATCGTATCTATCTAGTCCATCCAGTGATCAACTGTCTAATGCAGAGGCAACGACTCGGGTTATTGCTACCAACCTGTCCAAGACCAACCTATCGTTTCATTGTAACCAGCAGATACTTCGCACCTCAATAAAATGAGCGGTTGCGAAGGTTGACAATACCTACCTACAATTACTCCATTGTTCTGCGAGCTTATCAGTCAGTGTGCCAATCTTTTTTAATCAACGCTTTAATAGCCCTGTGGTTTATAAAAGCTTCCATCACCAATGGTGGTAATGTGAAGGAGTGAAGGTAGAGAACAGTCTGGTTTGACTTGATGACTACATTAATTTCCGCTCTAATATGGCTCTCTGGTTTACCCTCTAAAGAAGCATCAGGTGTTGTATAAAAATTAGTAATGAGCGTTACCCATGGGTGTGAAAAAGGTATTTTAACTATTTTTAAATGGAAGTAGATTCCATACTAAGAAGTTTGGCATCAACTACACTCTCCTACGATGAGTAAATTTCTTTTTATCATTTTTCAAAGTTTTGCACACTGGTGACGTCAAAGCACCTCTCCCGCCTGGGCGGGACTCCCCTACCAACCAGTGTAACGTCATCAGTGTTATCTTTGAAAAATCATAGAAAGAAAACTACTCAACGTAGGAGAGTGCGGGTGGTGTTAACTTTCTTAGAATGAAACCTATTTTCATTTGAAAATATAAAATAAATACGCTCACAAACATAAAATTGAAAATGTGTCGGTACACACTGAATGCAAATAGCACAATACAATTATCGCCGCGCAATTTATACCTTTCAATAATAAATCTTTGTAATCGACCAAGAAAATAAACATACGATTGTGTGGTATTCTTCACATTGACTCACGAAATGCTTATTTCTGTTCTAGAACCAAAAATTTCAACCATGTATCATGTTTTCTCCTCGATTCCAAGCGGTTGCAATCATGTTCACAATATCAATTATTGAGAATGATCACCTGTGTGTAAACAATTATTTATATAACCATGCTCATAACTCAGTTTGTTGGACACGCACTTCGCAGTAGTTAACATAATATTGTTGGATAAATCGAGAGCTTTCGAACGAATGGTCAACGAATTTTGTGGGATGAAAAACGACGAAGTACCATTTCCCTAGCAACGACTCGGTTGTAGGCGGAAATCACTGTAACACTATATGTTTCGTGCGCGGAAAAAAATTGACTCGCAAAATTGACTCGCAAAAATTGCTAGGACCCCAGGGCTAAAACATGATACATGTTAAAAAATCGGTTTAATAATTGTAGACCAGTGATCTGCGTAGAAGGGCTATTTAATACAGAAATAATTAACCTTTGTGTAATAATTTCCCCTGTACCGCGTTTAAATATGCAGCCCACTCAGTCAGTGGAGACGAACAGGACTACAAGTAGAATGAAGCGTTCACATTCGGCTCTTCATTATCACCAGTTCAAATTTTATCACTTTAAAATTCAAAACCTGCTCTTGACATCATGTAGAAAGTGAAGAATTCATCTAAGTGAAGAACATTTCCTTATTGCTTTTGTGGTGTTTACAAAAATATTGTTGAATGGATTAGGAATTGGATTTATGCTGAAATTTTTTGGCATAGGTCATCTTCCGATAAATGTTCAATAGTTGGGTAATTTTTTAGAGTAAAGTTTCTCAGTAGTTACAATGTTTACTAACATCACTTACCATGTAGCATAACATACCTCCTACTTTATTTATAAAACGAATTTCACAGGCATGCATGCTTACAATATTCTGTTGAGATGACAGCATCCACCAGTTCCTTTTGAGACAACGTCTTCTATATTATAGTATGGTAGATAGAGAATACTGATGGTAGTTCGTGTCCTCTATGGTCAGGAGATGAAATTGAGTCATGTGGGTGTGGGCTGTGTAATAGAGGGTAAGTTGAATGTAAACACTCACTATCTGCCTCTATGTTATCATGGGGTTAGGATACTAAATAGTTACATCCCGGAGAACGTGCATAATCAACACTGAAGATGAGCCCTGCAGTACTTGAAAACCTGCAGCGATGACAACGAGAGAGTTATCTTTTTGCAAGTATATACGTATCCTGCTCCCATAAATATCGACCTAATATTGAAATTAGGTACACATATCTTAATCAAGCAGTCTGGGTGTGTATTGCCGGCTATATAGGTGTAAGTAATGGATGCAGTCTGATCATTCGTTTTGCTGCACGACAGGTATTGGGTCGAATAGTCCTGCCTCAGGGTTATCTCCCACGTGAGCAGAGCTCAGTACGGCGGAGGGTACAGACGGGGCCTGTTCCCATGGGGCTCCGTCCAGATGATAAATCAATTGACAAACCCACATGGCCCCGGGATTGGTGAAAAATCATTAGCCGGTGTCACTCTTCATATCCGCCTACCATTCTCCGCTTCCGCCGCGCAGCCGCTTCTCTGTTCTTCGGTCCCCGATGGCTTTCATTTGAAAGTCCGATAATCTGTATTAGTTTCGAAATGTTAATTTTTGATTTATATAAATTGAATTAAGTGATTAGATACCCATGTGGCATCTCCAATTCAATTTAAACTTGTAGAACGTCCGCGAGTAAAGTATACAAAACGTTCTTCCAGGTTTTGATTTTGGGGTCATAAGAACACAACTGATATCAATTCAGAGATAAGTACCACATATGTATCCTGAATCTAAAATCCTCAAACATAGGTGTATTATAAGTGTGTGTGTGTGTGTCTGTGCTGTATCATATGGTGCAGCAGTGTCCAAGCAGATAGTAGGTGCTCTGTCATCAAGCGGCTGGGATGTGGAATGGGAGAGACTATATCAAATGTTGAGTGACGGGGGCAAAAAAAATATATTGTTGCCACTAAGCCCGATGATAGATGGTACAAATGTAATTATGAAAACAAATAATAAACATCGAAAAATATTTTTTGGGTTTTTAAGTTAGCAAGGAAGACTGCATGAGAAAAATATAATAAGATGTGAAGGTGAGTACTGGTGCAAAATATTAATGCGGCGTGACAACGTACATTAAGAATTCTATCAACTATATGAGTGCAAGGTGAGTTTTTCATACTCCTGTTTTTTGGCTTTTACAGACGAGAAATTGGACTCACCGCGCCTTCCCCGAGATTTATGTTGCAGACAAAAGCCGCCGGCTTGAGTGTGAAAATTCCTGCAGGTCAATATACGTTGTCTTGGCAGAGGGTTGGTTGAACACGGAGGGAACATTTATTGATTAACAGTTTCCCCTTCCTCAGGGAAGGAAGTTTGGATTGGGTCCTGAGCGGCATCTTGCATCGCCCCTGGAGACGTTTTTTTCGCCCCCAAGGATTTTACAGTTACTCGCATCACGGTAAAGTGAACGCCTTCCCCCTCTGCTAGTTTCAGGGGGGGACCGTGTAATGTGAAGCTCACATAGGTACCTGATGGTTGTACGTAGCACCTCGTCGTTGCCGTGGATACGTGCGGAAGTAAATGGGGAATGAAGGAAAGAATATGAGGTGTTTTACTCCAACGGGAAAGAGAGATTGGATGCTACTGAGCACGCACGAGCGCTGGGCAAGATGCTGCTGATGTTTGTATGGAACACGTAGCTTCCATTAGGTACGAAGATTTACAACAGAAAAATACTACAGTTGAGGCTCTTACTCGTTTAGTGTTCAGCTAATACTGATTTTGAGTTTAACGGCTGTATGAAAACTGCTGCATTTAAACACTATTATTACCCCCCTGCAGAGCTTTATGACAGGAATGTGGGTTATCAAATCTCATTCATACCTCCATAAAGAGTAACTCAAGTAATTTTCATAAATATCTTTAGAGTCTTTGGGGAAAAACGTATAAAGTTACCTAAATCCACATTTTTCCATCAATTCTGATTTTTTTTTTTTTTTTTTTTCCCCTCTACTCATTACGATCCTTAAAATCACAACTATAAAAACTATTAAAAAAGTGACAGACAGATAGATAAACATACATGTATTTCCCAGATTTAAAAGATATATTTAGAGTTTGGTTCACGACCATTTGGAATTTTCTTGATGACCCATGTTTTAGAGTTGCTCCAGAAGAAATTTATATTGGCCGATTACATAGGTAACTTTTTCTTAGCCCTTCGGGGCGTTGGGCGTCCGAAAACGGAATTTAATGTTTTATTCACAGATCTTCAACATGATCATAAATCTCAAACCGCGTTTTAGACGCAGGGGTAAATTAATGCTCGGTTTACACATCAAGTTTCCATCGTTCATCCGGCAGCCAATCAAGAATCGGAACGCAAAATTTGTTCATCATTCACAAATTATTGACACGACGTTCGACCGATTTTTCCGAGCAACACAACATGCTTTTAATGACGACACTTTAAACAGGAAGAAACTTACGGAGAACTTATTAAGAGCCTTTAGGCCAAGAGACGACTGGAATGACGGGCTCCATCCTGACGGGCTCCATCCTGATCAGCTGAGTCAGCTAAATTCTTCCCTGTTCACCCTAGAAAGTTGATGTTGATAAGGAGCCTTTCTGGGACGACAAGAGACGACTTAAATTACGGACCCTAACCTCATCATCTGAATGAGCTAAAATAATAGAAAATCAGATAACGAGAGCCATCAGATGATTAAAACATGTTCCATGATAAAATAGTTCACATCCGGGGTCAGGCTCTAAGTGGTAGCAAAGGGGTGGGGTCTGGAGGTCAAAACCCATTGAAGCAAGGAGCACCTAGTTTATTTATTTATTTTTAATTTCAAGTATTGATTATAGATAATTAACAACAGATAACCCTTAGAAACATTAACCTGATTTTTGTCGTGTGAATTCGGGCGACGCGACGGTTGAAACGCAGTTTTTTCGGACGAACTGATGAAGAAGGCTTATTATGTGAATTGGGCCTATAATTTTAGTGTAATAGTTTGTAGTTTTTTCCTTCATTTTTAAAAAATGCAAACCTTCAATTATTTATTTCTTAGTAATTATAATTTCTGTTATGAGGTGCGAGCGTTGCTTCAACGAAACACTCGATCGACACGCAAAACGCCTACGCGCTACGAGTAATTATCCAGGAATAACTATTTTTAAATCTATCACACGTCATAATCTTGATCCGTTGGGTCTATTTTTGACGAAGAATGTTTTTGTCCTGTCTTGTCAGTTTGGTCCATTGCAAATGTTGCTATGCTATTTTCACGAAGATGCCCTACCACCTAACTTTGCATCTGCTTGAAGATTCTCAAATAGTTTACACATCGTTCTGCATTTAACTCACTTCAATGGTGTTGATTTAGATTCTTTACCTACTACTTTCTTCAAAGGCGGTCTCAGGGTTCTTTTACCTTTGGGGATTCTAACCTCCACCTTCAACTAAAGAGGATTTTAGGAATCAAAAGAACCCGTTTCGTAGAAGTGGTAGAGATCTCGTTACTTCATTTTTAATTACTCCATCACGCTCCTCTTCAACCAGTGATTACTCTACTGATGCACTTTTATGGCTTTGAATTTATGCTTTGTATAACTCTGAAATTAATATTACGCTCACCACTCGTTTCGACCCCGAATCTTTCAGTACATCAAGTTTTATTTTAAACTTATAATATTCTTCGTAGTTTACCTACTAATGGAGTTATTGCACCTCACCTGCCCTCGCGAGAACTCTTCCTAGTGTTTCACTAGAGTAGGTAACAAAACTTTGAAAAAATCATAACCCAGATTGCTTATCGTAGATGAAAGCGATTGGTTTCATTGATTGGAATCTACATCCACATTTACTGTAAGTAAACTGTACAGGTAATTATAATGCTCATTTCAGTTTTTGAAAATCGAGTTGATTGAATTTGGAAATTAGCTAATTTTATTTTTTCATGCTTAGAGAACAAGTTTTATCTTGAAATACGTAATGATGCGTGGAGCAAAGGTACTATTGATCTGGCAAGATACATTATTTTGGGATCATCTAAAGCCAACCAACAAGATACCTGAGAATATCATCGTACTCGGAAGAAAACTATAGATGTGATTCTTGTAGCAGGAGTTTTATGTTCAGCATGCGCTGAGGATCTTAGCATACGTACCTGAATCTGAATCTTGATCCATGGCTGAGAACTAAATGACTTCACTACGCGCTTCCCCGAACTAGAGTTATGCTCATATATTAGTGCCAAATGATGGGAAGTCTTGTCTGCACAAAAATCCCTTTTGGTGTAATCAGAGAGGGGCCTGTTCATTAAGTCACGGGAATGAGGAGGTCAGAATCATGAAGTTCAAAGTTCTGCTGATTAATTTATTAAACTTCTTGCATTTCAAAACTCACGTGATGCTTGAGTATGCGTAATGCAAACCAACCCAGGAAATTTGGAGAGGTTTTGTTGCGTTCTCATTCACCATGACTTTGTAGAACTCATAAACTGGTAGAACTCATAAAAACGTGATTTGAACGGGACACGGGATAGAGATTTTCTACGTTTATTGAGAAGATATTCTTCAGTGCTATGTAATATAATTGTCTATTCATGAGTACAATATAAGGGCAGAATACGATGTCAAAAACATCCACCCAGTTTCTTTAAGTCTACTAGAACCAGAGTTATCGGCTGTAAACAAAAAATTAGCAGTTTATTTTCCCCGAATGTGATTAGTCCCAAATCAATTGCATAACTCAAATATCAAATAGTTTGCACTGCTCATGCGCTAACGTTAAATAAATTATGTTTCGTTTTCTCATATATCCTATTCGTTCGATCTCGCTCTAATTCGGAGGGCAGTTGGGAAAAGAAGATTTTTGATTACCCCATTTGAGTTTCATCGCGATCGTATCACAAGTATGACTTCTACAGTTTTCATCCGATTTCGATGGAATTTGCAGGGAATTGAAGGGAATGTGCGGGTTAGGCTGTATATGGTCTCCTACCATGATTCAAATCATTACTTCATTCTGTTCTTGCGCAACGTAAATCACTTCAAGTATCATTTTCTCGTTTCCTAATATATCGATTTTGACGTTTGACGCTACATCTTGATTTACTATTTTCCGAAATGAAACTTTCTAAGATCATTTAATACATCTCGATGATGTATACATTTATGTTACGGATACAAGGAAGCTATGTGCCACACCCACATTGGTAGACGTTTTTTGTGTATTGTTTTTGTTTCATGTTGGAAATTGGGGCATGTATCATGTTCACAGGATCGAACCTCCCGATACCTAGAAAGTTTAGTTTTCGATTCGAAAACCACAGAACCTTTACTAGAGTGAGATTATCAGAGATCATTCAAGTTTTATGGAGAACCAACGGAACATAGCTGGTTTAAAGCGGTTGTAAAACTTAGGAGGAAGTTCTAGAAATAAAGATAGTTGAGAAAGAGCTCGTTGCGGCAAGTTCGACGCTAAATAATGTTGGCTAAAATTAGTTCAAAATCCTCTCTCCGTGAAATGCGCCCATCATAAACAGACGGTTTACTTCTTGTTAAAAAAAAGGAAAAGAAAGTTTGCATTTATCTTTTGAATACTTGTTCGGGCAACAAATAGCTTTTCGATGTACATTTCACAGGATGTTAAAAATAAGCCTCAGTCGTGAATGATGCGATCAAGTGGAGAAGTAAATAATGGATGAACCTATTTATATTCAATTCGATCATATCACTTTCAATTACCGACAAATGGGTATGGTGGGAGGCGTTCTATTTATTGGTGAATAAATAGAATCATCATTCGAAGTAATTTAATTAACCAAAGTTCATTAATCAAAGTTTCAGTGAGATTTGCTCGCTCTATAGGGTAAATTACGTGTGGGCGTCATTCAGCCGAAACATTGATGGACTCTTAATACCCGTTTTATACGTGGAATCAGCAAGCTTCATGACCAGTATATTACCAATTTACCACTATAACATTTTCACTTTGCTTAGAATCTTCGTTTTGCTCTCCGCATAGAAATCTTCGAATTTTCTTTTATAGTCACAAAAAAGCTGTGTCCTTTCTAATGTGTCTTCGGTTATTGTTTGTTACTGATGATGGCCTAACCGTTGAAATCGATTTTACGTTGTAACTCTTTATTTTTCGTGGAAATAGACAACGTTTTTTCACTAACTTCCGTTTTGAAATGGGTTTCCACAACTTTCGTACTCAAAGTTGTCCAATAGGCCGTGAGAGCGGGGTTCTGGTTCTTTGACTTTTGGAATATACAGGTTTCAAAGGAGTTTAGCATTGCTTACGTACCATGGAGAATTGGTATTAAAGCGTGGGGCTCTGTTCTGTTGAATTATTTTGATTTGGGTGATGCTAGTGTTCCCGCAAAGGACACATTATCGGGCTAATGAGCGTCGGTTGCCCAACGAAGTTGCCATGAAGAAACTAAACAGTTGCCAGGTTCAGTGATAGTGTACTACTACCTGATCATGTATGAGAAGTTTCAGCATACTTGAACGTGTCTGACTTGACTCGTTCTCTTACAGATCATCTAACGTGCTGTTCAATTAAATTACGTTGAGGTTTAATATATTAATGTACACAGTCTCAAATTGGAGGGTTTACAAACTTGGTGAAAGTGGAAGAACCCGGGAGGAATCCCAGAAAAAGGGACCTCCCTCAAGGGTATTATAGAGGGTCCTTGAAAAGGAATTTCGAAAAAGCCCATAAGGTTGTATGGTATTAGCGGGGACGTAATTATCTCGTCAGAGCCGGTGGGCTGGTTTCACTACCCGATTCGCCCCCCTCCAATCTCGTCCAGTCTTGACATGAGATCTGTAATAATGGACTGGAAGGAAGACCACCGAGGTAGCATCACGTCTTTTCCTTCGGGGGAAGGAAGGCCGAGGAATCAGGTAAAGGGTTAAAAGACCCCAAGATATACCGCCACGCTGGTGGTAGGTAGTGGACTTCTTGATAAGACTAATTCTGCATATCTTCTTCATTCCAGCCCCTGTTTGAACTCTAGGAACAATTCTTTTCCTCATACCTTGGTCTCTGGAACAGTTTGTTTCGAAAAAATATTGTTCAGTACTGATGCTAAATCATGATACGAACTACATCACTCGCGACGTAGTTGTAGAAACCCATTCCAATAACGGAAACAGACTTTGAAAAAGAACGATGCCTGTTTCCACGAAAATAATATTACAACGTTAGATCGATTTCGACGGTTAAGTTGTCGTCAGTAGCGATCAATAGAATAAGGAATAAGCAATTACAGAGTTATTGTTTGTTATTGATGATGACCTAACCCTCGAATTTAATCTAGCTTTGTAACGCTCTATTTTCGTGGAAATGGACAACCTCCGTTTTTCTTCACTAAATTACGGACCTAACAGATCTATTCACACGATCCTCGAATGCACAATACACACATGATATAAGCTGTGAAATCCACGAACAATTTTACGCAATCAATCGATAGGTACCTTTTTTAATACCACACGTGAAAATATGCACACGACTGTATTTATACATAATGTAAATATTTTGCCAAATTGGTTAACAGTGCAGGAATTCACATTGTTTTCCTTAGAGACCATGCAAGTACCTACTATTTTCAAAACTGAACTCTTTGAGTAGTCTAGAATGAATGATTGATAAACAGCACTCATTGGTTTATCCATTGCTCAACAATAATTTACTCCTTACTTATTCATATTTACTTCTAGAATTCAAAGAGACTTCATCGTTATTCTATAGCTCCTACGAGTTTCAGAAGACGAATACCTTATGAACTATGCTAAATGAATAGGAAAGCTGGAAATCAAGTTCATTCATTGGTAGATAGCCTCACACAGAAAATCAACGTATCTGTCAGCTAAAGGATATTTGGGGATTGAAGGGTCTGACGCAAAGACTCAAAAATGTTGCTTGTAACGCGGAATCTTGTTTCTCTCTCTCTCTCTCTCCCTCTCTCCCCTCCCCCCCACCCCGAATGTTTGTAACGTTCTAAAAGCCAAATTGGTATGTGTGAATTGTAACGTCCTTCGTGGATAGGAGGGTGCCTACCATGCGTTCCGAATTGGTTCTATTTCGCTTGCGATTCAATAGCAATTAATTAGGCAGGTACTTCTTCAGTGCTCTATACTTATGTACTTATTGGTTGGAAGCCATAATTTTAGATTTCGTTAAACCCAGAAGCCAAACCAGATATCCATGGGTGTCAGTTGAACCTGTTTAATGTAAAACGTTGCTTCCTTGAGGTTCTATTTACAAACAAACCACAGGGGTGCGTCAGTGTTAGCTTCCTTTTCTCAACCTCATCTGTCGTGTTAGTATTGTCCCGACCCGGGCCCGGGTGTTAACGACCTTTAAATAGATGATATCTCTCAACAAGTAATTTACTGCCTCGTTTACTCGCCCGCAGACAAATAAACGTTAAGAGTTATTAAGTGTTCCTGTTGTAAAATCCAGACAATTAAACTCTTTTTCGGGATTGAGAGGTATCTCTAATAGAGCTCGTGGCTTTGGTTCTTTTCTAAGTTGATTTTGAAAAGAAAAACATTTCAGCTGGGGCGTCGCTGAACGGGGGGGGGGGGGGCCCCCCCCCCCCCCTCAGTTTTCCCCGACGGGAGAAGTTGGGAAAATGTAGGAGGTGGCAATAAAACCGTTAATTCGAATAGACATAGTTTGAAGTCTAATCCTAATCAAATCCTGATTTTCCTAACTGTAGGTACCCAGGCATTTATGAAAGACTTGAGTTATTTTCATTTTGTGATGAAACCCAAATTTTTCATTCAAATTTCCTCAGCTTTCCCAATAAATTATGTTATACCTCGAAAATGGATTAAGATAGAAAATGGCACTTGAGCGTTTAACCCTATTTTCGGTCTACTCACTCAAAAATATTTTTCACACTCATCCGAATCCTCCCTGTAGTTCAATGGAAATATTCAGTAGTTTGAAACATATGAGAAATGCGAATGCAATCACAGTGCGAAAAAGATCTTGTTTAGAATCTTGACCTAGAAGATTTGGTGTGGTACTAGCATGGGCTAAATTGAAAAATCAGCATATTCACTTCCAATAAAAATTCAACCTTTTAAACACTAATCGTGTAGAGTTTTAATAATAGTATTTATTATTATTATTAACATTATTTCTTGATTGTGATTATTGTTTCAATTGAAAAAATATAAATATATCTCTTTTACTAATGAGCAAATCGCATTGTGCGTTTAATAATATCCGGAAGTTCCATCAGGTTATTTACATATTCTTTAAGTTTCGAATAATGACAATAATCATTATTGTCTCAATCTAAAACCAATATTGCGGTCTTGTTACAAGAGATTTGTTATCAAATTTTCGTATAACAAGTCACAGGAAAATGGTCATTTTACAGAAGTGTTACGTGTATATACTTATAGGCAATAGATACCAGCTAAGGGTAGCAGGTATAATTTATAAGTTATACAATCAATTTTTTTTTTTGAGTTGGGAAAACTTTTGGTTCAGATGGGTACTTCAATATACTTCCCCCCTCACTATTTGTCTAGCCACGCCCCTACATTTCAGTCGTGGATGATATTATGAGCTGATTTTCGTAATGTTTCGTTTTATATTTATGTTAATTTATTTTGACATGTGAGCACTTTGTATGCAAAGAAATTTTATAAATTTATTTTATGACGGGAAAACTTTTCCTAAATAATATTCTGCTTTACAATGAACTTTTTTATGATTTTTCACAGCTTCTATCGATTTTTTAATACATGTTGATGACTCATGTATGAATTTTAGCGTAAGCTTGTGCTTAAATTTGTCTACTAAAATTCGCTTAAAATGCATTGGCTTGATTATATTTATGTTAGGCTCCATCACAATCTTCTGAATAAAATATTCCATAGAGCAGTGATCAGTAAAAAAGTTGCATTCATGCAGCATGATCGTATGAGCGAATTTTCGTTAATTATCGTATTTTATAAAATTAAATTGTATTGAAATTTGAGCTTTTTGAGTGCAAGGAAGTTGTTACCTATTAATTTTATGGCAAAAAAATGCCTAAAAAATTCTAATTAATAATCTTCTATTAAAATAGAGATTTGAATTTTTAGCTTTTATTGCAGGCTTTATCGATTTTTTAGCAACTTTTGATGAATTTCAAGTACATTTTTCAGCATAATTTTGTACATAAATTGTTGATTGTTCTATTTTGTAGTTAATAAACTCCTATTGAGCAATATTCTACCAAAATATATACATTTAACGATTTTTAGCCGTTTTTAGCCATTTTTAGTGATTTTTTTTTAATAGTACAATTTTTTTGGAATTTGACCAATTTAATGTGCTCAAAAAGTGCTGGGCAACGAACTCTTCCTTTCGTTTGGAAAGCTTGATTTTTTGGCTCATGAACGAAATTTTTATCTCAATCCTATGGGGAGTTATCTGGAATGACACATATATATATATATATATATATATATATATATATATTGTGTGTGTGTGTGTGTGTGTGTGTGTGTGTGTGTGTGTGTGTGTGTGTGTGTGTGTGTGTGTGTGTGTGTGTGTGTGTGTGTGTGTGTGTGTGTGTGTGTGTGTGTGTGTGTGTGTGTGTGTGTGTGTGTGTGTGTGTGTGTGTGTGTGTGTGTGTGTCTTGGGTTGCTGGGGTAGGGTAACTGTTGGTGTTTTTATCTCTTCGGAGCTCCTTCAAATCCCTACCCAAGTCAAGGTCATACGTCCCCGTCGTGCAACCCGGGCACCCTCCAGTTTACTGGAGGGTGGCAGAATGACCCAATGGCGATTAGGGGGGAGGCTCGTGTCAACGGGTCTCCCGACCCTTCTTCTACCGTCTCCCCAGTTATGGAATCAAGAAATAGAGAGCCTCATAACCCCCGCCCGCCCATTGGCCAGCGGGGTTCTAGGGGAGGCGCTCGGGGGCGCCCCAGGCAGGGGCGTCGGTCTTCCTCTCCCTCTTCTTCTTCCTCATCATCCTATCCCTCCTCCTCATCCACTGCCCCAGCGAATGCCCACCAGTGTGCCCATTGCGAGAGAGCCTTCAGTTCCAAGCGAGGCCTCAGTGCCCACGTCTGGCAGAAGCATCCAATACAGGCCAACGCTGCAATTGATATAGAGCGAGAGCGGCCTAGGTATGCTTCTGAGGATTTGCGGCGAATGGCAGCAGAGGAGGCGGAAGCAGTGCGTAATGGGGTACGCAATATGAATGTTTTCTTGCAAGCCCGTTTTCCCATGCGCACACTTTCTGCCATTCAATCTCTTCGCCTGAGGCCCCACTACAAGCAGCTTGTCCAGGATGCAATCCTGGCAAATAGCAGTGGGGCCTCTCCCGCATCTCCGGCAGACGTGGGACAACAGCCCGCCATTCAGCAATCCTCCCCCGTGACCTCCGGTCTTCTTTCAGACTTGAAGACTGAAGTATTGAGGCTCGGGGAGCAGGTAGGCAATATTGTTGGTTATGAGAGTGCCTACCTGCAGGATCTGGCGAGGCGGGCTGTTGAGGGGCCAAATGGCTTGGAGGACGAGGTCGCGGCCTATGTGCAGAGGATCTTCCCGCAGGTTGAGGAAGCGACCGTGGCGAGGTACCAGGGAGAAGTTCCCCCTAATGTGGTGCCTCGTGGAGGTCGCAGAGCAGCTAAGCAAGCGAGGAGGCGGGAATACCAGCGTGTCCAGAGATTGTGGAGGAAGCACCCGGCTCGTGCAGCTGCGGAGGTACTGGAGGGAGCTGGGGAAGAACAAGTCATGCCTCCCCTCCAGGAGTTTGTGGATTACTGGGAGCCACTTATGAGTGCTCCCAGCCACAACTCTGGTGAGCCAGTAGTACCCCCAGCTTCCACCAGGGACTCCTTACGCAGCATCATGTGCACACCGGTGCTTCATGACGAGGCACATAAGTGCCGTGTCAAAAACTCCACTTCTGCTGGACCCGATGGTATTTCCGCCCGACGCTGGAATAAAGCTCCAAAGAATGTTAAGCTGCTCATCCTCAACCTGTTGCTACTATCTGGAAGACCCCCGAAAGCGTTGACCCGTGCCCGGACAATTTTCATCCCAAAGAAAGGGGGAAGTGGGCCTGGAGGCTACCGTCCGATTTCTATTTCGTCGGTGGTCTTCCGCCACTTCCAAAAGGTTCTGGCATCTCGCCTCCAAGTGGCTGGTGTCATAGGTGACGTCCAGAGAGCATTTCGGCCAGCGGATGGCACAGCAGAGAATCTTACAGTTCTCCAAACTGTCATTTCGCTGGCCCGTATCAAGAAACGGCAGCTCCATCTTGCCGCTCTGGACGTCGCTAAGGCCTTTGACACAGTTAGCCACTTTGCCCTGACCGATTGTCTTCGTGGTGTCGGGGCACCTGCTCGTTTAATTGAGTATGTTGCCTGCCTGTACCACGAAGGCGTGACGGTCCTCGAGGCACAGGGTGAGATGTCAGGGGATGTTGTTATTGGGCGCGGGGTACGCCAGGGGGATCCTCTGTCGCCACTCCTCTTCAACCTGGTCGTGGATACAGCCTTGGGTAAGCTGCCAGCTGAAATAGGGTTTGATCTCGCCCCTGGGGTGCGGGTAGGTGCATTAGCTTTTGCTGATGATGTCATCCTACTCGCAGAAACCCGTGAGGGCTTGCAGATCTCCCTCAACGCATTTGCTGAGCAGCTAGCCAGGTGTGGTTTGGTGGTCAACCCAGCTAAGTGTGGGTCGGTCTCCTTGGTTCCGTCGGGTCGCCAGCATAAGGTGAAGGTAGTGGATGAGGAGCGTTTTGTCTTAGGACAAACTTCCATCCCTGCCCGATCTGTGTTGGAGGTCTGGCGGTACCTTGGGGTCGACTTCATGGGTGTGGCCACTATAGCCGCAAGCCGTGTGGACCTTGGTGGAGCATTAGCTCGTGTCACCAAGGCTCCATTGAAGCCACAGCAGAAGCTGCGCCTCCTTCGCACGTACTTACTGCCAAAGCTTACCTATGGGTTAGTCTTTGGCAGGCTTACTGCGGGGAGGCTGCTTGAGTTAGATCGTGAAGTTCGCTCTGCTGTGCGCTCTTGGCTAGGCTTTCCACCTGGTGTCCCAAGTGCTTACATCCACGCACCGGTCAAGGCCGGTGGACTCGGTATTGTCTCTCTTTCTGCCAGCATCCCATCTTTACGCCGCCAGCGCCTGCTTGCCCTTAGGGGCTCGAGCTGGGAGGTCGCCCGCACTGCTGCTGACCTGGACTTTGTCCGGCAGCAGTTGTTGTGGTGCGATCGAGCAACACCAACTGCTCCAAAACCCAGCTCGTCTGCTGAGTTCGCTGCTGCACTGCATGAGTCAGTAGTTGGTAAAGAACTCCGACAGTGCTCTGAATCCCCCATTTCTACCCAGTGGGTGGAATGGGCTTCAGAGGGCATTGGGGCCCGCGACTATCGCCATTTTCACGCCGTCCGGGTGGCTACGTTAGCCACCTCGGTGAGGTGTTCGAGGAGTAGTCGCGGGACAGTAGACACCCTTTGCCGTGCCTGTCGGAGTAAAAATGAGAATCTTTATCATGTGGTGCAGCAGTGTCCTCGTACTCACGGTGGCCGCATTTTACGTCACGATGCGGTTGCCAAGCAGATAGCAGGTGCTTTGTCATCTAGCGGTTGGGATGTCGAAAGGGAGAGACTATACCACATGCCGAGTGACCGGGGCAAGAAGCCAGATATCGTTGCGATCAAGCCCGATGGGTCTGCCATAATCCTGGATGTCCAGGTTGTCAGTGGCAGCGTGGACATGGAGCAGACCTGGCGGGCTAAGAAAAGTAAATATGATAGAAATGATCTGCGCCAAGCGATATCTGAGCTAAAAGGAGTGGCACCTAATAAGATCAATGTCATTGCCGCGACCGTGTCATGGCGCGGGGTGTGGTGCGGGAAAAGCGCCACGGAGTTACTCGAGTTGGGCATCTCGGCAGGAGTACTCCGTGGTATCACCACCCGCGTCCTGAGGGGATCTTACTTGAACTGGTGGTCATTTTATAGGGGCACTTCCTTTCATCCCGTTCTTCCTCCTCGTCCTGCAACTTCCCTTATCCCTAGAGCCGGCGTCGGGTAAACCTGGGCGTCCTCCCCACTTTTTATTTTATTTGTTTATTTTTCAATTTAATGGCGTGCCCCCTCCGTCTTTGAGGGGAGGTTTATAAAAAAAAAAAAAAAAAAAAAAAAAAAAAAAAAAAAAAAAAAAAAAAAAAAAAAAAAAAAAAAAAAAGGATGTGTGTGTGTGTGTGTGTGTGTGTGTGTGTGTGTGTGTGTGTGTGTGTGTGTGTGTGTGTGTGTGTGTGTGTGTGTGTGTGTGTGTGTGTGTGTGTGTGTGTGTGTGTGTGTGTGTGTGTGTGTGTGTGTGTGTGTGTGTGTGTGTGTGTGTGTGTGTGTGTGTGTGTGTGTGTGTGTGTGTGTGTGTGTGTGTGTGTGTGTGTGTGTGTGTGTGTGTGTGTGTGTGTGTGTGTGTGTGTGTGTGTGTGTGTGTGTGTGTGTGTGTGTGTGTGTGTGTGTGTGTGTGTGTGTGTGTGTGTGTGTGTGTGTGTGTGTGTGTGTGTGTGTGTGTGTGTGTGTGTGTGTGTGTGTGTGTGTGTGTGTGTGTGTGTGTGTGTGTGTGTGTGTGTGTGTGTGTGTGTGTGTGTGTGTGTGTGTGTGTGTGTGTGTGTGTGTGTGTGTGTGTGTGTGTGTGTGTGTGTGTGTGTGTGTGTGTGTGTGTGTGTGTGTGTGTGTGTGTGTGTGTGTGTGTGTGTGTGTGTGTGTGTGTGTGTGTGTGTGTGTGTGTGTGTGTGTGTGTGTGTGTGTGTGTGTGTGTGTGTGTGTGTGTGTGTGTGTGTGTGTGTGTGTGTGTGTGTGTGTGTGTGTGTGTGTGTGTGTGTGTGTGTGTGTGTGTGTGTGTGTGTGTGTTTGTGTGTATAATTAAGCGTTAAACTCCAGGATTCGTTTCAGAATGCCAAAAAACGGATTTCAATGATTTTAAAATTTTCGGAGCCGTTGCTACGAAAATTGGCTAATTATTCAACGGGAAAAGATCCCTATCAGAACAGAAATTTGTATAGTTAATGTTCAAATTCGATTGATCTGGGAAAAAATATATATTCTGAATCTGTAACAAAAATAAACCTTGGTGAGAGAATGCGAGAAGTTTTTTTTCCTTCTTATAAAATGGCACACTAAGCAATCAGCCGCTTGACGTCTTGGTCAATGCACCATTATTTCTTTTCTACCTCGTTGGCGGTCACCCTCTGTCTGACTCAGTGGAAAGTGCTGATCTTGTTGGTTCCAACCGCAATCAGTAACTACGTGTTATGTGTGTAGAAGGCTGACCAACAAATACCCCTATATCTTTTCGGTATCAAGTTTTTTCCCTCTAAGCTGCGAGCTAGATAATGGTTCTGAATTCCTAAGTACAATAATAAAAGATCAAAATTTTTATGATGAAAAAAGCTCTATTAGTTAGAAAGGTCATACACATAGGCTATAATTTTGATCTATGCCTACTTATTTGTTCTCAATAGCTGAGGGAAATTATTCTAGTGTAGAGTCATTATTTTTCTATTCCATAATAGGCTATGTTGAATGGGTCATATCGTGTCCGACTTGTAATTTAATATAATTCACAAATAAAGCGCAATAAGTCCCCTATAAGTGCCCGATTGAGGAGCAGGGGCTGCTGCATCAGCATCACCTGACCCCCCAACTAAAGGGAGCTCCTTCAGGATATACAGGGTTCGGCAGAGAGGACGGATGGTTTTAAAAAAATCATAAAATAGTTAATTTTTACTCAAAAACAAATTTATTCATGCAATCAGGTTCGCAAGGAAATAGCATTTGAGACAGTCAAGTGTGAAAAATCACATCAGGCATGTGGTGGCCGAAATTGTTGATGCAGTGCTGGAGGCGTTCTTGGAAGTTCGGGTAGACTCTCTCCAACATAACGCTACGTCAAAATGATCAAGAACTTCTTTTTCCCTGAATTACGACGGAGACGTGTTCCAACCCGACGAGTGTGGTTCCAGCAGGATGGGGCGACCGCCCACACAGCCAAAGCATCAATGGACGATATTCGCTCTATCTTCCCTGCTCGCCTTATTTCCAGGTTTAGCGATGTTCATTGGCCTCCTCGGTCCCCAGATTTATCCATATGCGATTTTTTCTTATGGACACCTCAAGGCTCAGAGTATACAAGAACAAGCCCCGAACTCTGGACGAATTGAAGGACGCCATTCGCGCGGAAGTCGCCAAGTTGAGAGAGCTATGTTGGAGAGAACGCCCAAGAACGCATCCAGCACTGCATCAACAATTTCGGCCACCACATGCCTGATGTGATTTTTCACACTTGATTGTCTCAAATGCTATTTCCTTGCGAACCTGATTGCATCAATAAATTTGTTTTTGCGTAAAAATTCAACTATTTTACGATTTTTTTAAAATCATTCGTCCTCTCTGCCGCACCCTGTATACTCGCAGGAACTCGGCTCGTCTACACATTAATGCTCTGAAATTCTGATTTTTAACTTCAATGTCCTGAACCAACACCTTACCTCATATCTTCTCCCCTTTGACCAACGTGGCTAAAGGGGAGAAGCTTACATCCTTATTTAGTATCCAAGGAGGTAACAGTTTCTGTAGAAGGGTACAGTTTTGATGCAAATTTGATTAGATTGTAGTATAATAAATTATTCGTGTGAGTGTGATGGATTAATAGAATTTCGTGGGTGGGGGCGGAAGTCCTCTACGGGGTGGTCTGGGGACCCTCCCCCATAAATTTTGTGAAAAAAGACCTGAAAAACTAGCAGTTTTGGAGGTTTTTAGACCCATGCTTTATGTGTAAAAATTAACAAGATGAACTTAGTTTTTATTAAGTATGTCCAAAAAATCAAAAAATCCATGTGCAAAATAATAATAATAATAAATAAACAAATAAATAAAATTGACTGATGATAAAATGATTATAATTTTTCGACAAAATCATATCGATATATTCAGGGAATGAGTCATAAAATGCTGGAGGTATAAATCAATACTTCATACCTAATAACTAAAGTCCTCTTAATGTAATATTATTTATAAATTACACATTTACATTGTAAACACAGGGTTAAATATTAATACACTTTCTATGTTTTAAATTTGCTTTATCTAGAAACAAGAAATTTAATAAACACTCACGATGAAATTAAATTCACAAAGTACATTTTTGATTAAAGATGAAAGTTTCTCTTCCCATGATGAGGGCAGTTGATGAGGCCTGTTACGGGAGAAAGTACATTGGAAACTAATAAACCACGATGAGTTATTGCCTACCAAAATGCTCATCCCCTCAACCTCCCCTTCCATAGTCAATGAAAGGCAACACACCGGTCATATTAATAAAAATTTTATTCTTTACCTGCTGCCTTATGTTTTTAAAAGAAGAAAGATACTATCTTCGATGCTCGTTTCATGGCGGAGCTAAACTCAAACACTAAAAACAACTTTAGTTCGCATTTCACCTGAAGTTTGTTTTCTACTGCTCTTCTACTCACGGACGACAGCACGACGCGGACACAACACCAGCGTTGATGATTTTTCCCTCAGGCGCTTCTGGAAATCTCCGAACATTTTGACATCAATCCCCGATTGATCCCCCGTGGACACCTACACAGTTTGTATAGGCCTACCGAAATTCAAACGCACAGATTCGTAAATTGGCTGCGACACATTAGTAATTTTTTGAGTTTTCCTCTTATATTTTCAACCATGCAATCGTGGTCTTAATATTGATCGTAGAGAGCTGGGACCGGTGGCATTCGACTCAGCGTGAAAAAATACATCAACTTCATGCCCCATATTCAAAATTTGATCAAAATTGGGCATTTTAGACATAAAAATAACATAAAAATAGTTTTTTCTCGCTTAACAATTTAAGACGCGTTTTTCTGTCCAAACTGCACTTGATTGCGGGCAGAACAACTGGACAGCAGCTGTGGAACTGGACTTGCTTGCAACGTTATCTATATAAAACAGTAGTAAATCATCGAGTTCATTTCGTAGGTATTGATCAGGAAACAAAATAGTTATCTATGAGGAAGGGTAAATGCATCCAGAAAAATAATAAACCTTCGAGTAATATTTTGTGGTTGTATGACACAGTTCAACAGAAACTTCTGTTTAACAAGAACGGCACCACGCATTCCTTGTTGGGCTGCTCACCAAGGATGTCTTTTTCTGATTGACTGACTTTTATTAGCTGAGAAGAAAGTTTTCATGAACCAGACATTCATAGGCTTATTTCAAAACAATATCTAAATAATCAAAACGGGCAAGCCCAATATAACAATGTAAGAAGAGGAGTATATAAAGTTGAAGTAAGTATAGAAAAGGAAAAGTAGCGTCCGCTAGATAATCTTTATATATAATTCCGAACGGTCTTCGAAATCGTGAAGAACTTCGCGGTCCGATTTTAGTGTTAGACTGCTCATTCGAATCAGCACGGCCCCAAGTTTGTTGCAAAAGTGTCGCCGTTCGTCTCTATACCCGCCTTGATCGTGTTCTAGGCGGTCCTTATCAACGAGAGTTGTTTATTAGGCTGTGGCGGTAACAACAGTTGCCATCTATTCACGGTCAGTAAGAAACGTAGTGTAGTTACTAACATCAAGGAGAGTTATTTCTGAGACTTTATAAATATATAATTCCGAACGGTCTTTATATATAATTCCGAATCAGCACGGCCCCAAGTTTGTTGCATAAGTGTCGGTAAGTAAGAAACGTAGTGATGGGTTTTTTTTCTGATCAGCTGAGAGGCAAGGACCACCTCAACTGGTGGTATTTATTTTATTACATTACTTACATTTTGATCGTTATTTCCTCTTTTTTAATCATTCATTAACATCGCCTTAGCTTTGCACCAGGTCACATAACGCCACAAATAGGTAGGACTTATATCCTTACTATAATGTGCTGGTTTCCGGTTAGGTACTACAGTTATACGGACTAGATTAGGGCTTTCCAAGCCCTAACAGGCCTCTAGTAATATATAATTGTAAAGCATATAGTAATTTTTGTTTAGGTAATAAAAGCAGTCTTCAACATTAGGATCTGAACATACTGCAGATACTCAGACAGTTAGAAAATTGTACAAATAGAGGAGGTACAGATAGGAAAAAAGTCAATAACATAATTTGCTTTTACTGGCAGTTGGGACAATGGACGATGGTAGAAAAAAGCATTTTCCACTACATATAATTCGTTTCGGAAAATGATAAGGAGCGGCGGGGAGTCCACTCGACTCAGCAGCAACTTTACCAACAACTAAAGGTTCTCTGACAATATCTAAGGTTCCGTAATAACTGTGGCAATTTTGTTGATAAATTACGTTGAAATAAGTGAAAATGAGAAAGGATAGTCAGGAAGCTTGATGTCATATTTTGGAGCATATGTTTACTAGTTGAGTTGAAGTTTTATTGATACAAAGCCGGATTTCGATTATTTATGAGCTAACTAAAACTGCTTATAACTACATCGGGAACCACTGCGTGAAAGAAAACGTGTTTTACGTTACATCAGTAACGAGCTGATGAATTGTTAGTACCGTACTGACAAAAGGATGAGTGAATCCTCCTAAATGCAAATCCGGTTTAAGGCGTCCAGGTCTTATCCGCAGCACGGAACGATCGCTGGCACTTGACCTAAGTGTCTGCCGCCCTCGCTCGAGAGGGTTTTTTGCCTCAAGGGCCAAAATCGCTGAGAGCCGTCCACTTCCCAACGACGGCCTCCGGACTTACCAGATCCTGATTTACTAGAAGGTCAAAGAAAAGAGGTAGAGATCGGATACAAGATCGTAGATACAATCACGTAAACCTCTATCAAAAGCAAATGTTGTAACGATAGATTTGATTTACCTAATTGCGGAATCGTTGGGAGGAAGTTTTTGAACTCGAGGGAATTCGCGAAATACGAGTATAACATCGAGGTGTAGAGATCTGGGTTAAGAATTCATATGTCCGAAGTGAGAGTCAGTGGAGGTATGATCATAAAAAAGTTTCAGTCATGCAGTATGATCATGCGAGCAAATTTTCGAAAATTATCATATTATATATATTTGTGACATTGTATTGAAAATTTATCCCTAAAGATGTAAAGAAATAGTTAACCATCAATTTAATGGAAACGAATCTAAATAATATTCTACGATTCAATAAAGATTTGGAAATTTTAAGCTATTTTAGGGAGTTTTTATAGATTTTTCAGCGAATAATAATGAAATTCGAGTACAGTTTCCTGCGTAATTTCTTGTATAAATTTTATAATGTTCCAGTTTGATGCTGATAAACTTTTTCTGACTAAAATTATGCAAGAATATATAACTTAAACTATTTTTAGCCGTTATTAGTGATTTTTAGTTCATTTTTGAAATTTGACCAATTGTTGGCCAATGAACTCATCCTTTCGTTCGAAAAGCTTGATTTTTTGGCGCAAGATCGGAATTTTCATCGCAGTCTTTTTTATCACTGTCTCATATAGGTATATATATATTCCAGGGAAACTTTCCTGGAAAATATGTGCTCCACCCACCAGAATTTTCATATTTCTCAATTTGAATTTAAAATTGACTGCAGCAAGGCAACCAAAAACAACTGGTTGCCAGGTACAAGATGATGAAGGAGGACCCCGTTTTTACTATAAAAAACCGACTATGCTACCCTAATATACATTTACTAAAAGCTCTGATGAGACCTTGAAGCTAATAAACTTACATAAGAGAAGCCTATTAAATTCTCACCCTCTCAATCTACCCACCTAGGTTTTTAAGAAGTATGGCAACCCACCATACAAGCATAGATAACATTTACTATACCAAATGAACTCAAATTTGTGAATTAAAGTGTTAAACCTGGTTATAAGAAAATTAAAATTCAAAAAAATCTCTATGTGGAACCTCCGATCAGAAACAAGCTCTAGAGTTGACTCTTGAAGTACTGACTACCTCATGTGCGGGACACCCTGTTTACGTACATTCCGAAAACTTTTGAGACCTCATTTTTCAACATTCCAACTCCTAAATTTTGCTATTTGGGGTTGATGGAAAGTGGGATTTTGGGACCAACTAGGGTCCTTATGCGATTTTTGACCCGATTTTCACAATTTTTGGTAGTTTAGTTATGAGCATAAGCTCTGTACGGCGCACAGTGGGTCCGAGATGGAAAAAAACCCCAAAGTTGATCATCCTCGATTGCTCTGAAAATGGTTATTTTCCATTTCAAAAAAGTTACCTAAACATTCGTGTTTTTTTCTTTTTACTAATTTAAAAAAAATAGTAAGCATAAAACTCACTTAAATTTGGTTTTCCTTCCTTTTTGGCTAAAATTTCGTAGTAGGTATTTGATGAAACATTTGCTTTTTTTCTTTCTTTTGCAGAACCAATTATGATTTAAAAATTCCGGTGATGTTTTATGGTCAAAGAACATAATATTGAGGTCCTTGTAAAAAAAAAAAAAACCTGAGGTTTGGGAAAAATAAAATTGTAAAATGATTCCTTGATCTGTTTTGCTAATTATGCTAATAAATCATGTTTCCTCACATGTTTTGGGTCAGGGAAAAAAAGCGTTAACAATCGATTTCCTGAGTCAAAGAAGCTATTTTAGGTATAGGGGCATGAGGTATATTCAGAATCAGCGCAAAATTTCCTATAAAAATTGAGCTCAGCTTAGTTTTTCCCCAAAACCGCTTTTTGGCCCCAGTGTGCGGCCGGCGGAAGAATTTTTTCCCCATTCGATTTTTGGGTTCTACACATCGTGAAACGTAAACTAAAAATTGTTGAATGGAGGCTAAAGATGTTTGTATATTTAGTCGATTACAAAGGTTCATTATAAATAAATATTTTTCTGCAATATGTGTATATGTATGTGCAAATAGTATGTCCCTAAGAAACTTAGTAGTACATATAAATGAACTTCTGGTTCAATTGAAATCATCAACGAACATGCTGTGTGGTCCTTCATAAAATTTGTAATATTACCATCGTAAAGATGTCAATGTCAGCCGATGTGCGTGGGGTTTCTGGCAACTCTTTGGCCGCAGTCTCTCGAACAATGAAAAACCGCGCTGCGTGCTCTTGAATAGTCAGGCGACTCACGTGCTCGCTAATGAATGTGATTCACATAGTAATGTGTACTCGTGACCATTAATGCGACGACGTGGAATGATGTTCGCATGCTGAAGAAATTGTTTGTCGTTCGATGTGAGGCGTATAAATGCGGTAAGAAAATGTTGATGGTGTACCTTATATATTGTTGAAGAACTTCTGTGAATTTGTATTCGTGAAGGACCCATTATAGGGAAACTGACAAGCCTCGACTCTTAAATTCTTACACGCGTGATGACAAGTTGGACGAGAATGAATGCGTACAGCTTCAATGCTTATTCTAAGGGTATATATTATGTACGTACGAATATATGGTGTAGGTCAGTTCTCATGAAGGTGGGCGTACAGAAATATGTCTTGACGGAACTAGGAACATATGAATGTACTTCTGGTTCTGAATCACCAAAGCACATTTTGTGTGAAGTCTCATCGAATCCCTAAAACTAAAACTTGTGTCTACCACCATAAACATGTCGTCACCCGATGTACGTGGGGTTTCTGGAAATTCGTTCGCCGCTGTATCGTCAAACAATGGGAAAGCTGGGATCTCCAGAATACCCATGCAACTCACGTGCCCACTAATGAATGTGATTCACATAGTAATATATTTCGCGACCATTAAGGCGCCGACGCGGAACATCGTTCGCATGCACAAGAAATCGTTTTTCGGTCGATGTGAGACCTACAAATGTGATTTTTAAAAGGTGCTAATGGTACGTAACATTGTTAAACAAGTGTCCTATGACATTAAAGTCGTAGAAAGTACATTATTAAACATACTCGTACATGTGTGAAGTGTTCTATCTCTCTTTAACATACATTTCAACTAGATTTATTTCTCAAGCGTCAACTTCAGGGAACACTTAGTGTCTCATAATGTATTTATAACACGTTTAGAAAGTTTCGATGCTTTCAAGGAGTATTCCAAGTTATTATATACTGAACCTCAAAACGGAATGGCGTGTTTGTCAATAAGTTAAAAAAATATATATATATACATATATATATATATTTTTTTTTCTTTTTGAGTCTTTTTTCCCCCTCGAATCATCTCTCTGAAGCCTTAATAGAAGCACACTGTTTCAAAGACGGTCTCAGAAACCAAATTTAGAGATCACTTAACACATTTTTCTGTGACTTTTTCTAATAAATGCACAGGTTCACAAAAAAGAAGTCACGTATCGTGACGAAGATCTCAATATCAAATCTACGGTTATTTGAGTTTGCTGAATCGAAGCCAGATTTTTCCTAGCTCACCAGGATTTTGGCATATTGATTAATTTGATCTTCTGAGTCGAAAGAGACCAAGTCGCTACATTGCTTATTTACGGATAAAAAACGAAAGTTAAAGAAGAACTTTGTCTGGTTCCACGAAAATAAAGAGTTGCGATGATGGATCAATTTTGACGGTTAGATCATCATCAGTAACAAACAATAACTTATTTTTTTGAGTTCCTGATTATGATTTATATATATATATATATATATATATATATATATATATATATATATATATATATATATATACACAATTTTAAAAATTAAATAAATTCTAGGGTTCGTTTCAGTATGCTCCATACGGTTTTTAATAAAACAATTAAAAATTGTTGGAAAATGTTGAATTTAAAATTTTTGGAGACATTGCATTAGCCTAATTTTCTTCAACAAAAATGCGGTAAAGCGTGATAGACTCTTGTTTCCCCGTAATTTTTGTGAGTTTGTTATAGTTTTGAGAGAAGTTGAGGTACCTAGCAGGAAATTTTAGTACAACAATCGTTTAGAAGACACCATCTGCAACAAACTGCAGCTCTAGCACTATTAGTAGCGGAGTTACAATTTTTTTACTGTAGTGTTAAAATTAAAAATCAATGCGTCTTAAATCTAACTTGAATACTATCGAAAATTTGCTCTTGTGGTCATGCTGCATAATAGGACCTTTTTAATTTCAGAAACGTAATATATGTAACTAGGTGTTGAACAAGTAGATTTCTTGGACAGAGCGAAATGCGGTCAATCCATTACGAAAACCTCTCTTCGGTTTTGCCATGTTTCCAAGGGACGTCCCTAAAAACACGCCTAGTAGGTAAAAATAAAAATAAAAAGTCACTAAAATATGCCAATTCCTGCCGCTACGCCAACTTTTATGCGCACACCTTGCTGCACTAACTTGGGTGTTCGCTTGTTAAAATATACAATTCCGGATGTTTTACGAGTTTTTCATCCATTAGTGGGTTCAGACAGTAAAATGTCGTTTTTTATTTGTCGGCGTTATCAGGTTTAAATGAATTTCGCGGTCGAGTGCTCGCGAACCGTTTTGCTACGCTTCATACCCACAATAATGCGTGGGTAATATCGGCCGTGGCTCCCCGGCTTCTGATGGTATTAAAACTATGAATTAACCTGGAAATATTCGAATCGGATTTATCTCTCTATGATACGACAGGTAAAGTTTTTACGGATTTCCGTTTGTCAAATATATATATATATATATATATATATATATATATATATATATATATATATATATATATATATGCATTTGATTGTTCTTGTTCTACTGAACTATGTATATATTAAACTTAATTAGATATGAATTTCACAGATAAAAAGAAAAAAGAATGATTTGATATTTCGAAAATAATCTTTGTCAAAAATTGAAGAAAATTTTTGACAAAGATTATTTTCGAAATATCAAATCATTCTTTTTTCTTTTTATCTGTGGAATTTATATCAAATTAAGTTTATTATATATATATTATATATATATATATATATATATATACCTATATATATATATATATATATATATATATATATATATATAAATATATATATGTTGAGTTCTCGACCACTTTTTCTTAAAACAAGGTGTTAAGGTTCTCGAGGGTTGGTCAATAATTCAGGTTTTTTCCTTACGCCGACGTTTCGTCCAATTTATTAGACATCTTCAGGGCTGAGGGATGTTATTGTCCTATTTAATTCTAGTAGTAGTTCATCATATTATTGTAGTATTGAGTTAGTGAATAATGTGTGAAACTATAAAAATATGGCAACGAACAATATGCTGAGGGCAGGATTCTTATTTTACTATCAGTGATAGTGATTTACTATTATTGATAGTAAAATAAGAAACAAAAAAAAAAAACTTGTTTTTTTTTGTTTTGTTTTTTTTGTTGAAAATATGACATCAGTGGAGAGGCTGTCCAACTGACGCTTGAGGGAGCAGGTGCATCATATCCATGAAATAGTTAGTACAATTTGTAGCTGTAATTGATGACACAGCCCGTGGAATCACATCGCACAGATAATGAGTTTGGCGTGGCTCACTCAGAATACCACGAGCAGCGGTTTTTATTTTCGAGAACGCATGTTCCACCGGGTTGAGGGTAGGCGAATACGGTTTTTTGTTAATTTCTTTTTTAATAAAACATGATTTTGTTTTATGTATAGGTACCTACCTACTGCGTTTGGAGTATTGTTTTCAGCCCAGTCCCCAATCACAGACAAACATTTGGTACTACATTTAGGGATTGTGCGTATTTTTCGTCATTTCCCTAATAATGGTGAAAAGGTTGAATTTGACTTGGAAAAGGTTGAATTTGTTTTGGAAAAGGTTGAATTTGTTTTGGAAAAGGTTGAATTTGTTTTGGAAAAGGTTGAATTTGAGTTGGAAAAGGTTGAATTTGACTTGGAAAAGGTTGAATTTGAGCTGGAAAAGGTTGGATTTGACTTGGAAAAGGTTGAATTTGACTTGGAAAAGGTTGAATTTGACTTGGAAAAGGTTGAATTTGACTTGGAAATGCTATATATGATGCGATTGCCAAGTAGATGCAGATAGCAGTTGCTTTATCATGCAGCGGTTAGAACGTCTAAGTTGTTTGGACGATCTGATAGGTACTAAGGTAAGGTACAGGAATAGGTTCTATCTGGTCTGGTACGTATTTTATTATCTTCACTTATGCGAGTTTGCTTCTGAATTTGTCATTTAAACAAGTTAATTTTAGTATTTGTAAATTCATGTATGCTATACGGATTAACTAGCAAGTACCAAATATAAACAGGGAATATATGCTCACATGCGAGGGATAACAGAGTATTTTACGTGTATGGGGAGCGCTTAGGTAACGGATGTAATAGCGGGGAATTAGGTGGGTGATAGGCCACTAATGCGGTGGTCCACCTCCTGCCACGCCCCGCAGTTCGACCATCACCGCACTCCGGTAGACCGCCTCCATCATCGCATCCTCGGCCTTCACACCGTGTCCATCATCACACCTTCGTATTATTGGATGCTTCTTGTTCTCGAAATTTGTCGTATCTTCTCAACTCCATCTTCCAGATTGGATGTTTCTTCACAACTCGGTTCCAAGATTGGGTACATCACACATTGGTTCTCAAAATCGGTGGCTTTTTCACTACTTCGTTTCCTGGTGAGCTCCATTCAGGGGAGCTCCTACTCAACTCCGCTCCCCAGTTCAGGAATTTCATCTTACCTCTATCCTGGAGGAATTCCTGATCTGGAGATCGCTACCTCTATCGACCAGATTAGGAACTTCTTTTCCTCTCGCTCCTCTGGATCAAAAAATGCTTCAACATAATTTCGTCCTCTCATCTGGAGGATGCTTCTTCACACCTGTATTCTGTACATTGGGTGCTTCTTCTCACCTCTCTCTTCCCAATTGCTACCTCCATCGCCCAGATTTGGATCTTCTTCTACCAACCTTCCTCTAGACCGAGTGCTCCATCACAACTCCATCCTTTTTTCTCAACTTCGTCGAACCTATTTCTCAACCACGCCCTACAGATTGGGAGCTAATTCACAACTGTGTCTATCAAGATTGGTAGTTTCTTCTCATCTCCATACTCTAGATTAGGAGCTTTCTTCTCACCTTCATACTCCAGATTAAGAGCGTCTTCTCACTTCCATCCTCCGGATTGGGAGCTTCTTCTCAACACAGTCTTCTGATTTTAGTCAGTTTATTGTCAATTGGACGAAATTCACGCTCTGTGGGATCAGTAAATAGGTATATATATATACTTACAAATATCATTCTAGCCTCTGAACTATGCATGGTTGTTGTCGTGGTTTTTCGTCGAAAGGAAGTCTCTATTATAAACCGCATGCAACGTGTTTTATGAAAACTTTAGCTGATGGGAGAAGTTATTACTGACAATCAGAACATAAATTTTATCAAATTTCTGTTATAATTGAATTTAACAATGTTTACATTAAATACAGAACATATAATAGTTAATTAATAGATTATTGTTCAGATACATTTCTTCCATTATGTAATCATTTTAGCGTAGAATTTAGTTTATCAAATTAATAAACGTCCTTGGTTTGTATTACCCCGATGTATGGTCAACCGATAACTCTCAATGTACCGCACTTTCTAGCAACGTTCACTTTTGTAGCTCCATTTAGCAGGTATATATTTAGCTAACATGTAGGTTACCTGTCCGATCAAACAAAGATTGGTTTTGTGGTGATTGCTACGTACACTCATAGCTTATTTTTTGGGTTAAATAAGGTGTTCTGAAGTCGGGTGTTCATTTAATTATAGAGCTCCAGTCAAGCCCAGCTGGTTTATTACAGTAGGTGGCACTCGGTATTTAAAAAGTGGTTTCACAATTGGTGGGCTTGAAACGATTACTTTGAAAATTGCATTCCTGCTTCTCCTCTAACATTACCCATCCATAACGTGGAGTACATTGATTATTTATCCGCCCATAACGGAAACCCCAACGGTTCATTCATTATTCAACATGAATTTCTGTTCTTCTCGCTGTTCATCAACGTTCTATTATTTATTTGCATACAGTTGATTTATTACATTAAGTTCAATTTGTAATTGAACAAGATAAACAAGTTTAACCCCTCATATATTTATGTTGGTTCACGTTTCAAGAATCCGGGAAATCGAGTATTTAATATTTTTGAAATTTAAGTTTATTTGGCTGAATTCCATACGCCTCTTCAAATTACCCGGCACTAGTCCTCAAAGCTCGGCATCTCTTTTAATCACTTTACTTTTCAAATAGTAACATTCTCTACAACGGTAGATAGGTTTTTCTCTCCCTGAGGTCTTATTTTAATAACATCAAAGTTTAAATGACCCGGGTCGCTGTACGTCCATCTGTTCGCTCACAATAATTATTTTGTAACCGACAACAGATGGTTTCATTATTTTATTTTAATAATGTATTTATATAATTGTACATAATGACGAAAAGGTATTAAAAAAAACTTGCGCTGGTGGTAGCTGAAAGGACGATTGCTCTTTCATGTTACAAAAAAATGAATGTCCTATCTACAGTTAATAATACTATTTGTGCTCAATTACTAATAAATTAGTGAATTTTCCAAGAAAACAGACATATCATAAACATAAAACTATTTATAACTTCATATTCTCTAAAATTTAAAGTCGAAAAAAATCGTCTTAGTAAGAATGATGGAAATATATTAGAACCTAGAGTAGATTATTCTATTTAGCAAAATAAATACAAAACGCTGCAAAGTATTTCACAAAGGTTTATTATTTTTTCAATTGAGTATGATCGTAGTTTTAGTTGGCTTGCGTACGTCATAAGGCCCGTCCAGACTCCTCGGCGTGTCCTATTTCGAGTTGCCACAACCTATACTTCTATAATTATATACGCACGTTTATATTTCTCGATTTGAGCTCCTATCTATTCAAATAGTTATTGCCTTAATAATATCATTATCTAAGTACGTACGAAAAGTCGAGAGGATATGTTATTAAATATGCGTAGGAAAAGCATTGGTATTAACACACAAATATGACCTAGAAAAAACATATATTCATGCCTCGAAGGAACGCTGTACCCACCTCATGATGCCGCGGTGTATTATATGGGTATAACACGTAAAAGTAATAAATATCCATTCTCCTACACCCCTCTGCTACGCCCCTGGTCACCCCAGACACCATAAGGTGCCGCGGCGCCTCCTCTCACTCCACCCCCCGCTCACCCCCCCTCACCACCAACCGTGACCCTCTGCCAAGCGTGCCAGGCGTGCGTCTAACACTCAAAGCTCGAAAAAGACACTTTTTCGCCCGTTTTTGGCCCATAGCATCTATGCGAGTAAAGCGATCGGGATGGTTAAACGTTAGGACCAACTAGACCCCAAATGGAGTCTATGTGCGAAATAACGGGTTTTTTAAGTCAATTCTTAGGCCTTTTATGGCCCGGACGGCGAACGGCGGACGGACATTTCAAATTTGGATTCTACGCACCTTGAAACGTAAAGTGACAAAGTTTGAGGGGGGGTTATAAAAATTTTTTGCTACACGATCACATAGGCTTATTATTGGAAATAATAAACCAAAATTTGCCTATATTGAGTAACCCATTTTAAAAACATCTTTATTCGATTGTTTTGATACAATTTCTTCAACCTTCTTTAGGTTGAAGAAGGTTGAATAGCTGTCAATACTCTCCGGCAATCTGTTAGATGGTATCCCTTGCACTTATGCGATTTTTGTGCAAACTTGAAGGACTTGGAAAGACCTTTTCCGTTATCGCTCCACCACGCCCGACGGTGTCCAACTAATATGAATTTTTTCCTTATTTATGAATACTTGATGTCATGTATTTTTGAGATGCAAACACAGTTCCACACCACACCAACACAGTATCCAGACCACTCATCTAAGCGAAAAACTGATCTATGTAAAATCTCTCTAATATTGGTTGTAGACGAGCTTACACTTGTTTTGACTATTTGCACAAATCAGTAGTCTGGATGCGAGCGTAGACATCAAGTTGTCAATTCCTTAGTAAAAATTCAGACTAGCTGGACACGGATGTACTCGTTCTCGTTTTAGAAAAACTGTTCTACATTTACCCCTATTTACTCCTGGAAAACTTGAATGGGCGTAAAAATGCGTTGTACTCATGCGCAAACGCGAGTTCGTGTAACACTTCATTTTCACGACGTAGTGACCCAATTTCGTCCAATTGGATCAGATATAGTCTCTGTGCATGCGCAAACCTAAATTTCATGTTACATATTATATTCTCAATATCGGCCTCACTGCCTAAGTTTTTATTCCCCATGCTGTCAAAACGGTCTTTTACAGTATATCAAAGACAGACAAAGCAGGGGATAGCCTGACTGATTAATTTATTATCTTCTCTGGTTCACAAATATTCTTTTAGTTTGAATTCAGACCCATGTTTTAAATGAATTCCCCTAAATTTTATTCCAATCAAATACAATTATTTGTCTAACTCTTCGGTTTGTTGGGAAAGTAAAATTCACGTCGACAAGTTTGATGAGGATTAATGTATACATATGCCAAATCGTGAGTTCATATTTGTATATTGTGCATAACATCTAAATTTAAGAACTTACTTGACTGTTTGCTTTTAGATGGAGTGCTGACTGTATGTGGAGATGGCCCTTGCTGTACGGAGGCGATGCAAAAGGAGCTGAGCTACCAGAGCAAGAGGCAGTTTGACACTGGGCTCCGCCAAGAACTTGACACACTCGCCAACGTTCTTCTTAGCAGAGCTTCCAAGTTTGACAGTAAGTTGATAACTTCCAAAAGTTTCTTCTCTATTCCCTTCAATTTGTTTATAGTTTTCGATTTGAAGTTATTTTGTTTTTCCGTTTTGTCATTTTCAAGCACGTTTGATCACCTTTTCAGTATATAATTCCAGCAACAATTTCGGAATATGAGGTTTGTGAAACCAGTGTGGTTAGTAATGTTGGAAATTGGTAGGTACATGATTTGCGCTTCACTACGAACCTACCGAAACTTAGAGATAATTGGAAAACCAACACCAGAGTCTGGGGAAAGTGTATCGGAAAAGTTTGGTGGTCTGGATGCTCGCATCTCAAAATTACATAACACCAAGCAATCAATCGCTTACTAAAAATGTCGATTAGTTAGACATACCGCCAGGTTCGCTGCGATCGCGATTCGAATCCGGTCTGCCCCCATTGTCTAGCGTTGAATATCAAAGAAATTAGCTACGGAGATCACAAGGCAGCGGTAACATCATTATTTTTGTATATATATGTCGTTGTTAGATTATGGTAACTTTCGGCAAGAAAGTCTCCATAAAAGCTCACATATTCTACGTTAAAATTAAGGTAGGAAATCGAAATCCAATCTTGATCGGAGGATTTGCTTGAGTGACAAATTCAAGCAGATCTGTGAATACTAGATATTGGTAGTATGTAAGCAAAGCTTTTTATCTTATCTGTAACTGGGGGTGAAAATTATAATTTCAGAATAAAAATTCAATGTTAAAAATCTAGCCATTAGTGGGCTTTTTCGCGGTTTTTGAACCAATTTCATTGAAATTTCATCACTTTTTTTATGCACAAGTATTCAAGACGTTCCCTTTTGGTAGAAATATGATTATTGCTATGTCTTATAGCAGAAATGCGAATTGTTATTCATAATCAGCAGATATTGTTGGAGTATGTATTCAGTTAGTATTTCATTCCATCAGTTTTCATCTCGCGAAATAGACACAATAATTTACGTCACGTTTATTAATTTCGTTAAATTCTTATTACCCACTTGATCATTTTATTTATGCATGCATCATATGACTCAAGTATGAAAATGCAATGCATGTTTCTCTCGAAATCGTTTAAAAAAATTGGTATCACTATTGCATATACCTAAATATCCTGGATGATTCATATCCGTCATTCCTTTAGTTTCTTAGTAGGAAGTTTACGCAACACGTTCAGATCTCTCTCTCTCTCTATTTCATTCTTAGATGAAAAACGAAAATGAAAAATGCTATTTTCTATAAACGAGCGGAAACACAAAGGATGGTATTACGAGCTCCGGAAGTTCGGATTTTCCTGGAAGATGACTGCGCCTCGTGGGACGCAACCGGTCACCCCGAACGAGTTGAACCAATTGAAAAACTCGGGTGACGAAAAATAATCTTTGAACCGTAAAATTCATCTGATTGGAAGAGTTGGAAGAAGTTAGCTGTCTATAGCTTTCCCCTTGTATCGAAAGATTTGACTGCCGTATCGCTGATTTTTAACGCCTTTTGAAACTGTTGAACTGTAGAAGTGTTCTACATATTCTCTGCTTCCCTTCCTTTCTATACTGAATAAATGAATAAAATAATACAATTAACCGAGTCATGTTAATCAGTACCCACAGCAGGAGAGCTGAGACGATGCAAAATACATGCACCTAACTAAATTGAGGTACCTAAAATGGTAAAAATCTTGTACCTCCCCATTCAACATGGCCTGAAGCAGAAAGAATTATTGAAGCCTTCCACTACTAAATTTCAAGGTTGGCTTACTAGAGAAAACTTGAGAAGAGTACCATTTTAAGCACGCGATAAAGCATTATGTTATGCTATACAATACGTTTTTCGAATAATATTGTCGTCTTTCTATATTTAGATGTAAAAGTTACTGAGAAAACTATACACCACACCTAACTTGGCAAACGTTTCTACTTTTTGATGAAAAAAATATTTTGGATTCAGTGGAAACTCACAAATTTACATTTTTGCGGGTAAACCAATCCTCTACCACACACCGCACATAATATTAGAGCTAATATGCTTGCTGACCTTGGCTCCCACGATATCCTAACAGCTGAGGACTCTCGAAATTTGAAATCGATCCTACCGTCACTAATCGAAAAACTCTACAACCATTTTTGGTGCCAGAACATCAATCTGGTTTACAGTGCCAGATTTAATATGTTCTATAGGAGGATAGCGGACTATTCAGGTAGGCAGAAGTACTTGGGACTCATTCAAAATGTCCAGATTGAGAGGGTGTTGTGCCAGTCGCTTCTGTCTTCAAAGTTTTTCGTAACTGTTTATTATAGAGGTACTTCTCTTAAGTTTAGAAGCGAGAGCTTATGCAATATATCCAATAGAAAAGAAGCTGATACTCTCTGCCATTTTTGTCTTCGTTGCCCGATCTTAGAACCGTACCGAAGGTAATTCATTGCGAAATACATCTGTGGGCTCCCAGTGGTTGAGGATGAGGATCGTCTGGTTAATTTGCTCGATTTTGGTGATGATAGGGAGAAAATGTTAAATTTATTTCATTTTGTTACTAGTGCACTAGCACTTCGATCAATTGCGCTCACCGAATAGGTGTCTGATATGTACAGCATTAGCATTGTATAGTGTACAACAGGATAGGCTTGTTGTGGATATTGTACGAGTACCACTGGTATAGCGTGGATGTTATGGATTCATAACGTATTATTATTCTTTATATTAATTTCATATCGATGACCTCGCTTATTTTGCATGTACTTCATTAAGCTGAAGAACTAGATTAGGAAGAAGATATTTGACTTATTTCTTAGCTATTATATATTTTTCTAATGATAATGTGTAAGTGGACCTGAACTCTTTGTAATAATCATTGATTTAATAAAATAAACAACTTACTACTACTACTATATTAGAGCTAATATATTTCAACAATTTTGTTTTCAAACTATGTGTATTTTGAGCCTAAATTTAGAAAACAGAATTCTCATACCTTAGTACGCATACTAAAATTTTTAAATTAAAATCCTCTTCCACTACCACTACCTATATATATCCTGACCATTTTCCTGAACGGTTCCGGTTGTATAGGAACTCGTGGACTCGGAACTGCAGCTGATCGTCTGATTTCGGGAGTCACGGTTTACCGAAACGAAAGGAAAATCAACTCGGATTAACTCCATTGAAATCGCCTCATGAATAAAAATCACCTTTCCCAGGCTTCTCTCCATTTCCCCTTGAACTTTCGATATAAAACATCGGAGGTCGTCCCCTCCCTCGAAAGCTGCATCCCTCCATCTCCTGTTAGTGTTTACCTCCTGAGCAGCATGTTGAAGTTGTTTGTATTCGACTAAAGATACCAAACATTCGACGCTGATCGAACGCACGCTCTGGTCTCCCCGCTCAAGGGCTAATGCCCTTCTATATCCTCTGATTTACAATATCCGAAGGGTGAACTATTCAAAATCTGGTTATTTTTAACCACCCTTTTTTACTTTCTCAACGAAGAAACAGTCAAGGAGAGTTATGAATAACGTAGGTAATCTAGCTGATCAAAACTTCCTCAATTCATTGGTGTGCATCCAATCTGAAAACAAAATATATTTGTGTACCTCGAAAAAATTAATTTGATGGTCTTACGCTGCCTTCGTAAAAAATGATGAGGCCTGCTGATCGACTAAAAAATTCCTGATTGAAAGTTGTTTTTGGATCATATTGCATTGTACTTCAAATTAATAAAGAGCGAAAAACGAAAATCAAAATAGTCGAAAAACGTTGATTGTCGATTGGTAGATCAATACAAAATAGTATAGCTTAGACAAATTTCTTCTTTACACGAATTAATTGTCTTCGAAGGTCTATTTTTGCTTCCGAGTTTACCTATTACATTTGTGTAGCAGAAGCATTGTTTTCACTTTCGGAAGATGAAAAATAAATACCTTTCTCTAATACTAAATATTCTATTCGCATTTTACGTTTTAGACTATTTCGAAAAATTTTGTTTCGTGTGTGTGTGTCCGCAAATCCTTGTAATATTAGCTTAATGTCCAAAATTGTCATTCGATTTTGATAAAATGTTCGGGGAATATGGGGGTTTGGCTATAGATGGTCCCCTATTAATTTTATTACTCACAAATCAATACTTCACCCTGCTCAAGTGTAAACTTAATTTCTTCAAGCACTCACTCAACCCACTCATCACTTTCTCAACTTTTAATCATCCGATCTCACTCAAATGTGGAGGATGGTCGGGTAATACGATTTATTCATCCCATATCAATATCATTACAATCGTATGAGCCGCTGCGCATGTGAGAATATGGAAAAACATATCCCAACATTATTGCTGAAGTTTTCATTCGATTTTGGGGGGATTTTTATCACTCTTCAAATGCAACTCAGCAAGACGTTTGTGGGGCCTATGCCTTGAGTTTTTTTCCCCTAGATTTCGAGGAATTAAAACGTAATTGTCCAAAGGAAATTAATTTCTCCCTTGATGGGAAAAACAAAAGATCATGGATGTGTCTAGTACCTACTGCTTACCATTCGGTACCTACTACTCAATTGTATACAAACCTTGTAGTGCCTTCTTTCCACAAGATTATTCCATAATGGTTACAAAACAATATTAGTTTTTAACTTATAGTAATAAATCAGCATTCCTTGACACTGCAATGGCTTAGAGGTTATGAAATGTCATGGTAAAATGAGAGCATTCCAAAAAGTGGCGAACGATTTTCCTACTATGAAAACTACAGGAGTTACTCTTCCCTAGTAACGCCTTGGTTGTACGTGAAAATCAATAGAAAATGTGCCGGTCGGGAAAAAAAAGTGTCGCGAAAAATTCTTTGACCTCCAGCCAAAAGACATATCCATGTCAAAAAAATTATTGACATTTCGTCTTTGCTATTGCACATAAACTAAAAAAAGTCTCGGAAATTGCTCACGAAAATATTTTGATGATTTCCACTTACAACCGAGTCGTTGCTAGGGAAATGGTACTTCGTCGTTTTTCATCCCACAAAATTCGTTGACCATTCGTTCGAAAGCTCTCGATTTATCCAACCATATTATGTTAACTACTGCGAAGTGCGTGGCCAACAAGCTGAGTTATGAGCAAGGTTATTTGAATAATTGTGTACACTCAGGTGATCATTCTCAATAATTGATATTGTGAACATGATTGCCACCGCTTGTTAATTTCTGATGATTTCATTGAGCTGGTGTTTCGATGATTTGATTCATAGCAGGTGATCCAAATATTGCGAGAACGGTTTGATTTGTGAGGCGGTGGTTAAATCATTTTAAAGCTAATTTCTATGCTTTACACTCTAGGAAGCTGTAATCTCGTATGTAGCCGCTTTAGAACATTTACTTGACGATGCCCAGGGTCCGGATCAGATGAGTGGCTCTTAAAGCTAATTTCTATGTTTTACACTCTAGGAAGCTGTAATTTCGTATGTAGTCTCTTTAGCACATTTACGTGACGATGCCCAGGATCCGGATCAGCTGAGTGGCTCTTAGAGCTTGCATACGAGTCTGCAACACATACTTGTCTTCAACTAAAAACATAAAATGTCCCAATGTGTTGCATTGCGTTTCAGTTATGTCTTTGCTATGGCACATAAACTAAAAAAACGTCACGGAAAATTGCTCACGAAAATATTTTGATGATTTCCGCTTACAACCGAGTCGTTGCTAGGGAAATGGTACTTCATCGTTTTTCCCTAAAGTTGAACTCATACCTCAATATACATACATTAGGTCTTCAGTAGCTTACCTATTCAACTCTTTTAGCTACGAATTCGGTTCCTAAAATAGAAAAGATTGAAGAAAATATAATACGAAAATAATACGTCTCTACTTTTGTCGACGTAGGATTGTTAAAAAAATACCCACATTGAAATTCCTGGAGTAGTCACTGTATGTATCCCCCTTAGTCAAAATTTTCGTTACGGTTTTGGATGGCCCTAGGGATTTAAAAACACAGCCTGGTGCATTCCTTGGATCTAATCCAGGATATTATTCACTAATTTCTTTTATGAGCAAAATAGACTCAATGTATATCTAAACACGTTGGTTTTCAAGGATTCTAATGTTACCAATAAATAAAAGCCTGCTGTGAATACATATACATACAATACATGGCAATTTCCAGGTGCTATGGGATATTAATTACCTGGATGATGCTTATTTGCCTTCTTCTAGGGTTTTATGGCTTTGACTGAAAGGCTTCCACTCTCTCACGACCATTATCCGGTGAATGTTTCAGCTATATTCAAGGAGATGATGACAAAAGCCAAGTCCGACTTCCACTCGATGTTCAAGAAAACGTACGGCATCATCTACGAGCAGAATTCCTACGTCTTCACCGACCTATTTGATGAACTGGAAAAATACTATTCCCGAGGGAGGATCAATCTCATAGAGGCGATGGACAATTTCTTCAACACTCTCTATCAGAAAATGTTCACCGTTCTCAATCAACAGTACAAATTTGACGCTAAGTAAGTTACCAACTCAATGGACGTTACCCAGGGGCTTGAAATACGTATTTTATATATTTTTTAATTATTGTAGATTCCATCCTGAATAGGTACCTCAGTAGTTTTCGTGTTACAATTTTATATCTGCTGATGGGTTGCTGCCATTTCTGTAGTTTGGGGGTAGTGGAGAAGAGAGCACGAAACGGTGATTCTCAATCTTTCTCTATACTTTAATTTGTCAAGGACTTTCGCCCTTGTAGACCTCTTCAGTGCCCTTAGTGTTTAGGGGAAGCAATATGCAAATTGGTAGGTAGGTACTGCTTACATGAAATCCAGCACACACCTGTCATATGATTCAACGATTGAACAGGTTTCATCTCCTGTCAATAAACCATAATGCATCTAGTAGATGAAAAGCCGTGTGTAACTGCATTCATTCAAGCAGTACCTACCAACTTGCATATTGTCGCTTCTAAACAGTCGCCTCGTCCAGAAGAGGCCCATATGAACGAAAGCGCTTGATAAATATAAGTTTGAAGACTATTTTATATTTTGGTGCACTCCTCCTACCTTTTTGATACCCCTTCATCAGCTGTGACGACACATTAAGTACACCAAACTTCAAAAAAATCAACGCGAAAACTATGTAGGTACCTTCTTAATGTCCGAGAGTGCATCTGCTGTCAAAATGCTCAGGTTCAATTCTACATTCGGCAGGTTATGCGCACCTATTTATTTCATTTATTTAAATGAAATTAGATTTGATTACGAGAATTTTGCAACCATCAACACTCAATTAAGTACAATATGTATTTTGTTTTCTATGATTTCCCAAAGTTTCCAATTATTCTGATGCCTCAAGAGCCAGACCTGCCTGGAAAAATTATTGCTTACGGCAAAAAAGCGTTATTTGTAGCAAAACTTTATCTATGTTTCATTTTGCATTGTTTTTGACATAAAGTCTGATTACCTGCTTAAATGATATTTGTGCTGAATTGATATAAATCTATATTAATAAATCCAATAAATTAGCCCCTAGGTACATTATTTTAGTTTCTAGTAATAAGACTAGGAGTAGCTATTAGTTACATTGGGATACTATCATTAGAAACGTTATGAACCATCCAACGACCGCAGTCCGTCGCGGACCAGTGAGTATAGAATGAAATCTTTCTATTCTCTTCGTCGCGGACTCGGGGGTTCAAATAAAACGCGAAACTGACGGCGAACGTGTGTGAATTTCTCGTTCAACCCGGAATATGTCCAGCAGCTCGTCTGACGAAGAGGAATTGCTTCTATTGCTATCAGCCATTTCAGTACTAAGACGAAAAAGAAAATGGGTTTGTTATAGTGGGTAGGTACCAACCTAATTTACCTCGCATTCTGTTCGAGAGGGCTGGTTTGCGAACTAAATATTGAAACAAGTATAGACTGGATGATTTAAATCACATTTAAAAAACTGCACTCCCGCACAAAGGCAATCAACTTTTCATTGATTTCTTCCCTTCCACTACATATTTCGACTCTGTTCGCGCGTGAACTCTCGGACGAGTTTACAACCTGCCTGCTTCCCGCGCGGACAGTCTGAGTGGATCTTAAACGTTTGTCTGTTTGAAAGGGTCTTAAGTTTAGTGTTTCAAAAAATCAAGAAAACAACGCTAGTCACTATGAAAGAAGATTCAAGATTCTATATTTGGCACAAATAGAAAATAAACAAAACGAAATGTACCATGTACATATCAATTAAATAATTGAAATGAATAGGTAGATAGGTAACAGAAAACCAAATAATATAACAAATAGAATATAAATTTGTGTCCACAGAGGCTTAAATTCAAGGAATTTGCGTCTCTTTGTGGAGTCGCAACTATCCCTCATGGTTATATAAAAAACTAATCATTATGCCGAACAAATTATTATGGTTATTTTCATCATTATTCGGAAATAAAATAGTTTTCGAATCGGCGCTTTTTTTAAAAGCTTTAACTCCGAGAGCACCTGACACCCTTCAACTACCTACCATTATTAAAATGATTAACGCTTTTTATTTACTTCACGCAATGCATTTCTGTGTGTACCTATTGTTTCCTATACTAGGTACGAAATGAACCCACATAACGACAATGCTCGGCATCGAAAAGAAGTAATGTACAATAATTTACCCATACCGATAAATACCGGAAGGTACTGATGCCGCCTCTAATGTGCCTCCACGTTTCTCAGGTACCTCGAATGCGTCAGCGAGAAGATGAAAGAGCTGAAACCGTTCGGAGACGTTCCGGACAAGCTGTCGCTCCAGCTGAAAAGGTCCTTCGTAGCGACCAGGACGTTCTCCCAAGCCCTCAATATTGCTGGGAACATCGTCAAGAACATGCAAAATGTAAGTTAATGCAATATTATTTACTTCTCCATTGTCTGATTTCAGCAAAGTTTTCTTCGTTATTTGCCATAATCTCGACTGACTAAGTAAGTAGTGCACCTGCACCATCCCACCAGCAACCATTTTACAATCAAATGTACCTAATATTTATCACGATTGGTTAAATGGGATTCGACCACATTATTATGCACAGAAATTTCTGGAGTTCTAATCTGTTACATAAATATCATATTGCATAAATTTAAAGATAATATTATCAAATTAATATTTCGTCAATCGTACATTCTGTCATTTTTTACCGTTTTAACTAATGTTTGAGAAAAAATTAAGCTAGTGCATTTACTTACGTAAATCCGTTTTGTGCTATACAGAAACTATTCTTGGATTTTAACATTTTTTTCATATATGTATAACTAACTTTCTAGTAAGATTTAATTGGCACATCTCAGATTTTCGATGTTCGAACTCTTTTGTCATGAATTTGATGAATGATGATTGAATTAATGAATGATGAATGAATTAATGCATGATGAATTTGAGTGATTTTCCTAAATTACCAAGTTGTTTACACGGTTCACGTTGTCAGGTAAAGAGTGTTAATCGAAGCAGTGGTACACTTTGAAGTCTTTACTATAACTTTGCCACTTGCATACGTACTGAATGTAGGTATTTAACTACTTTAGTGAAACTCGGTGGAGCCGTTCAGGCAAAGAGATGAATTTATAATATTGTATTGTGTAGGTAAATAGATATGGTTACTAAATTAAGATTTTTAGGGCAATGAACTTTGGTATTTGATCAACCACGTCGACTTTTTTCCAGATTGCAATGACGAGCTCATGTAACAGAGCTGTGGCGAAAATGACTCATTGTCCAGCTTGCAGTGGATTCAGCCTCACATTGAGCAAGCCTTGTTCCAACTACTGCTCCAACGTCATGAAAGGCTGTCTAGCTTATCACTCTCAACTAGACACCCACTGGAACGATTTCATTGGTTCGTAGCAGCCCATTCATATCATTTTAGCTTTTTGTAGAAAATGAAGCTATTGCAATGGCTCCAAAAATAAATAATGTAATGTAATGTAATAAAAATTTTCGAAAATTTTCTTAATTGAAATCCGTTTTAAGGCATTCTGAAACGGAAATTCAGAAATTTTGAGTGTAACACTTGTTCTTTTGTATGAATTGTGTGTGTGTATTTTGAAAATTCATTGTATTATCAATTTTGATTGTTCATTGCAGGTGAAATTGATAAGGTGATTGAGCGTCTGTTGGGGCCATTCAACATCGAGATGGTAGTCGAACCAATCAATATAAAAATTTCTGAAGCTATCATGAACTTCCAAGAAAACGCCACGCCCGTCTCCCAAAACGTAAGCACATAAAATTTAAACCTAATTGTACCTGCCATACTTTTAGTTTTGAGGACACTTATCCGAAAGCGAATTAAAACTTCCAGAAACTAATAAAGTGTAATGAAAATACCTACCTACTACCATGATGAGCTTGATTAGTTAATACTTGACGTATTTTCCTACTCAACTCATCTAAAAACTTGGATTTCTGTTTACCAAATAAGATTTACTCTTTATTTTATCAAGTAAAATTTATTTTGAACAGTTCCATTTGCTAGGAAGAACGCCTCCGCACCAAAATTACCTACTCAAAGATACCTACCCAAACCTTGGTTTCTACTTATTAGATCGTGATAAATATTGCTTATCGCTGTGGCTATTTATGAGCGGACGAGGTACTTTTACCAGCACGGGAATTTCTGATCTTTGATTTGATAGCTATCCCTATTGTGATCACAAAATGAATAGTCCCTTCCATAAATTTTAGGAATGATCGCGGAAGTTATTTCTGTCCTAGTGAAGTTCTGAAAGGGGAAGTTATTATTGGCCTGAAAATATTTTCCTTAAACTTCCTCAAAACAAAGGTCTAGATCTCTACTCAAATTTGAAACATATCTTTACAAATCAAAGAAGTGCGTGATATATGTATCTGACACTGTCTGTAATTGGTAACGAAAATTTGGGGCAAAGCAGCCCACAAGCCCCCTATACCTGCATTCATACCTAGTTTTAAAAACTACTCATTGTAAGCTGTTAAAACAGATGCCTACCTCCCTCCCTGGTGTTGCTTCAATCCTGGATCAGCAGTATTGCAGTTGGGAGGGTACTGGTCCTACCTGTCCTGGTGTTGACAATTCTCTTTGTGCATTTTCGTAGGTGTTCGGTCAATGCGGTAAGCCAGTTCTTGGACGATCCCGCAGGGATGCGCCCACCACAACAACTGCTGCACCATCTGCTTCGGGTGAGATTCCCTTTGAAACTCTTGAGTTCAACACCTCTGTAGGGAAGAAGGGCCGTAAACAGAACTACCAGCTCAGTAGTGGGGCTGGAGGAACTGATGGGCTTGACAAAGTCATCAAGGAAGCCAGATCTAGGCTTAAAGACACCAAGAGTTTCTGGAAAAAGCTACCTTACCACATGTGCGGCACTTCCAAAGCTGACGAGGTTGACTGTTGGAATGGACAGAAGAAGGACAAGTGAGTACTTTACCCTATCTAAGTAGATTTGTCCCATCAACTATGAACTAGCTATTCGTATTCAATCAATGATTTGTTTGATAATGAACACAATTTGCATTAACACATTTGAAAATCAGTAGCGTAATAATTTGTTATGAAACTAATTAATAATAATTGATGAAGGTATTGCACGAAGGATTTTCTCGATAAGTAAATGAGATTTCGAAAAGCCCGTTTCAGGTAGCTATATCATTAACGTGAGAAGACAACAGATTAAACATTAGTATCTAACTATGCCATTTGGGTCAAGATTGAGCTTCTTGGCTTATTCGAGACAGTAGGTGTAGGTAGGTAGTACTTTGAATAGTTCTCACTAACGTGTGCTATAATAGTCAATTTATGGGACATGAATGAATATATATTATCTTCAAAAGAATCGTAAAGACAATAGGAAATAGAGCAAGCAGTCTGTTTGCTGCAGAAGTCCTTGAAGCACATCTCGATAGAGCTCACATTATTGTTCTTGGAAACCATCCCATAATAGTTGCAGAGTGTCACTATGAAGACAAATAGAGATACAAACCTAGCAGAGAACTAAGTAAGAGTTGAATTTGGCCCCACCCGTAAGGTTCCTGGAAAAATCTGCAGATGAAGATTTCAGGTAAAGACGAAGTCTAGAACTGATGATGCACACTAGTCATTACTGCAACTTACTTGCACATCTGTCATGTAATTGTGGGTCTCAAGTTCCTGGGATATATCTCCAATCTTTAGTGTTCTTAAATTGACAATATTTTAGTAAATTGAATTATTTTCAGCTGCGGTAAATTGACCTTCAAATATGTTACTACTTGTATTATGAATTTAAAATCGTCAAATTCATTTCACTGTTTTCATTCTAGGTACACGACTCCTGTTGTTGGAGATGGCATGAGCAATCAGCAGAACAACCCCGAAGTAACCGTTGACATTGGTAGGCCCAACAGTTTGGTCAACGAGCAGATATATGCCCTCAAAACGATTACTTCTAAACTTAAAACGGCATACATGGGCCAGGACGTGGAATGGATTGATACAGGTTTGTAACTAGCTATGTACCGACTTATGTGTAAAGCTTGGCTGATGAAGCCAAAACTTCCTTCCCCATAATAAGGCCAATTTTTCTTAAGGGCAGGAATATCTTGCTGACAATTAGCTTAAATAGTTTTCTAGTACTCTTACTACCCCGAAGGGTTAAGAGAAAGTTACGTAATGGGGAATGTTCATGGTTATTTTTGATTTATTATTTTCAAGAAAAAGAAAGTTTTTTTTTAAATTTGCAGCGTTTTATTCGCTCAATTGAAGTAGGTATCTAAGAGAGCTTTCCAAAAAGGTGTTATATGATGGGTATCTGACAGTGAAATCTCTCTTGAAATTCATTTGCACGATGACGTCATGGCTGCCATCCGCCTGTGTCCTTTTACTGGCCAAACTATACCTTTGTTAGCTGAAAACTACATGAGAGGTTTTCTAGTGCGCTGAATTGTAATCTGGGCTAAAACAAATGTGAAATTTCAACAAATGAAAGTTCCCCATCGGCCTAAAAAAATTTCTGAAACCCTAAAGTTGATTTTTTATTGTTACAGAGGACGATACGATAGGAGGAGACGATGGTAGTGGATCAGGTTATGGACCAGATGACGAGGATTCTGGTGATGTTGGTTCGGGTTCCTCCGGCTTCTCGACAGAAAATAACCCAGAGCCGCCCACAAGTGAAACTGGCGTTCCCACTCCGTCCCACCGTCCTAACGAAGAGGATAACCGACTCTACCCCATACCTGACCAACCAGGACCAACGCTGACAGTTAATAATGCAACCAACCAGCACACGTCTGCCGCCACCACCAAAAGCGACTACATGCTTAACAGCGTCGTTCTGTCTTACCTCATGCCAATCGTCATTGTTTGGTTTGGCAGCTCTGTATGTGACATGTGGCACTGACACATGCTTCCCCTCCTAGAAAGCGGTTGGCTCGATAATCTCAAAGATCATTTCGAGTAGCAAAGTACATCGAACGTGTTACTTCCGCTTCTAAAATGTGTGGATCTGGTCACGTGCATTGAATGCACCTTGTTATAGCTTGGTCTACTAAAGAAGGGACTTTGTATGGAAAGCGATGCATCCTAACACATACGTTCATGTGGTAGGAAGAACTGATTGGTCCCTTCTTTTATTGATCCGACGTGTTACGTACTATAGTTTAAACAAAACTATACGTCCACATCGTTTACTGCCTAGATTGTATTTTGTCAAAAGTTATGAATTTAAACCGCGAAATCAACAAAAACTTCAATTTTACATCGCATGAATGGTGCTGAAAATTCGTATCTGTCCAATTGTTTCTGAAGCGAATGTTGAAGTTGTACCTACTATTTCCACCTGAAGCCTGATCTCTTCCGTGCCATAAGTGTGATATAGATTTAGACATCTGCTGGCAGAGTCTATTTGAGGAATAGGCTTCATTTGTGTCTGAAAGGATTCAGGAAAGGTTTTGTATGGATCGTACTGGTTCCATTTTATTTGAAACTATATAGATGAAACTATGTTCAACCGAAATTCACCAACATCTCTCAACAAAATTGCCAAACTGTTGTCATGGTATCTGAATAGAATAGATTGCTCACTTGTGGTCTTTTAACATTGATGACGTTTGGTTATCCATCAACTTCTGCTAGACACCGACGCTATGATAAGTCACAAGTTATCAACTATAGTGGTTTTATAATGCTTTTAGACGCTCAGCTTCCATTGTTACTGAGAAACCCCGAAGGGTGGTAAATGTTGAGATGTACCAAAAAATCTTAGGATTTCCCATTAGTTGGTGAAAGTCAAACAGTGTAGGTATTGTATGAACTTTTATAAAGTACCATTAATGTAATTAACAGACGTAGGTAGGCAGGCAACGTTCAAATCAGTAAATATCTGGTTACTGGGAATTTCACAACAAAAATCTAAATATTACCTACGACTTGGGCTACTAACTTAAGATTATCCCCATCATTTCAATTATTATTATTTACCTCAGACTAAAACTGAAAGAGAGACTGCAGAGAGTAATGCCTAACAGCAGAGAGTTTCTTCTCACGAAAAAAGGGACAAGAAGGCTGTTTTCGTAGGGTAGCAACATAACCTATGAAAACCGGACATTGACGCCCTTCATGAGAAATCCGGACTTTTGGCGTTCAGAGCTACTTTAAATTTTCGTCCGGACAGCTTGGTTTAAAACCGGACTGTCCGGGCCAAAACCAGACACCTGGCAACCCTGTATATGACTGAGTACTTTTTTGAAATCTTGGCGGCGGGCCCACCAAGGATTGTTAATGAACGGAAGTACGAAGGCTCATCTCTTCATCAGGTACATCCTCAGGGAGTATGCAATTCTCGACGCAACTTGTTATTTGAGTAGAATATAACGCATTCCACTTTCCTGAGGAAGTTCCAAGTTGGTAGAAATAATCTTTATTCTTCAGAACAACAGTAATCATGCCAACTCTTTGGGTTGCTTTTAGAATGGTCATCATCTGGAATTTTGATTTTGACGTTCTGGCCAACTTCGGGTACGGGACATTTTTCTTTAGAAGTTTTTTCATTTTTTCGTGGTGATTCAAGTCCCTGGCGAATTCTCGAAATTTTCTGAGTGTGCTGATTTTCCTCTCAGTGGCAGGTGCCACTTTGAACTCTGTAGCTGTGAAGTTCGCCGTCATCACGGGGTTCTGCGCTTTCGCCAACCGAGATTTGTATAAGTCCAAAGTTCCTCATTCACTAAAGGTGTTTTGGGCTTTCGCCAAACCGGTCAGTAAATCCGGATATAAACCAACTGCCTAGCGATAAAAGCTCGCTTTTCATCTAGATTTCATTATGCTATTGGGAAATCCTAAGATTTTCTGGTAAATCTTAACATTTACCTCACTTTGAGGTTTTACAGTAACACCACCACTCCGTATAAATAACTTCTATAGTTTTACATGTGTTTACTCAACATTGATTCCAATTAAATTCCTAACTTCTTATTGATGTTAGAAATGTAGTCTTCCTTTGAATGATAGGCTTGATTGGTAAAGAATGAAACAATTCAGCCAAGTAAAACTTGAAGCTGGAGTCCTAACCGTTGGGCTCCAAGTGCGTGGAGTCTAGGAGGAGGAGGAGAAACCTATTTCCGAAGCTTGGAGCTTAGATTTCATAAAAATAATATATCTTACCCAATTGTTTCCTTAATTTGCATTATTTAGGCCATATTAACGAATTCTTTTATTGGTTTAAAATTTTCAAGCAATAAATAAGAAGCCACATATGAATTTATGAGGGCAACGAATTTAAATTAGACATACAGAATTAGATACCTATAGTTACCTACATATCGACTCTAGATGAGCAGATAGGTAGGTTCACACCTATTTTTTGAGTAGGTGGAGATTAAGTGTATCAGACTTTCTCTTGCAGGAAGAATAATTTCATCCTTCGTCCCTCGACTCACTTGTAGTTTGATTTAATTGATATGGAGAAAAAACCAGTACAAGTGACGCAATAGATTAGCGAAGCCTGTTTTTTCACCGAATGGATTCTATCCAGATCTACGATTATTGTCAAGGAAAGAAGAATCTCAAGGAAAAGATCTGTTGTGGATTGATTTTCTGTCACTAAGAAAAAAGATTGCGAGGAGAATAGTGACGTGATGGGGGAGAGAGGAGAGAGAGAAGGGTTCCATCCAACTGAGGCTAGGTTAATACAAACATTCTGTATTCAATCATGGATATTATAGAAGGAATAAACAATGTCTATAATATCCATGACACTTATTAATTTACGACTGATTGTTAAGTTAAATATACTTAATCAAAAAGGCTCGCCTTCGGGAAATCCAAAGCTAAAACTTTCATTCTGACTCCTTTGCCAAACATGGAACTGAGTAGAACAATTCTTATTTCAAGACTCAATTCACAAGAAAATGAAACGGCTGTGCACAACAACTTTATCGACGTAATTAATCAACACAAATTAAAAGTTCAAGTTGACAGAATTGTATCGAGACTACATTCATTTCATCAAAGGCCTTATTTCTAAAAACCAGATATAGTTTTATTGAATAATTCGTTAATCACTTGATTTTTCATCGATGACCAATCGACTTTTCTTTCTTTTATGAAATCAAATTTATTCCTAAGCGAATTTGAAAAAAGAGCAATATTAACAAACATTATCTCACACCAATAATTTATTATAACACGAATGTGTCGATCTATCAATAGGTACCACAGAAATTTCTCAATAAGGCATTTTTTCATGTAAATGTCCACGCAAATTGTTTTAATGATGTATAATTTGAACGAGGCAACTTTCGATACTTATGTCAAATCATTATGTTTACGTCCTTGGACTGCTTGTCATGGTTTCTCATCCTGAAGAACTAATCCAATTCTAAAACTTCCAAAATACGGCTTCATTGCTACGCTTAATATAAATAACTAAAATATATTTTTTGCGAATTGAAAAAAGTTGAGGTGGATCTAATTTTGACTTATGACGTAAAATCTGAACACGTACGTTTTCCACATTCCCATATTGGATCGTGCGTTCATTTATTCCTTTTTATTATTGGTTATTGAAATCATGTAGGTTCGATTCAACAATCACAACGTGCGAATCACTGATGCACGTTCTCCCAAGACTCTAATAAACTGTACATAGAAACATAATGAGAATATATATCCAAAATTCGAATTTTATTGTATTTTTAAGTGCAAATGGTTGCTTATGTCATTTCGAAACGAGCGTGTAAAAAATTGTAATTTTAAGATTTAAATTTCTTTTGGGCTAGTCGTAATTTATTCTTTTAAAATATGTACTGTTTTGTGTGGAAGAAAAATCGTGATAATTTTTACGTTGTATTATTTTCGATTAAATTTTGTTCGGAAAACTAATTCTAGAGCCTATCCACCTTAAAAAGGTAGGTTTCGTTCATAGGTTCTTGGATAAAGAAGTGCTGGAAAGTGATTCGGAAAATGTGACGTTAAGGACGTATCACACTTGCATTTTTTAAGCTTTTTCTCGCATTTTTAACGCTCGAACGTGAAGAAGGCTAAGTGCTTTTTTCCAAGGTCAGCTGTTGAGGAGGAATAAGTGCAAAAACAGCGCATTCTGGCGGAATGCAGTTTTATTAAGTCTGTCAGGTTAGGGCTCCTAGGGGTTTTCCATTGGATTGTTACCTTCCCAAGGGTTACTTTTTAGCATTTTTTGCATTGAAGTAAAAATTAGAAAATGTTCTAATTTTCCCATGTGAGTTTAAAAATGCTCCGCCAGGATGTGCAATGGTCGAAAAAGTTGACCTTGGAAAAAAAACACTTCTTCTTCTTCACGTTTATGCATTAAAAATGGTTGTGTGATATGGCCTTTAGAATTTCATTTTTTCCAGTGTTAATTTATTTTGTGTTGACTTTTTTTGTTCAACCATTTGCACATTGTATATTTTTGTAAAATTGCCTGTAAATATTAAATTAGAAATAACCCCATAAAACACAAGTCTTGGTTTTTGTGATTGATTTAGTGATAATAGAGTAATAAGTATATATAACGATATTTTTCATTCAAATAACGTTAGAGTCTGCAATATTCTACTTACTATAGTTTTGTCTAATTTTTAATGTTAATGAAAATATACAACGTGAAGCACTTTTAACAAACTTAATTTATTTGTTTATTTTTAAAGGTAACGCTAAAAATTATATTCTACAGCGAAATTGTAGAATGTCTATTGAAAAATCGTAAGCGTGTTTTAGGAATCATTTTGTATAATATACAATTTAAAATGTACAAACTCGTACACAAAAGTAAATTTTGCTTTTTTGTATTGGATATTTTGAGTTTTTCTATGGTTTTATTCCCCATTTTCTGGTTGGAAAGGGTCAAAAGATTGGAATTCTACGATTATTCACTAAGGTTTGTATGTTTCTACTCTATTGTATATCTATAGTATTTGCAAATAAAATTAACATTTTTGTAAATAGTTAAGTCTTTCCACCAAAAAAATTAATCTTATTAAGCTTACTTGTATGTGTGGAAAGATTAATTCTATCTCCAAAACTGTTGATTTAATTGGCAAATACTGTACATTATTAACGAGAATGAGGGGGATTGCAACGTGAAATCCTCTACCGCTGCTTTAGTGTTAGGAAACCCTAGAGGTCCCTGGAACTTCTCTCTGAGTAAAAGTATGAGTTCGAATCCTGCTGAGATGTCTATATTTTTTGGTCGCCATTCTTACGCAAGCCTCTAAAACATTAGGGATGGGTATTATTGGAAATGTACATCTAAACTGTAAGACGCCATAATTTAGGCGCCCTTCAAGAAACATTTTGCGCCATCTACGCACATTTTGAACGTTCATAACTTGTTCTCCTTACACTGCTACAAGTTTACGACGGATTTCAGTTGTGTTTTTATTTTTTAGGCTTTAGTACCGAACTATGGAACGAATTCCGCAATCGGCGGCAACAACAACAGGAGTATCCATTGTTACAAAGCACACTGACGGGAAAAGTGTTCGGAAAGGGCTAGGAATGGTAGGGCGTGGCCTCAGACCCCTTCTCCTTCACATAACACAGACCCATCGCTCACACATCTCCTCACAAGAAGAACTAACATACGGATCGTTACTTTTGAGACACCCCTTGTATTTATTCATAAAGATAAAACCAAATTGTCCTATGCTACCTTCAATTATATTAAGCTTTTATAATCGAAGTTTTGAATTATGAAATTAAGAAAATACCAACACTTAATTGGACTCCATGGAAACCAGAAAAAATCTCGCACATTTGTTGTTTTTGGATCAGTCATGAAGCTTTGTCATTGAAAATGATATTCGGGAGGCCAATTTAAATCACTTTTTAAAGAACAAAATCAGTATATATTTTAAGAATCTTTTTTGTAACAAAAGCTATATAAAATTTTTAAACATTGATTTGGAAAATGTTGACAGTACATATCGGCTTACATATAGCTTACAGAGAGTAGGTATATCAGACATATCGGTTCCTTAGAGCAATCAAGGTGGAAATTCAGTCTTTCATTAAATAAGGTCCTTACTATTCCATAAGGTGCCCACGATTAATTGAAAATCTTTTTTAACATTTAATTTCAATGAAGCTATGGGAAAAATGGGGAGAAATAAGTCATTTTAGATTAGTAGGTACCTGATGATTGAAAATGAAAAGTTCAATGTTGTCGAATCGCAAAATTGTTGATGGGAATGAGGAATACCCAATGCTCTGAAAAACGATTTCTACTATTTTCAAATGAAAACAAAGGCAATAGGTAGTGCCATAGTGAGAATATCAAGAACAAGCACACTTCTCTCGATTTGTAGTTGTTATTTATATCGCTCAAGTTCTACCATGGCCAATCTCGAAAAATGAGGTTTCGAGTTTAAAGTCGTTTTTAATGTACCTATGTGCTGTGGTACCACAGGTCAAACCATTTTCAACTAGAACCCGAAAAAGTCGAAAAAGTAACACCTACGAGTATGGCACCGACACCTCGACCCCTCATTAGCACCTACACCATTTTTCCTCGGGACACAAGGAAAACAACACAAACCTCGGTCTCTGTATAAACCATAATCGGCCTCCGTTATAGATCAGAATGATGAGCATAGATTGATGGTTTAGAAGCTTGCATCCCAAAAGTAAAATAAAAAATATCCTAAATCAACCCTTTCAGTAAAATACAGATTAGTTGTACAAAATGGATGTTTTCCTTGTGTTGTACAAAATAAATGTTTTCCTTGTGTTCCGTGAACACAAAATTGCTTACTGATAAACGGTAGAGGTGTCGGTTTAGACAGATACTTACTGGATATCTCAAATCATTTGTTTCGCTATCATGGCATAACAACAGTTTCCAAGGAAAAATTGGATAAAACATCTACTTACAGATATTTGACTTATTTTCTCTTACTCTGATCCGGTCAGACGCTCAACCTCCCACCATGACTGCCTCCCGGCCAGTCAACTGGTTTCTGTCTCTACAGATGGTTTAACCATGTTGCTCAGGGTCGCCCTCGTCGTTCAAGGCTGCTTTTTCCATGGCTCCTTCGGGTTTTCAGCAGGTTTGGCCCATCCATCCTCATTTTCTCGGCATTTCTTTCTTGAGAGATAGATTTCGGCTGGGTGCAACGAAGAAGCTTATCATTGGGCCACCAAATCCGCAGGATTCGTCTCAGTGATTGGTTCACGAAAACCTGGAGCTTTCTGGATAGGGCCCTAGTGACCTTCAATGGAGAACTGACTTGACGTCTGTATTAAACAGTCAACGCTTGGTCCCTTACGTGATATTTCTATTGTGCCAGACTGAGTACAGCTGTACAAATGCACCATTAGCCTTTCTGATTGGCTTTTTACGTCACCATCAGTCCCTCCCAGGCATCAACGCTCTCCAGACACTTGAAGGAATCTACCTGTTCAACAACCTGGTCTTTTTTTCTTCAAAGCTTCAAGTCTGGCAACATTTATTAGAATTTCTTGTTTCACTGACATTCATCTTCATGCATTCAGCCTCTGGGAAAGCGTAAAGACGTCGTCGACATAATCGAGGATCTCCAGTAGGTCTCCCAAACCCCACTGAATCCCACGCTTTCTTAGCCCCAAGGCTTTTCTCAATAGAAAATACAAACCCACAAGGAAGAGGGTAGGAGAGAGCACGCGGCCCTGCCGAACACCTGCACTGATGGATAAGGGAGAAGAGAGGGCACCACTGTGGATCACCTGGCAAATGTATCTCAAATCATTTGTTTTTTCATTTATCATGGCATAGCAACAGTTTCAAGGGAAAATTGGCTAAAACGTATTAATTTATACATAGATGGAAAATACATTTTATCATGATTACTGGTGTTGCAAGTACGTTTTTTGTTATTCCTGAAAATCGCTGTTTTGAAGATAAGCCATGATAGAACTTAAACGACGATACATATAATTTTGCATAGTAATAAACAAGATTGTATGACAAAACTTTTTGGGATAATCTACAATCATTAAAAAGAGAAACAAACAGGAAGGTATCCCTCATTGAAAATTATTTTGTTTCATCTGACATGGGTAGATACTGTAGCAAACATCATGTCTAAATCAATTTAAAAAAATTGTAGGTAGTATTATTGGAGAAATTTAATTGAATAATTAAGGTATAAATGTTTACGATATCCTTGGCAAAAAATGGCTTCCCTGCAGTTCTGAATAGCTGTTGAATTTTAAAAAGACACTAGGGTGGGAAAAAAGAAAGTGGTTTTCTCAAATAACTCATTTTGATATTGTAAAAAATCTATAAATAAAACAGAAGGTACACTTACATAAATTCAACAAACCTAAGAAATAGGTAATTAAATAAGCTCACTGAATTGGAAAAGTGGCAACATTCAAACATAGTTGCGTCGTGAGGTTCAATCTACTGATTCACAGTCACTCTCCATGATGTCGCCTGGGTGTTTTTTTGGATTTCCCCAGTGAAGTCAGTGTCGGAAATACCAACGGATTACACTCCATCATCACAAAAACGCGATTTTGAACTGAATAATAACTATTGTAGTAAGAAAACTAATAATCAGTGAGTGAAGGCAATGAACTAAATCGAGAGGTGGTCAAGTTTCGAACGAAGATAATGGAAACCCTATTACTTACCTATAATAACACAAACACACATTAAGCAGAACATAGACACTGCGCAGCTTAGTGTCTCAAATGCAATCCGTGGATACCAATATATTTTTATTTATTGCACGTTTGTATATGCCATGGATATAATATTGTAATATAAACGCACTATAATATAGGTTAACTGTCATTTTCATAACTGCATGATAATAACTTGCACTATTAAAATCTAAAATACTATTTCACACATTGTGTAGGAATTTAACCCTTACTCTTAAAAAACACGTAAGAGCTCACTATCAGTTGTGCGATGGCTAGCCAACAGCAATTATCAAGGCCGTTAACGGAAATTCTAGGTTTCCATGAACACTAGGGATTCAAAATCACAAGTTCAAGTTACAGTTACAAAAAATCAAATTTCTTAAATGTCAATTCAGGTTGATAGTGATATATATGTATCCCCTCCATCACTTTTTGGTAGGTACTGTTGACACAGTTCTGAAATATGCCAAAATGTAATCTTGTAATCTATGAAACAACGTTCATAGATAGCTAATCTAACATTACCAAAATGCAAATCTAAAAACTCAGTGATCAACAAAACCCCCACCTACACCAACATCGAAATAACATCCAGATTTCACCAAGTCCTTGCCATTATGGTTACCACGTCATTGCCATTAGTCTATAAAAACCAGTCAGCTTCCGTGTATTTATTCGTGTCTTATTGAATGAGCAGATGTGGGTTACCACATGCACCCTGGGTTCTACCAGTGCAATTCAATCATTGTCGACGTTCAGATATATTTTCAATGAAATTAGTGGAAAGCAAGCCGGCACAGTCCTGGTAACAACCAAGCTTTGTTGTTATATTAATTAAAAAGTTACTCCTTGTTGTTATTTTATCCCTCTATTTAATTTTTGTTAAATAGCAAAACCACAAATTTTTGATATTAATAGAAAAAAAAAATTTTTTTTTTTTAATAGAACTTTTCGAGAATATTCTTCAAAAATGAAGTTATTGCAATGGCTCGGAAAATTTTAAAATAAAAAGTTTTGAAAATTTTCTTATTTTATTCTCATTACTTTATTATATATGTGTGTGTGTGAGTCATGAGACACTGAGTGTGTGTCATTCCAGACGATAACTCTCCTCAGGATTGAGATAAAAATACCGTTCTTGCACCAAAAAATCAAGCATTCCGAACAAAAGGGTGAGTTTGTTGGCCAACAATTTTTTAGCATATTAAATTGGTCAAATTTTGAAAAATGTACTAAAAAAATCACTAAAAATGGCTGAAAACTGCCAAAAATTGTTACATTTGTAATTATTTGCAGAATTTTAGTCAAAATCAAATTGTATTAACTAGGACATTAAAAAAAATTTCCTCAAAATTAGGCTAAAAAATATACTTAAATATCATTAATATTTGCTAAAAAAAATCTATAAAAATTGCAACAAAATCTCCGTTGGATTGCCAAATGTTATTTAGTATAAATTTTGTTGCCATAAAATTGGTTTTTAACAATTTCTTACTACTGAAATTGCTCAAATTTCAATACAATTTAACAAATTATAATACGATAGGTTGTTTATGAAAATTCGCTCATACGATCAAGCTGCATGACTGGAGCTTTTTCCTATCAACGCATAAAGCAATCTAAGGCAATTAAACGCAGATGCTAACCTCTTTTCATGGTTTTTTCGTGTGAAGAGAGGGAACCGAACGAGACGCGCTGCTAATATGCTGAATTCACCACTAATGCACTTCTCCTGTTATAAGAACAGTCTTCCTGTATACGCAGTTGCTATCGTTAATAGAGAAATTGGAGCATATGCAGTCGGTATTTTATTCTTTTCACAAATACGACAAAAACACTGCATTGTGAGACCGAAACGGACCAACAAAATCTATTTATGGAATAACTTGACACGAGAATTGAGCAAAGCTTATATTGCTAGAAAAATTTCTGTTAAGCATTTGTATTAGGTTACAAGGATTAAGAAATGAAAAAATATGCCAAACGAGAAATGTGGAGATTATTGTCCTTGGAACAGAATCTAGGCTTGGCAGCTACGACCCAGCTGCCATAATACTACAAAATGTACATGAAGGGAAACTTATTTTCTTTTTCCACCACTCATTCAACAAGACTCGAATAAACAGCACTTATACCATGGAACAAAAGTTTTTAATATTCAGTTATCGTCTTTGGACGGGTTTTAAAATAAACGTAGACAGCAATCAGGAAGAACACTGCCCCGAGGGCTGGCAGAGCGATAGTGAAAACTCTTCTTTTGTTTTCAACGAATTCTCTTTTTCTCTCTTTTTTCTGCTTGTTGGTCTCTTTAACTTTTCCTTTCAGCTGCCTCATGTCGAGTCAATGAACCAATTCTTCCACTGAAAACCAATTGAAATGAAATAAGGTAAGGTAAGGTGAGGGTCTCCCGAGTGTAAGGTGAAAATCCAACAGAAAAACACTAAATAGTACGAAAATTTCTAACATTAAAAATGGCAGACGCGAAGGCCATGACAAGGAGGTGATGGAAATGTAGTAGTTACTCCTTCAAAGGTTGAGGCAATTAACCTGCAACGCCCAGAGGATATCCTTAAGGCTTGAATAACCCAGAAACTATCCCCAGTTGCAGTGTTTTCAAGAATCGAGAAGGAGGAACTACCCATATCCATCACAAGGCTAAAGTTAAAATAACCGTGAGGGGATAGAAAGGAAATTATTTGGCGTAGGCGTTGCAATTAACTCGAGGGCTCTAGAAAAATCACTGATAAAAAAGCCAAAACAGGATAATGGTCCGAACATGGCGCCCTGAATGCCCATCACTACTTACAATAAATACGAGGCTACACGTGAAATACGAAATATTGTAGGAGTGTTAAAATAAGGAGATGATGATAGACTGCCATATGCTTTCATGACCAATGCCTGGTTAGTCCACCAAGATCATCTACACACCTATCAGTTAAGAAAGGCTGTTGATCTCAGACATGGTAAACTGATAGTGTGTGGCTATTGGATAGGTGAGGGATGGACGAGCGATTCAATGTCAGTCTGAGCCCTACCCAGTTTTGGTCAAAAGTGCTGATCATTTTTTAAGTAGGTGATAGTGCTGGTACACACATGCAGCTTTGCACACTCATACAGGTACAGACTCCACAAATGAAAACATGCCGAAAGCAACGCTGGTTGCAACTTGCAATTGATGGGCAATCCAGAGAAAATTAATGGTGTCCAATGTTCATATTATATACATTAATTACTAGGGTTATCCAGAAAGTAAGATTACAAGTTCCTGGAGGGTACAGGTTTTTTAAGAGGGGGGGGGGGGGGGGGGTTAAGGTTGGGATACATATTTCTTTAGCATTACGTAATGGAGGGTGAAGCACTTCTTGACTCGATTGTGACAAGGGGCAAAACGTTGGTATGTCATACCCACAGAGTCAAAAAAGGCAGTCTTGACAATGGCGCCATGCCCACTACCCGTCAGAAAAAAAATGAGTGCTGGTCTAATACGCGGCCACCCCGCTGCCTTCTGTTCTCCGCCTTCTCGTCTAACATGCGGTCACCAGCATGGTTGTAAAAAGATCTGTTAAGACTGATTTTTATCTTTGGAATTCGGCCAGTGTATCGTCTCAAACATCGTGCAACGTGATCTTTGGAATTCGGCCAGTGTATCGTCTCCAACATCGTGCAACGTGATCCTAGATAATGTTACTGTCAATTTTCGTTCAGGTCCCGTCCCCATCGCGTTAAACTTGTGTACCGCCGCTGATCTGGACCAACAACATGACAACGCATCAACGATGCTACAATTTATTACAGAATGACATAGGTGAGTCAATTTTCTGATTTTTTCAACCTTAAACTTAATTAAGTAGGGTGGCCGCGAATTAGACCAGCACTAAAAAATGCTAGGACCAGTACTCAGAGGGGAAGATCATGGCATCTGTTTTGGAACAGGAAAGAGGTTTTGATGGTGGACAACCAATAATGTTGACGCATATTGTGACCCTGAAAACATTTAGAAAAAATTAAAGACAGAAGGTGTGTCCTTCTTCACAATACCAGACTCCCCCCCCCCCCCCCCCCCCCCCATGTGACCTGCTTGGGTCGTTCGGATTGGATGTTGTGACCTACCCACCATACTCCCCACGACTTGGCGCCTTCAGACTTCCATATTCTCACGGAATAGAGGGAATTCTTGGGCAAAAAAGTTTTCCCTACAGTGAGGAGGTGAGGGAAACAGTGGAGAAGTGGGGGCTTTTGGAGGTGCAGCGAAGCATATAGGTACGATGAGGTCATAGAAAAGCTAATAGTCAGGCTGAAGAAATGTATCGAAATAGCTGGCGATTATGTAGAAAGATAAGCACATATTTTGGAACATACCCTATAAATTTGGTTAAAATATTTGCATTTTTTCGATTTTTACCAGCAGTCGTAGCCTTACTTTCTGCATATCCTTCGCACATTATTTTATGGAATGGGGGGGTAAAACCCAAACCCCCATGTCGCTATCAGTAGTACAGGCTAATTCACTTGAAATGAAACGTCAATTCACTTTGTCGTGAGCGGGAGTAAAAAAACCACAATTTTTTTTTTTTTTTTTTTTTACTAGAGGAACAATCTCCACAACTTTTTATGAAACACAACTTTGGTCAGTCGGCATGCTCTTGTCACTCAGTAAAGTCTATTAGCTGCCAATGGATGACGATAGCTAAATAGAGCCCAGGACCAGCCACTAGAGCAGACAAGTTAAGATGCTAACCCTCACCATTGGGTTGGTGGAGGAGTTAACGGTAGAGTTAACCTCGAAAGTAACATAATCCGCAACAGATCAGTCAACAGGGCTCGGAAAAGAGGTGCACTTTGTCAGTACCCATTGCTAAAAGTCACAGCGACCCGTGTGAGGGTCTCAGAACAACTAACACAAGCAGACAGGTCTAACGATAGAGGACCCTTAAGTGGCACCTTGGACCCTAGGGGTGATTATCTACAATTCTGAATTGTAGACAATACTGGACGAATTCTGAATACACAGTGACTGCCGGCCATCGGCTGAGGATGAAGGAAGCGACATTAACCTGTGGTTTGCAAGAGATCTAAGATTGCATGTAATACATACGTATCTATACAATTTGAATCTTTAATCTATATGTTCAACAAATTTATGTTCAATTATATGATCACTTGGAACCAAATTGAGCATCTAGTTCTCTTGAGTCTATGTGAATCCGACGGAGATATTCGAAATGGATTGCATACTAAGTAAAGATTTACTGCCAGATAGACTCGGACTACTAGACAATAACTTCGTAACTGATGCGAATGGCCAAGTAGGGACGCTTAAATAGTACAAGTATTCTATACTAAAACTGTACCTAACTAGGCCACCCAGAATGCTGGAGTTGGAGTTAAGAAACTATTCAAGAATGGAAATATGGTAAAAGCTGAGATTGAACATCAAATCCCTAAATCAAATTCATAAGAACTGCTTAAATGTCATTACCTGCTATGATGAACGTACGCTTGCGATGCTTCTCTTAAGTATGATTATCCTTGAACTAGTAAGTGATAAACGATTAATGATTGGAATATACTATAAAAATAACTTATATTGTCAACCTGTCGGCAGCTTCCAGATTGTACAATCAAAATCAACAAGTTGACACTGACAGGCACGCCATGGACAGTGGACACGCTGGCAAGAAGAGTGTCAATTTCCATGGTGATGGAACGCCACGTCCTTCCTAGATCCATGCAAAGCTATGGAAGTTGGGTCGAATCTGTGACAGTCAACCAAAGAGCTTATAATAGCTTATATCCTATTATAAGCTCTTTTAAGCTATCATAAGCTCTTTGCAGTCAACGACAGCACCCACAGTTGGAAACGCAGTATGTGGTGTTTGGTCGAGCCTCACCTTGCAGCTCATTCGCGATTCCAAATAAGGATGCGAGCCTAGCGGCAGCGTAATGAACTAAGTAGATCCTGACTCCTACTCTCCTGTCATTGAAAATCAAATCAGTCCCTAACATACTTTGGACTTCGTCTTCTCTCGTTTTATTTCCATAGGTTTTTTGTGTGATGGGGAAAGAGTCTAAGGTACTTGAAGCATTCTAAATTTTGAAAATACAGAGATATATGCCCTAATTAGAAATCGTTTTTGGTTAGATGGTCGAATGGTGCCTCCCTTCCCCTAATTAGGTAGAGTTACCTACGTAGCTACATAGGAACCTAACAATATACGCAAAAGTTTTGAAGTTTACCTTACTGTGAATGAGGATTGGTAGAATAGTAACATATCGTTAAGGAATGACAGGCAATATGAAATCGAGCAAATTTGGATTTAAAAAATTGACCAGAACACAAGAGCCCCTCACTTGTTTCCAGAACAGACTGTAACGGGCTAAAAATATTTGATACCTCGACAGGAGTTCAAACTCGCGTCGTCACAACTACGAGAAATTATTATTAATTTCCCGAATTCACGACACTCTAACGATCAGAGCTATGAGGCCAGGGTGACCAAACCTCTTCGACTGTGAGAGTTATTTTCCTGGAGCGTAACATTTCCCCGGAGTCAAATACCAGCCGTCTCGGCTGGTTTGGGGTCGGACAAATGACTAAGTGAAACTGCAGGCCACTGGCTCAGCAGATGCTCGCTGGAACGTCAGCAGTCGAGCGAGGTCAACCAACCTATTTTTCGCTAGAAGTTTGTGATTGTATGTCAACCTAGTACGTTGTTATAATGACATTTTTCAACAGATTTGTTTTGCAAAGGTAATATTGTAGTGATATCACAGTAATCATGCCTGCCAGCGCAATCTTGGTTGTAGACAATGATACCGATCTAGTGGTGAACTTCATTCGTTTATACTGAGAAGGAATAACTTGAAAAATAATGGAGAAAAAATAATAGAAAATTCCTTAGATGTCTGTACTGCAGTGTAAGTACCTACATAGTTACCGCTCAGGCAGTTTCATCAGAGTTTCAGACATGTTCTTATTACTCCAACTGAGGCAGTATTATCCTTATAATATTAGAGCTTATAAGCTCTTTGTTCCTTACTATCCTCATCATCAACTCCTGGTCTTCTGTTGCCTTCCCCAACAGATACATCATCCCCACCTCTCTGGTCACGTCATCCGCTCTAACTCATCCTTCAGCAACCCCTCCACCAGGGCCAACGTCGCTCTGCAGTTCAGCATCAAGTGTTTGAAATCATCAATACCCTTATCAGGCGGCATCCTTCTGTCATCACATCTGTCACAATATGGTGAAGGTTCCTGGTTGGTGATGTACTTGAACAAAATGGTTCACCTTCCCAACCAGTATTCGATTCGCCTGTGTCACCTCGTATTTTGAGCTCTTTATATTTCTGAACCATGGTTCCTTGTTCGGGTTTTCTACAATGGCTCTGGTCCACACCCCAGTTTCGTCCTGGTCCACCCCAACCTTTGTAAGTCCTCCCTCGACATCTTCAACATTTCCCTCCTGAAACACACACACACACACACACTGCATCGACCATGGAAGAAGACTCTCTTCTTCCATGGCATCGACTCTCAAAGTTTCCTCCTTCCTATGAACCTCTTCATGACCTGTGACTAGAATTGCGAAGTGGTCAGCAGCCCTGTTGTGTTCCAGACCCACATGGCTTGGATTCCAAATTAGTTAGAAATTGGAACCAGTGTCTTTCAGTCAGATAATGCTTTCCAAGAGATTGGTTAAGTGTGGTGGGGTAACGTCTCCCAGTTTAGTGTTTTTCAGAGCTGTCAGAACTGATCAAGAGTCTGATATTATCAGAATTTTGGAGTGGGTTGGATGGGTAAGGGCTTATTTTTATATGTTATAGAACTTATCTTACGGTTCAGTATTTACCTAGTTCTTAGTACAGTATATTTTATTACGCCAGGTAATTAATTTTATGCAAATTATATCAAGCTGTAATCCAGCAATGACCTGAAACATTGTGAACACAAGATTAGTTTATGCAGTCAGGATCCCATTGACATTTGAGTTGGAAAGTTGATAAACAAAGTGTTGAAAGTTCCAGACATCAACCGCAAAAATGTTAATCTAGTTTTCAGAACCGGTCTTTGAATCAATTGAGGAACAAAAAATCTTTAGAGTCCTTTGAAAGTGGACATGTGAAAGGAAGTGCCACGAGAGCTCTGCCAGAAGGGAATATTAGGTAGATGCAGTATATCGCCTTTGGGGCTGTAACTAACTAGAGAGGTAGATATACTCGTACACTACCTACTTTCCATATATTATTACATTTATTCATCATGTAAGTAGGTACCTCCTTAATAACTTTTTTGTCCCACAAATTTGCATAACTGCAAAACTCGCCTAATAACTGCATTGACGATGCCACCCGTCTTTATGAAGTCTAACCTTCAGAAGAATGCATTTCAAGGTTTTTTCCTTACAGCTGGTTTTTAATTCATGTTGCACATTTCCTGATTCGATATTCGACAAACTTGTTGATAAGCAGTTGTATTCGTTGCCAGAACCTACTCAGTTTACTTTTAAACAACAGTGAATTTGGATTTGGTAGGCTGCACGTACCTACGTAGTTTCATTTGTTGGTGGAACACCAACCAGCCTTGTTTACTTCAACAAACTACCAAATCTATCCTATCCTTCATTCAATAAAACAAGTAAAGATGATAAATAATATTATAAGCTCTTTGGTTAGGAAGATGAGGGAGGCTGGAATACATTGGTGAAGAAGAAGAAGAAGAACAGAGGGGATTGGCTGAAGGAAGGCAAGGCAAGAAGAGAAAAGGAGGACAATTGTTTATGTCAACATGGGACAATCAAGCCCACTGACAGCTAATAGATTCAACCAACCAACCAATTTCAATTTACCAACAAACAGTACCTAACCGGTAAGTCAAGCTCAATAAATTACTATTGCTAATTACCATATTATATTGTTATATCAATAATTACTATATGTACGTAGATGTTTATTTTACGAGTACCTATCTGTTTCTCATTGAGTAGGTGTAAATATATCATTAAGTTGTTCCCTTGAATAACGGTTGAGCCCACGGAATGTTTTGTATTACCTACAAAACTGGTGTTTTGTTGTTCTTTCGCCCCGTGTTTTTCATTTTGTATTGATTGTGAGTTTTTCAATAAAGGGGCATAATAAATCCTTGAGTTAACTTCACATTTACGTGGTATCCATCTATTTTAGCTAAGTCCGATCGTGTATTCAAGTCTTGCTCATCATTCACTCTATCATTCTTGAACTGACTCGAGTCGTGATGTTCTGGATCAACAAATTTTAGAAGCTACTTTTTATTAAAGTTTTTTCAAGGGAATTTCGTTAGACCCCTGAATAGTCTTTTTTCATGTGTATACTTGTTATGAATATTTCCCTTCGACTGGCCAGTTTAAAAAAAGCTCACACAAGTACATTTACAATGTAAATTACCACAATGTACCTACACTTAATTTCTGTCTGATAGTTTCTTTTCTCATTCTCATATACTTATTTTACAGCCTAAAGTTTCATTTCCAAGCTAGGGGCGTTGCGTTATAAAGATCGGTCGGTCGATAATGATTGGCTCGGCCCAAATATATTCGACTATCGGAATAACTAATTCAGCAGTAATGTTATCCAAACCAGAGGGAGAGAATTAACAACAAAAAATTGGTAAGTAATGCATGCATTACAGGAAAGTCCTTGTGTCTGGTTTATTATGAATTTGTTGCGGATGAGAATAGCGAATAGATGGTGACTTTACTGTAGGTATGTACCCGGTTCGAACAGTTACAACAAAGATCAGGGTCGGCACATTTCTAGTCTGAAGCATGACTGGGAGGTGCAAAAACAGGGAGAGCTGGTAACTAGCTCCCTGAGGGAGATGTAAAAGAGTGAAGAGCCCACCACCCCGAAAATTTACGGCTTCAGTTAGTTTACTGTGCAGAAATATAAGTTGCTAATGCGGTTTCCTATTGTGGTGAAATCCACCCCCTCTTGTCAACAGCCCTTTTCAGGGCTACCAAAAAGAGGTAGGCACACCACAAAAATATTTACAAGACGTCGAGTTACAACTCCGTCAAACAAAATATTTCACCAGAGAGAAAATACTAAATTCTCTCCCAAAAGTGAAATATTAAAGATTAACACGCAAGGCGACCTCCCCAAACATTTACTGGGCGAGATAGATGCGACAAAAAGTTCGAAACAAGTCGCCTTGAATGAGAAACCTCAAACAGGAAAACTCAAGGCCGTTCAGCCACCCCCGGGGACCCCGTCAAAGCAACGGACGCAGGGAAACCAACTCGGAAGACCAACTCAGCTATCATATGCACAGATACTGGGAAAACACTGTGCGAACCAATGAGATTGCACAGTAGAATTAATGAAATTAAGCGGACCAACCAGGAGGCGGCCACCTCCCTATAAATACCCCGCTAGGAGCCCTCCGAATTTCATTCCACTCTCCGCTCTCGACGACGACACCTCCGAAGTACGAAGAATTCTACACGCTCTACGCTGACGAACCTTCTGCATTGCGAGTTCATCTCAAGAACGGCTTCCTACTGCTTTCTACAAGCCAGACCTTCTCTCCACACAGATTTCGCATTGGCATCTACGAGTCCAGTGATTATTCATCCTGCTCATTGCCCAACGTAGTTCATCTGTTAGGACGCCACCCGGTACTTCTATCGATATTCTCTTTAGACAGTACGCCCGAGGGACGTTCCGAGCCGTGTCACCCGGATTACATAGCCTTAAGCTCGTAGTCGACCGCTGGGGCACGCCGGTAAATTACTCAGCTCCTCCGCTCTAATTTACCGTCTACGGAAGTCTTTTTCAAGACTGCGAGGTAGGACCCTGCCATCTGAGCATTGGAAAGACGCTCTGGCAAGCGAGTCCACTTCCAAAACCCTCTATTTTTCACACGTAGAGGCATCGAAACGAGCAAAAACTCGATCATTTCGATGGAACGTCAGCCTTCTTACTTTCCCTTGCAAGGGAAGGAGGAAGGCGGCGAGGCCAGGCCGACCGACCAACGTAGTGCGCCCTACCGGCCACACGGTGAGTCCGCTGAACCAAACATCAGCGCAAGGCGCGACCCTCACGTCCGGATCACCTTCTCGCCCGACGTATTCGTTCGAGAAACTTTCGAACAAGACTCACCTATACAAAAGATCGAGCAAACCTTTCAGACTCGCTCTGAAGCCGATCTTTACGATTCGACCAAGCTGTCCGACTACCCACGATATCCGACGCAGGGTCACACGGTCGATCCGAGTGTCAAATACACTCCAAATGCACAAAAAGCAGAGGATACTTTTCAGTACCTCAACCAAGCTCAATATATCCCCCTTTCAGATGTAAATCTAAGGCCGGACTATTACAAAACGGCTCAGTACAAAACTGATCGAACCCAGCACTTGGTACATGAGCCTAGCGCTCCGCGCGGCTGCGACACGGACTATCCACCCTTTCAGCCCGCGAAATCAGCTGACCTTGGCGGCTCCGCCCGCATTCCTCGCGGGGGTGGCCTAGAAACCAACCCGCATAACCGGGATATAAATGTCCGACTTGGTCTGCCTACTTCAAGTCAAACCTATATAAATCCACTACAAATGGTGACCCCGCCTTTGAACAGGCTCAACACGGAGCATTTCGTTCCCTCTTATGAAGCTAGTGGATTTCAGGGAACCACTGCGGGCGTGCGACCCCCGCCGGGCCTCTACGCCCCACATCTCACGCAACATCCCTCTACAAACAGTGGCTTTCAAGCACTTTTAGAGGAGATGGGAGATTATCAAAAACCAGTCTTCCAAAAGAAGAATATTGATCGTGCACTCGCCGAGTTTGATCAATACTGCGTGAGAAAACACATGAGAACGCAAAACGAATGCTTCTCAGCTATATACAAGTGGGTACCAGAAGAAATGAGGGAAGCTATCGACTCAGCTTACCTCACGGCACCCCACGCACCCTACGAAGAGGCCAAACAGCGCCTCCAACGAGAATATGGGTTGTCCTTACAGGACAGGCTCCTCGCACTCGAGGACCCCGCATCTCTCGCCAAAAAACCCAGCACCAAGTACCACGAGATGTACTCGAAAGCTGTTGGGTACTTTTCGGAAGCTCTAATCACTCAAAAGTGGATTGAGACTCTTCCCATCGAAGCACGAGGTATGGTCGCAGCTCAGCCTACCACGACCTCCCGGCTCGACCTAGCTGATACGCTACACGCGTACAGAGCAGAGAATACTTCTCTAAACATACGAGGAGTTGAATCTACTCCGAAACCCATAAATACTGGTTTTAAAAAGGCCCTCTCGAAACAAGCTGAGTTCAAACCCCAACCAGTGGAGAGTAAACCTCACAAACCGATGGCCTACGTCTGTCGAAACCACGTACGTTTCGGTAACGAAACTCGCAAATGTGCAGACCCAGAACACTGCACTTGGAAGACAAACACTGCTTCCAAAACTAGCAAAAAGGCTGCGACTATAAGCCAGCCTAAAACCCGGGTTTCTACCGAAAATACTCAGCAGTCGGTACAAGAAAGTACCATTCCAACCTCCGACACAGAGAGTTCGGAAAACGAATAACTGCCAGCGTATCTGAGCCTATACGCCGGCAGTCTACTGAGTATAAAAGGCTTTTTTTCAAGTGCAAACTGAATGGCACTGAATTTCTCATTGACACGGGAGCAGAAGTGAACATTCTGCCCCACAATGTCACAAAAAAATTGGGCTTGAAAATTCTCAAGTCCAACGTTAAGCTCACAGCAGCTAACGGAGCCCCTATAGATACACTAGGGCGAGCTGACACAACAATTAACATCGGCCTCGGGGACATGACCACCGAGTTTATGATCACGAAAGTTGATCTAGCGATCCTAGGTATCCCATTCCTCGAATCTTGGGATATCGGAATACGGGTCAAACACAAGTACATTTATAAAGATAAAATGAAGTGCTATGCCGATCAAAAAATAGCTGCAGTCATGAACAAAAAGTTCACTGACGAACAAATTGCAGCTGCTATCCCTCACCGTGACAATACACCTCAACCAGAGGACGTGCAAATCACGGAGGACGAAAACATTCGCTCTATCATTAATAAATACAATGATAAAATGAGCAAAATCCATGGTAAATGGAAAAACAACGGGGTTTACCACCGTATAACCACGGAAGGAACTCCAGTACACTTCCGAGCGAGACCCATGGCAGGAGAAAAACGGGCTCAAGTCAAAAAAACTTTTGACGAAATGCTTTCAGAAGGCATAATTGCACCATCGGATTCCGAATGGGCATCTCCGTTGCACTGTGTGCCAAAAAAAGACGGGTCATGGAGAATCACCGGCGATTACCGTTTCCTCAACGCGAAAACGAAGAAAGACGCCTACCCTCCTCCTCACATTCGCTCGTTCCAAGCGAATTTACATGATACGCAAATCTATTCAACAATAGATTTAAAATCAGCGTATTATCATATCCCGATGCACCCAGATGACGCTCATAAAACTGCGATTATTACACCTTTCGGTCTTTATGAGTTTAAGAAAATGAGCATGGGTTTGGCCGGAGCGGCTCAAACATGGCAAAGATACATGGACAGCATCATGCGAAAATTTGATTTCGCATTTGTATATCTAGATGACATCCTGGTGGCTTCGAAGAATTATAACGAACACATGAACCACCTCAGACAAATTTTTGACAAACTAGGGGAACACGGACTTCGAGTAGGTTTTGATAAATGCATTTTTTCGAAACCTACCGTCGATTTCCTAGGTTTCACTATCTCAAAGGAAGGTATAATTCCTAAACGAGACAAAATAGAAGCCATAGAACAATTTCCTAGGCCAGTAGACGTACGAAGTCTACGCAGATTCCTAGGTATGTGTGGTTTCTACCGAGCATGCTCGAGCAAATTCGCTCACACGGCACAACCTCTGTATGACTCCATTCAGTCAAACAAAAAAATGACAGAACACCTATCGAATGGACATCAGAGAGAGAAAAAGCTTTTAACAGCTTAAAGCAAGCAATGATCAAAGCAACATTGCATAACATTGCTCACCCACACCCTACGGCGGAGTGGAGATTAGTCTGTGACGCGTCCGACACACACATCGGAGCGGCACTAGAACAAGAAATTACAGACAAACATGGCTCGAAATCGTACCAACCATTGGGATTTTTCAGTAAAGAGATTCCAGAACAATGGAAGAACAAAGCATCGTTCGACAAGGAAATGTTCGCCGTTTACCAAGCGTGCATTCACTGGCACAACGACTTGGACGGCAGATCCTTCCATATTTGTTCGGATCACAAGCCTCTGCTAGGCACGATGCTTAAAAAGAATGCTCATTTTTCTAAAATGAGATTAAGATGGCTAACATACATCTCTCAAATGACGAGTGACATTCGTCATATTTCCGGAGAGAGCAACGTCGTCGCCGACGCACTCTCCAGACCCTTCGATCCGGTTGAAATTCAAACGAAATCGATTTCAACACAGACGGACGAGGGTCCACCCATAGCCGAAATTTCGAAAATTACGGCTGCAATAGAATGCAATCTTCTACTGCACATTTCAAATTCACAAATTCGTTCTCCCCCTACCGCGGAGGACAAATTGAAACTCACACGAGTTGAATTCTCTCAAGGAGAAATTTGGTGTAACCTAGACCTAGGACACCCTAGACCTTATATTCCAAACGAAATAAGGGAAGAAATAATAAGCCAAATTCACAATTTGGGACACCCAGGTATACACTCTACAGTGTATAAAGTTAAACAACGATATTTTTGGCACGGACTCCGTGCAGATGTCTCAAACTGGGTCCGAGCGTGCGAAACTTGCCAACGAGCAAAAATCACGCGCTCCGTGAAGCTCCCTTACTCCGAATTTGAAACGGCAAACAAATTTTCACACGTACACGTTGATATTACCGGACCCTTACCTTTAGCTAAAGGAGGGAAACGTTACATTTTGATGATGGTTGATAGAGCAACGGGTTGGCTAGAGGCAGTCCCTCTTAGCAACATCGAAACAACCACAATCACAAATGCCTTTATCAATATTTGGGTAGCTTCAAAAGGCGTACCTAAATACATCACAAGTGATCAAGGCACTCAATTTGAATCAGATCTGTTCAATTCCATTATGGAACGTCTCGGAGTAAAACATACTCACACGTTACCATACAAACCATCAACAAACGGAATGGTAGAACGCAGAAATAGATCTTTGAAAGAGGCTCTCAAAGCTCAAAACGAAAATTGGCTCGACGCACTTCCCAAAGTTCTACTCGCCATGCGTACGGCAGTAGACCCGGCGACCGAAACTACGCCTTTCCAAAAAGTTTACGGGATTGACGTACCACTCCCAGGAGACATTTTCGTAACTTCTACGAACCTTTCGGAACCTCTTTTCTTCCGGCCTACGCATATTAAACATAATAATACGAAATATGCCGTAAACATGCCCAAAAATTTGGATACATGTACTCATGTCTATATCAGAGTGCCCACACAGCTCACCTCTCTGCAATGTCCTTACACGGGACCATTCAAAGTGGTTAAAAGAGATAAGTTTTCGGTTACAGTGCAAATTGGCGAACATACTAAAAAAGTTCCCAAACAGCAAATCAAACCAGCTTATACTCTACACTCGGAAGAAGCTGTTTCACAAGGACAATCTGTGTCACAAAATCAGACAGAAAGTAAGGAGAAAACTCCCCGAAAATCTGCCAGACGGCACGTCCCCTCTACCAAATTCGACGAGAGGTGGGTAACGGCGCTCGAAACACCCCAACCGGCGTCGTCGTTGTTAACACGACGTCTTGGGAGGGCCCCTGTGGTGAAATCCACCCCCTCTTGTCAACAGCCCTTTTCAGGGCTACCAAAAAGAGGTAGGCACACCACAAAAATATTTACAAGACGTCGAGTTACAACTCCGTCAAACAAAATATTTCACCAGAGAGAAAATACTAAATTCTCTCCCAAAAGTGAAATATTAAAGATTAACACGCAAGGCGACCTCCCCAAACATTTACTGGGCGAGATAGATGCGACAAAAAGTTCGAAACAAGTCGCCTTGAATGAGAAACCTCAAACAGGAAAACTCAAGGCCGTTCAGCCACCCCCGGGGACCCCGTCAAAGCAACGGACGCAGGGAAACCAACTCGGAAGACCAACTCAGCTATCATATGCACAGATACTGGGAAAACACTGTGCGAACCAATGAGATTGCACAGTAGAATTAATGAAATTAAGCGGACCAACCAGGAGGCGGCAGGAGGCGGCCACCTCCCTATAAATACCCCGCTAGGAGCCCTCCGAATTTCATTCCACTCTCCGCTCTCGACGACGACACCTCCGAAGTACGAAGAATTCTACACGCTCTACGCTGACGAACCTTCTGCATTGCGAGTTCATCTCAAGAACGGCTTCCTACTGCTTTCTACAAGCCAGACCTTCTCTCCACACAGATTTCGCATTGGCATCTACGAGTCCAGTGATTATTCATCCTGCTCATTGCCCAACGTAGTTCATCTGTTAGGACGCCACCCGGTACTTCTATCGATATTCTCTTTAGACAGTACGCCCGAGGGACGTTCCGAGCCGTGTCACCCGGATTACATAGCCTTAAGCTCGTAGTCGACCGCTGGGGCACGCCGGTAAATTACTCAGCTCCTCCGCTCTAATTTACCGTCTACGGAAGTCTTTTTCAAGACTGCGAGGTAGGACCCTGCCATCTGAGCATTGGAAAGACGCTCTGGCAAGCGAGTCCACTTCCAAAACCCTCTATTTTTCACACGTAGAGGCATCGAAACGAGCAAAAACTCGATCATTTCGATGGAACGTCAGCCTTCTTACTTTCCCTTGCAAGGGAAGGAGGAAGGCGGCGAGGCCGGGCCGACCGACCAACGTAGTGCGCCCTACCGGCCACACGGTGAGTCCGCTGAACCAAACATCAGCGCAAGGCGCGACCCTCACGTCCGGATCACCTTCTCGCCCGACGTATTCGTTCGAGAAACTTTCGAACAAGACTCACCTATACAAAAGATCGAGCAAACCTTTCAGACTCGCTCTGAAGCCGATCTTTACGATTCGACCAAGCTGTCCGACTACCCACGATATCCGACGCAGGGTCACACGGTCGATCCGAGTGTCAAATACACTCCAAATGCACAAAAAGCAGAGGATACTTTTCAGTACCTCAACCAAGCTCAATATATCCCCCTTTCAGATGTAAATCTAAGGCCGGACTATTACAAAACGGCTCAGTACAAAACTGATCGAACCCAGCACTTGGTACACGAGCCTAGCGCTCCGCGCGGCTGCGACACGGACTATCCACCCTTTCAGCCCGCGAAATCAGTTGACCTTGGCGGCTCCGCCCGCATTCCTCGCGGGGGTGGCCTGGAGACCAACCCGCATAACCGGGATATAAATGTCCGACTTGGTCTGCCTACTTCAAGTCAAACCTATATAAATCCACTACACCTATAATGCTAGATAAACGATCAACCCTAGCAAAATGAACAATTTGTTCTAACAAACAAACTAACAAGGCTGATAGTATAACTAATTATAGTTAGAGTTCAATAGGAGCCAAATTATACTTCTTGGGAGCCAAATTTCATAGGGGCACAATGAATTGAACTGCAGCATGGAGCTACCTGCACTATATCATTGTGGAATCGATAGAATACATTAATAATAATATGTATAAATCAATGAATAATTGAGAATATGGGACTCGTAAACTGAACCATTTCAGTTCAAGGTGTCCGCGACCCCACAATTTTTCATTTGCTACTTGCCTACTTACTTAGCATTGTTTTTTATCTCGGTTGGTTTAAGGTGAAGTAGCTGGGAAGAAAATGGCAACAGGTGACAAGATTATTGATTTGTTCACTGGTTACGAGGATTTGTTAATCAGAGACCAACAATTACGTGAGGTATGTGATGATAAATTATTTTAGGTTGATTCTTGTGATGTACTTTAATTTGATCAGTATATATAGATACAGGAAAATTGTTAATATAAGAGAGGAGATGTGCTGTGAGTACAGCCATGTTCAAGGATTCCTATGCCTATTTACCTATAATGTGAATCTAGTTCAAGCAGCTCATTGTTCTTGGTGGGAGGATGGGGGACACAAACTAATCTACCTTTCTCAAACTGCTACCAGAGTGAGTTGGTGTCGTTAACACTCATTCCCATGCTAGAAATCTGACCTCTAACACAGGTATGTTGGGTATCACACATAATAGTGGGGTAGGTACCCACACATAGAGACTAGTTGCTCGATGCTCATCGAACCCCCAATCACCAGTGCCATCTACTCCATCTAGATCTGATTCTCCTTCATATTCGACCATCGTAATTCTGATCTGTTGGTCCAACTAATCTATATAATACTAAAAGGATCGGTTTAGGATATTTTTATTGTTTTTGAGACGTGAGCTTGCTAGCATCCATACTAGGGATGCAAAATCGGTAGCCAACAATCGATTTTTAATCGAGAGCTCACAATCGATTGTACAGATTAATTGGGCAAAAAATCGATTTTTAATGAAAAATGATTTTTAACAATAAAAAAATTATCTATTTATATAAAAACAGAATGATGAGATGGCTACCTTCTGCTTCGGTATAATTAAAGAGTATACATTATAATTCTAATTTGAAATAATTGAAGATAATGAAATTAAAGTTAAAATATCAGTTTAATATCATAGGGTGATAAATTATGTAACGGGCTAAAAATATTTGATACCTCGACAGGAGTTCGAACTCGCGTCGTCACAACTACGAGAAATTATTATTAATTTCCCGCAGTTGCGACGCTCTAACGACCAGAGCTAAGAGGCCAGGGTTATCAAACCTCTTCGACTGTGAGAATTATTTTCCTGGAGCGTAACATTTCCCCGGAGTCAAATACCAGCCGTCTCGGCTGGTTTGGGGTCGGACGAATGACTAAGTGAAACTGCAGGCCGCTGGCTCAGCAGATGCTCGCTGGAACAAGTCAGCAGTCGAGCGAGGTCATTGTCACGGTGTGTTTTGACTCAAGTGAGTGAGGAAATGAAAGGCATAACAACAGGAAATGTGATGTTTACAGTCTTTTGGCTCGAGAGGGATTTAATTAATTATTGTTTCGTATGATTTCGGGTCCTACCGACTGCGCCACTGTAACGGGCTAAAAATATTTGCTACCTCGACAGGAGTTCGAACTCGCGTCGTCACAACTACGAGAAATTATTATTAATTTCCCGCAGTTGCGACGCTCTAACGACCAGAGCTAAGAGGCCAGGGTGACCAAACCTCTTCGACTGTGAGAATTATTTTCCTGGAGCGTAACAATTACAATTTAATTTCAAAAATTACTTAATAATTAGTTATAAAAGGACCCTATCCTTTATAATAATGTTGACACTTCTCCACTATTCTCATCTATGTCCCATATCCAGTCATTTATTATTTTTTTATAATTTCTGAAGTTGATTTCTCTTTTTGTTTTGCACAGGAGTAAATTGTACAGTCGTGGGGCTATAAACGTGAATGATTTCCGGAACTTTTCTATATTTGCTTTGGGGAGTTTAACCTGTTTAGTTCTGTTTTCCTGCTTTAATGTATCTTTACTTTTTGAAATGTATATTTTTAATGGTTTTGAAATTAGAAGTTTTTTTATTGGCATTATTTTTATTTTTTTGAAGAGAGGAAGGGAAGGTGTTGTTTTATACTTAAGGTGTTGTTTTAAAAACCAACCTGTTGGTTTTTTATACTTTGCTGTTGTCTATTCTCTCCTTTTCGTGGGTCTGCTGCGTAGGTACACATACAATACAATTAGTAGTAAAATACAGGAAACAAACACCGTAATGAAAATCGATTTCACAAAAATAATCGATTTCTGGATAAAAATCGGTACAATCAATCGATTACAAAAAAATCGGAAATCGGAGGTAAAAAATCGATTTTTCGATTTAATCGAAAATCGATTAGCATCCCTAATCCATACCACCAAACTATACACATCATTCTGATCTATCTATCTAACGTAGGCCTGTTGTTTGTATGGAGGCTGATTATGATTCATACGGAGGCTAATGGTGGGGGATACGTGAACGCCATGTCACGCAGAGCCAACTAACTTACCTTCCCCACACTGTAACCAGAGTGAGTTAGCGTACTATCCTCCATCAACTAATTGATTCAAAGGACAATCAGGGATGTCCACTCAATCTGGAAAATGTATTGAATTTCTGCAGTCTAACCTTTGAGTTTAAAACTCCAGAACATTAGGGAGTTATTTCTATACCCTATGCAAATCTTAGAGCACACGTATTGGTTCCTTAAGGCATAAGCCTTAAAAAAAAAAAAAAAACCTGGGAAAAATCCGAAACAGCCAGAAGAAATAGTGACAGGTGTATACAATTTTGTTTAAGCCCAAATATGCCCCATGTCTCGGTTGTTCAATAATTTAATCAGTAGCAGATACTTCAAGAATTTCATAACTCGGAGTTTCTACAAAATTCCATCTTTACATGACAGGTAATAATGATGAATACTGCACAAGTTTAAATTATCGTATTGAAGTTTGAATTATCCATTTCAGAGAATTTGCGATATTGTGAAGGAGCTAGAGAAGATAAACAGAGAGATCTCTACCATTCAACAAAGGATATATTTAGATGGAGGCCTCGATCAAGGTAGTACCTACCTTCCATTTAAATTGCTTAACCGTAAATATCTTATTTATCGTTTTTTTCTCTGGTCTATACCATACCATTTTCAATTAGGTAGGTAGTGCAAGACCCAGAAAGCCCTTCTGGCCATTCAGAGGGCGGTTCTGCTATCAATTTATCCTGCATGGAATTTTAATTATTATAAGGTTTTCCTGAGGCGAATCAGTAGACATTTGGAGGTGGTGTGTGCAACCAGTACCTTCCTGGCAAACTGTTGTTATGCACAACAAATTTCCTCGTTTCACTTCATTAATCCTAGACTCATTGGTACCTTTTCAAATATACTCGTATTATACTGGTTACGAATCTTGGCTAAGAAATATATATATCTTTACATCAGTAGGTAAATGAAGCTTTATTCGTCATCTTATTTCTGTAGTTTCAGTGATATTGATGAAGACTGGAGAATTACTTGAATCATGCGCCCCATTGATCCTCAAACTTTCTGAGGTAGTACCGAAAAATGAATTCTACAAATACCACGACTCGTGGAAATTTGTCACCCAACGGCTGGTCTTTGCTGCTGCCTTCAGACACTTTCTTGAAAAACAAGGACTCTTGTTGAAGGAAGACGCCGCTAAAATATTGTCATGTAAGATATGATCATTTTTTTGAAAAGTCATCTTCAAGTATTTCATTGAGCATGGAGGAATATTGTTTTAACCCTTCATCGTTTTATAATTTCTTCTACTGACAGGTTTTTGCCTAGTATAAGACGTCAGGAAAAGTACATCTACTTTTAAATGCTGACAAAGGTTACATTTTGGAGATATCAGGTTGAAATAAACTGCAAAATGTTCGTTAGGAATGGATGTACACATACCTGCATAGGTAAAGAGAAAAAAGTTTGTAATACTTTAATCACAAAATAGCGCCTTTCCTGGTTAATGCTTTCTTCAAGCTGGGTTCACATCCACGCAGAATTGCGGCAATCTGACAATGCGTTTGGCCTTCTGATTGGCTAGTGCCAGTTGGATGGGTGAGGTGAATCTTGCCAGACAAGCACTCTTTGGGTGGACTGTCCACATCTGAATAGGGTAGCGGATAAATATTGATATAACAAAGAGTAAGTTGGAATGACTGCAATCCATTGATCACGATTAAGAAAAATGTGATTAGATACAAGGTTCTGAATAGAGCGAGTGAGACACAAAATCCAATGAAAAAACACGGCAGAACGCGATAACACAACACGAGTGAGATGTTCGCACTTCGAGGTTCAACAACCAACTGAACAAAACAATGCAACAGTTCAATCAATGCAAAAGTTCTTCCTCTACAACTTTTTTTTTCAGCTCAAAAAAATCAGGTCAGTTCCAAAGGTCAAAATGTGAGAAAAATCTATTTCTTCTTGGTGTTTGAGATGATTTTCCGCTTATTGATACCTTGTATCACCCATTTTCACTCTAAAATTCGTTCGCCCGTATCATCAATCTCATTAATACTAGTCAAAAATGAGAATCATATTATTAATTAATAAATTATAATAATAAAGAAACACTAAAATAAAACAAAAAAACTGGCAAAAAACTAATAAAACTTGTGTTTGTTACTCCTGCCATTATAGGCAACAAAAGAAGAGCTAATCGGTAAGGTCCTTGTTTATGTGCTGTACTCTGCCTCAAGTTTCTCATGTTTGGAGCCGCATTGAGGGTTTTTTAAAGTGACAGTAGGTCCCCTTTCTTGTGGATTCACTTTTTCTGAGATCATCATAGACTGCGAACGACCACAGGAAATCTTTGGGACATTACCTGATTGATGAGAGATCTGGTAATGTTGCCCCAACTTTGAAATTCATCAATTCGGTGTAGAAATAGCTTGGGGAGGAAGGAGCGCCTAATGGCTCAACATGTTGAATTGTACAGTCACCCCTCCAAAACCCCCAGCTATCACAAAATTGGCTTCCCACCACCTTGTATAGGTCACGTTCTGTAACTTTGCAGGTTACTGAGTAGTTTCAATGAAGAAACCAGAAAGATTACACACATGCCTTATACTAAATGGTGATTCCTCCATGACTTTGAATCACCTTATAGCTCACTAACTTTAATTCCTTTATAAATTTTACAGTGAAACCAGAGCCAGCTGAAGGGTTCCATCTCGATTTGGAGGACTACTTGCATGGCCTTCTTTCTTTGGCGTCGGAACTGGTAATTTCTATCTTTCACGTAACTTTTTCTAATCCTTCAATTCCTGATGCTAAATGTATGTATGCAATATGCATCCAACTCTTCAATTTAACCCTCTAGGAATCGAGAGGGGGGGTCTGAGTGCCACTCTTTAATTTGTTTATGTGCATGAGAACAGTACGAGAAGCCAAGACTGCATTTTCTCATAGGTTTTGCCGTAAGCTGAAATAACACAACTATCATTATCGTATTCACAAATTTTTGTTTTTGGAGTTTCCCCCAAATAATTGATTCCACATCGGAACTCGCTCCGATATCAATTTTGTCGAACGCATTTTGGGGTTGTTCAGAATTTCAATCAATCGTCGAGGGGTTACACGGAACTCAGGTTTTTTTACAGAAAAATGCTAGAGGTTTATTATTTAAAAAAACTAAACTGAAGAAAGTCCGATTCTCTTGGATAGCATACAACAATTATTTTTCTTCTGCATTAGTAACATGCTATGTGTTGCTATTTGAATCTAGGTTTTCACATAGATTTTTAATAGTTTTTGCATTCTCAAGTAGTCTTTGGTTGAAGTGCCCACCTGTTTTTGGTATTGCGTATTTTGTGATTGGTTTGTCATTCGAATCCTCATTTAATTTTCAGAAATTCCCAGTTTTTTTAGTTGAGTCATGCGGAGGTTTTCTACTCTATTTTATTAAAAAGTTGTTGAGTAGCTACCTTCGAAAATCTAGCACTATATACCTATTTGAGGTTGAAGTAATTTGATTTTTAGTTTAATGTTAGAAGGTTTCTGACATCTGCTCAATGGAATTGGATGATTTTTTTTTCTTTTTTTATTTCTTACCAACACTTCATCCCGGTTTTGTGATTAGGAAAAAAATCCCCACGTCTAATTCTTCTAAATATTATTGGCAACATGTAAACCACCGTGGGACGTGAATATTGTAAGGCAAGACAAATAATGGAAAGAAGCAATTATGAAAAACGTTGAATTTTATATTAAATTACAGACGATTTCCCGTCCCTTAAATGCATGAAAAAAGCCACAGTTCCTTTGAGCCTGACGGCTAAAATTAAAAAACACGAATATGCTTTAGCCGTACACGACTCACTCCTCGTCGATTCTCTGAACCCGACCCCCCATCGGCCTCTGAACTCTGTTTATCATTCTGCCATCAATCCTAAAACATGGAATCATGTTTTAGCTCCTCGCTCTCACTTTATTATAGAAATGATCACGACCATTGAGCTCTTGTGAGATGATGATCTCCTAATAGAAACTCGCGAGTAAACATTCACTTTATTATAGAAATGATCACGACGATTGAGCTCTTGTGAGATGATGATCTCCTAATAGAAACTCGCGAGTAAACATTCACTTTATTATAGAAAGAGGCTACATACGAAATTACAGCTTCCTATAGTGTAAAGTATAGAAATTACCTATTAAAATCATTTAACCACCGCTTCACAAATCAAACCGTTCTCGCAATATTCGGATCACCTGCTATGAATCACATAATCGAAACACCAGCTCAATGAAATCATCAGAAATTAACAAGCGGTTGCAATCATGTTCACAATATCAATAATTGAGAATGATCACCTGTGTGTAAACAATTATTCATATAACCATGCTCATAACTCAGCTTGTTGGCCACGCACTTCGCAGTAGTTAATATAGTATGGTTGGATAAATCGAGAGCTTTCGAACGAATGGTCAACGAATTTTGTGGGATGAAAAACGACGAAGTATCATATCCCTAGCAACGACTCGGTTGTAAGCGGAAATCATCACAATTATTGGCGCTACTTTCGTTGCACTCTCGTGGGACATTTTTCGGTAGTTAGGTCACGGCTAAAGCATATTCATGCTAAAATAAAAATATTGGTGGTTATTAAATTCAGCAGATCCTAACGAATCTATTGGTATACAATAATGTTAGTTTCTTACGAGAAATAGGGATCTAATAGCGAGATAGGTAAAGTTATTTCGTTTCAGGAGGCGCCCAGTGGGTGAACTTTCCCAACCCCCCTAAGAATTGACGGTTTTATATTTATTTAACGCCATTCAGACTCGTTTATTAGCCAATTTAGCGCTGATTCTGAAAATGTGGTAAAAAAATTGAGAAAAGTTTATTTTAAGGGAAAAAATGTGGGTTTTCATGCCAAAAAAACCTTCAACAAATCATATCTCAGCAACGATTGAGATAGAAAAGTGCGGTTGGCGGCATTCTACTCCATTATCTGTCTAGCTTCACCTAGTTTTGTGTTCAACACTTTTAACCGACAATCCTGTCTGTGGTGACTTCCAGGAACCCTTAACCCAGGGTATTCTTCATTATATTTTGACTTAGTATTAAACTGTGACTGTTATTTCCAGCCACGACTATCCGTCACTAGTGCTACAGCAGGAAACTACAAGCTTCCTGTTCAAATTTCTGCGTTTGTCTCTGAACTGAACGCTGGGTTCATGAAGATGAACTTCAAGAACGACGCGCTGAGGAAGCGTTACGACGCTCTGAAGTATGACCAAAAGAAAACCGAAGAAATTGTGTTCGATTTGTCTATCCGAGGGCTTAAACCTCAGGAATGAGTTGATTGAAGCAACTGGCTCTGTCAACTCAGTCACCTGTAAAAATTTCTTATAAAGACTTTCTGGTGATGTATCACCTGTAAATATTTCTTATAAAGACTTTTTGGTAATGTATTCTCATGGATTGGTTAAAAAAATAAGAATTCATTTATAAAAATATGCATTTCCGTTTTGATTTGCCAGTACAAGTTTTGTGATTTAGTATAATGTCAATAACCTTTTTCAAAGTTGATGACGTTTAGTAGTTGACCCTCCCTGTTCCATAAATCCAAGTTTTGCTTGAAGAATTCTGCTACGTCTTTAGCTCGAGTTAGACCAGCAACGTGCGGAGTTATGATTACCTACACAGGAAATTTAAAAACTAAATCATCAAGACATAGCTACATGGTTATTACGGATTGGAACTTCACTTTATCCAAAACTGACGAACCTCAGGCATATTCCAGAGCTTGCTCTCGTGGGAAAGGGGTTCGGAGGAGAACACGTCCAAGATCGCACCTCGCAGATACTTCTTCTCGAGAGCATCAATCAAATCACATTCGGCAACAAGAGAACCCCTGCCGACATTCACCAGTAATGCTCCTTTGCACTTATTTAGATTAGTTGAGTTCAGCAGTCCTGTAGTCGAGGCAGAGTGGGGCAAAACATTCACAATCAGATCACAATTCTCCAGTAGCTCATCCAATTGATTTGTTAATCTGGAAATTATGCTTCATTGTTCAATTTAAACAATAATAGTCTATCTTCATTTTCTCGTTTTAGCTTTCTTTTGTTGTGCACCCCGGTACTGATCTTCACATGCTGTGCCAATAAAGGATCATTGTGTTATAAGTATCACAGAAATAAGCAAGCTGAAAAAGTCCTCCTATCGGCCATGCGCACATCGATCGCTGCACTTGCAAGCGACAGAGGGCTAAACAGAAAATTTGCAGTTGGAAGTATGTGATCCCGAGTTCTAGTGGTTCTGAAATCTCTGGTTCTCTCATAGTCATAAGTCTTCCGAAAGTCTATTCATCCACGTTAGCATGAATATTTTTAATTCAAAATAACTATGTGTAGATCGAGTCGTCTCAACGATCTCGAAATAAAACGAACCAAACTAAATAACTTGTGACGAAGTTTAGGAAACCCTTTTCAATGAAGAACTTTGTCTATTTTCACAAAAATGAAGAGTTACAGTGTTATTTCGACTTCGACGGTCCTGTATTAATCAGTAACAAAAAATCAATAATGATAAAATAATTTTACTTTTGTATCGCAGATATCACAACTATTATTTAGGTGACAAATTGGACGACATCGGAGTTTTTCATTGTTTGATCTATTTCTTGACTTGCGTTTCTTTACTGAATCCATATTATTCTTTTTCTTCTTATCGCTTTTTAAGGCTTGTGTCGTGGACGGTTAACATCATAAAAATATTTAAAAATTTGTGCAAAGCATGGAGGATGAGTTTCACAAAATAGGAAAATCAGTCCCCCCCCCCCCCCCCCCCTGAAACCCGATCTTAGTTGAGGAGGAGCTATGCGAAACCCCACAAGTCACAAACAATTTTTTTTAGTTAGCATTTTTTTTAGTTAGTGATCATTTATGTTAATCGAAATGGGTGATAGTGAAATGGATGGTACAGTGACAGCGAGAGATGGTAATCAAGGTACGAGGAGAAAAGCAAAAACCAGTAGTTCGCGTGAAATTGTTGAAAAAAAGTAAGGCATTCGTTTCCATCTGGTTTAAACGTGTCATACCATGTAAGCACACCAGTAAAGCTTACCAGTGCTTCAAAATTCGGCCAGGGAATGCTTTAAATTTCCGCCAGAATATCTATGGATCGTGTGATAAGATACTCCAGGATCAAATGGTCAACAGATACATACGATGTGTATTTTTTTATTTATTTATTTATTTTTTTTTTTTTTGCTAGGTACCACTACCTATTTATAATTATTCGTTTTAATTTTTCCTTCCACTCCCTTGTTAACAATTAAAAAATTTGGTTCAGCATAAAATGTTTAAAATGGCATATTATCTCTACCCTAGTTATTTTTCCTCTGAATTAGGAAGACCAAAACCCCTTAAGAGCAGGCTGTGGTGTCGGCCATGTTTTCTGCTCCCATAAGGAATCAACGTTATTTTCCCGACGTCATAAATCCTCGAATCATGCACCGATTTCCATGATTTTTTTTTTAATCTTCAAGTGAAACCAATCTTTAGCAATCCGTCGAGGCGTTTTTTGAGAAAAATGTCACTAGAAGCTGCAATTCATCAACAAAGTCACAGCTAAGAGGGTTACTCTATTCGAGTGATGATTGCTTTATTGGAAGATGATTTATCGCAAATATGCCCTGACGGATGTCTTCCTTAGATTTCACGCTTCAATTTAAGTGTTCAAACGACAAAATCGGTTGATTTTTCATGAAGTTCTGTGATCGGGAAACTGAATTTGCGATTCGATGGCTTTTCAAACTTCCGAAGCGAGGCGGGCGTCGAGGAAGTTCAGGGGTTTCACGCTAGATGCCACTAACTTAGACCACTCTTCCCGCCTGCGAACTGGGAATCGGGTCCCGTTTCTCCCAAAATCTGAGATTTGTTTACTAGGGCTTTTGATGAAACAGTTTGCGTTTCTTTGATGAAACAATGTGCCATCAATGTACCATCCCTTTGACAAAATAACATCCATTTTTTTGACGGAACCTGTCCTTACTTTATTATAATTTTTTTCTAATCGAGCTACCGTGCTGAAATATATATAGATATTTTCAAGGCATCTAGACTACCATTACAAGGTTTGAATGCGCAAGGCTCCGATTTACCTACGTAAAAGGGCTATCTAATACAGAATTGGTTTCAACTGGATTTTTGCATTCTAAACATTTTGAAACCTAAAACAACGAATTTTGAGGGGTGTTTAAACAATTCGAGTTAGCAGTCGTACTTGAAAACAACTCGATGTGTGTAATTGCCCCGTAATAGAGAATTTCTCAATGTTCCACAGATCGTCAGATTCACATTCTTGCGAATTTTTACTATATTTTGTTCGCAGTTTTTGGGAAATATTTTCCGGGATTCATATTTATTACATCCTGCAATCGGCATACCTAATTCGAGATGCACTCTGGACGGATTTTTGTTTTCTTGTTGGCTTCTATGTAATAAATATTTCGTTAGTCCGAGTTGTCATTAATTAGTACGAGTTGAGCTAATCCGATGACCCAGCCCTCTGCAGGTATCCACGCGGTCAATCGCGGATTGTTGACCGTATTTGTTGAGACCAAAGCGTTTTTGACAGTTCATAGGTAGGTACAGGTACCTACCTACGATTTATTTGTGTGCCCGTATTCTGAACAATGGGGATTGCAACCCAAGATTGACTTATACGAGAAATCTCACTATGGTCATGAAAAATAAGCTGTTAGAAAAACTCTAACTCAAGTACTTACCTAAGTAAACAGACCCCAAAAGGCATCTATGTAATAAACATGTCATTAGTCCATTAGTGACGACGAGCTAATCCGATAAGGGTGTGCAGCACACCTGGTTCAGTTTAACAAAAATCAGTATTTGAGTGATCGGTATTTGAGCGATTTTTCACAGAAAATTCAAATAGGTACACTAATAATTGAATAAGGTTTATTTTTCTACAATACCGTGATGGGAAAGAGCATGTGAGAAAAAGGTAGGTATCTAATAGAAAATATCAAATCTATCTATAAATTTGTATCTAATAAATACAAATCAAAAGTACATTGTAATTTTAACATTGAAGGTATCGTCTGAAGGTATCGTTGAAAAGATCATTTAATTCTCTAGAACCGTTACATATATAAAATTAACATTTTTAGACCAGCTTTTATTAGTTTAAAAAACCTCAGTTTACTCATACAAGATCTGAAATTTTTTTTTATACCTACCAACGTTTTTTCTACCCCTTTTTTCAGAAAGAAGGTTTTCTCATGAGCTTAGTTAGGTGTGTGTCAACGATGTTGGAAAGTGTTGCCATTTTATTCAGCGTGGATAAAATATGGAAGCCCGATGTCAAACTCATTTTTGTGTGACGACAAATCGGTGAAAAACGTCAATATATGCCCGGCAAGGGTGTAGAATGACGGCCGAGTCGGGCTCTCAGTTGGGCTCCGAGGGCGTTCGCCTCACCTAGGCCCAGTCATTTTCGGTAAGAGGCTTTGATGACCCACCCCAATCACCAGGTATATACCTTATACCTTCAGGGTTGCTCATCACCCAGCTACCTCTACTGGATTTTCTTGTCACTCGCTCCTCTTGGCCAAACTTGGCTAGTTAAAGCTTTTCACGCCGAAGGACATGGCGCTGTTTTGGCAGCCCGCTCTTAAGTCCTCCATATGTTTTCACCAAAACCCCACAAGTAAGAAAATATCAATCAAAACCCCACGTGTCCAAACAAATTAGGATTTTTTCAACTTTAGTGACTGTACGGTTTGAATCGAGTATACTACTTAGTTTCTAAAGTCTCCTACAAGATAATGAAGTAAAAATACGCAAATTTTTATCTGTAGAACAATATGAAGCAGTTTTTCCTTAATTCTGAAAATTTTGATTTGATGGACTAGTGGAGCTTTGCATGGCTCCTCCTCAGTTATCCCAGCAATGTCGCGATTCCTTGACAGAGTGCTCTCGTATGATCCTGTGCGCATGGCCTTTACCCATAATCTTGGATGAAGAAATAATCTCACCTGTATTTGTCAACTGATGGTGATTTCACTACTGGGATAGATGTGACCAGATACGTGCTCCTAACGCCTTTAACACTCCTGCAACTAGAGTTTCAACAACATAATTCAAGCATTAGGACAACAGAAATCGAGTCTGATGTGATTACATAGAATACAGAATTATACAGTTACACAACTACATTTTAAACATTTTTCAAAAAAGGTATATCAGTTCTTTAGTCGAGTGTGCCACACAACACAACTTATGATTAATGAATGACAAATGTACTCCCAAAACATTTGACAAAGAAGATGCCCCAACCAATATTAAACATTCGTGTAACATGTAGGAAGTTTTGTTAACTTCGTTCAACAAATTGTTTACGAAACAAGAATTTGTTAAAGAACTCAAGAGTGAAACCGCAGATAAGTGTCACCGGTGTTCGGTGTTTGAGCAGATGATATACGTATGATAATTATAAGTATATTAAATCAAAAGGTGTAACTTTAACCTACTGTGCGTTCCAATCTTGCCACCGCCAAGAATCCCCACTTCCATGTCACCAATCACTTTGTAGTCATGGACTTTGCCTTGTAAATCCCATTTCCTCTCTTTTTGAGCTGCCCATGATCTTCTGAAATCTCTCTCGAATGATGTAACATGGGCGACAACATATTCACTCATTATTGAACCGAAATGTATTCCACTGAATCGTGCAATTGGGCATGGTGGGAGCATCTGAAACCATAACCTTAGTGAAGTTCACGAAAATTATATTTTATTAATGTGGCGAGAGTCAAAATGTCTTACTTTGACTTGTTCGTATTGCCTCATGACCGGTTCTGCTCCAGCCCAGGTCCCTTGAATCCATTTGGTATTTTTCAGAAGGTATAAATACTCCGCAATCTTATCAAAATCGGCTAGAATCACATCAGCTTTCAACAGGTTCTGCAAAACCTCTGGAGATCCTACACCCACATGCATTCCAAATTTATTAATTTAATTCAATACTGCATTGAACTCAATATAGAATACAATATTCTATCATAAGGGAATGCTTTCCTGAAATGGTTTCACTAAGTAATAAACATTATATTTTAAATATTTATTCAGGATTCCTGGCCGGTTTAAATAGAGAGAAGTTGTCTTTGCGATAGCAAAGGAAACCAAATTCTGGTGCCGTACAGTACCCGCCAACCTACACACTACTGGACTACGCCCTTATGACTTCTGGGTCTTGAAGATAGAAACGAGGCTATCCCATTATCTACCCCCCCCCCCCCCCCCCTACTATCTACTGCATCAAAATTAATTGAAATAAGCCGATGGGATCCCCCCACAATTGAGTAACAAATGCAAATGTATTCAAACCTGGTTTAACTTCCGTGACTTCAAGTGATGGAAGTAGTTTTGTAATGCTGCCAACAATTCTTGGTACTTCGCTGAGGATTGCCAGAGTTTTTATGGGAGGAGACATGTCACTAGGTACTGGGAAAAGAGGTGGGACCAACTGTAATTAACTACAAATAATTTAATGTAAGTAAAATAAACTGAAATACTGGCCCATCCCAAGTTAAATTATCTGTATTATTTACCCGGTGAATGCTGCCGAGAAAGTGGTGGTGGTAATGATTCTCGCTATTGGTTGCCCGTGGTTTCCGTGGCATGGGTCAGAAGGTTGTGGTAGTCATTACTTCTTTATTAAGTCTGACTTCATCCGGATCCGGAGGAAGCCTCAGCTAGTCTCACCCGCGTTCTGATTCCCGTCGGCAGAGTTGCCAGATCCTTCACAGGTTTTTTTTTTTTTTACAGTTCTATGGTATTTTGCAAATCTTCTACAGTTTTTTTGGAATGAAAAGGAATTATTTAAAAATTATGCAAATAATATTGTAATTAAACCTCCTCTCATATTATTTACACTGACGACCATAAAACGGCTCATTTTTGGGCATGTAAGTTGGCTTCTAGGTTTCTGAACTGTCGGTCTTCCGTGGCCTTTGAGCAGCACTTTGGTGTTGCATCAAACCTCCTTCATGATGTCTTACTTGTCTACCCCACCACCTACCAATTCCACCATTTTGTTTCACTCCTTTCAATTTTAGGGTTTGTTCGGACACGTAGTTCCGAACCAGTTCGGAATTCATCTAGTTCGGAATCGAACTGCTAAGGGAGGGGATGGGAACCGGTTCAGAACTCTTAGTTCTGAACTCCCAGTCCGAACGCCATTTCGTGTAGTTCGGAATTGATAACCTGATAACCTCTCCGTCTTTTTCCCAAAACGTGGTTACATGTTTGTAATTTGTGTTATAAAAACTATAACTCAATATTTTTGTTATACTTTATCAGGTCTGTTAACCGCCTGTTAATGTTTATGAGGCCTGTTAGTATCTTGTGATACTACATTTAAGCAGCAATACCTAAATTATTATTCAATAAAATGTTTTGAATTTAATTGCGTACTTTCATGTTCAATGTATATCCGCCCAAGGTTTGACTTTGGTGTGTTTTGAAAATGGCCACTGAACACATAAATCTGAACTAAACCTCTTAATCATTAGTTGAGAGTTGCCCTGTCAGGAACTGAACTTGACCTCGGTAACTCCTATGAATTTCATTGATTTCCCTCGAGCCATTTTGGAGAATAGACCAAAAAGTGCTAAAACCGATTATCCCCCCCCCCCCCCCCCCAAATTGGCCATTTAAGAACTTTTTTGCTAATTAGGTAAGTACCTACCAGTCTTACGGGATGAGGGGAACTGAATATAATTTGCACCCAGAAGAAGAATAACTCCTATGAATTTCATCAAAATCCCTCGAGGCGTTTAAGAGAAAAGGCAACAACTGCTAAAAAAGACGTTTTTTCACATACTTCGATTTGTTAACCCTAAAATAATAATTTTAGGCTATTTTAAGTAGGGGTATAGAAACCCATCTCTAGAATCGGAATGTTTTTATGTCGTACCGTAAGGTCGCAATCGTGTACCTACACGAGTTACTTACAGTTGTATGAAACGTTAAGGGCAAGATAAATTGAAAAGACATCAGATAAAAATGTGAGCGCGAGAACGTGAATTAAGAAGGCTGATGACAACTTGAAAGTTTGGCGGGAGGTACGTGCATACGGGGCGGGGCCAAGCTTGTTTACTGCGCATGTCTAGAACTATTAGTTCTGGAAAAAAGACAGAACTGGTAGAACTGGTTCGGAACGGTAACGAACTTCTACGTCCGAACAACGAACTGCTAGTTCGAGGTCTTTCAGAACTGGTTCTCGTGTTGTCCGAACAGCCAAAAGTGGGCGTGTCCAGTTACGAACGGTTACGAACTACGTGTCCGAACAAACCCTTATTATATTTTCACTTTCCTCATTTTTTATGTATAATTTTTTCAACTTTTTCTAGTTATTGCTTCGAATCTTTTGTTAATTAGTGTCTTTTTTATTTATAAAATGATGTGATTTTTACATTTTGTTATTATTCTAGGCCGGAAAATCTTTACTGTTATTATTTCAAACTTTTTCATGCCTAAAGGCCCATGAGGCCTATTTGTAAAATAGTTGCCAATAAAGGTCTTATGAAATAATCTACAATGGGTGAGATGGCATCAAAGTGTAAACAATACAAAAACTTTAGCCTTTTTGTCATTATTGGCTATTTCTTCTTTTTCATAAAAAATATGAGAAGAAAGAAAGAATAAGAAAATATAAAAAGCACCGAGTTTCATGTGATGATGAAAAATACCACCCTTTCAATAGAAATCAGTATACATATTTATTGATTAGAAATTATTGATACTCAAAGGGAGGCACCAGAGTCGATTGCTGCGCCTCATGCGAGAGATACTGTCTCTATGGCCCTCGTAGTCAATGGAGTGGTCTGCGCTTAAGTTCATGGCGAATATTCCTTTCTTTTCGTTCAGGTTTTTGGGGTCATGTTGGCAACGCTCGCTTTGTCGCTTTTGCCAACCCTTCCGAAATTTCTTGTGTGTAACTATGTACACGTTTTTATCAATGTGAAAGGCGAAGACTTTTCATGATTATGTACTTACGTACTTATAACGTATACTATCAAGAATTTTACCTTTAAATTCAAGCCTTGGTTGGGTAATACCATAAAAATAAATGAAGTACAGTATGGGCTTAGGGTTCTATCTAGGAAATGCAAAAGCACAATTTTCTAGTAAGTTCAAAGAGAATTTGAAGGTAGTAAAATCAAATTATTTAGGACTACATCTACTATTTTAGTATTTACCAGAAATACCTACAAGAATACCCACTCTAGGAATGTAGCTAAGGACCTATTCTTGAAGTGCGTAAAGTTTAATCCTCTATTTTAATAAAACCATTGGCATTGGACTGATGGACAATTTGCGTGGTTATTTTCCACTATTTCTATTTATTCGATACCTAGCTTGGAAAATGTGCAATAAATGGAGGAATTCGATGCGCTGAAACATTGTGGGGAATTTAAGATCTTCTGTCACTCTTCCAGTCGTTGTGTCGAGGGGAGAGACAGAGTTTACTGCTTTGAATATAAATTAAGATTAATTAATATTTAATGCATTAAAATACTGAGTGACCAAACGTTTTGGAACTACGAGCTACAATTTATTACATTGGTTTTTGGGGGTGGTCAACACTACAAAATTCTGACCTAGTATCTTTCCATAACATTTTTTATTTACAACTTCAAAAATTATATACTTTACTTATAGCAGTTAAAAAGCAGTAAAATTAAAACAAAACATTAATAATTATAAGCAATGCCATTAATATTAAGAAATTGATTTTCAAGGTATTAACTTTTGTAGTCTCTGATCTAAGGACGTTTCTTGTGATCCCATTGGCACCACTGCGCGTAGCCCTGCTTGCTTTTGAAAACCATTCACCGAGACCCCGTTCCGAAGTTTCGAGCCGTCAAAAAACACTTTTCGGAGCTATTCCCATAGTTAAAATCGTATGTCAAAGCATTATCAAAATGTAATGTAAGTGTTTTCGATGGTGTTTCAAGAAATTCGCGGTTCGGGCGCGGTTTTCGGTCATAGGCACCGAATTCCCGCGTCTAGCATGTCGGGTTGATTCCTCCTCTAGCCGCCATGTTGCCCACCTCGGGAGAGGCATCTTTCCCCTCGAACAAAGTGAACTTTATTTGTTTTTTGTGAAGTGTGAACACCAAATAATAAATATGGGAACGAGATAAAGTGAAGTACAGTTTGTTAAGAAGGGCCCCGAGCCCTCAGTGCCCTTTTTCTGGCGAAAAAGGGACGGATAAAGCGGTATTTTCGTAGTGTTTTGTGTCGTGCCAATGTGCTAGGTTGTCAACAGATATGAGCAAGCTCTTCAGGGCAAGGGCGCTCGATGCGAGCAAACCCCTGCCGATATACATGTCGGAGGAACTCCCAGACTTGCCGGAGTACTCCGCCATCAATCGTGCAGTACCTCAAATGCCGAGTGGAATGAACAAAGAAGAAGAATGCGTAAGTTCGCCCCTTGAAATGAAAGATTCGCTATAAAAAATACAAAAATGTTCCCGACTTTTTCCTATTTTGTTTTGGCCTCCATGTTTGCGCGGAGGTTACGACCGTCCGAGGGTGAAGTCACCCTATTGAAATTTGTCCAATTTCCCGAAAACGATTTCCGGCTAATATTTCGTTGATATCTTGAAGGGTATATCTTTGATAAAACACCCGTGGTAATCTCGATGTGAGCTGGAGACATCCTATGAAGGTGGGAACCCCCCCCCCCCCCCCCTAACATAACCTGACCCATGTAAACACTCGTTGAGCGATTTGCCTCGAGCTGTTTTGTACATAATGCGATGTTTAGCATTATGACATCGTTCTTGTGTAAAAATCCAATTCAACAAATTCTAAAAATTGTATAAATCTGATCTAACCATGTTTGGGTACTTTGCTTAGTATGATGCTGGTAAAAGATCCGCAAATGGACGTCGTGGTAGGAGAAACCTCCTTTGTGCGGAATAATTCTACCTACCTACTGGCTCCTTCTAATGATTGGTAGGTAGGTGTATGCTTTGAAGAAAGTGATCAGTATGCTTCTGTTACCTTGGTAGATTTGTAATACAGGGTGTGTAGAATCTACTTGTACGTATCACGGAAAAATTTGTTACGGAGTAGGTGAGCATCTAGTACTTAATTAGGTACAATGATTTAGGTAAATCCTGTTTTGGTACAGGAATTCAAATTTACTCATTAGATGCACCTTATGTACAAACAAACACCTAGTACTTTCGTAAATCTTCATTATAGGTAAAGCTAAACTCGAGAAATTGTTCGAGTGTTGTACGAGAGATCCTGTAGGGAGGCAAGTACGTGTACTTACTGTACATTGTATTTAAGATGGTATTGCTTGTCATTCACACGTGATTCTCACGTATCTAACATCACGATTTTGGTAGAAATAATACAAACCTATGTTTAAATTCCGAAAATCTAATATAAATGCGGTCTTTTTTCCCCAAACGACTATTTAAAGATTTCCACGTCTGGCTTTATAATCACTTACTGGTCGATGGGCCTGAACACTTGGAAAGACTTCGCATTATGTATAAAATAAAATAGCTCAAGGCAATTAGGCTGCATTGGTCAGATTATGTTAAGTTAGGGGGGGAATCATCAAATGATGTCTCCAGCACATAATATATATATCCAGATTTCCACCCCCGAGCACCGGTAACTTAACGAGGTTACATTCTTCGTGGTTATGCCAGTTTTTAGTTTCAAGTCCATATTTTATAGAATGCGAAAGAAATTTGAACAATTTTAGTTATTCAAAAATTTGATTTTGAGTTGGATTTTTAAAACTATGCTTGGAATCAAAGTCAAATGCCTTAGATGAATGATCGTTACCAGAGGTTTGAGCGTGAAAAACATTGGCAAATATGAAATAGGTAAATTTGGAAATTTGAAAATCCACTATTATTGAGTAAATATTACTAATTTACCACTTTAACAAACATGCTTTTGCTCAAAACGTAATCGCGTTAAGTTATAATGAAGATTTCAGAATGTATCATCTATTTATCAATTCTGAAAAATCATTTAATTCAATAAACTCATGAATCGCCTTTTATAAAATAAGTTTATGAACTTTTAATAGAGTAATACAAACATCTTTCTTCATGGGAATAATACTCTTGAGATAAGTTTTCTGTACTTTACGTCATTAAAGCGATATCTCTTTTACCAGTTAAAACTGTAATAAAACAATAAATTGTTACCCAAAGGTTTATCATTTCTGTATTATACAGCTCTTCAGAGCAATAAACGGAGCCTGTAATAGATCATCATCTAGTTCTTACCTAGATCGACCCAGCTGAAGAAAATTGATGAACGAAAATGAAACACCTATGACAGACATACGCTTCTATCGAGTTGAATTAATCTCCGAAACAATATTAAGATCAATTTACACACTCATGTGTATTAATTAAGAGCAATACATACTATAATTTTCCTATTGGATTCATGAGCATAGAGTTTACAATAGGACAAATGTCATAGCTTATTTGTGGTTTAGGTTACATGGAAGAAGGTTCCATGGATCATGGAATCGTCTCATTTGGAGACTCTATTTCAGCAGCTTCATATGTCCGTCTATAGGTATCACAAGTTATAATAAAGTAGATTCTCGAAAAGAGAATTTCTTCGAAGATATATGAGCTGGTCAATCTCGGGGGATGTTCGCGCGTGCTCTTCACACTCATGTTGACGTTCTTTTCCCTTGCCTAAGGTTGGCTTTGAAACGTACCTACAGTGATCAAGGTGGCCTCATTCGATACATTGAAATAAAATCCATTAATAAGAAAAAAAAGATGATTAATAAAATGTTTTCAAAAAATATTAGATAGTATTCTTATTTTGAATGTTTCCCATAATCCGATTTTTTATTTTTCAACCAATCAATTTTACCGTTTAGGGTTGTTAATAAGTGATGCTGAGACTCAGTCCTAACTAGATTCCATTTTTAATTTTTTTAATCCAAGTTTCATATATATATACTTTGGTCCCTTAGATTGAAAGAAAAGCACCAGAGAAAGAAGCTAATTATTATTTTTATTCTACGTAACTAAAACTAAAAATTCTGAGGAAATTACCCCTCCCCACCCACTGAATTTATGTAATGGAGAAAGAAATAAGTTTTAAAAACTGTTTTCTTTGTCAATCACACAGGTTCATTATTAAGGCCTATTAATTAACCGGTATGGCATGTTTTGTTTTCATTTATATTGAATAGGTACGTTGGCAAATAAACATGAAACTATGATTCAACTAGCTACTACCACTTGCGGATCGAAGCTCTGGTTAATTACGTATTTGTTGTCCATTGGCATTCATTGAAGCTGTCGCTCTTTCGTCATTGTTTACAAATCACTTTTCATTTAATTGTCGGCGCAATTCATATCACGCCGCTGCTCAAACACCAGGCACTACCTAATTCGTATTTTTATTGACTCGGACTAGGTACGTCAGATTTTTTTAAAAGCTGAACGAGATGACGTCAATTCTCGACCGAATCTGCGAAAAATTGTAGGATTTGTGTATTTTTACGTGTATTTATTTCAATCTGTGTGCCAGAATTACGTTCAGGTAGCGCAGGCCACATTTGCAGCCAATTCGACGATTTTTGTTTTTATTATTTTCAGTAATAAACCTTTTTAATCGGCCAAGAAAAAAATTGTTTAACCCCCCTCCCCCCCCCCCCTGAAAATTTTTTGGTTTACGTTTCAAGATACGTAGAATCCAAAAATCGAATAAAAAAAAATCCGCCGTCCGCGGCTTTTCTAGAAATTAATAGACCTAACTTCACGAAACTTGCGTTAAAAATCGCATTTGGGGTGTAGATGGTCCTAGAAGCTTGGCAACAATTTGTGACAACCCTATAGGGTAGCATTAAAGGGCTAAACATTCACAAACCGAGATCTCAAAAACTTTCTAGGTAACAGTAATGATTTGTTGCTTGTCAATGATAAATATGATCCCAAAGAATCGATTAAAACCATCCGCAACGCTGTACGTTAAATGGTTCGTTTTCCCTAAGGGCTCAAACAAAGAAAAACAGCTTCGAATTTCTGAGCGCGATTTCTAATGCGCTGCTAGCGAATCTTTTTATTTTTTATTTATTTATTTTATTTTATTTTTAACAAAGGTAAAAATTCATTAACAGAACAATCAAACAATAACAAAATAACTAGAACTTAATCGCTCAACCATGGGAGAGCAGCTCCATCCCTAAGGACCTCAATCTTCTCCGTGTCCCACGTATTCTTTGAGAAACTGCTTTTAGTATGGCCATTTGAATTTTTACCCTGGTCCACCCCAAGACTTGTGAGTAGGTTCGTCTCCATTTCCCGGCTAGAGTAAGAGCCATCCTTTCCACAAACACGTTGAATTCGTCGTGCAGCGCTCCATCCACTGAATCTTTTGATTTGCCGATCAACCTCTAAATTCCATCAAAGATCACTAGATAGTGATACCTACTGGAATACATGAAAATTGCCTTGTAAATACCAGCTGGTATAATGCCAATATTGGAATCATCAGGTGACACATTTTCAATGGAATTCGTTCTAACGTTGCGAAATCGAGTTTATCAACTATTGTCCGTGCGGTTGTACCTACTAGTGTACCTAAATGCTAAATTTCATCTGTTAAATTGCTCCCAAGTCTACCCGTAGGTAGCGGATGTATTGTTTTCACTTTCAAGAGATAGAAAAGTTGTAGTCACGGGTTAGGGTGAAGATGGTCCACTATCAATTTCGTTGTTCCCAAATTAATACTCCATTCGGCGCATGCGCAAACGTAAATTCCATCAAACATCATTTTCTCACGCCGCCGTTGTCCGATCTCGCTCTAATTTGGAGGACAGGTGGAAGAGGTTAATTTGAGCATTCCTTAGCAATTACAACATAATCCTATCATTTGTAGCTCCTGCGCTTGCGCGAATGTGTATTCCTTTTTAAATGAGCCTAATTTCAACAGTTCTCATCCGATTTTGACGAAATCGTCAGTAAATATGCAGGTTAGGCTGTAAATGATCCACTATTAATTCCATACTTCTAAAATCATTACTTCATTTTGCGCATGCGCAAACGTAAATTCCTTCAAGCATGTTTTATTTACGCCCTAGTCGTCCAATCCCACTCAAATTTGGTGCATAGGTAGTCGGGGGACATTGGTTTAATGATTCCCTGTTAATTTCAACAAGATTGCATAATTCTGTTGCGACTGCGATTGCATAATTCTGTTCTGACTACGCGAAGTGTACTCCCAGGAACAAGGTCTAGTTTTCATCAGATTTTGATTAAATTTTCTGGGAATTTGTGGGTCAGTACCATCCAACCAGAAAATGTGGAGGATTGTTTCAAAATTACCCTGAAATTTCTTTAAAAATCGGAAGAACCATTGAGAAAATATCGTTAAAAAAAAAAAAAAAAAAGCTGCCACAGCGCTGAGTTGACATGGTTGACACTTTATGTGGCTCCTTAACCCCCAGATTATGCATTTATTCATTATACTACTGAGTATTCAATTACTCGGGATTCTTTAGATCTCAGCGGTGAGAATAATGTATTTTCAGAGTGTTTGATGTGGGAAAAGAAACGGTACACAGTGAGGAACAGGGTCAAACATTCCAAGAAATGCAATAAAGCGGAATCTATTATGAGGTTCCGCCACGAGAAAGAGACTTCTTTTTGTTCAAGACTTCATATATTAATATCGCGTAGATTGCTCAAAGCGTGGAAACCATTACATTCCATCATATTAGCAAATTATTGTTAGTTCTCAGATTCTATGCTTTCGTTTGTAAGCGAAGACAAACGGGTATTCGGGTTGGATTTTCTAATGACTGGTTTAAATCTTTCACAAACTTTTTACCAGCTACTGAACCTTTGAAAACAAATAGTAGTCAATGGTAACTTATCTTTGAGTGCTTGTAAATAATATGAGTGTACGTAAGGTCAATGCGATATATTCTCCGTTGTTCACTTCCGTGTTTACTATATCGGCAGCAACATTTTCTTACATATGGCAGTAAAAACTGTTTTTTTTTCCATTGCCATCTTCACGAGTTTTGGTAAATAATCGAATTTATATTCATTCTTCGTATAGGTATTCAGAGATTGAGCATTGATAAACATACCTGCTTATAGTATCCATAATCCATAAGGAGGGTAGTTCCACACATTTATAAACTTTCTATGAATTAATTCTTCACGAGTGTCTCGCCGCAGCTCGGAGCGAGGCACAATTAACACTGTTATAGCAAATTCGTGAATTATTTACGCTTTCAACGTTTTCCTACACTTCTTCACTACTTGTGAGTATCCAGACCATCAAGCTATACACACTATTATGATCTATTCCAGCTAATTTATATTTTCATAAAATGATTGATTCAGTATATTTTTATTTTTGAGATTAGAGCTTGCGAGAATCTAGACCACCAAACTCTAAACATCATTGTGATCCATTTGCCCAACTGGTTACACGGTAACTATTGTCAAAGTCAGTGACGAAAAATAATTACAGTGGTAATTCAAGAGTTAGCGCTAATTTATTGTGACTCGCTACGTGCTGCGACGAGACACTCCTCGATTCTACAACTCATTTGCAACAAAATTGCCTCTTAAAGATTTTTTACGCTTTGTTTTCGTGTATTTTCACATTCAAGATTTTTTGTGTTATCTACCTACTTAATAATACTTTAAAACATAAATAACTCCTTGTATTACATATTACTCCTACTTTAAAACAGAAATAACCCTGCTGAACAAGAGTCTTTGTTTGGCTACTGGAGCCTTTTGAATTACTCCGATAACCTCCCTTCAGATGCTAAGGATTTGGCCAAATCTGCTGGCACTTCGCTGTGCAGAGTGCCTGTGTTATTTCCCTGGGCACCCCCAGCATCCATGGGGTAGACCCCTGATGAAACATATTGCAGGTTACAAGCTCGAACTCTTCCTTTTGGCATTCGCGTCCAGGAGCTCACCAGGAGGACTGCATAGTGAGATACCCTCTAGTTCCATTTGAAGTCTCACCAAGGATCTTATCTTGGATGCGTGTTGACCTTCATTTGAGGGTTGCTGTCAAGGGCAATCACCCCCACATGTCCTCAGATTCCATTACTCAGAGGCAATCAATAGTGTTGACCTTGCTCTAGGGACACATCTTCCAAGTCACTAGGCACTTACCACCTGTTACGTTCACATCAGAGCTATGGGCAGTGACACTGGCTGTTTGACACTGCCAGTTGCTGGGTGTTGGAAATTATGTGAGCTGAAATGGCTCAATGAATACCATCGAGGCTATTAGGGAAACATATTCTGAAGATCATGCCATAACATTGGGCACAACCGTACCCTTCATGTGGATGCTCTAGATATTAAATTACTACTCTTTGAACACTACTTGATTGAACGAATGAACTGTATTTTATATAGTAACGTAATTAACTGAAGAGGTTACCTAGTAGCTGGAGTATCTAGGCATTGCCAATGTGGCAACATCAAATAGTACACTACATCTTTCCCCGCTGGTATCACAAAAACTTTGAGATGTGCTTGCTTGGGTGATCTAGGTCAGGGCGTGATGGGCCTGCTTGGAGAGGAAGCAGCATCATCAATGAGGCAAGTTTTATCTTGTGGGTCTTGGTCGGCTGCTTGTGAGTGTGATGTAAATCCTGCTGATCAGCGCTGCCTGCTGTTACCTATTCATCGTCTGGAAAATTGCTCTGAAACTCTGTTAGCCTCCAGCAAACAAGGGGCCACGTGCTGGCTCCACACCCATAGCAAGGAGAAATTCATGGTACTCTCTGACATTTAATGGGAGTCCGTTATTTGATTTGAGAACATTGGGAGCCCCAAAAATGAAAAACCACTCTCACAGAATTGTCAGCATTGAGGTAGCAGATGTAGAAGTGGCATCTTGCTAGCAGGAACCGTGAGTGCTCGTCTATCACAGCCAGCACGTATTTGTTGTATGAGAAATGACCATCAAAATCAATAGATAGTTCTGACCAAGGGGGCTCAGGCATGGGTGTAGGCAGTTGCTTTGTTGGGGTCATAGCTTGGCATGCCAAGCACCTCTTCACTTTTTTCTGCCATTGAGTCCATCCCAGGTAACCAAATTTGAGATCAGAGAAGTTGTTTTGTCCGCATGGCGCCTGGATATCCTCTATGGACCATGCTGATAACCTTCTTCTGTAAAGACGGTGGGACAATGACAGGATAACCGTGTAGAAGAACTCCATCTGCCGTTGTGCTAATCTCTTGTTGTACGTATTTGAATGGCTAAAGCAACAGGTGATGGAAAACAGGCAGTGAGGAGTGACAGTGCTGGGTCCTTGCTGGTGTGATCTGCAATTGTTTCCCAGGAGAGTGCAGTGGGAAGAGCCTCATCCACCATGAAGTTGACATAGCTCTCCGCCTGTTATGACCAGGATGGTGGGGATGACAGTTGGCGAGAGAGGAAATCGGACGGGTTGGTACAGCCAGGTTGATATACTATATCATATTCGTACCCCTGAATCTTCAGTCTCAGATGCTCCAACTGGGGAGTCATCTGTTTGAGAGAGTTCACCACTCTCAGAGTTCACATCTGTGCCAAAAGATATATATATATCTTTTGGCACAGATGTGCAGTGAAAATTATAACACAAATAAAGAATGGTTTTAGAAAAGCATACACAATTATTTATATTTCGACGTTCGCCTTATATATATATATATATATATATATATATATATATATATATATATATATATATATACTATATATATATATATATATATGAAAAAGTGTTAAACTCAAGGATTCGTTTCAGAATGTCTCAAATTGGATTTCAATGAAGACAAATTTCGAAAATTTTGATTTTAAATTTTTTGGAGCCATTGCAATAGTTTCATTTTCTACGAAAATTCACTAAAAGAGTTTTTTTTTTTTTCAATTGCTCCACGCAGTGAGAAGATACTGTTACCATAAACTAGGTCTAGATACATTGCTGGAGGAGGGTGTTCTGACCCCTCGATGCATTATTATGTCTCTCGGATAATGTTTATTCACCCCACACTTTCCGGTGGAAACTTCCTGATGACCTCAGTTTTCAACGAAATAGTCCAGTCAGTTTTTGCTATACGATTTTGATTTTAAATTGAATTTACAGGTTAAAAAACAAGGATTAAAGGAAGTAAAGGGTTTTATGAAAGTTGGCCCTGCTTGAGTTGATGAGTTTAGAGTCAATTTCTCCGTGAAATTTTCCACTGAATCGAGTGGGAACACTCAGATATTTCCTGCTTCGTAGTAGTCTAGTTTCACACCTAAAAATACACAAATTTGAGCATAAATAAGAAATCAACAAACGTTTTAATTAATCTCTAAAACTCGATATTTTTCGTGGTACTGAGGTCGTGATGTTTCTCTTCAAAGCGTGTGGTGAATTACATTTGATTGCGGAAATTTGAAATTAAGTTTTGTTTCAGTCCAAATTTTCATAAACGAAATTTGCTTTTTAATGTATGTTATGGTGGTTTTCTGATAGATATTTTAACGCTTTCCCAAGGGTGTGTTTGATTTTACAGTGAGCCTAAGGGTAGGTAATTAAATAGACGTTTGAAAGTCATAGAATAAAGAACGGTCATAACGTGAAAAATCTCTTATGTTCTTTTTGTTGCAAATTTGTTGTGAAATCGATCTCTAGATGGTTCATGAACAAGTGTTGTTATACCCTGTATATGAGGGGCTAGCCTGTGGTTACCTTGGAAATTGATAAGTAACCCGCCCTAACTGTTTCAAAATACGTATGCTATGCGATCCACTCTCATTCAAAAATACCTCAAACGGGATTTAATTAGACTTCATAGATTTAACGGCGTCATTGGCCGGGTGCCGCGCTTCCCGCCCACTCCCTCAGTAATTTTGCTCACTTCGCCAGCATCTTGAATGTTCTGACGTAAGTCCTCCGTTTTCACGTAATCAAACTCATTTCCTCACGGAGAATCCTGCTTGAGATAAAAACTTGCTTTCCGAGTCAGGTTACTCATTCTGATTCACCGTACATCATGCAATTCAATTCTTGCAGAGACACCTTCGTGACAATTTTTTTCCGAGCGAAAATATTCTAATAAGTTTCGAAATGACTTCCAACTGGTCCAATTGTACCTACTCTAAATTCAATACAATAACGCACCCCTATGTGACACCATGTACCGTTATTATAAAAAACCCGGATGTAGATAATAATATTACATACATTATAATTTACTTATTTATATGTAAATGGGTATCGAGCCCAGTGCATATAATTATGATTCAATAATCCTGAGGTACAACTAGTTAATTGATAATTGAAATTTATTGCTACCCGAGTGACACGAATATCATAAATTCCATAATAAATACGTATACACTTAATGATGAATTAAAAACGTTAGTTATGGGATGGTGATGAGGAGGAGGTGAAATGTAATTTAAGAATAATTACGAACTAAATCACTCGCTACGAAGTTGTGGAAACCCATTTAAAAACGGAAGGTAGTGAAAAAAAACGTTGTCTATTTCCACGAAAATTACGTTAAAATGATTTCGACGGTTAGGCCATCATCAGTAGAAAACAATAACTTATAGTTATTGTTTGTTACTGATGGTTACCTAACCTTCGAAATCTATTCAACATTGTAATTCTTAATTAATTAATTTTTTAAATTAAGGTTTAAGCCGCATCTCAACCAGAAGGGTCATTAGCGGCATTGAACAAGGTGTCTACAGGGACACTGGAAGTGGCACTATTCCAAGGGGAGCGATGTTGCCATCCTTGATTAAAAAGGAGCGCCAACATGGACTCCACTGGCGACTCGGATGGGAAAAAAATGAGGGGTAGAGTGATGACCACTGTTTAGCCCCAAAAGTGGATTTAAAAAAAAACCCAAAAATAAAATAATACAACAAAGACTAGATGTAAGCATGTATAAACTATATACATGCTATTATATACCACCAGCGAAGTGAAATAAAACTACGACTAGATTTATATAAATATATCACAGATCAGATATCACAGTTCGTAGTAGAGCTCAACGGCTCTCAGTAACTCTTTATTTTTCGTGGAAGTAGTCGTTTTTTCCCCTAACTTCCAATTTTTTAAAAGAATAAGTTATTACCTAGCGAATTTTAGTGAAAAATGAAACTATAACAATGGGCCAAAAAAATAAAATTGAAATTTTTAAATAAATTTCTTCTTGAGATTCGGCTTTTTATATCTAAGTATATATGAATGTGTCATTCCAGACAATAACACTCCTTAGGATTGATATACAAAATGATCGTATGAGTGAATTTTCTTAAATGATAGAATCATCGCAAATGAACCTTATAACGTTACATTGTTTTGAAATTTGAGCTCATTGAGTGTAAAGAAATTGTTAACTACCAATTTTATGGCAAAAAAAACTCGTTCTAAATAATAATTTGCGATTCAAAACAGATTTTGGATTTTTAGCTTTTTTGCTGTCAAATTTTCAGCTTATAACAATGAAATTCAAGTAAATATTTCAACATAATTTCTTAATGTTCTAGTTCATCGTTGGTAAACATCTTGACTAACATTCTGCTAAAAATGTAAATTTATCGGGTTTTAGCCATTTTTTAGTGATTTTTTTTTTTTATCACAAATTTTTGAAATTTGACCAATTTAATCGTTCGAAAAGTGCTGGCCAACGAACTCATTCTTTTATTTGGAAGGCTTGATTTTTTGGCGCAAGAATGGAATTTGTATGTCAATCATGCATAAACATAATATGTAGAAGTAATTTATATAAAGTAATACGTACCTATACGAAAAAGCGCAAACGTCAGGAATAATTTCAGAATGTCTCAAAACGCATTTCAACGAAATTTTAAAAAATGTCGATTTAAACATTTTTGGAGCCATTGCAATTGCTTCGTTTTCTACGGAACTTAGCTGACAATGCTTGATGACAAATCTACGCATAAATACCTTTCATTAAAAAAAAAAAAAAAAAAAAAAAAAAAAAAAAAAGATGGAAATCAGCTGGATAGAACGGCTGTACTAACTGCCATAAGATTTCGTAATTTTTTAAAATATATTTTGCTGTTGAATTGTGTTCAAACAATACCCTACCTAGAATATTTTTTTAAAATAAAATTCATGCAGACATGTCATAAACTGGTATTAATCTGTCGTGTATGGTTGTAAGGTGAAAAAATATATAATGAAATCATTACCATGACATGAATGTCATTACGGTAACAGTTTGAAATTTCAAAGTGCGAAATTTCAAGTAAAAAGTTGATTCTTATTCTTCTATGTCTGAAATGTCATCGGATGAGTCCCTTTAGTTATATAAATATGGTTTGGTCACATTTCAAGTATCTAATTTTTTTCAAAGTTGGAAATCTGGAAGAGGCGCGTAATCTTGGAATCACCCCTGTATGAGCCACATGACTGTTTCAATGGAGAAACGATACTATTATGTAAGGAAGGAAGGTCCCATGACAGATTTTCTTACCGAGCCCCTGCCCCCTCCTATTTGCATTCTAATATTAATTGTCCAAAATCTATCTTTCTGGTATCTGCTTTGAAGTGATGGAGCTCCGAGACTTGGCAGCCAGCCATAGTTTTAGGTTGGTAAGTGGGTTAACAAACTGCAAATTATTACTCAAAAGTTTATTATTTCTGTATTATATAACCTAAATATATCTACTTATAGATAGACACCTCCCGAAGAAAACAAATGAAATGGCAACAACCAACAATTACGAAGGTTCAATATTGATCAACTAAAACTAAATGAATTACACAGCTACCTACGTCTAGAATTAACTTACCACCAAGAGTGGGTTGGGAGTCTGTGTCATAAGCAGACCCCTTCACTACATGGCATTTATTTTTGCCAAACGTGGCTCTAAAAAACATGGCAAAATGGCACTTATTTTGGCCAAACATGGCTTTTATTTTGGCCAAACATGGCATTTATTCTTCAAAATCCAAACTTTTTTACGTTTGCGCATGCGCAGAGTGAGGTATTGAGTCAAGAACGATGAAACTGATAGGGGATTTAATTACCGTTTTATACTAATCAAAACTGCCCAAGTTTTAAAGTTTTATTTCATTTTTCATGTCTAATCAGCCCAATCCACTTTATTCAATTGAATAAGTAGGTATAGTATTCAAATCGAAATAATGAACAATAAATACGTCTGTAGTCATATTAGAAAAAAGCATCTGTTTGGCCCTCAGTTCAATTTTCTTTCTTTTTTTTCAATTTTTCCCCCATGACCTTGCAATGACCCTTTCCTTTTCAAGCACTAATGGCTGTAATCCTCGGACATTGGAGACCTTAATCCTCGGAAGGGAATTCCCGGTCGTTGACTTGTGAGCTTGCCCACATGAAAGAGCCCTTGTTAGCTTGCCTTTTTGGAAAATTTTTTGAAAAAATACTTGAAACCCCAACTTTTAGCGAATTTTTCCAGAAAATTTTTTTTTTTCTCACCAATTTTCAAGAAAATCAGGCGAAAAAAGGCACAAACGTCACATTTTTCCAGAAATTGGCAAAAAATGGCTTTTTACCCAAAAATTGGCCAATCATGGCATTTAAGGATGGCGCCATGACAAAATGGCACTTGAAGGGCTCTGGTCATAAGACAACCCACTAGGTGGGCAGATTCTTAATTTTTCAATAATATATCTCTTATATATTAAGAATGAAACTCTTTCTGTTCACGCTATGCATGGCCAAACGGCTGAACCGATTCCGTCTATGAGAATCTGGGGGTGGGAGTGGGATCGGGATCTTCTTGGGTGTGTCAGAAAGGGTGCATAAGCAATTTTCAAATTTAATACCCCCACCCGAACCTTTTAATACCCCCACCGTCAACTTACTTGTCTACACACGATGGATTTCAACGGGGTTTTTCCTATAGACTCGGGATGGAGTCAACAGTAAGCACCATATACTATCCCACCATAAACATCCCATCGCATCTACACTCCCCATCCCGAGCAAAGTGAGCAAGGAAACCGCTAGTTTTTCAATACAGTTGTTTCTCTTCTTGTGGTGAAGTAACAGAATCTTCACTGCACCATGTGAAATCTAACCCCTCAGTATCCCACATGAATGCTATTTGAACCTTCATAATCTACAACTTCTCTTTGGCACATTCTTTGCAGCTTTTTTGGTTCCATAATAACTACCCAATGAACTACCATGTTCCGATCTAGGTTTTAAAATTTCCTTGATTTTATTCTTTCCAGGAACACCATCTGCAAAGGGCCATCGTGACCGGCCTCATCATCCCCACTCCCGAAGTCGAAATGATCCCAGACAAGGATGCTTACGACAGGTCCTATCCTGCCAACTACAAGCAGCCTCGTCAACTCATTCACATGCAACGTGAGTCTCCATATTCTCTCTCTTCGATGTATTCCATGAATTTGGGCATTAATTACCTACACAAGGATAATATTAGAGAGTTGAACGAATTCTATTGAGGTCGCCACTTCAATGACCCATAACACATTAGTAATTGTAACGAGTGAGGTTTTTCACAAGTGTTTCTTGTAACCTTTCAAATTAATGTAGCAGCTGAGCTGAAGAAACAGAAATAAGTACAGATATAATGATATTAGCAAAAATTATACTCTTGGAGCGGAGACCAGAAACGGATGTTCATTTTGAGGAAGGATTCAAGACTCTGTTTTGGAAATTGAATCTTCTGAATGAGAAAATCTTTGTCTGCTATGAAAATGCATCTTATTGGCTTGAAGTAGGGCAGTTTGGCTAGAAGTAGTCACCAATGTGAGCCACCTAATGTGAGAGAGACTTGAGCTGCAGTGATACACTAACTGGTAGGATTGTAGTACCTTTTCACCTGTAACTATGCCTAACTCCTGCTCTATGTATTTATAGTTATTTGCAACTGCTGATGGCCTTACCTTCGATATCATTCTAATAGTATGACTGCCATTCTTTGTGGAATGAGGCAATGTTTTCAATTCATCCTTTTTTATTAAGGAATATAAGTTTCAGGAAATTGTTTGCGCCGGGAAAAATCGGGGAATTCAGCACAGACCACCAGATATCACTCTCTTTTTCACCCCCCAACATTTTTTTTTTAAATTTTATTCTCCTGTGATACAATTTGCAAATCATCAAATCGGTTCAGATCACAAAGAAAACATGAAATTTTTAAATAAAAGAGTACCTACCTATTGCTTACGAGTCTATCTATGCTACCGCTGAAGCATTGTTTTAACTTTCGGGAGATGTAGCATAAACTTTCCCCAAAAGTAACTGTTAGTTTATAAAACTATTCGTATTTGGAAATTTTAAGGATAGTTCCTTAGTTCAGAGAATCAAACAGTTCATATTAGTGGAGGGAGTAGAAGCTCGAGTAGCTTCCATGGCAGACAGTTTCAGCCAATATCTTTGAAGGACAGATTTATTTTATTAATGTACGAATTGAGTCTCTACTTTGACTAGAACTGCACTAGGCCTGCTTTGGTCTTTATGACATAAAAATTAAGGCAACCGTTCTCCCGGTTCCATTTGGGTTAGCATCTTCATTTGCTCTCTCATGACTGTGGTAGCGGGTGACGTTAAGTGGAAGTCGCCAAAAACTCTCTATTATATCAATGTCCTTCCTTACTTACATCGAGAGCAGACAACTACACGGATTGCTACTATTTCAGCCTTTTCCATGGAGGAAGACATACCAGACTACGACATGGACTCTGAGGACGAAAAATGGTTATCTCAACAAAAATTGGACATCACGCCATATAAGGTAAAGTAGAAGGAGCGCGATCCTAGAGACTGTACCCCTGGCCAAAAGCTTTGGGAGAAATTCACAGGGGAGTCGTTGATAACATTGTCTACATGTTAGTGTATCTGCAGTTGACAACTGAAAAATATATGCATTTAAATACTTTTAAATTAAAGCACACTCAACCCTTGGAAATCTTGGCTAGCAACTCTCCCACAATATTATCCTCATCATGGTTTTTCTCAATAATGAACTCTATTTCCTCTTGAAATTTGTTGATTCAGTTTCAAGATTAGTTACATAAATTATAATTAGTAGTTGACTAAAAGAGACGAAATTATTGGAAGAAACCTATATTACTACTTATTACCAATAGTAATTTGTCGACTTTTTTTTAAATGAAATGAGGGACGTTATAAGTACTAGCCCACTCAATTCCTCTAAATTTAATCAAAATTAGGAATAAATTTTCAGAGTTATGTCACTGAAAAGTGATTTTTACTCTCGCGCATGCTCTATGGCTCTAGCTATTCCGATCTCGATAGTATTTATTTTATAACCTATCACCTCAATATCTCGAAAATCTTTGCGATTTGGTCCATTAGATCGTATTAAATAACTGCTCCTTGGATTCGATGTTTGCACCTTCTGATTCATCTTTTATAAAATTCCTAAGCAATTATTTCTGACCATCCTCTATTTAGCCTGAAATTTTAGCGATTTTGGGTAATAGATGTTTAATGAAATCAATGCAACTGAATGTTCGAACTTTTTTACTCAAACTTTTTAGGATCAAAACCGTTCAGCGTTTTGTCCCTACTAACAAATTCTACGTTGTCATCAGAAGTAGATCTACTGATCCCACCACAATGCATTCCAACGGCAATAATCTTCAATAAATTCCTCAATTACCCTATAACTTTGAGGGAATTTGTACCATTAGATCATGAAAAATGTACAATTCATGAAATTGACATTGGCTTACGCTCACCCCCTCATATTGATCCAACTGTGATGAAACCTTTATGAGTCTAGGGACTAAAAAACAACAATCCTTGAAAATTGCGTCAATTGCTTTTGGTACTGTTTTGCCCAGAAAAAGGCTGACACGGAATCAAAATTGTTCACTACACACTAATGCAAAAAGTAGTTCTATCTCATACTCGGAAAAGCAAGGAAGGCTCGATTACTTCAGGGATTTTTACTTTACTAGACATTTCAAGAAGTAATGTACAATTGTTCTGCAACTTCTTCACTCCAGTCTTCTCTTAGCGTGATCGTATATATTATTAACCTTTCCAACCCAAATTAGGGTATAGACAGAATGGAGCTGCTATACTAGAGCCGCTAAAAGCTGCGAGAGAATAGCAAAGAAATGGCGCGTTCAGATTGGTGAGCAAAGCCACAGAGAGTCAGAGTGGATCTACGCCTAGTTTACCTATTGTGGATGATGTTTATTACTTTTCGGAAGCCCCGTAGTTGAGAATGTGGTACTTTCTGACCTGTGGGCGAAATTTCATAAATGCATGGGGAATTTTACCATTTATTTAACTTTGAGTAGATATCACCAAATCGTTTTGACTATTGACGATGCATTTTGTCTTTCTGACTTCACAAAATAAAATTAGGTTTTGATTCAAATTAAATTTTCCAATTCTAAAACCTGGAGAATTCGTTTAGCAATGTTTGTATCCAAGGAAACTTTTTAGTATCGCCAAGACAAATTTTTCTATCGGTATGTTACTACAAATGAAACATAAACTTATTTCTGTTCTAGAACCAAAAATTTCAACCATGTATCATGTTTTCTCCTCGATATTGATTCGAAATTCTATGAAAACATCAGAAATTAACAAGCGGTTGCAATCATGTTCACAATATCAATTATTGAGAATGATCACCTGTGTGTAAACAATTATTTATATAACCATGCTCATAACTCAGTTTGTTGGACACGCACTTCGCCGTAGTTAACATAATATTGTTGGATAAATCGAGAGCTTTCGAACGAATGGTCAACGATTTTTGTGGGATGAAAAACGACGAAGTACCATTTCCCTAGCAACGACTCGGTTGTAGGCGGAAATCACTGTAACACTATATGTTTCGTGCGCGGAAAAAAATTGACTCGCAAAATTTGCTAGGACCCCAGGGCTAAAACATGATACATGTTAAAACACATCATCATCATGAATCATTCACATTCATTTTATAAGAATCTGAAGTGGCCTAGCGACAAGAACGAAAAAATCAAACTTGTTTGTTTTCCTCGCTCTCTCGATCTTTGGCCACTTTTATCTGCTCGCAACTTTTATTGGCTCCACTCTGTCCATACCCTTCAGCTAGAACAATAGTGTTAGGAAGGATGATGATGTCAATACATGACTGTGTCATCGTTTTTATAATATGTTGGTAAATTATTTATGCATGCAGATTCTAATTAATTGTGGTCCTGTTTTTCTATTGCAGTTTGAAGAAATGATGGATCAGTTGGAAAAGAACTGTGCTCAGAACATTGCCACTCAAAGTCGGAAAGAGCTTCTATTGAAGGACGATGATGAACTGTCGATAGCCATTTATGATTACTGGTTGGCCAAACGCATCAACACGGTATGAGTATAGACTTTATTTGTACAACCAATGGTTTATCCTTATTTGCATGATGAGGAACTGGTTTAGGTCTAAAGTTGTTCTCTTGGTCTCAAAAACAGATTCAGGGCAAATAATCACCAAAAAGCTCCAATTTTCATCTCCAAAATCGGAGTGTTTTTGGTGCAAACAGAGAGAATAAAGACTCATATCGTTATCCGGATCATCCTTCTTAGTTAGGTACATGTGTTGTAGCCAGTAGCCTGCAGATGGATACCCACATACCTACTCATGGGATTTTCTTGGGACATCTCACAGCCGCTAAAGTCACATTACTGCTCGATGGGTCATTTACAGGATTTGAGGGATCTAGTTGTCGCATGCTCAGCCGCACATTGGTTGCCCACGAGGCTGGTCGATTGAGCTGTTCAAGTGACGGTGGGAATCAAGAAAATTCCACCTCTGCCCTTCACTAACATTGCAACTGATCTATGGGGGTCATTCTCATTTCATTTGCCGCTTTGGGTCGTTCGAGAACCTCAAAAACGTGAAATATGAAAGTGCTCAAAAATGAGGTTAGATCGGCAAATACTACTCATTGTACATTGCAGATTTGTGTTCTATAGATGAACAGTGAGTTTTTGATTGATGTTGTATTTTACATATTTTTTACCCATCCTTGGTCACACTCCTGAGAGGTAACACTCATGGGAATTTCCAGTAAAAATGGCGTCACACAGGATGATGAAGTGGCAAAACTCGGGGATGGTTACTGTTTGAAACCTGTCACCAAGCAGTATGGTTCTTGATATCGGATTATTTTGTTTAAGCACTAACAACACTAGTAATTAGTGTAACACTCATGATTGAAAATAAAAATACTCCTCATGTTTTTAGGCTTCTTTCACTGTAAAAACTGCTGCAACTCCAAGCACTCCACTGCAGTCTCACATCTTCAACTGGACAATATAACCTTCACTTCTGACTGTTTCCCACCATTTTCCATCGGCTTTCTTGGTCGCAAAAATGATAACACTCTTGAGGTCCCATTGAGAAGAGATATGGGGGACTGACTGAAAAACTAGTTTTTCACGGGTTGGGAAAAATCTCAAAAATGTAAATCCTTACTCTAAATAAAGAGGAACCAACTTACTGCAGCTAGTAACCCTGGCCAGTTCTAGATTGTCATTATTTCGTAACAACCTAACTTCTACTTACGTGTTAGGTAGGAGGGGACAGTAACACTCATGAGTTTCCAGGATTTCAGGTTTCATTCGTTATCACTGAGTATTGGTTAAAGGGGATTTTGGGCAGTCAAATTATTACTTCGTTGATCTCCCAACTTATACTACCCTTTTTTTCCCCAAAATCGCTAGTTTTGGTCAAGAATTGTGAGAATTCGTCGTCGGGGACATGAAAGCGGCAAATGAAATGAGAATGACCCGGGTCAGTAACATCTGGACTGTTACAGTAAAGTTTGGATCATCCCGAAACCGACCCCGAGTCTTGTGTCATTGGAAATCGTATCTGTACCTACCATTTGTTGAGACTTCGTGGGGACTTCGGGAAAAAGTCTGGGTTGCTGAAGCATTTTAAAAAATATGGAAGCGTTAGTGAAAATGACAACATCATTCATTGCTTACTGTTCATTGATTCTAAGCAGTGGTATCAGGTGGGAAAATTCACCTGGCAAAATCAGTAAGATAATCGAAAATGGGAGAAGTAAGCTACTGACAGCATATCGGATTTTCGTAACCGCAAATGCAATTAGATTGTTACTGGTATCTAATAAGTGTAACAGTAACTGCTTATGCGCTTATGACAACAATATTGAGTAAAATTCGATTAAAGATATTGCAGTTCATAACCAGTATTGCAATTGACTGGTTCAATGTGTCTCATCACCTCGATTTTCATTGAAGATCTAATTTTGTGTCGATTCTTTCTTTCCAAACATCCGAAATGAAAGAGAAGCACATTCATATATGACTCATTCCTATCATGCTTCTTTGTGGTATTTAATACATTGTTAAAGTCTGTAACCTATTTTGGCCCATGAATATCCCGAGAGACTGTTTCCAAACAGGAGGCAAGTCCAACAAAAAATATAGTAGGTAAGTAGGTGCCAGTTTGTTTTTCAGTGTCCGGGACTGGTAGTGCTGAACAAACGATTTCTTTCTTTCCTTTCTGGTGTGAAACAGTGTATGCAGTACAGAAAGCACTGAGCACAAACACTCCAACATTGCTAACTGTATGTAAAAACGAAAATATTATGCAAAGCGAACAAACAGCGTCGAAAACTGTCGAAAATTCCCGAAAAGCTGATAATTATGTTTGGATGATAACTGATTGAGTATCTCTAACTTTTCGAATGTTTCGATAGGTCGGTTTTGACAGGTCATTACATACTTCTTTGGGTGCCGGTGCTGCAGCAAGTAGAGTCTTTAGAACTAACATGTTTGCCTCGGGTGCCTACTCCAAGTCCTAGAGCTCGTTGAACCGCTTAATCGCGCATAAGTTCGGGACCATGAAAAAAATGTAAAATCATGCTAGGATTTTATGCTGTTCTGCATTCACCCACTAAACCTTTGATCTGGTCAGGAAGATGGTTTAAGTCTTCATCTGTGAGCGTTCCACAACGTGGTTCTTTGATATATTAGTTTTATTCATGACAATGAGGTCATGTGCAGCAGTAAAACACGAAAGAAAACTTTTTCTTTCTCCTAACAGGCCAAACACTGTTTGACCTGAATATACGCCATTGATTCTAAACACCGAACAACATTCCAGGGACCTCAGGGAAAGCAGGAGTAACTACTACTTTATAATTTATTTTCTCTTTTAAATACTACAAACCTGGTTTTATTGATATACGGATTTCAACGCACATAATTTGAACACTTAGTTCCGAGAGTGATGCGACCTTGTAGAGTATAAACCCTGATCTCCATTGGTTATGAAGCTTTTATTGTGCATCACGGCACAACCTGTTCAGTGGAGTGGAGTATGTAGTGAGATGGCAATGTTAATATGCGTGATTTACAAAATGCATTTGTACAGTGATCTTGAGGATTGAATCTGGGATAAATTAGATCCTCTGATAATCATAACTTCGAAAATGACACTTTGGCGAAAAACAATCAGTTTCAACTTGCCAAGATGTTTATCTAAAAACTATTATTTAAACTTCTTCGTGCACCGCCTTTTCAATATTGAAATAAATTTACGTAGAAACCTTGTGTAATTTTACAGCAACCTCAACCCCTGGTGCCGACAGTGAAAACTGAAGCCAACAATAGAGGCTCTAGCGGGAACATGGACAACAACCCCTACCTCGCTTTCAGGCGAAGAACCGAGAAAATGCAAACTAGGAAAAACAGAAAGAACGATGAGACCTCCTACGAAAAAATGGTCAAGCTGAAACGGGATCTGACGAGAGCTTTACAATTGCTAGAAATGGTCAAACGACGGGAATCAGCAAAAAAGGACTTGGTCGAGTTAACAGTTAAAATTTATGAAAAGAGGTGAGTTAATAGGCACTAATGATCCCTTTCATTCCGACGTAAAGAAACTTGTATTTTTAGTGACTTATATTAATAGTGTGAAGTGTTGGTATTTTCTAAAAGCATTTTAATTTCTGGATCCTTCATTTCTCTACTAGTTTTTGCAGTAATTCATTTTTGGAACAAGGTGAAAAAAAAACCTTCTTATATTGGGTACTCAAATATAATTTTTTTTAATTAGTAGAAATACGAGGTAGTTATCACCCATCATGGTTCCAGAACTGTGCCAATGAGAATAAGTGAATTATTTGGTGAATGGAGTCACAAATTATTAGGCGTATAGCATTTGGCAGATGAACATTCGTGGTTGAACATTTAAGTTCCCTGCTACCAGTTATAAGTGTCTTTAGTTCAATTTCCTATTGGTTTTGTGTTTCACAACTTTCTGAAGAATTTTAGTTCAATCTCTGCATTTTTGTGGCAATTCAGGCTGGACCTATTGTGATGGTTCCTGTCTCAAACGGGAGAGTTACTTGTTGGGTCGATCGTGCTATTTCCAGTTATCTGAAGTGGCGTTTGGGGGAGACAATTAAAGGTCCCTGCACATTAGACAGGCACAGGAAAGGAATAGGACGGGAAATCTATATACCTGATTTACCTTAATGGTACAGTCTTCCGTCTTTTGACTCATTAGGCAGGCCAGGGGCAAGTAGAGGACAGGAAACGTCCGGTGCCAGGATGTGGGGTTTTTCTGCAGTGTTCCTCCAAGAGTGATTGTCTGTTACTTGGTGCAGAGCCACTGCCCCGTCCTGTGGCTGTTTCCCGTCCTCCAGCCTAATGTGCAGAGGAGCAAGTTACCTCTTAGAATGTCTTTTTAAGGTTTCATCATTTTCATAGTGATTCGAAATACCTTCAGTTTATATATTTTTATGTTTAATGAAAATGTATACATCTTCATGATGAAAATGTTACTCTTCCTACAAATGTCAATGAATTTAATCAATTGTTAGTATTTAATCAATACTAAGAAAGTTACTTTATTAACTAGTGTCAGAAATAATTAATACCATCATTCATAATCAGTCAGTGAACTAAAATACGTCTTGATTGCTAGTGTTGATGTTCATATTATAAATTAAGCAACTTCAAGGCGATTAATGGAGTAGGGGAGCATAACGTATTAAACTGGTTTAGCAGGAATAATGGTGCGTATTCGAATGAAGGTATTATAAGAATTAACACTGTCGAGTGGAGTGACTCATCATCATACGGGCACGCTTTTACTTCTACCTAGGTATTTATTTGTAGCGTATTCATTCTCTTTCATGTCTCATATTTACGTCGAGCTGGGGACAGTGGTCACATTTTTCACATGCTACACTGAACTTACATGCGTGAATATTTGAAAACAATTCTCCTTCTAGAAAGACAAGAATGGAAGTTATATAATTAAAAACCAATTTTGTTTCCATAGTTCATCGTTATAATGTGTGTTCATGTTTGTCCTGATGCAGGTACCAAGCAAACGACTTGAGTGGCTCCCTGCTAGCTGAGGTATCGTCTTTCAAAGCTCAGCGACCGGCGTTTGCTCCTATTTATACTAACCAATTTACACCCAACCATGCAAGCTGGCCAGTGAAACCACCCAAGGTAATCATTATCAGTACTCCATCGAATTTGTATAACGACCATTCATATTATCTCATGTGGATTCACTTCAACCATGGCTACCCTTAAAGAAGAAGGGGCCTATAGTCTTAAATAGGTTTGTGAGCGAACGGTGATGAAAAATGACCAGGAGTTGCTTGAGCTAACTTGCACAAACTGTCGAATAACATTCTTTATCTGAATACTTCAGCTTATTTAGTTTGCAACGAAAAAGATTATAATATGTATCTCCCGTTCGATAGAACTTCAAAACTTCGAGTTCGGTGTTACCTCCTCAGTTGATCGGAGTTTGGTGTTACCCTAAAATACGTCCTACAATGTCGATATTGGAGCGAGTCACATTCTAGAACCGATTATTCAGAGAAACTCCATGGGCTAACCATTCTGGCATGGAATTACGACAAAAACCACTATAACATGCAATCTGGCGTTAAGTTCTTCTTCATTTTCAGCAACACTGTTGCGCTAAAACTACTTTTCCCCTCTGCTACTCATGAAAAAATTATTTTCCTTCTGCTGTGCTGAAGATAACTTTAAAGTTTATCGTGAAATTTTGGGCAGTGATGGTCTCGTATTCTTTCGTTGTAATGCACGCCTTGGTTTCCTTGAGAGCTATAGCAATCCTTTCAATTGGGATTTTAAAAGCAATGTACTTCTAATCAGCCGAGGCTATCTCCCAGATTCTATCAACTACGAAGCTGGAGTTGAAGAAATGTATCAATGAATAAGGGATACCGATACCTATGTACGTGTTTGTTTCATTGGTAAACTGCACTCACCTACGCTCGTAATTTTTGTTTTCTGTGAGCTTTTGTCATCGCATCCCTTCCCTTAATTAACCCCTTGCTCTCTGTGATACTACTACTTGCCAAAACTTCGCCAATTCTTTAAAATACTTATCAAAATTCTCTGAATGGAATTTGCATTCAAAAAATAATTGTGGAAGTACGTTTTTCAAACCCAAGGGTGGTATTGCTCATTCGTTTTCGCTTGTAATATCAAAGTTGGAACAATGAATCCTGGAAGATCGTGATTGAGGCACCAGCGATCTTCGAAGTAGGTAATAAGCATCACTCTTGTTTCATCTAGAATTGATAGGTACATCATTAGTGTGAAAAATAAGAACGTTACACTGTTGGATTTATTGAGAAAAATTTATGGTGAAGTAGGTATATGATCAAGGAAATGTAAGAAAGTTGTTGGCCGTAGAAAACCAATAGAAAACTAGATGAAGCGACAGAGTCACGAAAGTCTGAAATAATAACTTCGCACGAATCGGAGAGTCATGTAGCCCTCTTAAAATTCCATAGTATCGAGAAAAAAAAACATCGATTATCGCATTGTGTTGAGCGGCAAATTTGACGAAACTCGGTAATTCTCCCCTGAGTTTTAGATTATACATCATCTAGGAATCTTTCTATTACTTGGGATCGCTTATGTTGTTTCGTTCTAGCCTCGTCTTTCCTAACCTTTTTTCGTTGTTTTTCAGGATGAAGTGGGAACCAGTAGTAGGAAAGAAAAGAGACAGTACAAGAAGAGGAAACATAAAACTGGAGGTTATCCACTCAGTGATCGGCACCCTGGAGCGCCGGGGACTGCAGGCACTGGTACCTTATCGTCGGGGGAGGACGAACCCTCGACATTGGGTAGCACAGCTTCCCCACCGTCCTCCCCTAAAGTAGCGTTTCCCTTTCATCGAAGATCCGATTGTTCCTATCATGCTGTAAGTATGGCTGTTGAGATTTTGTAAGCTCAGTAAAGTTCGATTTGGTGGAGGCTTTCATGGCAATGATTTTCTGATTAATTTTTGAACGTGGAAGATGGGAGCCTTCTTTTCGCTCTCGTAATGGGTGACGAAAAAAAAAAAAAAAATTCCATCACATTTCCCTTGAAAATTAGGTTCAAATAGGTGGAAAACATGGACATATATCACCCTCAGACACACAAGGCGCTCTATGCAATCCACCCTGAACTTACGCTCTCCCAATGCCCTCACACTAAGATTACTGCGATACTGATGGTTACTAAGTTAAGATTACTCTTTTTCACTGATGGTTCGTTCGCCCATACTAGAGAGTTCCTAAAGCGATAGGGAGATAGAGATGAGGCGCCTTATCGTGAATGGAAAACACCGTTGCTCATGTGCGGGCAGATGTCGGGCCTCATCTCCAATAAGTCAAATTTATTTCACCTATACATAAGACGCTGTATCCCGAACCAATCTATCTCATTTCCTTCTCCCTATCGCAAAGTAACCTTACACATCGATAACAGTGATATTCATTTCCTGTTGGTATTCTTGATTCATGAAAATTCTATCAATTTTAATATGCGGCATGATAACATTTAAAAATCTGTTGTACAAAGTAGTGTGCTGAAAAATTTACTTGAATTTCATTAAAAATTGCTTTAAAAAAGAAAAAAGAAAGAAAAAGTAGCTCGGCGCTCCGCGCCTCGCCAGGGGGCAAAGCCCCCTGGACCCCCGGTTACCTCTATTTACATACTTCGGACGAAATTATTGAAACACAGAATGTGTTTGCGTTGTCGCGCAACCAAGTGACAACCAAACAAGCGTCATTGTTTACTATTCATTTACTATTCATGCTCATAACTCAGGTTGATGGCCACGCACTTCACAGTAGTTAACATAATATGGTTGGATAAATCAGGAGCTTTCCAACGAAATGGTGAACGATTTCTGTGCGATTAAAATTGCGGAAGTTCCATTTCCCTACCAACGGCTCGGTTGTACGTGAAAATCATAAGAAAAACTTACAAGCGGTTGCAATCATGTTGACAATATCAATTATTGAGAATGATCATCTGTGTGTAAACAATTGATTCAAATAACCATGCTCATAACTCAGGTTGATGGCCACGCACTTCACAGTAGTTAACATAATATGGTTGGATAAATCAGGAGCTTTCCAACGAATGGTGAACGATTTCTGTGCGATTAAAATTGCGGAAGTTCCGTTTCCCTACCAACGGCTCGGTTGTACGTGAAAATCATAAGAAAATTTACAAGCGGTTGCAATCATGTTGACAATATCAATTATACTGATTTTCCTAATGATCATCTGTGTGTTAAACAATTGATTCAAATAACCATGCTCATAACTCAGGTTGATGGCCACTGCACTTCGCAGAAATAGTTAACATAATATGGTTGGATAAATCAGGAGCTTTCCAACTTGAATGGTGAACGATTTCTGTGCGATTAAAATTGCGGAAGTTCCATTCCCCTACCAACGGCTCGGTTGTACGTGAAAATCATGTACGTCACACATTTCGTTACCATCCCGCGTTCCATTTTCGGCTAGTTAGTCCATGGCTTAAAACACATTCTTGTGTTAAAAAAATGACAAAAAAAGATAGAAGTCCAAAATATGTTTTGAACCGCAGAATATTATTTAGAACTAGTATTTTGTCATAAAATTGGTATTTAAAAATTTCTTTGCATTCAAGGTGCTCAAATTTCAAAATAACGTTACAACATAATACGGAAATTTACGAAAATTCGCTCCTAGGATGTTGTAAGGGAACTTGCGTTTACTGGGAGTGGTAATTGAATTGATAGATACATCGGTGTCTGCTTGCATCTGTTTTAATACTTCCATGAAAACTAAAAATATCGGGCTGTGGATGGTAAAATTGTTATTAAACTTGCTGTGGAAGCTTTCATAAGCTTTCTAAGATGGCTGGACATTTTGTGGAAATATATATCCATTGGGTAATCATAAAAATCATCCACTTTGTTTGAAGAAGGTTTTATTGACATAAGGTCGTCTGTGATTCAATTATGAGAAGACCGAAATGTATCATGAAAACCAATGTGAATGGTGACCCATAACAGCCTCAGCAAAATGTGTGTTCATAAAGTAGAAAGGCCAGAATGGAATCGACGCACATTGCCTATCGTTATCGCCTGCCTTGAGAAGAAATTGGAATAGCTTCTCCTGAAAGGTCGCTCTATGGTGTGGTAAATTTCAGTACCAATAAGGATGAACGATACTGACGGAGGAGCAATATGAGGACTGGTTTCGGTATGGAAACAAGAGTATACAAAGCAAGTGTCGATACTGCAAGTATCAAATGAAAAGTATCAAAACCTACTGTTATTGTTATCGCATACAAAAATTCTCAATGGTCCCGTTTGTAGCTTCAAAATCAGATCAATAATATTACTAAATTATTATCATTAGGAGGGGAATTTATCGAAGATAATATGATTAACTTGATTTATTATCATTTCCAATAGGGAAAGTCGAACGCACGAGTAGGTTTATAAATACAAACACATTTTATAAGTCATCCCCACTCTTCTCCGTCTCCTCCTGTGAGACACAACAGCTTATTCGGGTGGGTCGGAGACAGACGAGCCCTCTGATAACATTTCATCATCATCTTCTAATGTGAGCAACCCCAAAATGCCTTAATTTCACCAGACTGGAACTGTAGCGAGCTGTAGGAGCTAACAGTTTATTCAGCCTACTGTTCCTATTCTTACTATAAGAGAGCACTTCTTGTTCCTATCGTAATTTCAAAATGAGAGTTTGCAGAAAGAATAATCATTCATAAGGGGCCTCTCTTTCGATACCATTGTCAGAATATCCCTGAACAAACCAGGTACTCCATCGCACCACGCAATAATTTTTCGTGCTGATACGCCTCCAGTGTTACTGCAGCCTTAATCGAAACTTTCTTATTACATCTAAATTATTTACTCATAGATCTATCTTTATTATTTCCTAAGGATTTGGAATTTCACGTACTCATTGCTTTTGTTATTTCATCTGTGTTTTTGTTTCAGCCTGTTTGCCAAGGCGGTATTGGCAGCTTCGGTTGGTCTAGTACGGAAGAAGGTGGTGCTGGCGAGGAGAGGTACAGGTTTAGTCTGACGGCTGTGTCTCACCCCAAGCCCAAATTGGTTGGACTTGTTCGACGCCGAATAGGACGGGGTGGAAGGTACCGACTATCATTATTTTGTTAGGTTAAATGCATTTTTAGTCAAGTATTTAGGAACTAGTGGTCTTTCTGATTCAATCTGTGAATCGGTCAGCCCTTGTTAGAATACTATAATTGCTGTTGAATTATTATGTGTGTGCAAAACTCCAAAACCTGAGCACACTGTAATCATATTATTAAGAAAAAAATAAAAATGTGCCTCCTTGTCTGTATGTACTTGGTCAAGTGATTCTGATTACAAGGATAAGAAATTACTGGTTTTGAAGTTCAGTATAAAGCGCTGCTAAATACATCAGCTTCTTTTCACTTACGTATCCAACAATTTTGATAAAACTTAGTGATTTCCGATTTTTAAGCTGGTACATACTTAGGATACCTGATCCTCCCTATTCCATTTGTTTAGTTAAGGGGAGATTGTGAAAGATAATTGAAAAATACAATTTTTATTGTTTTAAAACGAACAAAAACACCGATCCCCCCTCCCCCTCCAATTAATGAAAGTAGTGTGAAGCCTCCTATCTCTAGCACTCACACACATACCCTCTATGAAGCCATATCGCTTCAGCCTTGCTCCTAAAAACGTTTTAAACTTCCTAGACACGCAAATGAATATGTTCTAAAAATAGTTATTTGATAATGTAAGACTCAATAATATGCCTGGCTTTTTATAATCATATCACAATAAATTCTTCGTATAACCTTTGTGGCAGTTCCCGTCAGATTTAAGAGAATGTGCGTCTATCCGTCGCTTTCGCGCCGGGTTGAACGTGTCATTCTCGAGTTCTTGGAAAGCCGTGTTTGGTGATAGATGAGGATCCGACAACCGGAAAATCAATCTTCTCCGAACATAGCACATTACGCTATTAGTACGAGTTGTATCTTTTATGGTACTGTCACACTCCCCTTTCTCTATGTAGCGGGGATTTAGACCCAATTGCACCTCTGGGGGTGACCTAAGTTCGTGACACCTTAATTTATCATGTCTTTCTAATATCTGTGTGTTGGTGATTTTCAGGATAATTCTTGACCGAGCAAGTTCGTCCACTGACGACCTTTGGTCATCTCTAGATTTTACCGTTTTAGATAACTCCAAAGCTGCTGTTCCTAGCGGGAGCTCCGCGCCACTACCCTCTCTTTCGCCTCCGTGAGTATTTAATTTATCTGTTAATAGAACTTTTTACCGGGTTAGAAGTTTTCCTTCTTTAAAGAACAATGAATTGCCACTGCTAGTCAGACATTTGGATCAATTTTCATGGATTTTTATCTATTTTCGTTGAACTGTGGAAGATTCTAACTCCCCATCTTTAATTTTGAGCCTGACTTTAAAATGCCCATGCGGCTCCCCAGTCCTGGATTTAAAGGGCCCGCTTGGACCAAGACAGCTTTCCTGTCCTGACTTATTTTGCGTTTTTGTACTCTTCCATTCCGCCTATCTTCTAAGAAGCATTACAGGTCCAAAATTCGTTAAAATTTCACCATATTTTGAGATAATGTATGTTACACATACATATGTATTCAATTACGTAAAAATATCCGGCATTTTTCTATATTCAACCGTTTTTCTAAACAGTTTTGTTCCAAAAATGAGGTGAAAAAATTCAACTTAATCAACTCAAACTTGATTCAAATAATTCAACTTCAAACACAGGGAATCCATCACAAGTTCAATTATTTCTTCGTATGTGAAAGCACGACGATTTCTTCGTGACATTTCACTGAAAATAACACGGATGGAATAATACAAGACCATCTCATATGAAAGGGCAAGCGGTACTGGAGCTTCTAGGAGGAGAACGGTAATTGAAGGAAAATTGAAGCTTCTCAATGAATTGCTTCGTACATAATATGTGGGGGACACTTCTGATGTTCGGATGTGGCTGAGCAGCTGATTACATCTGTACCAACAATCAGATGGTAGGTACGTATGAAACCGCTGATGTTGCACCAGCCTCTTTTACCAGATTGCCGCCGACTACGTTTCGCCAGTCGTTATACAAGAGCGGATCGCGAGTAACGCGTCTCCCATCACTCCCTCATGTTTGTAGTGGTTATAATTATGTTACCTATGTAAATAAAGCATTAATTCATAGCTCATGCGTGGTTATCTTTCTTCTCCGCAATATCCCTCCACCGAACCAAACTGGTGTAATACATCATTATATCGATTCATGAAGTTCAGGAGGGATAAACTATTTCTATACCACGGGACAGTTAAACCCCTGCGGTACAGTGGCGCCCCACGTTGGGTGTTGGGGTTCTGTGAAAGTCCGAACTGTGTTGGGCGCCACTGTACCGCAGAGATTTTATTGTCCCGTGGTATAGAAATAGTTTATTCCTTCTGAACTTTATGAATCAATATAATGATAAGTATTACCCAGTTCGGTTTGGTGGAGGGATATTGCGGAGAAGAATGATAACCACGCATGAGCTATGAATTATTGCTTTATTAACGTAGTTAACAAAATATAACCACCACAAACATGAGGGAGTGATGGGAGCCGCGTCATTCGACGAGCGCTTGCATAACTTCTAACGAAACGAAGTCGGTGGCGATGGGGAAAAAGAAGTCCGTGCCCCATCAGCGGTTTTGTGCGTACCTACCAGCTTAATGTTGGTACACATCATTATCCAAAACCAAAAGAGCCAGTTCTCACCAGCAATGTATTATAATATTCATTGCTATGTTGTCAGAAACATACTTTACCTGCCTTGTTTTTTTAATTTAAATCTCACTCTGTAGAACAGTTGTCGATTTTATACCTTATGTCAATAACAGTTCAGCAAACGTTAAAGCGTTAAAGTTCCTATAACCCTGATATAAAATGAAGTTTCTTGAAGTTGAAAGAAAAAAAAGTTCAAAATTAGAAAGAAAAAAACCGTTTAAAGTTGACTTTTTTCTACCGATTTCTGCTTCCAGTTTTTCAGTGAGCGTCATTTGGAAAAAACTTTCTCTAACTGTCAGGTTTTGAACGGTCTAGTCAATTTTACTTTTACTTTGCTAGTTGGGGGAGAAACGTATGTTTGTATGTCGAAAAGCATCCCCCCCCTCCACCCTCTTTGAAATTGAGGGTTTTTTGTGAAAAATGACCCTCTAACTACTAGAACTAACTTTACCCTTTAGTTTCAGTTTAAATGTATTTTTAGTTTTACCCTCAAAAACACATAACATTGAGCATAACAAATGAACCAAAAATTCGTCAGTTAATCTCAGTTAATTATTCGGCACTTATTTAATGATTTGGGTAGTAATCGTAATCTAAGAAAAAGATACATTGGGTCTCTTAGTCACAAATGTGTAGCGATTATCACCTCATTTTGAATCATTAATAACTTGCGGATTGAGAAAATATGAATTGGGAAACCCACAGATCGGGTATTTATGGTTAACCTCGATTTGGTTATTTTTTGTTTCCTTACAATGGGTGTTTTCTCGCGAAGTCAGTTTTATTAGGCATAATTTTTTAGTTCGTACCTTCACTGTTGTTGTATTCTTCTAAATCTGGTGAATTACGATTGCGTTCAATATGTAAGCCTGAGATCTTTTTGGAACAGGGGGGGAGGGGGCTGCTAAGTAGGTTCAAAATATATTAATACTGAAATAATTTCATTGTAGTTATGTAACTGAACTGCCTTTTATGCTCCAAGTGTGTTATTTATCAGATATCGAGATTATTGGGAAAGTATTTCCACACGTATCTCTCCATCATTCTCCAAATGCACCCATTTAAGAGACCTATTAACTAATCTGTTTATGATTATAACATTTGGTGTATTGGTTTAATAGTAGCCGTGGAAAGTACGTTTTCTTTGGCAAATTCGTGCAAAAGTGACATCTCTAGTATTTGGTCTTCATCGTAGCTATTGTAGTTTCTTCATTGTGTGCATTTGTACTTACTTCATTCCTTCTGTGGTTTGTTGATCCCAGGCTGCGGTATTTTCGACCAAAAACGCCTCCGCCTTCACCAGTGAAATCTGAACCTATTGATGAAGATTCGATATTTGATGGGTCTTCCACACTCAGCCTTCAAGTGCAGAACTTGGCCGACTACGAGTCGACTGCTTTAGACTTGGATTTGGGTGAATTGTTTCCCGACCTCGAACTAGATGCACTAAGGTATACATTTTGTACCTAGTTAGTTTAATTAGCTTAGTTAGCTTAATTGTTGGTACTCGGAATTTCTTATTGTTTGTTGTATAAATTATTACTTACCCATTTAATTCTAATCTAATCTCACTTTCAATTAAACTTCTGTGTTATCTATTAAGTATTAAGAGATTTGTTGACTTGATTTCAACAAATTTCAAGATACTGAGCAACCATAGAATCCCTAACTTAGGGGGCCCATCACAGGGGAATATGAAGCCGCCTAGGCACTTGTGAAAAACGGCTGGTCAGTTCCTCCATACCACCGATCCATACCATTCAACGACCAATACAGCATGACATCACAGTGAGGTTCATTTAGAGGATCGAGCGTTTCAGTCTTTCTTCAAGCAGCAGCAAGTTAATAATCGGAAGAACGGATTGGTGCAGCTTCGATCTCATTCACACTAGTCTTATCCTGTTCCGACCTTTCCTTAGTAAAACTGCAAACGCAGCTCTGATCTATTCTTCTGAACCTCATTTCTTTGAAGTTTTGTCACCCCGATCCTCGGATTTGATGGGTTCAGAGGACCGTAATAACCATTTCTTTAGTCACATATGCACTTATAACAAACGTCTCTGTTCCATTCCTCTGAACAAATCAAATCTCAGGTTCGGGACTGCAAAACTTCCCCTTTGCATCAAGAAATGTTTGGAACAGGGTGAGTGTGGTGTGGATGGGATCCAAGGTTCCTCCGATCATCCTCTTGCTGCTGCATGACAGAAGGTCTCATTGCTGAGTTGTTGCGCTGTCTTGTTCTTTGAAATGATCGGATCGATGCTTGGTTCTAAGAAATGGAACGGCCATTTGGTAATTGCTTAGGCTTAGGCCACTACCTAGGTCTGAGATACTTTTCTACCAAAACCCCATGCAGTCTTTCAGTTAGTCGTATTTTTGTGTTATTCGCTAACAGTAGTTGTTTCCTTTCCTAGATCACCTTTACAGCCATAAATCATATTTAAAACATAATACTGTTGTGAATAATAAGCTTCAACATAAAACAGTATTTCTTCAACAATTTTTAATATTTTGTGTATACTCTATTCAAGGAATGAGATGGTAGGAAATAAAAGGCCAGGGAAGAGCAGAACGAGCCAGCTGGTAGATCTTGACGAGGCAGAACCTAGCTGTTCTTACTTCTCGGTCACAGATGACCGTTGGAGAGGGAGTATGAGTGACGAGCCTGAGTCCACCTCTAACGACTTGTGCTCAGCGTTTTTGGACAGTTCAAGTAGCTCTAGCTCGTTGAACCACCGGCTGCCCCCACCACCATCTGGCACCGCTATTGTGGACAGGGTCCCACCGGTCGTGGCTAATGGCCCCATCAACCACAGCGACCGTAAGTAGATATATATTATGTATGCTTTCTATTGATTGACAGTCTATAAAAACATTCAACATGGGCTCATTATCTATATAAAAACGGCTCAAATAGGAAAAAAAACTGCCTTTAAAAGAAGACATTTTGAAAAAATATTGAACCTAAGGTTTTCATTGTTACGAAATTGAAAGTTTCTCAAGATCCTATTTGAAAATTCAGCCCACAAAACATATGATTTCAAAATTGAAGATGCACCAGCATGGTAGAGCAATTATGGGGTTGTACCCGCCCATATAAAATGGTTGAATGCGGAAATTCAATAAGTTTTTTACCTCCAGCCCCAAAGTACATGCATGGTAAATGACTAGGATGGTGTGGGAATAATGACGTTTGCACCCCCCATTACATACATTTGAATACTCAGATTCCCATTTTAGCCCATTTTATTTAATACAGTATACCGATTGAGGTATAATAGCATATATCTACTTGGTTTACTAATTGAAATTAGTAGATTAAAGAGGTCCAATATCATAAGAATGACTACCTGGTGAGAGGTACAACATGTAAAACTACGTAGGTTCCAAAACAGGCTCATTCCACCCGTTCCATTCACTTTCTTTCATCCACTATTTCCTCTCTGTTATTTGAGGTTTGTATGTACAGTGAGTCCCGAACGGTTCTGAACTGGCCACGCCCCTTTTTGGCTGTATGCACAGCGACCGAACGAGTTCGGGATTTTTAGTTCGCTGTTCACAGAGCCATGCGGGACCGTCCAGAACACGTTCTATCGGTCCGGGATTTTTTTCGGAACTTCTAGTCCCGCTCATGCGCAGTAAAATATTAACGCTCCACCCACTACGATTTCCCCTGTGGGCTCGTAAGTGGAGTTTTGTTGTTGTTTTCGGCAATAATGTTTGCGTCATTACACTGATTTTCGGTAACTGATATTGTGACTGAGTCATAAGTTTGATAGTAAACAAAATTCTAGTGCTATATAATCAAATATAACACAAATTGACTTATGTCAATTTGCTGTTTTGGTCATACTGCATAATCGGAAGTTTAGTGAATTTTCGAGGAAAATGAAACTACTTAATGCAATGTCTAGAAAAATTTTACAAATTAAATTTAAATTCGTGAAAATCCGTTTCGAGGTATTTTGAAACGATTCCTGGATTTAAATACTTCTGTTCTCTTCTGTGTAAGGCTCAGTTCGGAAATTCGTGAAACTCTTTGTTTCCGAGACTTTTCCCAAACTAGAAAGGCTCATTAAGTTCCTACAGTCTCAATCGAAAATTGGTGGAACTCGTTACCGCCCGAAGGTTAGGTACCTACTCCATTACTAGCTACTTCACAGAAATTCTTGTGAGCCAAGCCTCTTCTATTTTATTCTTCTTTCAATATTACTTATATTTTCACCTAAAAAGTTGGGGGAGCAGTATGTTCAGTTGACGGGTGCGAAGAAACTATATACTTGGGTACCGCTCACAAACAACTTCTCATTTTTAGTGAATTTTAAAAAATATTTTCGGCTATAATTGCATTTGTTTTTATTTTAATTTACTGAAATACGACTCGTATTTATTACCTTGGCTATCCAATTTGGAACCAAGGTATATTCGGAATGTCAGTTTGACAGCACAGATTAACAAAATACTAAAAAGACTGGCTGCCTTTGACTTCAGTGGTTCAGCCGTTTAATTTTGAGAAGAATCCTATTGAGAAGAAGGTTAGGAGTGAAGGTCACCAGTTCCGAATTGGTTCGAAACGCGTATGGACTGCGAGGAGTAATGAACCAGTTCTCATCCCCTCCCTTGTTGGTCCTCCTTCGAACCTAGTTCGATTCTGAACAGGTCCAGGACTCACTGTACATACAAACCTTTGGAAAGAAGGCAAAATATGGGGGGAAAGTTGAGGCATTGTGATGAATATTAAACATTATTTGATTAATTTAAAAAGCCAATCAATTAGAAACGTGGAGAAAGCAACGACGAAAAAAATAACTTTTTTGTGAATGCCCTTCGTATATTCTTTTGGTTCTTGTTTCTAGGATATTTATATATCCTATAATAAGAGTATAGAAATATGGAAGAGCTTTGCGCATCTGCGGTATTCTCCCGTTTTCTTTTAGTACGTTTTTATAAGCGTTTGTTCCTTCTTTCTGGAATAATTGAGCCAACCGGGGACTGATTTTTGTTTTGTTTTGTCAGGGAATAGTTTTACTAACCACTGAGTTTTTTTCATCTTCCTAAAAAATTATTTAGACTGGAAAACTGGGACACAAACACACACACACACGAGGAGTATTCATTTACGGAAAAAATCGTTTAACAGCAAATCCAAATGCTAAGGACAAACAACGAATTGGGATTCTAGGTCGAACAGTATCTCGAAGATTGCTCATTTTACTCTATTACTTGGAAGGCCTTGAAAAAACACCTCTCGTTTTCAAATTTATTCAAATAGAAGAACAATTAATGACAACGGTGCGAATTTAATGAATGAATATTCCATAAAATGAATGACGACCATGTGAAGTGATTGACTAAAGCCAGCTATAGTTTGGCACACGCCAGATCACACGCGACAAAGTTGCCTTTCAATACTAGTTGGTCCACTGACCAGGTTCCTCACGAAGTTTGAAAAACTGGTTGTCTACTATAATTCACACGACTTCGCTTCTTAATCATGATTCTGTGTGACGGAAACTATTGAAAATTATACTCGAGGACAAGGGCAACTTTCAAAGCTTTCACAGTGGTTTCAGTCGATTTCTAGTGGTGAAAACTTTGAAACGATAGGTACCAAACTCCATTGTATTATTAGTTGCTGCTGCGCATGCGCGAATGTAAAATCCTTCTAACAAGCTTAATTTCCTCAGTTTTCATCTGATTTTGATAAAATTTTCAGGGAACATGTAGGTTAGGCTGTATTGGTTCCCTATCAGTTTCATTGTTCCCAAATCGATACTTCACTCTGCACATTTGCAAACGTAAATTCTATGAAGCATAATTTTCTTATGTCCTAGTCTTTCAATCTCGCTCAAATTCGGGGAATAGTTGGAGGAAGACAATTTGATAATTCTCTTAGCAATTAGTACCTATCATATCATTAGTAGGTCCTGCGGATGCGCGAAAGTGTAATCCTTCTAGCAAGCTCAATTTTCACTGTTTTCAACCAATATCGATGAAATTGACTTTGCACATGCGCAAAGGTAAATTACATCAAGCATGCATTTTTCGTTGCCTAAATATCCGAGTTTGGCGTTTTTCGAATTACATATTATATCAACATCAATTATTTGTTGTATAATTGACCGATTTTGACATTTTACGCTACATCTTCATCTACCATTTCCTGCTACATTATTTTTTGATATATTTGATATATGATATATATTTCAGCGATGTTTATATTCCTGTTAGGGAATCGAGGAAGCTTTGTGCCACACCTAATTAGCAATCTTTTTTCTCTATGAAACAACCCCCCCCGGAAATAGTACCTTTTTTCTGGGTAATAAGCAACGGCTTCTACTGACTTCATCAAGTTGATGTGATCCATAATAGGTCGCCAATCAACGAACACTTACAGTCCTGAGTGCTTCATTGAGCCGTTAGTTTAATTAATCAAATGCATCAAATTAATAAGTTATTTCCAAAAGGCTATATTATTTCTCAATGCAAGTTTTTTTGTTTGTAGATAGATGATTTTGTTTTACACGACAATATGCTTATATTATTTCTCAATTCGCCTGTTTCAGGAATCCCCTATTGCTTTTCTAAAATTCTCCCTTTATGATTTTCTTTCAACTCTTTTCAGATGGTGGTTGGGGGCAGCTTCAATCGAGTGGTAATCAATTGGTGTCCAAGTGGAATTCGAACGGCAGTGACGTAAACACATTACCTAGTAGTACACAGATGCCGAGCCCTTTCAATTCCAAATTGGCTGCGAGGTCGAGCTCATCGCAGATCAAGTAAGTCCGTGACATTCTGATTCTTTGGATATTACTAAATACCCTCACCTGCTGCTTTTCTTCAATATGATTAGTATATTCTTCACCCAATTCGTCCATTGTGAACCAATCATTCAAATCTTCGAAAACTGATTTTTTTTTTTAACTACAAACGAACTACAACTCATGCTTTACTATATTACTAGTACCTACATGAATAATAAAAGTTAACAACGGACGCACTTGAGTGACCTCCTGCCATAACTCAGAATATCGCACTAATTGTGCTGAGGGTGATCCTCAACTCAACGCCATTTTTCGTTTATGAATCCTGTTGGGTGTGCATTTGGAAAACCCATAGTGCACCCTCAAAGTCTTCCTTAAATCTTGCCTTTGAATCGTGCTGAGTGCTGGAATCCCCCTTATTGATACACTTAACCCTTCAGAACTCGCGTGGTGTCCACTCACGTTAGTACTCGCGTCGGGTCACTGGTGACCCATAATGAAAATTATCGAAAAATAAATTAATAAAGGAGTAAAATAATAAAGCAAGCACATTTCAAGCCACAGGAATCGATAATCTTTAATAAAAAAATACAAAACTTCACACATGTACTTCAATCATAATTTTTTCTTTGATCAGAAAAAGTCCCTCGATTTCCCCAGTTCTCCGAATTTACCTATTTTCAATTTAATGCCGAGAACCACCGGAAGATAATTCGAAGAAGAGTCAATTAAAATATTGAACCCCTACATCTAGTTTACATATGAATTCCTCCAACATGAAGAATAAAATGATTTATTATAGCAAAACAAGTCCCTAAAGTAAGCCATCTTTCACGTTATTACGAATACAAAATAAATCTAACAGCCAGTTAGGAACTGCAAAGCACTTAGCTTTTGTGCAAATAATATTGTCTTGGGATATATCTATTTCCAAACGTAATTTTTCAGTAAAGTATTAGTATAGGTATAGAGGCTCTATAGCTTACGAGCTCAATGTGAGTAGATTATGGTGGTTCCGCACGAAGTTATATTCTACCTGTGTTATATACATAGGCCTTGTTTCAAATTTCAGCTTCCGAGATTAAATACCATAGAAATCAGCTTTATAGTCATTCATTGTCTAGTACTTACTGCTTACAAGTACCTACAACTCAATAGTACCTACCATGTACTAGTGCCTTATTTTCGCATCATGCTTATTTAGCAGTATTAGTTTATATCGTAGAATAATAAATCACCTTTCCTTCACACTACATCGGCTAAGGGATCATGCGGTGTTTTGATAAAATGAGAGCATTCCAAAAAGTGGCGAACGATTCTCCTGCTATGAAAACTAAGGGAGTTACACTTCCCTAGCAACGCATTGGTTGTAGGTGAAAATCAATAGAAAACATGTCGGCTCGCGCTGAATTTCGCTCAATTTCAAACAAGAAACCCAAATTGGTAAAACATGATACTTGCTAATATCTTCATTCGTAGCAAAATAGTGAGGAAATTGAATGAAAAATGAATTACCTAGTTCATATGAGGTGAGGTACGGTTGTACTCGCCTCGGGTCAACACCTGGTAAAAACTACGGACGTGACCACTCGCGTCAGGTCAGATTAGTGATTGTGAGTAACGTGTGCCCTGTTCAAAGTTCTAAAGGTGACTAAACTTATCATTTCCAGGAGCTAGGAGAATACAAGGAGGGTCGGGGGCAAAAACCGATAGGAAGACGTTGAAATTAGAACTTGAAAGTTGACCGGGTCATCAGGGACCCGACGCGAGTACTGAAGGGTTAAGGCACCACTTAAACTCAATTCTTGTCTATGAATTCCACCCTACATTGCCTATAAAGGTATCTTATGTACAATATCATGTTTTTTGTCTTTTATAGTGATGGAGTGATTGGAAGCGACACCGTACATACAAAGCGTCAGGGTGGGGCCAGCTCCCAGACGCCAATAGTCCACAGTGCTCCCCCTATGGAAGTCACCTGACCGATCCATCCCCACCAATGCTACCCCAGACCCTCCCTCCCCTTTCTCGAGCCCTTTTATTCATCTAACGTCATGTATGTGTCGCGCTCTATCTCTCTCTTTCTCTCTCTTATTATAAAAACAAACTCATTAAAAATCGCATAAGAAAAAAACCCTTTGAAAAAAACAAAAAAATAACAAAAAAACAAAAAAACGTAGTCTGTGATTGATTCGATTATGTAATCTAAATACAAGAACATAAATGTATGTGTAACTTTTTAAAAAGTGTGTATTCTTTGTGTACATACGCACAGCTGTTTACATCTATGTTTCATGTATTTAATTCTAAGTGTGTATAAAAAAATATTGAAAAATCGTAGTAATGAATGAACGAATTTTACGGCCTTTTTTGCATGAGTGTGCGTTTATCTTTTCTCAGCAAAATATCATTTCAGTTTAATTTTGTCATAATATACACCAATCACATTCCGTTCTTTAAAAATCGTATCTTCCTCGTACCCGTACTTGGTGATTGTTGCAAACAAAAGAGAAAAAAAAAAAAAATCAGACTGAAACATGTTTTGTTTAGACACTAAAATCAAGCACATACCTGGAAGGCAGTTTATTTTAGTAGTTGACGATATAACTTAAGGAGTTTGACTCACCCGTTATGTAACTGGCTGTGTATAAATTTATTTGTGCCACTTAGTTATTCTTGGAGGGAATGAGCATCAGCGCTTCTATCGGATGTCTGTGGAACCACAGAGAGTAAATATAGGTAAACTATATGTACGTTCTAACCTATATAGTTCAACGTAAACTCAATTGAAAGGTGGAAATACAGTAACTCACAGACTTTCCCCTAGGAACACTGTGCACCGCCAAGGTATTGTGTGCCACCATTGTGCAGATATTTTCATTTCACTCTATCATAGTTAATAAATTCGACGCTGTTTTCATTTTCCATGAAGTTAGTTGTAATTCATAAAAATGTCTCACATCCACCTGCTAGTCCGTTGTTTTATTATTTATGATTAATCATTAGGTGTTCGTATCCATCCAACCAACCACGAAATTTACCATTGATATACTTACCTCATGTTCCATTCTTCATTTTAATTATCATCTATGAAATGCCTTCAAGGTGTACTTGGTTAACCAACTCAGTCCTACTTCTTTTTTTTCAAAGATGATGATAATTTCTTGAATACGTTCTAAACGCTTGACGTAGAAATGGATGTCTTCATTTTGGTTGCAATGAAAGTATACTTTTCTTTGTGTAAAACTTAGGTGTATATAATATTATAATCCGTTTTAATCCGTACAAAACGCTCTAAAAAAGATTTTTTTTTTGTTATTTGATATTATTTTGATTTGATTTTACTCCAGAGTTCTCGAAAATAGGAAAACTTCACAATTTGATCGTCTTTCAAAATGTACGAACATGGGCTTATTCGTATGACGCAGCTTGACTGACTAATTTTTCTTTCAAATTATTTTATTTTATTTTTATTTGAAAGAAAATCAAATTGTCAGTAACTTTCGAGTTCTAAAGATACAAAAGAAATGAAAACGCTTATTGTACGGTTAACTACATTTAATAGGAAAAAAAAGTAAGATTATTGAAAAGTCCAAACATATTTATTCTGTCGTCTTTGATTTTGAGGACATGTTACGGGTTTTGTCATGTTCTTCATAGCTTAGCTGCAGTTGTAATACAAAAAATTACGATGGTGATATGAAATTTGTCAGAAAACTATTTAAAAACAAGGAAACTGTAAATATTTAAAGGGTATAACAATTTAATTAGTAAGTATTTCGTAAATGTTGTAAATAGTAATTGTCAATGTTTCATTGAAGTATCTTTTGAGTTAGATCGTTTCAGTGAAATAAACAAAAATTCGTAACTGATTCGTTTGTTTTCTACTTCATTTATGGTAACACTGCTATAATCTGAAGACAAATTCCCTCTGTCAGAGCAGAAGAATCCAATATCTCCTTCCAAAAGAATGGAAGTCGTGTTTAGGAGTCCTTAGGCTGTCCGTCCAGTGGACGCGATTTCGCGCGAAGAGGCCAAAAGAGGCGAACGGTTCCCCTCCCTTCAAACACACTGTCAACATCCATTTCGCTTGTTGGCGCGTTGAAAAACAAACTGGTTTGATTCTCGTCGCGTTCGCCCCACTTCGCGTCTTGCCGTGGACGGGCTCTCATTTAAAACAGTGTGTTTGAAAGGGAGGCGAATTCGCCTCTTTTTGCCTCTGCGCGAAATCGCGTCCACTGGACGGACAGGCTTAGGCAATCGTGCCTTGTGGTCTACCCCCAGACAAGCTGGGAAGATCCTCCTGAGAGGAGACTGCACACACAGTCAATGTCCTTAACAACTGCCAAGTACCCGTTTTGACCTACCGGTCGAGGCATGCGTTCTAGCACACATTACCAACTAAGCAGGTTGGTGCCCGAGTTTGTGGAAACCCACATAACTTCAAATGCCGAGGTCCGTGGAAGGAGACCCACCCCCGTGAGTCAACTCCCACGCACCTCTACCCCACGTCTGCTAAATTGACTGTATGTTAGGGGTGATGAAACCACTGCCCCCGCGAATCCAACCTCAACTGGGGGGGGGGGGGGGGGGGGAGGCAGGTGGTCCTTAGGCAAAGTCTATGCATCGGTAGCCTGGGGCTCCCCCCGCCCGCGTTACTACCATTTACTGGAGAAAGCGCCATACAGCACTTCTCCATTAAGGCCAAAAAGGTCGCTAGCCCGACACAGAGAAGGTGTCTCTGCGCCCACCGCTTCATCCTCACCTGAAGGATCCCATAGCTCAAACATTATGAGTGTGTGAGGACGGGAGAGTACTCCTCAGTCAGTTTGATTTATTGGCTTTGGTTTTGGAGTGATTTAGATTGTATTTTTTCCAGGGCTTATCTCAGGAAAAAAACGTTTGATTTATTGGCTTTGGTTTCGGAGTGATTTAGATTGTATTTTTTCCAGGGCTTATCTCAGGAAAAAAACGTTGCTGTTGGGGGTGTCTAGCCTCCAGTGGTTTGTGTTCATGATGGTACATTTATTGTAAAATGAAATCTGGGGGACACCCCCAGACCCCCGGATTGTTAATGTTAGGATCAAGGATCAATGAGGGTCAATTTTGGGGATTCCCCGGAGGGCTGGTGGTATTCTGGTAAGTTCGGCCGAAGTTCATTCCGCGTTCTTGGAATCCAGCGCCTTGGATTGTAGACCTACGTGACGTAGACCCTTCCCGGGGATATTAACGTTTTATAAGGTGGCAACCCTGTGACCAATTGCGGTGTGAACTTATGAGTTCCAAAGACGAATAGAAGCATGGAGGCTCAGGTAAGTCGTTGAACAATCCAACTATCGTCTGTTTACTAATTTTCAATAAAATGGGAGCAGTAAGTTAAAAAAGTTGTTAAGCATGTTAGGCATGGACCTATGTTTCACAACTCAATGTCCACATATTGCAACGCATTATACTTCTCAGTAACGAAATCTCCCTTCTTCCTTAGATGATTTTCCATGTAAGCCATTACTTTGGGCCTACGTGACCGACTGCTCGTCCCCTCCAAGGAAGGGTAGGGATGGTTAGGAAAACCCTCTGGCCAGGTAGAGGGTACGAAGGAAGTAGGTGGTGGAGCGGCTGTGCGGTGGGGGTAACAGCTCGTACGGGAGAGGGGTGGAGTTTGGGGGGGATCTTACGGGACGGATGCCTTCAAACCAAATAACCCTCCGTAAAAACACATTCTGTGTTAAAATATCCTCGAATTCCGCTGTGGTAATTTTTGGGCATTTAGTGCTGATTGCAATATAACAGGCAAGTAATCCCTAATTGTAATTAGTGCATAGGGCAGAATCCATAGTTGCCCGTCAAGGTGAGAAATGACGTGGAGAGTGATGTGGGGGCTGGCCAACAACGCCAACTGACTCTAGTAGCAGTTTGGGGAAGGCAGATCAGCTGTTTCTGTGCCCCCCCCCCCCCCCCCTTCCTTAGTTGATATACCCAACATACAGGTGAGGTTTCTGACGTGGTAACCCTCAATCAAGGTGGGTTGGAAGAGGAATGTTGTCAAGAGTGAGGAAAATGGATCTCCATCAGTAGAGTAGCTAGGGACTCTATCTGCCAGTAAAGGTATGAACAGACCAAGTCAAGGAGGAGGCTGAGGTGGTGTTTGATATCGACATCCATGTAAAAGAAGCACATTGCAGTGAATGGAAGAGAACAGTGCAGGTGAGTCGCAGTGGAGGTTGCCATCCAGGAGCTCTACATCGGTGCTTTTGAAAATCTAGTTTCTTTAAACATAGTAACATAGATGCTTCCCTGTGATTGGTGCGTTCAAGGCCAAGTTGCCAACCCCCTCCACAGCAGCTCGCATAGAACACCCCATGGTGGTCATCCCATGTGCTAGGTTCTCCAGTTACTACCTATAATCTCTTTTAATATTAAGTTCATTTTTGAATTTCAAGTGCTCAATACTAAGGAAGGTCTGATAGCAATTGTGCATTTCACTCCCGTATTGTGGGAAAAGACCCATAGACAACATCATAACCAGCATATTCTAGAAAAGTAGTGGAAGAAGAAACATCCCTTAATTAAAATTATTAATAACTTATTAATTGACTTACCCAGCCCAAGAAGAATTTCATTATGACAACTCAACAGAAATCGTTCCTGATCATTTTTCAGTTCGAGGAAAAGATTATGGTATTGCGCTTAACTTCTTTTCAAATTTATTGAATGCATTGAAAACTGTCTGTTGGGTATATTACCTATCAGCCATCACTTGGTCACAGCTGATATTTCGTCACTTGACTCACTCAACATCGCAAAAGCACAATCTTTTTGTCATTAAAATTCCATCAAACTACTTCACTTGACAGTGGTCCTATCTCGACTGAACAGCTATGTGCCGTCCTTGTTGTGTGCTGTCGATACCGACCGCGACTTAACTAGTAGTATCCCTAATACTTAACATACTCTCTGCCCAAACATAATCTTCATGTGTCCGAGTTGGACTGTAGTGAATGATGAGGAGCTTCAATTAATATATGTTTTTATGGAGACCTTCTTGCCGAATAGTTATCTAATAATGCAACGAAAATTCTGTGTTAGTATAGTTTTATATCAATGGTACAGTTGAATGACATTACTGTCAAAGTATCATATCAATCGTTTAATAGTATATTATCGCCATCATGCTATCATACAACCCGCTATATCCAAGTTTTACATTTAACTCACAAATTAAAGTACATTTGGTATGATAAATTTTTAATGTTTTTAGGGGTGAAACTAGTACCAAAGCTTAAGTGTAAAACTCGGTTATAACGTTGCTGGGGAGATATGTAGGTAAGTAGTGTTACCATTCGATTCTGCGAAGAAAAAATACACTGCCAAGGAAATGGCACATGAGCTTCCTCGAGACCTTCACAGTACGTCACCATTAAATTCCAGAAAACTAGAAACGACCGGTTCTGGCATCAGGGAATTAATAAGGTGGTAAATTGGAAGCTGAATGGTTCATATAATAAATGAAATTAATAAGGAAACTTTTGATTTTAATATGGGACCATCCCCCCCAATATATAATTCCCTGCAAATAAATTCCCGGCATGATGGGCACAATCACTGGTAGTACCGTACGATTCGTATGGCACCTCAAGGGACTCTACCGGGATCATCTCTGAAAATTTGAACAAAATCCGATAAAATTAACTAAGTTGTGACCGTAACAAAAACCACTTTCGCGCATGCGCCTAGCGTACCGCTGCTGATGATTGCGAAGAATGTGATACGGGACCTCAAGAAACCTTGCCCGCATCATCCCTGAAAATCTGACCGAAATCCGTTCACAATTGCCTGAGTTATGACCGAAACAAGAAAATTTTGTTTGCGCCTGCGAAGAGGCTACCGTTGATTCGATCATGACAGAACTGATAGGGGACCATGTAGAGCTATACCCCCACGATCCCTAAAAATTTGAAGAAAATCGCATCAAAACTGTGGAAATTACGACTGTTGCAAGGACCGTAACAAGAATATTTCGTTCACGCATGCGCAGAGCGTACCGCTAATGCAATTATGATGATTGTCTTTTGGTACCTCAAGGGACCTTACCCATATCATCCCTGAAAATCTGACCGAAATCCTTTCAACATTGACCGAGTTATGACCGTCACAAGGAATTCACGTTAGCGCCTGCGCAGAACCTACCGTTGATTCAATCATGATGAAGTTGATAGGGGACCATCTAGAGCTTAACCCGCACGATCCCAGAAAATATGGTTAAAATCGGATCAAAATTGTGGAAGTTATGGCTGTTACAAGGAAATGTGGACGGACAGACAGACAGACAGACACGGAACCAAATTTGTTCAGGAGGCTCTGAAACGCTAAATGCGAGTGGCAATTTTGATTTTGGAGCAAACAATTTTTTTCATTTCGAAAGTGAAAACAAAGCTTTCGCTGCCTTGCAGTCTCGGAAGCAAAACTACGGTTTTCACCATTAAATCATAGTTTCCTCCTCTAATTACCTAAGTGAAAGTCAAATTGACTTCACAGTTGAAAAGGTGAGAGTTTGGCGCAGTTTTTACCGTTCTTGGGGCTAAAAGAATATTGCTTCTCATAGTTCAATTCCCGATTGAAGAAACTCAAGGTTTCCCAAATTAGGTAAAATTTGCTTTTCAGAGCGCTTTTTCATGAGTTAAATCTTAATTCATAATAAGCTCAGGCATCACTCTGACAGATAATTTTAATGTTCTTTCTAACAGAACACAGAACCCCGCGTCTGAGAATCCTCAGATTTGAATTTACACATAAAATTAAGGGTGTCATGATCGTTTTAGTGACAAAAGGTCGAAAACAAGAGAAAAAAATCTTAAATATTAAAGTACTCGAAATCTAAGCGTTAAAAAAATATCTAAGAGGAACTTTTGATCGAAAATGAGCTCTAAAATCGACCCCTGAAGTACTGACCACCTTACACTGGACATCCTGTATAGGTATCAATGTTGTATTGGGCTATGCCCGTATTATAAATTAATTAATTAATAATAACAGCTTCGTACGATAAACAGCATAGTGACAAACGTGTGACAAAATTTTTTGACAGGATTTTCTGTCCCAAAGTCTAACAGACCTCCTGAAAAAAAGACATCCATGTCAAAAACACTGAAAACAAAGGGTAGTTCGAATACAGCCCGGTGGCTTAGTACGTTAGGCGGAACACAGAATGCGCTGTAATGAGGTCACCACCTCGCGGGGCGCTTGCTGTTCCCGCAATAGGAGTTCGCTCCTCACAATGAGTCCCCAAGTTAGACTCCCAACTCTTTAATGTTTGTTTACAACTACCAGCCAGCTTTAATAGCTGTAAATTTTTGCAGGCTACAAGTTGCAGTTGTCATCCAATTCCTGGAAGCAGGGATGTGGCTCAACTGCTCTTGAAGCATATTTATTCTAATATTACCATTAAGGATTTAATCAGGAATGGGTATCGAATCGAAGTAGGAAATTGCGATATCACTCAAGTTCCATACCAGTTTAAACGCTGTTCAATCAAATTTTTTTAATTTTTTGTGTTATTAGTCTTGGCCTGAAGAAAGCAACGCTTTATTAAAATAATTGTTTTAACCCTTGTAGGAGCTTATATATTTTTTTAAATGGTCTGACCCTTATAAACACGAAAGTGGGGTGATTAGGGTCACGTGCTTTTTTCAGCAAAAATCTCTCTTTTACGCACTACCTGGGATACAAGGGTCACAAATTTAAGTTTTAAAAAACCAAAACGCGCCAAAATCGAAAGAAAATGTTATTTCCATTAAAATAAACATTTTTTCAATCACATTACATTCCATTGACTTGAAAAATAATAAAGCAGTAGAAGCAAATGTCTCTGTGTCGTAAAATATCATTAATAAATTCGGAATTGAATCAACAATCAAAAATACTTCTTCACTAAGACCCCAAATTATTAATTTAAACTAAAAAGAACTTGAACACAAATCACCAAACTAAGAACAAAAATAAAAAGTTGTGGCAAACTTAGTCATGGAACATGAAGGGATGTAAATTTTACAGTTCCAAGAACCCCGAATTTTACGCTCCACAGTAAACGTTACAGTAAAACACAGGTCGATAGGTAATGAAAGAATATAGGTTCAGAGGCCCCATTGCTGATCAGTGTGCACTGATATTGAATTCTTATTATTACAAAGGAGTTCCATTTCAAATTGCAGATCCGTAGGTTGACATCAATTCCTACATGGATATGGGCACCTGCAGAGGGAAAATTAATTAAAACTCCTACATTTTTCTAGTCCCCCTAATCTCCGTATAATTTAAGTAAGTAGGTACCTACCAATTGAAAATAACAAATTGTATGAATAATTGAAATTGTTCTAATAATCATGAAAACTCCATAGCCGAATAGAGTCAATTTTAGATGTAGGTTAACGTAAAATATTGAAATCTGTCATTCAGGAAATGGAACTTGAAGTGGTCAGCTCAAACGCAGAAGGGTAATGATTTGAGAAAACTGAAATTGATAGCGGATAATCTACAGTCTAACCCGCACATTCCCAGATAATGTAATAGATACCTGATAAAAACAAGAAATTAACCTTGTTCCTGGGATTTCACTTTCGCAGAGGAGCTACTAATGATGCAATAGTGTTGAAATTAATATAGAATAATTAAACCATCGTTCCTCAACTATGGACTTCTCAAGTTCGCTTGAGAGATACTGGACGACTAGAGCGTGAAAAAATTATGCAGAATGAAATAATTATTTGAAAAGTATGAAATTAATAGAAGACCATTTACAGCTTAACCCACACATTTCCTGGAAATTTCACCAAAATCGACCAAAGTTTGAAGAAATCTTCGACATTTCAGTCGCTATTGATCGTGTAGAGAAATTTTAGTTTATGATTTTGATAGACAAACATGGAATCAAATTATTAAAAATAATTAGGAGGTACTCATACTTTATTATAATTAGGAGGTACTTATACATACTTTATTATTAGGAGGTACTTATACATTAAAGAGAGCGACCGAGAGAATCGGAGGACGGAATATTTCACAAAGTAAACTCATCAGTTGTGATTACATTTTTTAATTTTTATTTTATTTCATTTTTTTTTTTTAACAAGCACCTACTACCTACGTTTTAAACAGCATGGTTCTAGGATTGTTTATACAGGGATACTTCCGTAAGAGTAGTTCAATCTGAATTTGGACAATGTTTCATGCAAAAATTACCGATTTTTACAACTAGCGAACGGCATTATTTGGATTTTTGAGTGATTTTTCAACTTCGAAATTTTTGAAAACATGATACATATTCTTATAGGAATTTTTACGCTGATTCCGAATATACCACATGTTAGTATGCTGAAAAAATTATTTCGCACAATAAATCGCAAAAAACAGGCCATTTTGAGATTTTTTACTACATTTTTGAAAATTTTAACCCGAAGATGTAATCCGATCATGCTGGCCAACGAACTTGAGCTTTCGTTTTGTGTCCATAACATTTTAAAATTTATTTGAAGTTTCTGGAATGACACATACATACATATAATACATACATACATACATAAAAAAATGCGTTAAACTTCAGAATATGATTCAGAATAGCCTGAAACGGATTTCTGCATAAATGTTTTTCAAAAATTCACATTCTAAAAATTTTGAGGCGAGAGCAATAGCTTAATTTTCTTAAAAAATTCGCTAAAATTATGCCTTATGGAATCTACGTTTGCGCGAACAACGAAACTGATAGAGGACCATCTTCGCCCGAACCCGCACATTCCACGAACATTTAATGAAAATCGGTTGAATATTATGGAAATTAAGTAGGTATGTTACTAGGATTTGCGAAGTTATGACCGTCACAAGGAATTCACGTTAGCGCCTGCGCAGAAGCTACCGTTGATTCGATCATGATGAAGTTGATAGGGGACCATCTATTAGAGCTTAACCCGCACGATCCCTGAAAATTTGGTTAAAATCGGATCAAAATCGTGAAAGTTATGGCTGTTACAAGGAAATGTGGACGGACAGACAGACAGACACACGGAACCAAATTTGTTCAGGAGGCTCTGAAACGCAAAATGCGAGTGGAAATTTTGATTTTGGAGCAAAAAAAATTTTTTCATTACGAAAGTGAAAACAAAGTTTCCGCTGCCTTGCAGTCTCGGAAGCAAAATGACAAGGAACAACGAATACAAGAAGGCTTGTGCTACCGTTGCCTTGTGGTCTCCGAAGCGAATTTCTTCACCATTCAACCTATGAAGCTAACTTCTTCGTTATTTAACATATGCACTAACGTTTGAAATGGAGAACCCTTGGGACATCTAGAAACGAATCAGAAGGTTTATGCCCCTCAGAGCAGCTGAATGAGCTACGGAATTATTTCTTTGCAATTCAACCTAAGAATAGCTCAATTGTACGTAGAAAACGTAAAACAAAGTATTTTACACCCATCACTCTTCAGTCCTTAGAAGCAAGGTGGTTAGTTTTTGACATTTCCCTGTTTTTACTATGGCCTCCCCCTCGTTGGGACATTATCACAATTTGCTTCACACAAAGTGTAACGGAAAATTGGAAAACCTGAAAATTATGTTTACTTTAGGCCCCTAAGTGATATCTTAAAAAATGCATCGCATAACGTTACTCTGTGACGAAATAATTCAATTAGTTTTAACAGAAATAATCTAGGTTTTGGTTTCGGGTTTTTTTTTTTGTTGACATTTTATGTCTTTGCTATGGCATAAACTAAAAAAAACGTCACGGATAATTGCTCACGAAAATATTTTGATGATTTCCCCTTACAACCGAGTCGTTGGGAAATGGTACTTCGTCGTTTTTCATCCCACAAAATTCGTTGACCATTCGTAAGAAAGCTCTCGATTTATCCAACCATATTATGTTAACTACTGCGAAGTGCGTGGCCAACAAGCTGAGTTATGAGCAAGGTTATTTGAATAATTGTGTACACTCAGGTGATCATTCTCAACACCTAATTGATATTGTGAACATGATTGCCACCGCTTGTTAATTTATGATGATTTCATTGAGCTGGTGTTTCGATGATTTGATTCATAGCAGGTGATCCAAATATTGCGAGAACGGTTTGATTTGTGAAGCGGTGGTTAAATAATTTTAATTGGTAATTTTCATGCTTTACACTCTAGGAAGCTGTAAAGTATGTAGCCTCTTTAGGACATTTACTTACTTGACGATGCCCAGGGTCCGGATCAGATGAGTGGCTCTTAAAGCTAATTTCTATGTTTTACACTCTAGGAAGCTGTAATTTCGTATGTAGTCTCTTTAGCACATTTACGTGACGATGCCCAGGGTCCGGATCAGCTGAGTGGCTCTTAAGCAGGGTCCACACTATGCCGCGGTAGGCCGGGCGGGTCGACCCGGGTGGGCTAAACCGGGCGGGTACGTTCGGGCCGGCACGACGTCCACACCGAAAACGAAGCCGACCGGGTTATGAATATTATCGGTTGGTAGGCGAACCATTTACTAACGTACGGCTCATCAGCGCCACTCCCTGTTCTTTTCGTTTCAGCTTCTTTCTTTTTTTCCCTCCAAAAATGGCTGGTTAAATTTTTCCATTTGCGCTCAATTTCATTTTTATCCACTCCAAAAGACACAGCAATCTCTGTGAGACTGTCGTGTCTTTGGTTTTTTAATTTATGTTGGAAATCTGAACTATCCCATAGAAGACGACGTTCTCTATATAAGTCTATTAACACTAAAACTTGTTCGTAATTCCACTCCATTACTTAAAATGAACAATAAAAAACCCTACTTAAACAAACTGAGTCGAAAATAAAATAATTCGTCTAGTTCGGTCGGAGGTTTAATTGTAACTGAAGCCGCTCGGCACGTCCCCACTCTATATTTTTGTTCGGCTCGGCTCGGCTTCCTTTGATCTGTACCTACTTTATGCGGGTTGGGATCGGCACGACCCGGGCCGGCATTTTCTAACCCGGCAAAGCCGCCCGGGGCGTCTACATCAACGCGGCTTAGGCCGCCCGGGTCAGCCCGCCCGGCCTACCCCGGCATAGTGTGGACCCTGCTTTAGAGCTTGTATACGAGTCTGCAACACATACTTGTCTTCAACTAAAGACATAAAATGTCCCAATGTGTTGCAGACTCGTATGCAAGCGTTTCTTGTTTTTTTTTTTTTTTTTTTTTTTTTTTTTTTTTTTTTTTAATAGCGGCTGATTCTAATTTTTCGCTATTCAACTTGTGAAGCTGAAATTTGAAATTGAGAACCCTCGGGTCCTCTAGAAACGAATCATGAAGTCTAGAGCCCCCCCAGATCAGCTGAGTGAGATCCAGAGCTACGTTCTTAGCTACTCGAGACTAAAGTAGATCCAATTTCTTTGCTATTCAACCTATGAAGCTAAAATTTGAAATAATGAAATAGAGAATCCTTTGGACGTCTAGAAACTAATCAAAGTCTAGAGCCCCCCCCCCCCCCCCCCCCCCCCCCCCCCCCCCCCCCCCCCCCGATGATCAGCTGAGTGAGATCCGGATCCAAGTTCTTTACTATTCAACCTAGGAAGCTGAAATTTTAAATGGGGCGTGTTCCACGGTCCTCCAATGTTTAGACGTGTCTCAAGGTGGAGGAAGCAAAAGGGGTCTGGGTTTTCTCCAGCGGGTTCATGAACAGAGTTTGCCGAGGCGCCCAGCACCGAATTTTTTGTTCGCTTGTTACTATCTTCCTAGGTAATGAAACGACGCGAGCGTGTAACGACAACGTACACAAAGCACACACTAGATTATTTATAACATTTTGTAATCAATCTAGGTCTAACTAAATAATTTACCATATATCCTAGTGGACCTAGTGGATAAACTCCATTCTCTTAGTGCATGAGTGATGCGCAAAACATGGAAATGTGTCCTGGTGTTGCGGATTTGTCGACGTGCTGTTCATAGTTTTTCTTGTATAGCTATCCTATTCCAGCGGTAGTGTTGGTTTCATTATTGAAATGTTTTTCTCACTAAGGTATTTTATCAAAGGAGATATGTCTCTAATTGAAATGGATGTCTTTAGCTCTAGGGGTCAGTAACCAAAGTGAGTGACCATTTGAAGTGTTTGGAATGCATTCACGTAGGTACCTACAACCATTCCTTGCAATGGAGTCGTAACTTGCTCATTTTCTACCCCACAAAAATCGTTCATCACTAATTGGAAAGCTGTAGATTTATCACACGTCACACTAGGTACATCTAATGCTGCCAACTTTCCCCTCCTTCAACTTCCTTCCGAGAACTACCCGTAGTTATATAAACTAAGTTGGTTGGAGTTTTAAGATTGATTACCTAATGTAACAAATGAGCTAAATCCTCTTCTATTCACTATAGGAAGTTGAAATTTGGCAGCGAAATGACCCTCGACCCTATTCCGGTTAGTAGGGATGGGCATCGGCTTTCAATTAATCGATTATTGAAATCGACGATTATTTCAACCATATTAATCGATTAACCGATTAATCGGGGCCTGAATAATCGATTAATTTGGAAAAGGCTGAAAAAAGAGAGGGTACATTAAAAACATCGATTTTTTAATATAATAATATATTGTGTACAAGAAAAAATTAATTCACAATTTAGAGCAGTTGAAAACAAGTTGAAAGAAAAAAAACTTTAATGTAAAAAAAAAGTTAGTTCCAGAATGAATCATCTATATCTTTTAAGAATATAAGTTTATTGGCCATGTCTGGTGTCAGCCGGCTTCTCTGTTCCCTCAGAATTTGGCCAGCTTCAGAAAAAAGCCTTTCTGAAGGAACAGAAGTTGCTACCGCTGGCACATATCTCAAGGCGATTTTGGAAACTGCTGGGAACTTCTCGGCCATCTGCTTCCAATATACGAGTATGATAGGGTTTTGTTGGCATCTTTCTTGTGGAGATCACAAATACAGGCTGAACTCTCCATTCATGCCTAGAGCGTCTCGGCCACGGTGTTCCACTCGACTTTTGTACCAGATCTTGTGGATACTCTTTTTGTGCTTGAACAAAGACGAAGATGGTACCCCTGAAAGGAAGAAAATAACTTCCCACATATTTTAATTTTCACTCCACAATGCCGGCACTTTGCATGACTATTCACTTTCTTAAAATGTTCCCAAACCGCACTTTTTGGTGGCATCTTGATCGAAGCTCAAGATAACTGAAAAAAGGTGTTTCTGATAATGATAGCCATAGATATGTGATAAGACCGATTAGTGATAACAAATCACTGTACGGAACTACATACCTCCTTATAAACTCGTAAACGAGTTCCACTATCTGCTTTACAAGCAGATACCATGTTACATGGATATGTCTTTGATTGGGGATTTCATAACGGTTGTCCTCGAGAGTTGTAAACAAATCCTTTAACTTCGAAATGTAGGATAAAGAATTTATTCTATTATTCTTGGAGACACAATAAGCATACTATACATACTATTAAAGTTATTTCTTCAATACAGGCGCTATCATTTTTATGTTCATGATAGCCTGATTTTTCATTAATAAATTAAATTATATCATTTATTGTTTCGTTTACGTTTCGTTCTCTTACTGAGGACATCTTCAGATCTTGCTTTCTTGACATTCAGTTGATTTGGTGAGCCACTGTTTTATTTGACAAATCCGTTATATTCGGATGTTTATAAATTTTTTCCTGGTCACACCAAGATCTGAAGATGTCCTCAGTAACAGGATGAAACGTTATCAAATAAAACAATAAATGATATAATTTCATTTATTTTCCCTGGGCCGCATCCCAACTAATTCCAACAAAACAACGGTTTACTTATAGAAATGTTGAAAATAACTGTGGAGACGGAGAGAAGTCACTACAATGAGTTGTTGTTTACAGTCGACTGTTGTCAAGAGGATGATGTTTCCTATGGAGTGGAGTATATGATGCTACTGCTTTACGTTAAGAATATTGTAACCGGCTTATTAAAATTGTTTATAGTCCAATCACCTTAGTTTAGGAATGTAGCCAGGTACGTAAGGAGGGGGAAATTGGTAGCTTTAGATGTGGCGAACGATTTCTGTGCGATGAAAACTACGGAAGTTCCATTCCTTTAGCAACGGATTGGTTGTACGTGAACATCATTAGAAATTGTGACATATTTTTTGCGTCACGAAAATTTTTGGTTGACCCCCCAGAGCAAAGACATATCCATGTCAATAACGTGAGGCGAGGTGTTGTCCACTTTCTTGCCCTGGGTATTGTTCCACGATAGACTTGATTCTGAAATGTCAATTGAATTATCGTTACAAACTAATCGATTATCCGATTAACTATTCTACAAGTAATCGATTAAAAAATAATCGATTATTGGGAAAGTTAATCGATTATTTTGATTAATCGATGCCCTTCCCTACCAGTAAGCTGAGTGAGAAAAATTCTTTCCCGCTCGCCCTAGGAAGTTTGCTAGGGAGCCTCAATCAGACAAGAGACGAATGAATTGACGAGTTCCATCCTGATCGCTGAATTAGATAAATTTCCTCCTTTTCAACCTAGGAAGTTGAAATTGACAGGATGCCTATCTGGGATATCAAGAAAAAAAATTGAAAAAAGTTGTGGACCCCAAACTGATCAGTGAGAGGCAAAAATTCTCTTCTTTTCTTCTAGGGAATTACAATTTGACGGAGATCCTCTCTTGAAAGTTGAAATTTGATAGAGAGTCTCTCTGGGAAGTTAAAATTATGATTGGAAAGTCTCTCTGGGACGTCAAGAAGCGTATGAAATGGCGGGCTCCATCCTGATCAGCTGAATGAACTAAATCCTCTCCTGTTCACTCTAGGAAATAGGAAGCTGAAATTTGAGGCTCCCCAAAGTTAGAAGAGTTAATTAAAATTCCAGGCCCCATGATTAGCTGAATAAAAATGTTGAAAAAACAAATTGCTGGACCAAAGAAATCACTTTCAATCAATAATTAGGAGTAATATTTGATTTGAAGGTTTATTGAGAAAACACAGAAATCTATATGTGTAGAAAGTTCAGTCCCCACGTCATGCACATTACTTTTTATTCGTTTCTACAAAGGTACCTAGTGCCAAAGGGACCTTTTTAAAAAAATCAACGATTTTCTAAGCCCCCTCTCCCTTGAAACTTTTTCTCTTCAAAAGGCTGTTTTCCCGGAAGAGGGAAAATTTCATTGATGTGGAATTATTTTACTTATCTATGGAGTTTTCTCAAGTTAATTTCTGGGGAAGTATTGGGTTATTAAGAAGGCATTAAAAAGGGAAGAAAGTGATAATGTTGGAGGTTTATCAACTGGCTCGAGAAGCAAGTGAAAGCGAACCTGTAGGCGTAAGCTATTTCAACTTGTACCTAAGTACTTTCTGTACAATATTATTTTGCTCTTTAGAAATAACAAGACGTGTAGTTCATGAGAACACAAATTAGACTACCTACCTATATATTTGCCTATGAAATCACAAGGATCAAACACATGTAAAATTAATAATCAACATGTGCATTAGACGTGAATCTTGAAACATAATTATTCTGTAACTTGTAGCGGCAACATAGATCTTAGGCGCGTTTTCAAAATTTACTATTCGTCAAAAATGTGCGCACTGTATCAGTTGGTGACACTCGATCAAAGCCGGTTTAATTCTGTGTCGATTCGAGAAAAATAACTACATTATGCTGAAAACTGTACTTAAATTTCATTAATATTTGCTAAAAAAAATCTATAAAACCCACACTAACCATCGCTTACTGAGATAACAGGACAATTGGCGCCCTTTCTGAGAAACCAGGACATTCGGCGCTCTTTCTGGAAAAAACCGGACATTTGGCGCCTTTTCTGAGTAAACAGGACATTTGGCGCTTTTTCTGGAAAAAATGAGACATTTGGCGCCCTTACTGAGAAAACAAGACCTTTGGCGCCCTTTCTGAGAAAACAGGACATTTGGTTCTCTTTCTGAGGAAACAGGACGTTTAGCGCCAATTCTGGGAAAACAGGACATTCGGCACTCTTTCTGAGAAAACAGGACATTTGGCGCCCATACTGAGAAAACAGGATATTTGTCGCACTTTCTGAGAAAACCGGACATTTGGCGATCTTACTGAGAAACCCGAACATTTGGTACCCTTACGGAGATAACAGGACATTTGGCGCCCTTCTTGAGAAAACCGGACATTTGCAGCCCTTTCTGAGAAAACGGGATATTTGCAGCACTTTTTGAGAAAACGGGACAAATGTCGCCTCTTTCTGAGAAAACTGGACATTTGCCGCCTATGTCTAAGGAAACAGGACATTTAGCGTCCTTTCTGAGAAAACGGGACATTTGGCGCCCTTTCTTGGAGAACAGGAAATTTTGCACTCTTTCTAAGGAAACAGGACATTTGGTGCTCTTTTTGAGAAAACTGGACATTTTGCGACCTTTCTGAGGAAACAGGACATTTGGCGCTCTTTCTGAGAAACTGGGACATTAGTCGCCCTTCCTCAAAAAACGGGACATTTGTCTCCCATCCTGAGAAAACGGACATTCTCTGCCCGTTTTGAGCAAATGGGACATTTGCCGCCCTTTCTAAGAACACGAGATGTTTGCCGCCCTTCCTGAGAAAATGGGACATTTGCCGCGCTTCCTGAGAGAACGGGACATTTGTCGCCCTTTCTGAGATGGCGGGACATTTGCCACCCTTCCTGAGGAAACAGGACATTTGCAATCCTCCCTCAGAAAACAGGACATTTGTCGCTTTTTCTGAGAGAGCGGGACATTTGCTGCCATTTCTGGGAAAACGGGACATTTTTTGCCCTTTCTGAGAAAACGGGACATTTGGCGCCCTTTCTTGGAGAACAGGAAATTTAGCACTCTTTCTAAGGAAACAGGATATTTTGCGTCCTTTCTAAAAAAAAAAGAGAAAAAAACAGGACATTTAGTGCTCTTTCTCCGAAAACAGGAAATTTGGTGCTCTTTTTAGAAATAGGACATTTGGCGCCCTTTCTGAGAAACAGGACATTTGGCGTCCTTTCTGAGAAACTGGGACATTAGTCGCTCTTCCTCAGAAAACGGGACATTTGCAACCCATCCTGAAAAAGCGGACATTCCCTGCCCGTTTTGAGGAAACGGGACATTTGCCGCCATTTCTAAGAACACAAGATGTTTGCCGTCCTTTCTGATAAAATGGGACATTAGTCGCTCTTCCTCAGAAAACGGGACATTTGTCACCCATCCTGAGAAAGCGGACATTCCCTGCCCGTTTTGAGGAAACGGGACATTTGCCGCCCTTTCTAAGAACACGAGATGTTTGCCGTCCTTTCTGATAAAATGGGACATTAGTCGCTCTTCCTCAGAAAACGGGACATTTGCCACCCATTCCTGAGAAAGCGGACGTTCCCTGCCCGTTTTGAGGAAACGGGACATTTGCCGCCCTTTCTAAGAACACGAGATGTTTGCCGTCCTTTCTGATAAAATGGGACATTTGCCGACCTTCCTGAGAGAACGGGACATTTGCCGCCCTTCCTGAGAGAACGGGACATTTGCCGCCCATCCCCAGAAAACAGGACATTTGTCACGCCTCCTAAGAAAACTGTACATTTGCCGCTCTTTTTGAGAAAACGGCACATTTGTCGCTCTTTCTAAGAAAACGGGACATTTGCTGCTCTTTCTGTTAATACCGGACATTTGCCTCTTTCCTGAGAAAATGGGTCATTTGTTCACCTTTATGAGAAAACGGGACTTTTGCCGCCCATCCCCAGAAAACAGGACATTTGTCACGCCTCCTAAGAAAACTGGACATTTGCTGCCTGTTCAGAGAAAACGGGACATTTGCTGCTCTTCATGAGAAAATGGGATATTTGTCATCTTTTTTTTTGAGAAAACGGGACTTTTGCCATCCTTCCTGAGGAAACAGGACATTTGCCACCCTTCCTGAGAAAACGGGACATTTGCCAGGACTTTTGGAGAGATCAGGATATTTGGCGCTCTTTTTGAGATACAGGGCATTTGTAGCTCTTCCTGAGAAAAAATGACACTTGGTGCTCTTTCTGGGATTTAGGACATTTGGTGCTTTTTGAGAAAACAGGACATCTGGAGCTCTTTCTGAGAAAGCAGGACATTTGGTACCATTTCAGAAAAAAACAGGTCATTAGGCGGTATTTCTTGAGAAAACGGGACATTTGCCGCCCTTCCTGAGAAAACGGGACATTTTCCACCCTGTATGAGAAAATGGGACATTTCCTGCCCTTTCAGAGAAAACGGGACATTTGCCGCCCTTTCTGAGAGAAGGGGACATTAGCCGCCCTTTCCGAGAAAAAGGGACATTTGCTGTCCTTTCTGAGAAAACGGGACATTTGCCTTCCTTTCTTAGAAAACGGGACATTTGCCGCCCTTTCTGAGAAAACGGGACATTTGCCGCCCTTCCTGAGAAAATGGGGCATTTGCTGCCCATTCTGAGAAAATAGGACATTTGAGCCCTACCTGATAAAAAAGGACATTTGGCGCTCTTCCTGGGAAACCAGGACATTTGGCGCTCTTATTGAGTCTTTATGGCTCGGTTTGGCCATTGCAACATTTTGAGTTTCACTGAAAACCTACCTCCTCCAAGACCAGAGTTGGGAAAAATCTTACTCATGAGTAAGATTAAGATTTTTAATCACAGGAATATCTGTGATTATGAATTTAAATTCGTATTCACACGTAAGAGTATGATTAAAATCATAACCACGGATAAATTCTTGATCACAAAAATCCATGATTAACCATAGCAAAATTGTAGGAAAGCCTAGGAATCGCCGATTATTCATGGGCAATTTAGAGAAACCTCAGAAATTGTTTAATAAGCACATCAATCGGTTATTGATAACATAAATCGGTGATTAATTACAGAAATCTGTGATTAACCGCAGAAAATTTGTGAGAAATCACAGGAATCGGTGATTAATCATAGGTATATTGTGAGAAATCTTATAAATCTCTATTAATCACAAAAATATACTAATTAGTCAAAGAAGAGTGTTATTAATGATAGAAAATTTTTGAGAAATCACATAAATCGGTGATTAATTATGGGAATATTGTAAGAAATTTCATAAATTGTTTAATAATTACATCAATCGGTTATTGATCACAGAAATTGGTGATTAATTACAGACATCTGTGATTAATCACGGATTTCTGTGATTGAGAATTATTCTTAATCATATCCTGTTGTTATGATTTTAATCATCCTCTCACGTGTGAATACGAATTTAATCTTAATCGTAATAACAGAAACGTGTACCTGTGATTAAAAATTTCAATGAGCAAGATGATGCTCTACTCTGTCCAAGACTCCTTCGACGCCTGAAAAGGAAACATCTCACTGATCTACGCCCTGAATAAATACGTTTACGAGTATGTGGGACTATCATCTGGAGTTATCATTAAGTATTTTTAAAAATGTAGAGAAGTAATAGTCCAGTCAATAAATGACCCAAAATGAGGTGTAGAGTGCGTGAGCAGGTAACTAAGCGATTCCTTCAGAAACTTGTTCAGGGGGCTTAGGTTGTTAACATACCAAAAGTCCTGACTCCTAGGTGATGAGCGGGGGGGGAGGAGGTGGGGGTAAAGGTACGAATTTTGGGTTTTTCGCTTATATCTCGAAAACGGTGCATCGGAGAGAAATATTTTTAGATAATAAAATGGAGTTCTTAAAATTATCTAAAACTTTTATATCATATGTTTTTTTCTAATTCCTAACCGTTTTCGAGCTATACCCTCGGAAAAAGTTGAAATTTACAAAAAACAATCAATTTACGTCAAAATATTCATAAACATTGCATCATATTGTCTAAACCTATTCATAAACGAAAAGTATGAATAGGAAAGAAGTTGTAGATTTTTAAATTCCCTTTTAGAATATATATACATATGCTGATTAATGCCCTACCCGCCTAGAGTTACAGCTATTTTAAAACTTGTATAGCATTTTGCAATTATCAGAAAATTAGTTTGTATATCATATTCTTAACCCACAACCTTTGTTCGTGTATTTTGTTTAAATTACAGATAACAATATCAGCAATTTGTTAGTCAATTAAATTTAATAGGTACTTGAAAACAACATTAAAAGAGCCGTATGCAATAGAACGCCGATTAACCGAATCGCCAATTATCCGTATCGGTCCTAAGCGTTATATAAAAAATCAAAACTAAGTAATTTTTCAATAAAAACAAGTTCAATAATAATTCTTTTTTTTAATGGCCCAAAATATTCTTTGTTAAACACAAATACCTGTTAAACCGGAAGACTTTTTATCAAATCCTACCAACAAAACTAACTTTATCTCCTTACTGGAGATAAAGCTGCAGGAGAAAGGGATACATACTCTTCAGGCTACCGATGACGCTGACATCCTAATCGTGAAGACTACTGTTGAACAATCCGCTCACAACTCTGTAGCTGTCGTTGGTGAGGATGTAGACCTTGCTGTCCTGTTGATTGCTTCCACTCCTGCGACCCGAGATATCTTTATGCTGAAACCCGGACGAGGGAAAACCAAAACAATAGTACTGTCCACCCAAGAGATGCAGCACCGTAGATTTGAACACATCCTGTTCCTTCATTCATTTACCGGATGCGACACAACTTCTGCTACTTTCAGGAGAAGCAAGGTGGGCTTCTTTAAATTGTACCTGGAGTCAGAAATCATCCAGCAAGCAGCAATGACATTTCCTAACCCCTCCTCTACTTACGACTATGTTGAAAAGGCTGGGGAGATGTGCTTTCTGAAGTGGTATAAGGCGCCAAAAAAACAAACCTCCCTTAACCAGTACCGCTTCCAATCGTTTACGAGGTCAGTGGCAAATATGAAGCCTGAAATCAGCTCCCTACTTCCAACAGAGAATGCAGCTAAACAGCACTCTCGGCAAACCTACCACCAAGTGCAGCAGTGGCTCGGTAATGAGCTGCCCCCTCAAGATTGGGGGTGAAAACGTGTAGGAGACACCCTGGTGGCAATTACAATGGAAAATCTACCAGCACCAGAGGTTCTTCTGAAAACTATATTTTGCCGCTGCACCAAGGATTGTGTAATTGGAAAATGTGGCTGCCGAAAAGCGATGCTCACCTGTTCTACAGCGTGCCTCCACTGTCAAGGGAAGCGCCTGAACAGTGTGCCTGTTGACGATGAGGACGATGAAGACGATGTAGAGCCCATTCAGCAAGAGCCACCCGCTACTGAGGAAGAAGATGCCATGGAAGAACAATCATTGCCTGGGCCCTCAAGTTCAAAGAGGATGAAAATTTGATTACTTTTAAAGTTGAGAGTAAAACATTAGGAATATATTGAGAACAATGGGGTTTACAATTATTATTGTATTGGTGTAACGAAACTATCTGTTGAATAAAGTGTGAAATTTGTCATCACCATTATTTTTTCTACTTTATTTAATAACTTGCTTATAAGTGGCCATATATGTTATTAGATGAACGAACAAAGGTTGATATACAAACTAGTTTTCTGAAAATTGCAAAATGCTATACAAGTTTTAAAATAGCTGTAACTTTAGGCGGGTTGGACATTAATCAGCATATGTATATATATTCTAAAAGGGAATTTAAAAATCTACAACTTCTTTCCTATTCATACTTTTCGTTTATGAATAGATTTAGACAATATAATGCAATGTTTATGAATATTTTGACGTAAATTGATTTTTTTTTGTAAATTTCAACTTTTTCCGAGAAAATAGCTCGAAAACGGTTAGGAATTAGAAAAAAACATATGATATAAAAGTTTTAGATAATTTTAAGAACTCCATTTTATTATCTAAAAATATTTCTCTCCGATGCACCGTTTTCGAGATATAGGCGAAAAACCCAAAATTCGTACCTTTACCCCCACCTCCTCCTCCCGTCCATCACCTAGGAGTCAGGACTTTTGGTATGTTAACAAACTAAGCCCCCTAAACAAGTTTCTGAAGGAATCGTTTAGTTACCTGCTCACGCACTCTACACCTCATTCCTTGACTGGACTATAAGAAATTTAATCACGACAAATTACATAGGTACTAAGATTATCACATTTGAAGGTACCTACAGAATTAGGGTAAACCTTGCTTCCTTGGAGGTTCAGAAAGTTACCACGGAAAACACACATCAACAAAGCACAGTTGATTTGAAACTATAAACATTTATTCATTATAACTTATCACATTCACACAAGCCACCAGATTTTAAAAATTCAAAATTAACTAAGACTTTTACATGGTTCGGCCTCACGCATTCCAGACAGGACTGCTTATTGATACACGGAACAGATACAGATCTTCGAGGATTTATCACGGAACATCACCTCTATAAGGACCATTTCCTATCTCTAGCAATACCTACGGTAAACCACTAACATTGTCGATTTGTTGATATTTCTAATCGTGCTATTTTTCATCGTACAATCAATTAATGATAAACAATGATCAGTCAATAAATCAACCATCATGATCATCCGTCAATGATTAACACCAAGGTACACTTAACAGTGTCGACCATTAATGGGGCTAATGAACCCCATCCGTTGTAAAAGGAAGTCACAACTAAAAATTGTTGATTTTTTTTTTTTTTTTTTCATCGTATTATTAACGTGTAATGATTTGCTTCAAATAAGTACTAGAAGGCTTCTAGAGTGTCAAACGTTAAGGCGCTGATGATAGCTACCTACCTTAAAATCCGATAATAGGGAGAAAGGCTAATTTTGCTTGTGAAAGAATGTGACAGAATAGTAGGTACTTATAGGAAGACTCTTGATAAGGCAACAGAAACGGATATCACAGCAGCAACCAATCATGCAACGTTGCTAATTAGTTGACATTCTCAATATCTTAAACGTTAACAGCGTGGGAAAATACGCAGAAACCGGTCCTAAACTCGTACTTTCATAGAGTGCCATTTTTCAAGAAAACTCAAAATGTATTTCATTGGAAAAAACATGTTTTATGAACATTAAAACATAATTTTATCTCCTAATAAGCAACGTAAAAGTAAAACTGGCGATGCCTTTGGAAAGCTGATGTTCAAAGAGAAGTTTTTCCGTGGGGTTCATTTATTAAAAGCAAAACTGCAAACGGGGGGGATAATAAGAATAATAAAATTTTGGAAAATTCTCAAGATTTGCTTTTCATCTTCCTTTTACCAAATTTTCGTAGAAATATATATATTTTTAAATCACATTTTTTGAACAATTCCATCAAGAAAATCCGTTTTGAGGCATTCTGAAACGATTCCCGAAGTTTGCACTTTTTCATGGTACTGCGTATATATACAGGGTTCGGCAGGGAGGTATGGATGATTTGAAATAATAGCTACACACTCATTTTCAAATGAAACTAAAATTTTATTATTTCAGTGTGTACCTTGGATGATGCCATTATGGAAATTAAAGAGGAAAAAAATAAAACATTGATTATGTACGAAAAGTAACATCTGATAAGTGGTGTCCGTTTTTGTCCACACACTCCTGTAGACGTTGTGAGAAGTTGTCCATACTCTTCTGTAGCATTGGACGTGGTATTGCTCGAATTTCTTGAGTTATTGCTTCATTCAGTTTCGACTAATGCGACTACACTTGAAGCCCTGAATGAAGCAATAACTCAAGAAATTCGAGCAATACCACGTCCAATGCTACAGAAGAGTATGGACAACTTCTCACAACGTCTACAGGAGTGTGTGGACAAAAACGGACACCACTAATCAGATGTTATTTTTCGTACATAATCAATGTTTTATTTTTTTCCTCTTTAATTTTCATAATGGCATCATCCAAGGTACACACTGAAATAATAAAATTTTAGTTTCATTTGAAAATGAGTGTGTAGCTATTATTTCAAATCATCCATACCTCCCTGCCGAACCCTGTATTCATTACAAAATGTATGCACAAAATTATGCTGAAAAATGCAATTAATTTTAATCAATATTTGGTGAGAAATCGATAAAAACTTCCAAACAGAGCTAAAAATCCAAAATCTTTTTGAAATCGTAGAATATTATTTAGAAAAAGTTTTTTTTGCCATAAATTGGTTGTAAACAATTTCTTTACACTCAAATTTCAAAACTATATCAAGTTATAATATACGATAATTTACGAAAATTCACTCATGATTCGTTTCAGATTGCTGTAAAACGGATTTGAATGGGAAATTTTTTCGAAAATTTTGATTTTAAATTTTTTGGAGACATTTCCTACTAAAATTCGATAAGGCTTTGGAATTTACTTCATGGTTTTCGAAGAGCTGTTATATAAACTGTGAACTAGAACATTCAAAAATGTATTCATACAATTATGCTGAAAATGTAGTAAATTTCATCAAAGTCAGCTAAAAAATCGATAAAAACTGCAAGAAATAGAAGAAATCCATAAATTTTTTTGTATAGATGAATATTGCGAGTATTTATTAACAGTTCTCCTGCTATGAAATTGATAGTTAACTACTTCGTTGCAGACAATGAGCCCGAATTTCAGAACAGTTTCGTAAATGTAATTCGAAAACTTCTGGAAATTCGCCCATTTGATTATGCTGCATGAGTAGAACATTCAGCAAAACATGAGTAAAACATGTTCAACATAGTTTTTGAAGTTTTTATGCTACATTTTCCCTTCAACATCCATGTTTTTATTTCAACTCTACAACAGATGCTAGTAGGTCTGCAGCAAAAGGTACTTTGATTTATCATATCTGGATTGTTGAAAATTGTAGTCTACCTACCTAATATTGTTCAGCCACTCCTATCAACTCAAAACTTTACAGAAAAGGCCTTTCTGTCATTGAATTGTTTTTAGTATTATCCAACGTTTCTCCCAAGGAATTTGGGCTTCTTCAAGGAGATTCAAATTAAATTCAAAATATCATATTTTGAGGAAGAGTATAGATATTTTTTTTGGATGGATTGCAAAATATCTATTATTGAAAATAAGTAATAAACCAACAATTTGGATTCGTAACTTGTCATTCATGTATCCACCAACTACACGGAGTTGTAGACCTTATCCTCGACAGCTTTGAAGGAAATTCTTTATGTCTGAGCTTATTTCTGGACACTGAAAGAGCATTCGACCGGGTACGAACTAAATCACTCGCGACGAAGTTGTGGAAACCCATTTCAAAACGGAAGTTAGTGAAAAAAAAACGTTGTCTATTTCCACAAAAAATAAAGAGTTACAATGTTTAATCGATTTCTACGGTTAAGCCTTCATCAGTAACAAACATTAACTGAAGACTCATTAGAAAGGACACAGCTTTTATAGCCACAGGTGAAGGGAGATTGAATCCCATTGGTCAAGAGAAAGGAAAGGGGGCAGGAGGTACAACCAATTAAGTGCAACCGAAGTGAAGGGGATAGCTAATCAGATGAAGCGAAAGGAGGGGAAGAACTACTAGTTTCAACAGTTTGAAGGGATAATTCCAAGCTTTACAGAAATGGGCTAATCAGTGATGAAATATATTGGAGGGATATCCTCATTTAAATATTTACCAGATTTGGATGAAAATGAAGAAATTCTACAAACTGTCTATCTGTCAAATCAAAATGGTAGCTACGATTGGATTCCTTAAGATGTTTCGCAAATGTAGACTTACCTTTATTTTCCTTGAAATCCTCCAGATGCTCTTCTATTGTTTCCCTGAATTTCCCACCAGTTTGACCGCAATATTCGTAGCCACAAGAACATTCGACCGAGTATGGCATCAGGGCCTACTGTCAAAAATAACGACTTTCTTGATATAGACTGATTCGCCGCAAACATTGACCTTATGATAAGCTCGGTGTCACCTCAACACAACTGCCAAGTTTAATTTTTCTTTCCCCATTTATATGGGTATTTACATACCTTATATGATGGGATATTTACATACCCCATTATATGAGGTATTTACATACCTCGCTTCAGGTTCCCACAACTACAATGTAATTTACTTAGATCACAAAATCATATTGAAAATCGTCATATTTTTGTTAACAACGCAAGTTTTTATTTCTTTGATTTATATCGGAATTACATCGCAGGGCTCAGCATTATGGTGAACGGACGGGAACGCAATACCAGGAAAGATGGGGGCTTCTCCTCTTCGAAAAAGTTCGGAAATCGACACAGGAAGACTAGATTCGCTTCAAAGCACGACGTGTACGAATACTCAGCGAATCAGGTTCGCACTTTCATGATTCTTCTAGGTGACGCATATTAACTTTAGAATGGTAACTATGAAACGCCTCTGAGACGTACCTATAGATCATGTGAGTATTTTAACATTGTGTTGGCTTAAAAAAAACCATTGACAATCATCGCAATAATTAGCTCGATTGGGAATTACGGATATGGAACGAGACGCATTTACTTAAACCGGGACAATACCTACTCTTAACTCACCTCTTCTCCAGCTGATTGGGGTGGTTTTGCTAGTTAAAATCCTGTCTTAAATGTCTTACAGTGGTTTCATTTCAAATATTTGCTTCATAGGATAAATAGCATAGAAATTAGCGTTAAGAGCTCACTCAGCTGATTGGGGTGGTTCAGCAAGTTAAAATCCTATCCCACATGTCTCACAGAGGTTCCGATCCAGATTTCAGCGTCGAAGGATAACATGCTTAGAAATTAGCGTTAAGAGTTCACTCAGCTGATTGGGATGATTCGGCAAGTTAAAAGCCGTTAAGAATTCTCTCAGCTGATTGGAATGCTTTTGCAAGTTAAAATCCTATCCTACATTGTGACAGTTCCCGCAGAATACTATCGCGCCGTGCGTCATTGTCAAGTTCTGGAAATGCTGCGTTTGGCGATAGATGGGGATTCGAGAACCGGAAAACCAATCTACTTCGAACATGGCACATAAATGGTATGAGTACGAGTGGTATCTTTCACGGGATATTGTCACATACACACACACACACACACACACTTACACACACACACACACACACACACACACACACTCTCTCTCTCTATCAAGGATTTAGGCCCCATTGTACCTCTGGGGGGCGACCTGTCCTTGATATGGTAACAGAGCGTGGTTCTCTGGATTACGCATGGTAGTACCTAGTACATCCAGGTAATACCTAGTTTCAGAAGAAACATGGCCCGGGTTTTCCAGAAGGAATTCCCATTATTACCCGTTGGTACATAAATAATTTCATTGATCATTGACTTATAATTTCTGAATTTTTTCACCTCATATAATTTCTATTTTCATACCTACGGTATCAGGCCTTTGCCGTTTTTATTATTATAGACATATTATATTCTTTGTTTAAGATCATAGTTCCCAATTATTATTTCCAGCGCTTAGTTCCCAATTCAAGTCCCCAACGTGGGCACATATTTTTATATCTCTTTTATTTTCCTATAGGTATAAGTCTCCATAGTTAATCCACCGTTTATTCCCGATCGTTCCAAGTTTTGATTGGGGGTGAACTACCTAATGAATACTTCATACGAAGATTCATTGACAATCCCCATCCCTTTTTAATTTCTCTTTTCTCATCCTCAATCGCCAATGAAGCTATATAATAATGAGCATCAGTTCTCAACCAGTAAACTATTCCACCTGGTTTAAATACTTGCTTTTCAATTAAGTATGTCTTTAAGGGGAGGAGTGTGACAGTTCCCGTCAGAATCCAAGAGAATGCGCGTCTGTCGCTATCGCCCCGGGCGTCATTGTCAAGTTCTTGAAATGCCGCGCTTGGTGATAGATGGGGATTGGAGAACCGGAAAACCAATCTACTCCGAATATAGCACATAAATGCTATTAGTAGTACGAGTGGTATCTCTCACGGGACACTGTCACACCCTCTCTCTCTCTCTCTCTCTCTCTCTCTCTCAAGGATTTAGGCCCCATTGGTCAGGGGGGCGACCTAAGTCCTTGATAAAATGTCTCACAGAGGTTCCGATCCAAATGTTAGCGTCGAACGATAAATTTCATAGAAATTAGCGTTAAGAGCTCACTCCAGCTGATTGGGGTGGTTCGGCAAGTTGAAAGCGATAAGAGTTTACTTAGCTGATTGGGATGGTTCGGCAAGTTAAAATCCTATCCTACATGTCTCACAAAGGTTCCGATCAAAATGTCAGCGTCGAAGGATAAATTGCATAGAAATTTGCGTTAAGAGCTCCCTCAGCTTATTGGGGTGGTTCGGCAAGTTAAAAGCAGTTAAGAGTTCACTTAGCTGATTGGGATGGTTTTGCAAGTTAAAAGCCGTTAAAAGTTCACTCAGCTGATAGGGATGTTTTGCAAGTTAAAATCCTATTCTACCTGTCTCACAGAGGTTCCGTTCCACATTTCAGCGTCATAGGATAAATTGCATAGAAATTAGCGTTAAGAGCTCACTCAGCTGATTGGGGTGGTTCGGCAAGTTGAAAGCGTTAAGAGTTCACTCAGCTGATTGGGGTGGTTCGGCAAGTTAAAATCCTATCCTACGTGTCTCACAGATGTTCCTTTCCAAATTTCAGCGTCGAAGGATAACATGCTAAGAAATTAGCGTTAAGAGTTTACTCAGCTGATAGGGATGGTTTCGCATTGAGTTGACTTGGTGAGCCACTGTTTTATTTGACAAATCCGTTATATTCGGATGTTTATAAATTTTTAAACATTAAATTTTCCTGGACACACCAAGATCTGAAGATGTCCTCAGTAAGAGGACGATACGTTATAAAATAAAACAATAAATGAAATAATTCCATTTATTTTCCCTGGCCCGCATCCCGACTATTTCCGACAAAACACCGGTTTACTTATAGAAATGTTGAAAATAACTGTGGAGAGAAGCCACTACAATGAGTTGTTGTTTACAGTCAAGAGGATGATAATGTTTCCTATGGAGTGGAGTAAATGATGCTATTGCTTTACGTTAAGAATATTGTAACCGGCTTATTAAAATTGTTTATAGTCCAATCAACTTAGTTTAGAAATATACCCAGGTACGTAAGGAGGGGGAAATTGGTAGCTTGAGATGTGAACATTTATGACATAAATCAAGCGCTTTCCAACGAGTGGCGAACGATTTCTGTGCGATGAAAACTACGGAAGTTCCATTCCCCTAGCAACGGATTGGTTGTACGTGAACATCATTAGAAATTGTGACATATTCTCTCTCTCTCTCAAGGATTTAAGCCCCATTGCACCTCTGGGGGGCGACCTAAGTCCTTGATAACATATCTCACAGAGGTTCCGTTCCAAATTTCAGCGTCGAAGGATAAATTGCATAGAAATTAGCGTTAAGAGTTCACTCAGCTGATTGGGGTGGTTCGGCAAGTTAAAATCCTATCCTACGTGCTCACAGATGTTCCCCTTCAAATTTCAGCTTTTTATCATAAATTGCATAGGAACTAGCATTAAGAGCTCACTCAGCTGAATGGGGTGGTTGGTAATCAGTGCTTCTTGATTGCCTAATTATAAATTAGATTTTGTTTTCCTTTAACTCAAAAGTACCTCTTTTTGAACAACAACTGGACAACAATTTATTTTTCGAATAATCTTAGTGCAATAATTAGGCCCTCCGAATAGCCGATGGGATCAGCAAAGATGTAGGTACGAGGCGCACTTTGATACAATATTACCTACACCAACCCTCATTCATCCTATACACATCATACTCACTAAACTGCTTAAGTATTACCTAACTGTATGAGCGAGCAGGCATTAGGTACTAGAGAATAGCGATAAATTGGAAAATGTTCGTTTACTTTTATCTTTTATTGAATTGAATAAAACGTTATTTCGATGATGACAATCCAGGATGATCCTTGGGGTGACGGGTCCTCAGGGAAAGCCGGGAAAAGACCGAAAGGTGAAACTTCAAGGAGAGGATTGTCGAATCTGGATATGGCTGCGTTCATGAAACGCCCGCCTGCTCCGAAGCTTCCTGGTGAGTCATTTTATTCAATACATCGATATGTACATATAGAGTTCACCATCTAAATTGAAGTACGAGATAAAGCAAAACTAGAAATAATACAATGCCAAGGACATGGCACAGTAGCTTCCTCGTGGCTTCAACGTGACATAACAAGAAAATTACGTTCACGTGAGCGCTGATCGAACCGATGATTCAATCATGATGAAACTGATAGAGGACCATCTAGGGCTAAACCAACACTATTCCTGAAAATTTCATTGAAATCCGATCAAAACTTTGGAAGTTATGGTTGTGGCAAGGAAATATAGAAATACAAACGCTCCCGCATGGGCACAGCGTACCGCTGATTCAATCATATGTCGTAAGGGACCTCAAGAGACCTTCCCCGCATCATCCCTGAAAATCTGACCAAAATCTCTTCAACATTGACGGACGTATGAGTGTAACAAGAAAATAACTTCAATAATAACTTCCATAATTTCGATCGGATTTCAATGAAATTTTCAGGAATAGTGTGGGTCTAATCCTAGATGGCCCCCTATTAGTTTCATCATGATTGAATCAGCGGTACGCCCTGCGCATGCGTAAACGTAATTTTCTTGTGATAGCCATGAGTCTGTCAATGTTGAACAGATTTTAGTCAGGTTTTCAGGGGTGATGCAGGAAAGATCCCTTGAGGTCCTTTACGAGCGGTACGCTGTGCCCATGTGCAATGCAGCACTCATCAGCAATTGTAGCCTTTGAACTATTTTTCATAAGTTTCAGACTACCGAATGTTCTCCATTGAACTACAGGGTGGATTCAGATAAGTGTGAAAAATGTTTTGGTGTGAGTAGACCGAAAATAGAGTAAAACGCAGTCAAGTACAATTATCTGTCTTAACCCGTTTTCGAAATATGACCTCGGTGAGTTGTTCGAGGGGTTGCCCCGGGAAAGTGGACACCCTCTACCATGTGATGCAGTAGTGACCTCGGACTCATGCTAGCCGTATTCTATGTCATAATGCGGTTGCGAAGCTTGGTTGCCGGCGCTTTGTCATCTATCGGTTGGGATGTTGAGAGGGAGAGACTGTATCACATGCCTAGAGACGGGGGCAGACAGACAGACAGACATACTTCTCTCTTTCATATAAGGGGATTATTATTGTTATTATTTATTTATTTTTTGTAGTGGCGACTTTCAAGGAGTCTGCGGAGCGTTTTGCTGGGAATTTCAGAAAAATGTTGGAAGAAGTACGAGAGGACTTGAAGAAAACGGAGCCAATAGGAATTGAAATAGCGAATCCCAGAGAAATCAACCTGAAAGATATCAAGTAAGAAAAAAAAACTTTACTTCTCTTGGATATATATATATATATATATATATATATATATATATATAGACAAAATTTTGTGCTAACTACTCCTCCGAAACCGCTGATCCGATTTGGACCAAATTTTGATATGTTGTACTACCATATCGGAACTTGTGCCTCGCTAATTTTGGTGAGGAGCAGCTGAACACGAGCCGTAATATCAATCATAATGATATCAAAATCGCGCTCAAATCTCTCCTGTTCACCGTAGGACGTTGAAAATAATTAATAGGGAACCTCTCTGGAACAACAAGAGAAGATTGCCCTTACAGGCTCCATACTGATCAGCTGAGAGTGCTAATAGTTATGTCTTCTGTCTGATTACAACCCAATTTCATAGGGATCCTCTCTTGGACATCAAGGGACGAATGAAGGGCTCCACCCTGATTTGAAAAGTTTGTTCTGCTTACGCAAACTGAGTAAGAATTTTTTATTTAACTTTCGGTTTATTATTTTCAATAATATTGGTTTATTATTTTCAATAATAAGCCTATGTGATCGTATAGCAAAAAATTTTTATAACCCCCCCTCAAACTTTGTCATTTTACGTTTCAAAGTGCGTAGAATCCAAATTTGCAATGTCCGTCCGGGCCATAAAAGGCTTTAGAATTGACTTAAAAAAATCTGTTCTTTCGCACATAGACTCCACTTGGGGTCTAGTTGGTCCTAACTTCTCGCCAACTCTATCGCTCCACACCCATGGGTGCTACGAGCCAAAAATAGGTGAAAAAGTGTATTTTTCGAGGCTTTGAAGAGTAACGGAGGCGCACTAATCAACTGAAAGGACTTTGCGATTTTTTTTTCTTTATTTATTTTTTACATCTATATACTATTTTATCAGGGTAAAACTCCGTTTGTTTGTCAGTTTGTTGCTCGATATCGATGCTGTATACGGGGTTTTATAGTTACGAGACCAATGATCTAAGTAGAAGAAGAGCTATCTATCACAGAAATAATAAACCTTTGTGAAATAATTTGCAGCGTTTTTTGAGTTGGGAAAACTTTCGGTTCAGTTAGGAATTTCGTGATACTCCCCTCCTCACTTTTTCTGCCTAGCGACGCCCCAGCACGCACAAGTGCTAGCCGAATCAAAGTAGAGACAATTAGTTCGTCTTATTACCTTTGAGTAATAATTTGCACTCTTTTCTAAACCAACTGGCCACATTTTTGCCAATAACTTATTCTCTCTTGTCTACCAGAGCTAACCTGATTTTATCCGGCCTCAAGATGAGTGGGCTACACGAGTTCCTCATCAATAAAATCGAAGTGCCGACTCCTGAAGAGCTCAAAACTTGGAATCTCTGGGCGAAATACGAGCTCGCGGTTCCTCACCTCCACATCACGGGGAAATACGAAGTAGAAGGCACTCACAAGAAAATTGACGTGAGAAGCGTTGGAGAGTTTCAGTAAGTTAGCTACCTACTCACGAAAAAGCTTTTGCAAACAAATTGTTGAGTGCAGGGGTTAGATCTAACAATATATGGGTCAATTCTTATACGCGTCTGGAACAGGGCTTCTATGGGTGTGGTAGACTATAATCACGAGTTGAGGAATGAGTTTAATTAGCAGTCACCTTTGTATTTTTGTTCCTATCTAACATGAGATGCCAAATTTCGGAACGGAGCCTCTCTGGATATGGTAGATCCATTGTAGCCAACCATTGTAACCATTTTAGGTAGTATTTTCCTGGCAGTACTGACACAATTTACTGTAAATTTATGTGATGGAACACTGCGGTCTACGTTAATGTCTTATACGAGCGAGCGAAGCGAGCAGGCACAGCTAGTAGACAATAAATACCAAGTCGCAACATCATCTTCACCGTAGTTTTCGGTCTAGTTTTGGTTATAGTCAGTACAATTGAATTTCACTAGCACATATTCGTGAGTAAGTACAGGTGTTCATGATGTGAAGTTTTAATTCATCAGTTATCACCATTCTTGGATTTACAGTGGTGATATCCTGTTCTACACCAACGTCGGTCACGTCACTTTCATGATCGACGAAGATGGAGCCCTTCAAGTTGATACGCTTAAATTGAAAATCAAATCTCTGGGAGTCGACGTAAGTAGTTCAAGTAGGTACTTAGTGCCGCCGCACAGTGCGTAATTTGGCCGATTTAGGGGAACGAAAATCCAAAAATGGAAGTCCTTGGAAAAATCATGTGACCCAAGGAATGTTCACTTTGTGGTCTGGCATGAAAGGAATTCGGTCGCTGAAGCTCAGATAAGCAACAGGAAGAGACTCGCACTACCTCAAACATGACGACGTTGCTAAGTGCAGCCCAACGGGTTTTCATATCCTTTCAAGATAGTGACCCCCACCTTCCCATTCATCTTCGCGAACAGAGTTTGACATTTGATCCTCATCAGGCACATCCCAAGTTAAGTCAAACACATTTTTTCCAATTTTGGTTTATTATTTCCAATGTGATCGTGTAGCAAAAAAATTTTATAACCCCCCCTCAAACTTTGTCACTTTACGTTTCAAGGTGCGTAGAATCCAAATTTGAAATGTCCGTCCGCCGTTCGCCGTCCGGGCCATAAAAGGCCTAAGAATCGACTTAAAAAACCCGTTCTTTCGCACATAGACTCCATTTGGGGTCTAGTTGGTCCTAACGTTTAACCATCCCGATCGCTTTACTCGCATAGATGCTATGGGCCAAAAACGGGCGAAAAAGTGTCTTTTTCGAGGCTTTGAGTGAGACTTACGCACGCGCACACGCCTGGCACGCTTGGCAGAGGGTCACGGTTGGTGGGGGGGGGGGGGGGGGGGGGGGAGCGGGGGGTGGAGTGAGAGGAGGCGCCGCGGCACCTTGTGGTGTCTGGTGTGACCAGGGGCGTAGCAGAGGGGTGTAGGAGAATGGATATTTAGTAGATACTTTTACGTGTTATACCCATATAATACACCGCGGCACGATGAGGTGGGTACGGCGTTCCTTCGAGGCATGAATATATGTTTTTTTCTAGGTCATATTTGAGTGTTAATACCAATGCTTTTCCTACGCATATTTAATAACATATCCTCTCGACTTTTCGTACGTACTTAGATAATGATATTATTATGGCAATAACTATTTGAATAGATAGGAGCTCAAATCGAGAAATATAAACATGCGTATATAATTATAGAAGTACCTATAGGTTGTGGCAACTCGAAATAGGACACGCCGAGGAGTCTGGACGGGCCTTATGACGTACGCAAGCCAACTAAAACTACGATCATACTCAATTGAAAAAATAATAAACCTTTGTGAAATAATTTGCAGCGTTTTAAAACATCTTTCTTGCAAGCCGAAAGATCACATGAGACAGGGATGTAGATGTATAGGAAAACTCTCAGGGTGGGGTTATTTTGGGTCCCAAGCACGGAAGCCTGGTGGCTTATTGTACTTTTCTGAGAGTTTAGCGTTTAATCAAAGAGATTCAGCCCTCTGGTGAGGGATGTGAGTCCTTTGATTAATTGTTCGCTTCGAATAAACATCATTGGGGTATGTGCCCTAAGAGTTCAAATCTGCGATGTGGGATACTGTTTATTTATTTAATCATACAAATGCATTTTATAAATATGGTACAAATTGAACAACTTAAGCTACTCACTTTCGATTTCTTTCCCAACGATAGGCTTGGCCCGTGTTGTTGGGGAAGGTCTTGGTGATTCGCTCATGTCTTACAATCTATTTTCTCTATGATACAATCGGCACTTAAAAATATAATGTTATTCGTATAATGTTCTTATAATTTTAAGAGAAGATATTTTCTAAAATAATCACTGTACATAAATACTGCTTAAAACAGTTTCACATCCCGCTTCCCCCTTTTCTACAAGCCAGGTTAAAATATGTTTCTTGTAGTTTTGTCTTGTGAATCTTTGAGCATTTTTCATATGACCCTCTAGCGCTCTGTGGATAATGTAAATAATGAATTTTGGATTGTGAGTTGACAACGTTAGTCTCGGTCTAGGTGCAATTACATTTAAGCATCACGTTGCATGTACGTTGTGAACCTATTATTTGTGGATCCTTATGGAATTGCAGAAGTAAATTTTTAACATATAATTGCCTTATAGTAAATAGCTTAGCGATATTAAATAAATTGTCAGATGGAGTCCTAATTGGTAAAGATAGCATCATTTTTACAATGATTTTCTGGCCTACACGTAATTTATTTATATGGGTTGAGAATGTCCCACTCCAAGCAATTATGCCATATTGAAGTACAGATTGTAGCATACTGTAATAAATTAGTTTTATCGTATTTCTTGGGAGTGTGTGTCAAATATTATAGAATATGTATATTTATTCATTAATTTTATTGTTTCTCTCTTCGTCCAAGACTAACCCAAGATACTTATGCTCAGCTACATGTTCTATTTTCCCACAGGAACAGCTATTATTTGATCTACATGTATGTAGTATGATGCTTAAATTTTTATCGTAAACATATGATTTCATTCCTCCATAAATAATTAATTTTGACTTTTTAGTGTTCAATGTAATAAAAATAGCAAAAAATGAGCTTTTTCCCGTTTATCTACATATGTTCCTCAAGAGGTTCCCAAAGAGATCGGGATGAGACTCGTTGAGACTTTTCTTAAAAGCATAGGTACTTCCAGAAAAAAAATCTCGCTAATTCTCTCTCTGTCTTATATGATCGTTTGGCTTGCAAGAAAGGTGTTTAAGATTTTGAAAAAATGTGTTTGACTTACTTTGGGACTTGCCTGATGAGGGTCAAGTGTCAAACTGCGTGCGCGAAGACGAATGGGAATTGCCATAAAATTGGTTTTTTACAACTTCTTTCTAATGAAACTGCTCCAATTTAAATAAAATTGAACATATTATAATACGATTGATAGTTTATGAAAATTCGCTCATACGATCATGCTGCATGATTGGAACTTTTTTGCATCCTTTCTACCGAATTTAGGGTAACTTTGTATTCGTGATTGAAGTCGAAAAAAAATTTGCCCTCCAAAATCAAAATTTCCACTTGCTTTTTGCGTTTCAGAGCTTGCTGATCAATTTTGGTTCCGTGTCTGTCTGTCTGTCCGATGTCTGTCTGTCTGTCTGTGGTAATTCCTTGTCACGCCCAAAACTATACCAAGTTTCAGTCCGATTTCTATGAAATTTCCAAAGATCGTGCGATTTATGTTCTAGATGGTCCGCTATAACTTTCATTGCCGTCACAAAGTCTATGCGATGCGCATACGTTAATTTATAATAACGCCTGTTTCCTATCATCTATTGGTCCGATTTCGTTCAAACTCGGGGAGCCGAAGGGTATATGTTCCAGGAAAATTCCCAATGAATTATGTCGCGATTGGTGGAGAAATAACTATAGCGCATGCGCAAAACTAAAATTGATCGACACAGACAAGACTCGGATACTAATGGACCAATTAGCGAATTTTCATAGAAAATGAAGCTATTGCAATGGCTCCAAAAATTTTAAAATAAAAATTTTCAAAAATTTTCTTCATCGAAATCTGTTTTGAGGCATTTTGAAATGATTCCTGGATTTTAACGCTTTTTTATATGTATATATATATATATATATATATATATATATATATATATGTATATATATATATATGTATGTGTCATTCCAGACGATAACTCTCGATAGAATTGAGATAAAAACTTCGTTCTTTCGCCAAAAAATCAAGCATTTCAAAAGAAAGGATGAGTTCGTTGGACAACAATTTTTGAGCACATTAAATTGGTCAAATTTCGAAAAATGTACCCAAAAATCACTAAAAATGGCTAAAAACGGCCAAAAATCGTTAAATTTCTATTTTTTGCAGAATTTTAGTCAATACTAAATTTTCAACGTTCAACTAGGACATTAAAAATTTTTGCTTAAAATTATGATGAAAAACGTACTTAAATGTCATTAAAATTTGCTAAAATATCTATAAAAACTGCAAAAAAATTTGAAAATCAAAAATCCCTTTTGAATCAGTGGAATTTTATTTAGAATTAGTTTTAGCGAATTTTTGAAGAAAATTATTAGCGAATTTTTGAAGAAAATTAAGTTATTGCTCTCGCCTCAAAATTTGTAGAATGTGAATTTTTGAAAAAATTTTATGCAGAAATCCGTTTCAGGCTATTCTGAATCATAATCTGAAGTTTAACGCATTTTTTTATGTATGTATGTATGTATGTATGTATGTATATATGTATGTATGTATGTATGTATGTATGTATGTATGTATGTATGTATGTATGTATGTATGTATGTATGTATGTGTCATTCCAGACGATAACTGTCCGTAGAATTGTGCTAGAAACTTCAAACAAATTTTAAAATGTTAAGGACACAAAACGAAAGTTCAAGTTCGTTGGCCAGCATGATCGGATTACATCTTCGGGTTGAAATTTTCAAAAATGTAGTCAAAAATTTCAAAATAGCCAGTTTTTTGCGATTTGTTGTGCGAAATAATTTTTTCAGCATACTAACATGTGGTATATTTGGAATCAGCGTAAAATTTCCTATAAGAATATGTATCAAGTTTTCAAAAATTTCAAAGTTGAAAAATCAGTCAAAAATCGAAATAATGCCGTTCTTTAGTTGTAAAAATCGGTAATATTTGCATGAAATATTGTCCAAATTCAGATCGTCTTTAAATCTACAAGATTAGTTTAATAATAATAAAGTATGAGTACCTCCTAATTATTTTTAATAATTTGATTCCATATTTGTCTATCAAAATCATAAACTAAAATTTCTCTACACGATCAATAGCGACTGAAATGTCGAAGATTTCTTCAAAAATTCGCTCATGGGGTCATGCTGCATGACTGGACTTTTTTTTGCCATAAAATTGGTTTTTAACCATTTCTGTCAACTAAAATTGCTCCAATTTCAATGCAATTTAACATACTATAGTACGATAGATAGTTTATGAAAATTCGCTCATACGATCATGCTGCATGACTGGAACTTTTTTTACTAAATTTTCAGTTGTGCGGTCCAGCTACAGGACGTTTCCCTCTACATTTCATTGCCGTTAGATTAATAGTACCTAGTCTATGCGCATGCGCAAACATTAATTTCTTATAACGTCGACTTATCAATCATTTCAACTCGTACTTTGTTCTTCAACTAATCTACACGTCCATGTTACAAATACCTATGTGAAGAAGCTATGCTGCCCACACAACTTGGCAATCTTTTAGCAAATTTTTGAAGAACATTAAGCTATTGCTCTCCCCTCAAAATTTGTAGAATGTGAATTTTTGAAAACCTTTTATGCAGAAATCCGTTTCAGGCTATTCTGAATCTTATTCTGAAGTTTAACGCATTTTTAGCGAATTTTCTTAGAAAGTGAAGCTATTGCAATAGCTCCAAAAATTTTAAAATAAAAATTTTCAAAAATTTTCTTCATTGAAATCTGTTTTGAGGCATTCTGAAATGATTCCTGGATTTTAACGCTTTTTTATATGTATATATATATATATGTATATATATATTATATGTATGTGTCATTCCAGACGATAACTCTCGATAGAATTGAGATAAAAACTTCGTTCTTTCGCCAAAAAATCAAGCATTTCAAAAGAAAGGATGAGTTCGTTGGACAACACTTTTTGAGCACATTAAATTGGTCAAATTTCAAAAAATGTACTCAAAAAATCTCTAAAAATGGCTAAAAACGGCTAAAATCGTTCAATTTATATTTTTTGGTAGAATATTGCTCAAATAAAGTTTATTAACTATAAAATAGAACATCCAAAAATGTATATACACAATTATGCTGAAAAATGTACTTAAAATTCATCAAAATTTGCTAAAAAATCGATAAAAAACTGCAAAAAAGCTAAAAATTCAGAACCTCTATTTGAATAGCAGGTTATTATTTAGAATACGTTTTTTTTGCCATAAATTTAATGGTGAACGATTTGCTTGCTCTCAAAAAGCTCAAATTTCAAAAATATTCAACATTAGGTATACAATACGATAATTTACGAAAATTCGCTCATACGATCATGCTGCATGAATGGAACTTTTTATGTATGTATGTATGTATATATGTATGTATGTATGTGTCATTCCAGACGATAACTGTCCGTAGAATTGTGCTAGAAACTTCAAACAAATTTTAAAATGTTAAGGACACAAAACGAAAGTTCAAGTTCGTTGGCCAGCATGATCGGATTACATCTTCGGGTTGAAATTTTCAAAAATGTAGTCAACAATTTCAAAATAGCCTGTTTTTTGCGATTTGTTGTGCGAAATAATTTTTTCAGCATACTAACATGTGGTATATTCGGAATCAGCGTAAAATTTCCTATAATAATATGTATGAAGTTTTCAAAAATTTCAAAGTTGAAAAATCAGTCAAAAATCGATATAATGCCGTTCGCTTGTTGTAAAAATCGGTAATATTTGCATGAAACATTTTTTAAATTGCAGAATAAAATAATTTTGTTTATCTTTTTTGGCCATAAATAGGTAGTTAAAAATTTTTTTTATACTTGAAGTGCTCAAATTTCAAAACAATGTAAAGTTATAATGTACGATAATTTTTCAAAAATTCGCTCATATGATCGTGCTGCACGACTGGAATTTTTTTTTTTCTTTTGAACTTGATATTGGACGTTAAAAATTTCTTTGCACTCAAAGTGCTCAAATTCAAGTCTTCAAAACAATCTTACATAATATAATACGATAAGTTACAAAAATTCGCTCAAACGATTATGCTGCATGACTTGAACTTTTTTCAATTTATTTATTGGAATGAGCTTTTTCAACTTCGTCGCGAGTGATTTAATTCGTAGGTGTCTGATGTTAGTATCCCAGTTTTCTACAAGTAATATCAAAGTGCCTATAGTCAGGTATTTGGTCTACAGAGTATTTTGACGTCTTTATTAGGGTTGGCAACTAGTTCAGTCACCTTATTTGTTGAAAACGACACCAGTTTTGCCATCGTGAAAGATTTTGCCTTGGTTTTCACTCACTCTGAAAATAATGTCAGTAATCTGATATCATAACAGGCTGATTATATAAAGTTCCTTAAGGCTTCGGTGCTTTTGGAAAGTAATACATGAATATGCATCCTACCCGCAGGTTCAAGAAAAAGGATTGCAATTCGGTATTCTGGGTTCGTCAGAGTTGAAGACGATTCTGGACAAGGAGTTACACTTGTACTTGCAGAAATATTGGAAAGAAATCGCTCCCAAGGCAGCATTGAAGGCGAAAGAAAAAATTAACGCTGCGCTCAGAAGAATCTTTAAGGATCGCCAAGAGGAGCTGATAAAAAGCAAAGTAGCTGCGAAATCTACTGAAGAAGCAGCGAAGATCCGAGAAGCTGAGCTGAGGAAATGCAGAGAGCGGATAGCCAACAGGCCTGACCGCAGGCCACCGGGATATCCACTGTCCAGAGACCAGAGCCTGCTGGGATGGTTGCATCCCCCAAAGCATCCCATGATGTGAGGTGAGCTCTCAGTCTGCTACCAAAGATTTTATGCTTAAGTCTTCTCAAGTCAAATTCACCCTTTTACAAATCAGATTCACCCTCTTTGAGCAATGAAGGGAGGAATTGCTTTGTAAAAGGGTCTGTAAAAAGCACTCAGTCATGCAGCATGACATGATAACATTAAATTACGCACTTGAATTTCGATTGAGGCCAACCATGTTCTGAATTAAACTGAGGGGACAGCCGTGTGACGAGATCGCAAAGAAAATTGTAGAACACGCAGCCGAACTCGAAAATTTGGTCAATTGTGGGCATTTTTCACCTAAAAATCAATTTTTCACACTTATCGTGAATCTTAAAGATCTGGGAGAGGTCGCAATCGACTCAGCACTGAATAATACTTTGACTGTGACGCCCCACATGCCCTTGGGTCAAAAAACCATTTTTTAAAGCATTTGTTGGGCTATTAAATTGTAAATTTGAGCCTAAAATTCTGGATTCGAACCTACTTGTCTTTTGCTAAAATGGATTTTTCTGCGTTGAAACGAATTTCTTACGCTGTTTTTAAAGAGAGTCCAAGTTTTATATATATATATATATATATATATATGTATATATAGGTATATGTATATATACCTACCTATATATACCCCCCTACAGATTCGTTTCATACACCAAATAAGTCAATCCTATACATATACGAGTGCATATAGGATTTTGTTCTGTGGAGTAAGGAAACTGATTTGTAGGGGGGACTCTGAACCTTCAAACCCACTTTTAAAATTTCAAAGCCATCTAAATAGCATATTTTTCCTTTGAAAATTTCCTAAAAGGAACAATTTTGATTGATAAAAGGGTGAATTCAACTCGTAAAAGTGGGAATTTGAGTTGAAAAAGCTGTAGGTACATGAATTTTAACGTTTTTTGTGACGTAAATGAAATTTCCATAAGAACCAATTAGGCGCGGGAATGAAAAGATGGGCTTGACGTCACTGAAGATTTGCTTCTCTTCCGTATTTGTAGTTAATAGTAGATTTATAGTACCTGCAGCTCCAGCTGTAGTTATGTACAACAAACTAGCTTGAAGTTACAGCTATTGTTGGCTCTGCTACGTAGTAGTCGGAAGTAGCTGTAACTGCAGATACTAGTTAGAAAAAAAGTAGATGGGCGATTTCAGCTTTCAACTTCTAGCTGAAGTTATAAGTTGCAATTACTTTTGATTTAAGTAGCTGTAGTTAGTATCTGTAACTATACATGGTGTCTACTGAAATTTTGGGACAAACTCAACGAATCGATTTTATAGCTCATTTCTGATCGAAAGTTGCTCGTAAAGATTTCTTCTTAAACGCTTTGTTTTCAAGTTATTCAATTTTTAAAATTTTTTTGTGTTTTGTATCTTATGACATTAAAACGGCCATATCACAGTAAACTCAAAACTAAGAACGCCTTTGGAAAGACCGTTAAATTTCCTATAACCCTGATGTAAAGTAAAGTCGTTTTAGTAAGTTTCAATTGGTTTAAAAAAGGCTAAAATACAAAATCAGAAGAAATATTTATAATCGACGTTTTTTCTCCCGTTTTTTTGCTATCGGGTTGGGGATTTTTCAGCGTGCACTCTTCGGAAAAAACTTCCTCAAACTGTCAGCTTTTGACCGGTGTAGTCAATTTACTTTTATATTGCTATTGTGGGAGAAAAGTATGTTCGTATGTTGAAAAACAAGGTTTTTTCTACGAAATCAAGTGTTTTAGTGAAAAATGAACCTGTATAAAAATGCAAGTTTGGGGCCGGTTTAATACATACTTTTTCACGCTGAATCGAATGGTTACACTTGCAGATCTCCCCAACTCCGTTATAACCGAATTTTACACTTTAATTAACTAGTTTTACCCTTAAAGACACATGAAATTTAAAGTGTAAAATATGTTTGAACGTGAAAAAAAAAAAAATATCTAGTCTTTCCCAAATCACCTTCTAAAAAGTTAGTAAGCACTCCAATTAAACTGCATGTGTGCGGCTCAGATGACATGAGCACTTCATGCCCCTGTCCTGTGCTGGAACGGGTCCGGTTCACAAGGTACTTGGGAGTAGTAATTGACGAGGAACTCAGGTGGGATCGTCAAGTGTTAGCTCTGACCCAGAAACTTCGCAAATTTACCCACGTTTTTTTCAAACTCAGAGGATGCCTTAATAAAGAAAGCTTAATTATTATATACAAGACTCTAGTACAGAGCATCATTGGCTTTGGGATGATTGCATGGGGTGGCGCTGTTTTAACTGTTTTGAACCCCCTATGCATTTTACAGAAGAGCATTTTAAAAATAATTGCAAAAAAACCTCGAAGATTTCCCACAACCGAATTGTTCAACTATTGTCGAGTATTTTCCATTCATCAATTGTATATAAAAACGTCCCTCTCTTTCTTTCACAAACATCCAGAATTTTTCAACATCCCCAAGAATACTTCATACCCACTTCGTCTCACCTCCCAAGCCGTGGTGCCGGCACCAAAAACCCGTTTATGGAGCACATATTTTATAGCATGCCATTCTTGATCCTCTCATTGTCTGACGAAATGAGATCCCCATCAAATTTTTCCCGCTCCAATTATAAAAAGAAAATTTTTTCATGGTTGATTTCCCGTGGAGTTGAAAATTGCTTAGATGCTCTTTCCAGCATTTATGTAAACTAATTGTGTATTGTCTATATTGTAAGCGTTAAAAGTTTGCTTCATTTTTTTTTCTTTTTTTTCTGCTTTTCTAAATAGGTAAATTTATAGTCCCTGCTGAGTTAGTTCTCTCTGTGTTACACTTGTAAAAGAAGAATATAACTGCAATGTTATTCATAAGCAACTCCCCCTAGCCGCACAGGGCCTGCCCTATGGCTTAGGGGTATATTCCATTGAACTCATCAACCTCTAATAATTTGTATTTGAACTGTATTTGTATTGTACCATTTATTTAATTTTTGCTTTGCTTCGGAATAAATTCGCTATTCATTCATTTATTCATTCATGCACCAGGTGTGGAGAAACGAGATGGAGGAAGTGAACGCTAACTGGTCCGCGACTACCGGGAAGGGGCCGTCCGATCCCCGGGAGGGAGAATCGTACGGGGAAGAAGACCCGCCCTTTCCGGAGGCGTGACAAATCCCGACAAGACGACGTCGTTATCGACGCCTCCCCCTCCTCCATAGGCCCGACGCCAGGTGACATCTGGCTCCCCGAAAACCCAGCGGGACGCCCGAAGTTTGTCATGGACCGGGAAGTGAATAACAACGAGACGGCGCCGGGGTGTTCGGGGATGGCGGCGTCGGCGCCGCCGCCGTCGTCGTCAGGCGCTGTGACTCCCTTCTCTATAGAGACGATCCTCTGCAAGGACGACCCCCGGACGACGGTCATCTACTCCACCAAGGGCTTCCACGAGCGGCTGCCGTCCTGGCACGTCCCCCAATCCTCGCGTGAGTCTATATTTCCAAATTTATTATTCATTTATTAATTATTTATAATTATCTATTAAGTTATACATTTTAGCGAATTATTGTAGAAAAAGGAGCTACCTATTGCAATGGCTCCAAAATGTTTAAAATCGAAATTTTTAAAATATTGCTTCCGAGTCTGCAAGGCAGCGGAAGCTTTGTTTTCACTTTTGAAATGGAAAAAAAAAAAAAAAAAAAAAAAAAAAAAAAAATTGTTGCTCCAAAATCAGAATTTTCACTCGCATTTTGCGTTTCAGAGCCTCCTGAACAAATTTGGTTCCGTGTCTGTCTGTCTGACTGTCTGTCCGTCCACATTTCCTTGTAACAGCCATAACATCCACAATTTTGATCCGATTTTAACCAAATTTTCAGGGATCGTGCGGGTTAAGCTCTAAATGGTCCCCTATCAACTTCATCATGATCGAATCAACGGTAGCTTCTGCGCAGGCGCTAACGTGAATTCCTTGTGACGGTCATAACTCGGTCAATGTTGAACGGATTTCGGTCAGATTTTCAGGGATGATGTGGGTAAGGTCTCTTGAGGTCCCATAAGACAATAATCATAATTGCATTAGCGGTACGCTCTGCGCATGCGTGAACGAAATATTCTTGTTACGGTCCTTGCAACAGCCGTAATTTCCACAATTTTGATGCGATTTTCTTCAAATTTTTAGGGATTTTGCGGGTATAGCTCTACATGGTCCCCTAACAGTTCCGTCATGATCGAATCAACGGTAGCCTCTGCGCAGGCGCAAACAAAATTCCCACCTTCCAATTTCCCACCTTATTAATTCCCTGATGCCAGAACCGGTCGTTTCTAGTTTTCTGGAATTTAATGGTGACGTACTGTGAAGGTCACGAGGAAGCTCATGTGCCATTTCCTTGGCAGTGTATTTTTTCGATGAAATCCGTTATGATGCATTCTGAAACGAATCCTAGAGTTTAACACGTTTTCATGTATATATTATTTTGATTTGTTACAGATGGTCGGAAAATATAGGAAACTAATAAATATAACTTACAAAATTGAGAATAGTTCCTCATTAAATTGAGAATATTTCTCAATTTTCTAAGTTATATTTATTTGTTTAATTCCTTCAAGTATTTTCCGACCATCTGTAACACCTCAAAATAATATTACAGCCAGTGTTTTCATCCTTCACCAAAACTGTATATATATATATATATATATATATATATGTGTGTGTGTGTGTGTGTGTGTGTGTGTGTGTGTGTGTGTGTGTGTCATTCCAGATGATTACCCTAATTAGAATTGAGATAAAAATTCCGTTCTTACGCCAAAAAATCAAGCTTTCCAAACGAAAGGATGAGTTCGTTGGCCAGCAATTTTCGAGCATATTAAATTGGTAAAATTCCGAAAAATGTGATAAAAACAATCACTAAAAATTGCTAAAAAACTGCTAACAATTGTTAAATTTATATTTTTTTAGCAGAATATTGCTCAAATAAAGTTCTTTATCTAAAAAATAGACCATTCAAAAATTTTTGCACAAAATTATGATGAAAAATGTACTTAAATTTCATTAAAATTTGCTAAAAAGTCGATAAAAACTGCGTAATCAGCTAAAAATCCAAAAAGCAGATTATTATTTAGAATTCATTTTTGCCATAAAATTATTACCTAGTTAAAATATCCTTGCACTCAAAAAGCTCTAAATTTCAAAACTATTTCACATTATATATGATAATTTACGAAAATTCGCTCATATGATCATGGACATCAGTCACGCTCATACGATCAGTTCCATGACTGGAACTGAGTTAAAAGAGCACATTGAGGTTGGCATATATATGTTCGTTTCTGAGTGTCGGTAACTACAGCAGGAAATAATTACCTACTTTTTGGTTTTATTGGTTCATTGAGACTCACTGTCAAGAAGAATGGAGTGACAGTAAATAATGCGATAAGTGAAAGTAAAATAAGCAATGATTATTTAGTGTAGGTAGGTATTTCAAGAACTTTTATAAAATACTATTTTCATAGGGTGCGTACTAAGCATGAAACATTTGAATCAATAAATAGCCGATATCTTGGAATTTTGGCAACAATATACAGGGTGTAATGTGGATACAGGGTACAAATATGTAGGTATACAGGGTGTAACAAACGTAATGGTCAAAGGATGGACCGGTCACATAGTTGTCGATTGCGAGCTTTCACATAAATCTATTCATCTTTTCCTGTTAAAGTTTATGTGCCATAGCAAAGACATAAAGAAACGCTTGCATACGAGTCTGCAACACATTGGGACATTTTATGTCTTTAGTTGCAGACAAGTATGTGTTGCAGACTCGTATGCAAGCTCTAAGAGCCACTCATCTGATCCGGACCCTGGGCATCGTCAAGTAAATGTCCTAAAGAGGCTACATACGAAATTACAGCTTCCTAGAGTGTAAAGCATAGAAATTACCTATTAAAATGATTTAACCACCGCTTCACAAATCAAACCGTTCTCGCAATATTCGGATCACCTGCTATGAATCAAATCATCGAAACACCAGCTCAATAAAATCATCAGAAATTAACAAGCGGTGGCAATTATGTTCACAATATAAATTATTGAGAATGATCACCTGAGTGTACACAATTATTCAAATAACCATGCTCATAACTCAGCTTGTTGGCCACGCACTTCGCAGTAGTTAACATAATATGGTTGGATAAATCGAGAGCTTTCGAACGAATGGTCAACGAATTTTGTGGTATGAAAAACGACGAAGTACCATTTCCCTAGCAACGACTCGGTTGTAAGCGGAAATCATCAAAATATTTTCGTGAGCAATTTTCCGTGACGTTTTTTAAGTTTATGTGCCATAGCAAAGACATAAAATGTCAAAAATCCTGGGATCGATTCTACAACTAATTTGCAACAAAAATTGCCTCATAGACTTTTTTTTTTAGAGGCTTTGTTTCCTAGTAATTTCACTTTTAAGATTTTTTTCGTGTTTTGCTTCAGAGACTGCAAGGCGGCGGAAGCTTTGTTTTCACTTTCGAAATGAAAAAAAATTTTTTGCTCCAAAATCAAAATTTCCACTCGCATTTTGCGTTTCAGAGCCTCCTGTACAAATTTGGTTCCGTGTCCGTCTGTCTGTCTGTCCGTCCACATATCCTTGTAACAGCCATAACTTCCACAATTTTGATCCGATTTTAACCAAATTTTCAGGGATCGTGCGGGTTAAGCTCTAAATGGTCCCCTATCAACTTCATCATGATCGAATCAACGGTGGCTTCTGTGCTGATGGGGCCTCTGAAGCTAATTTCTTTCCTTTTCAACCTGCCGTTTTACTAAGTTTTCGTTTTGTTGTTTTGACATTTTTAGAAAAATTTTGAACATTCACCTACTATATAAACCGTAATATGTCTGGTCATGAGCTGTAAAGGTGTGAACCCTTTTGGGAGGCACGACGCGCCAAGTTTTGATCATTTACTAGATACCTATATATATGGGGATTTATAATAATTATAGACCAATTATAATATTATAGATCGTGCGGGTTAAGCTCTAGATGGTCCCCTATCAACTTCATCATGATCGAATCAACGGTAGCTTCTGTGCAGGCGCTAACGTGAATTCCTTGTGACGGTCATAACCCAGACAGGGGCCGCGAGACGGTAGGGCCGACCCGACCATACTTAACTACGCAGATTGGTATGTGAACGTCAGAGGGCCATAAAAATGGGTGGTAATTGACATTGTGAAAATGTGTTGAGGCTTTTGGGCCTGGGAAATCTGACCATTCTGCTTCCAATTTTCCACCTTATTAATTCCCTGATGCCAGAACCGGTCGTTTCTAGTTTTCTGGAATTTAATGGTGACGTACTGTGAGGGTCATGTGCCATTTCCTTGGCTGTGTATTCAACGTTATATCACTAAAATATGCATAACCCCCTCAAATAACTGTAAAAATTAAAAAATGAGTACACCTTTGGAAAGTACGTTAAATTACCTACCACCCTGATGATTTCAAAATTTTTTCAAAACTGTGTTTTCAAAACTCTGGTTCCGTGTCTGTCTGTCTGTGTGCGTGTGTCTGTCGTGTGTCCGCAAATCCTTATAACAAGCTTATTTTCCACAGTTTTCATCCGATTTGGATGTAATTTTCAGGGAATGTGCGGGCTAGGGGGTTAGACGGTCCCCTATCAGTTTCATCGTTGTTGACTCAATACCTCACTCTGCGCATGCGCAAACGTAAATTCTACCAAACATTATTTTCTCAGGCCCTAGTCGTTTGATCTTGCTTAAATTCAGATGATACTTGGGAGATGACAATTTGATTATCTTGTATCAATTTCAACATGATTGTATCATTAATAGCTACTGCACCTATGTGAAATCCTTGTAACGACCTTAATTTCCACTGTTTTCATCCGATTTTGAGAGGGGTTAAGTTGTAGATGGTCCCCTATCAGTTTCATTGTTGCCAAATCAATACTTCATTCTACGCATGCGCAAACGTAAATTCCATCATATTCCATCTTTTCACTCTCTAGTCGTTCGATTTCGCTTGCATTTGGATGATACTTGGAAGAAGATGACTTGATTACTTAATAAATTTCAACACGATTGCATCATTAATAGCTACTGCGCATGCGCCTGTGTGAAATACTTGTGATTACCTTTAATTTCCACTATTTTCATCCGATTTCGATGCAATCGTCAGAGAATGCGCGGGTTAGGTTGTAGATGGTCCCCTATCAGTTTCATTGTTGCCAAATCAATACTTCATTCTACGCATGCGCAAACGTAAATTCCATCATATTCCATCTTTTCACTCTCTAGTCGTTCGATTTCGCTTACATTTGGATGATAGTTGGAAGAAGATGACTTGATTACCTCATACCAATTTCAACACGATTGTATTAATAATAGCTACTGCGCATGCGCCTATGTGAAATACCTGTTATGACCTTTAATTTCCACTGTTTTCATCCGATTTCGATGCAATCGTCAGAGAATGCGCGGGTTAGGTTGTAGATGGTCCCCTATCAGTTTCATTGTTGCCAAATGAATACTTCATTCTACGCATGCGCAAACGTAAATTCCATCATATTCCATCTTTTCACTCTCTAGTCGTTCGAGTTCGCTTAAATTTGGATGATAGTTGGAAGAAGATGACTTGATCATTTCATATCAATTTCAACATGATTGCATCATTAATAGCTACTGCACCTGCGCCTATGTGAAATACTTGTAATGACCTTAATTTCCACAGTTTTCATCCGATTTTGATGCAATTGTCAGCGAATGCGTGGTTTAGGTTGTAGATGGTCCCGTACCTATTTCATTGTTTTCAATTCATCAGTTCATTCTGCGCTTGCACAAAGGTAAATTACATTATCATTTTCTCGCTTCTTAATTGATCAATTATGACATTTCACGCTAGTACTTGAATTAATCTTTTCCGCTATGGAATTTGTCAATATCATTTAAAACTTCTCAATGATCTTTACATTCATGATAGGTAAACGAGAAAGCTGTGTGCCACACCCGACTTGACAGACGTACTGTGTAAATTCAGAAGACAAGAGCCTTATTAATCATTACCGGCCAGTTTGCTCCTTTCTACTGTTCCTAAACTCCTAGAGAAGTTGGTCGTAAGGCAGCTTCAGGTTGTGTTCAAACCTTTTATAGTTACGGAGCGACATGGCTTTGTGAGTGGTCGGTCGACCGTGACAAACCTTATCCTGTTCCAGGAGTATGTTATGGAGGGATTTCGGGATGGCTGCCAAACTGATCTCATCTTGACTGATTTTTCCAAGGCTTTTGATAAGGTCTCGCATAATCACCTTATTGCCCTGATGGGCTCCTTGGGCGTCTTCGGGCCTCTGCTTCAGTGGTTTTCGTCCTACCTTAGCGAGAGATGGCTGAGAGTGCGTGTCAAGGGTACTCTATCCTCTCCATTTTTGGCTTCATCAGGAGTTCCTCAGGGCAGTCACCTTGGTCATTGGTGTTTCCTGCTTGTTATCAATAGTGTGGTTGCTCATTTGAGACCTGGAGTACAATGTCTGTTGTTTGCCGAAGACTTGAAGATTTTTTGCCGAGTTGGGTCTGCTGCTGATCGGGACATCTTGCAGAGAGCCATCATCAATCTTGAGTCTTGGTGTGAGAGTAACTGCCTCTTGTTAAACCCGTCAAAGTGCTTAGTCGTCTCCTTTCATCAGTCAGCGTTGCCCCTTCGGTTCGAATACTTTCTCAGCAGTGGTCCATTAGCGAGGAACGATGATTCTTTGGACCTCGGGGTGAGATGCGATTGCCAACTTAATTTCTCAGAGCATATAAGTATAGTTGCTAGTAGTGCGATGCGTTCACTTGTATTGCTTAAAAGACACACCCGCGAGATCGACAGCGTGGGAGCCATAGTCATGCTCTACAAGGCTCTTGTTCTACCCAGGCTGGAGTATGCGTCATCAGTTTGGTCCCCGCTTTACGCTGTTCATAGGTATCAGCTGGAGAGAGTGCAAAACAAGTTTCTGCGTTATGTGGCCTTTAAGCTCGGGATTCCTTCGGATGACGTCGACTACCCTTCGCTGCTGAAGATATGCAAGCTCCAGTCACTTGGGGTGAGGCGTGGCATGGCCGACCTATCGCTCCTTCATAAGCTTCTGAATGGTGAGATCGACTGCCCCCCTCTGCTTGCAGAAATTAACTTCTCAGTCCCTCGCATCTCCAGTCGTCGGTCAGCAATCTTTCATATCCAGTTTTCTGCAACAAATTATCTTCAAAATCGTCCTTTACACCGCATCCCTCGCTCTGCAAATCTCCTTCTGAACATCCATCCTGATTTTGATTTTTTCACGAACTCCTTAAGTTCTCTCAAATCACTTATTATTAATTCCCCGGTATTGTTTTGATATTGGACACTAAATCTCTCTTGCTGATTGAATTCTTTTTTCTAGTTGTCTTATTTTCATTATGATATGTAAATTATTCTGAACCGCTCATATATGTAATTAAGCTGTTGTTAATTGGGCTTGCCCCGTATTCAAAAAAAAAAAAAAAAAAAAATTCAAATTTGATGATACCGTTGGAAAGAGCATTACATTTCCTATCTGATAGATGTCTGACCTTTTTTACGAATTGAGGTTGGAGACATGAAAGAGCCCTCTGAAAAGAAAATTTAACCTAATTTGGGAAACCTCGAGTATTTTCAATCGCGAATCGAACCACGGGACTCAGTAATTTTTCAATGTGCAGTAACCGTAAACACTCCTTCTTTCCAACGGTATAGTAAATTTTACTTTTACTTTGCTAATTGGGGGAGAAAACTGTGATTTAATGTTGAAAAACAGTGTTTTTCAATGAAATCGACGGTTTTCTTGAAAAATGACCTATAATGAAAATACGAGTTTAGGGTTGGTTTCTATGTATTTTTTTACGCTAAATCTGATGTTAACACTTGCAGATCTTCCCGATTCCGTTACAAATGAATTTTACACTTAAACTAACTAGTTTTTAGTTTATTTGTTTTGCTGAATTCTATGTGTTTTTAAGGGTAAAACTTGTTACCTTACGAACTAAATCACTCGCGACGAAGTTGTGGAAACCCAGTTCAAAACGGAAGTTAGTGAAAAGTGTTCTTGCGGCTACGAATATTGCGGTCAAACTGGTAGGAAGTTCCGGAAAGAATAGAAGAGCATCATGAGGATATCAGGGAAAATAAGGGTAGGTATACATTTGCAAAACATCTTCAGGAATCCAATCATAATTACAATTTTGATTTGACAGATAGACAGTTTGTAGAATTTCTTCATTTTTGTCCAAAGGGAGGTTGAATGTACTTGAAAAATTCGAAATTACCAAAAGTGACAGATCTGGTAAATGTTTGAACGAGGATATCCTTCAATAAACTTCATCATTGATAAGTCCATTTCTATAAAGCTTGGAATTATCCCTTCAAACTGTTGAAACCAGTAATTCTTCCCCTCCTTTCACTTCATTAGCTATAATCCCCCTTCACTTAACTTGCACTTAATTGGTTTTACCTCCAGCCTCCTTTCCTTTCTATCGACCAATGGGATTCAATCTCCCTTCAACTGTGACTATATAAGCTGTGTTTTTTCCAATGTGTGTTCAGTTATTGTTTGTTACTGATAATGGCCTAACCGTCGAAATCAATTTAACATTGTAACTCTTTATTTTTCGTGGAAATAGACAACGTTTTTACACTAACTTCCGTATTAAAACATAGTTTTCTTCTCTAATTAGCAAAGTAGATGTAATATTGACTACATCGTTGGAAAGGTTACATCTTGGCGCAGTTTTTACCGTTAGTGCACCTTGAGAACATATTGGTTCTTATAGTTCAATTCCCGATTGAAAAAACTCGAGGTTCCCCAAATTACGTAAAATTTGCTTTTCAGATAGCTGTTTCATGTCTAAAACCTTAATTCTTAAAAGAAGAGATCAATGTTGCCAGATGCCTTAAAGGGAAAATCCCACCATACCCTCAAAATATCCTTACGTTTCCCTCTGGTTTCCCACGCAGCACCACAATAACCCCCTCCGCCCCCCACCCCCCCCTGATATTGGTATATTAGTGGTTAATAGGGATTCCCATCTCAAGCATGAAATAAAATTATTTTCAAATTAAAATTAATTTTCATTGTTACAATTTTATATTATCAACCCGTTCACAAAACTAAGTGTAGGTGCCTACTACCTACACCATTGTTTTCTTCAAATGAATGTATAAAAAGAAGAGAAAATGTAAGTAGATTAAAAAATAATAATAATAATAAAATAAATAAACTATAATTTCAATAAAGAATTACCTACAATATTCTTCAAAAGTCTTCATAGAAAGTGTGACAGTTCCCGTCAATTTCAAAAGAATGCGCGTCTATCCGTCGCTCTCGCGCCAGGTTGAACGCGTCATATCGAGTTCTTGGTAAGCTGTGGAACATAGCACATTACTTTGTTATTAGTAGGGGCATATTATTACCCCCTCTCTCTATTTATTGCGCGGTTTAGGCCCCTACAGGGTACCAAAGTCAGTCACATAATAGCAGAGCGTGGTTAGGATTATGTACGGCTGACGCCTAGTAATCCGATCCACAATTTTTGTGGGCGTTAATGTTTCAGAAGAAACATGGTCCGGGTTTCCAGAAGGAATACCCATTATAATCCCATGGATACATAAATAATTTCATTGGTTCTCGACTTTTAATTTCTCAATTTTTCCCCTCATATTATTTCTATTTTTCATACTTAATTTCTTTTAAGGGTATTGTTTCCAAACCCAGGGCACTGTTCCCTAATTCCTAAGTTCCCAAAGTGGGCATCTTCCACTGTAAGACCCCAAAGTTGAGCAAGTTATATTATTCCCGATTGTTCCAATCATTAATTGGTAATCTAACCTGTTTTTATTTTCTCTTAACTCTCTTGTTCCATATTGCACAGAAAATAGGTGAACTAGGAATAGAGAGAAGGTGCTGAACAATTATTTAAAAATGAAATAACTCAGTTGTATGGAAAATATTGCATAATCCTAAATCAATTGATCGTACCTATTTCCAAATTACCATGGAAAAACGTTCAGTTCAAACAAGTAGTGGCATTAGAACTTTGCCCTTGGTGGTGTTCTATAGAATTATAGTCGTAAATTCGTTTCCCTGACATATAGCACAGCGGACATCGTCATGAACTTACCCAGTCCGGGAATGGAGAAATAGACCGGGCATTGCATCCACTCCACCGAGTACACAGTACAAATTAATTTTAATTTGAAAATCATTTTATTTCATGCTTGAGATGGGAACCCCTATTAACCACTAATCCACCAATATCGGAGGGGGGGGGGGGGTGTAGAGATATTGTGGTGCTGTGGGGGAAACCAGAGGGAAACGTAGGGATATTTCGAGGGTTATGGTGGGATTTTCCCATTAAGGCATCTGGCAACACTGATCTCATTTCATATGTAGGTACTAACATTCCCTCTGAAGTCCTATGAAATTGATCTAAGGCAATTGAATTCTTGATCAATGGGAAAAAAGTTTATAACCGACAAACATGAAATGAAATGGCAAATTCTATGTACATATAACAATCAATACGGCAGTAGTATTATGTCTGCCTGGAGTAGGAACAACGCATTGCATGATTTTATCTCTTCTATCAACGTCGTAAGTTAAATATACCTAATAACTTTTACAAATGAACCGGCTTCAATCACTCAAAAGTTAAATTCTCCGACCAGGAGCAGATGCAGTACAGCCAGGGCCTTGTCCGATCTGGAATTAAATTTAATTTGGCCGGGGATTCACTCCTTTGCGTTTCACTCATAAAATGAGTGGGGTTTCACTCCGAGGCGAGCCATTCAGAATCAATAAGCTGGCGATCAGCTTAATTCAATCATTATCAATACATTTATAATTAAAAATTTAAAGAGGCCTTCCAGGAGACAGCCTCATCGATACGAAGACCTTAGAGGGTCACTTCGGTTTCATCGTTCCCTCTAGCTCCAAATTTCAAGATTGGCGTCTTCTTATCGTTCAGGATCAAGCGATTTGCCGAACACCACTGGGAGATGGAGGCCCTGACAGTGCTAACGGCAAAAAAGTAGTAAACAGAAGAGGGTGCTTTTATCAAAGCTGTGATGTCATCAGCATATACAATTATGTCCACTGAAACTCCAGATACCGGATACATCTGGCTAAGTACAGAATTTGGCAAGTCATTGCAAAAAACTATGAACAAGAGGGGCCAAGGATCGAACCTTGGCGAACACCAACTGAGAGCTCCTGAAACTCGGAATACCAATGCTGTTTCTAGAATGGACAAATATTATTTTAAAATTTCTGAGAGACATTTGTATTTCAGTTAAAGTAGGAAGCATATTTTCTATTGTACCGCCTCTTCCGCCCAGGCCCCCTTGTTACCAAGGTACGTTCGAATCTTTCGCCAGCCGCCACCTCTAGCGCTAGAATCGGTATGCATGAGGTCTATAGGTACCACAGGCTCCATTAGATCATTTATCTATAAACTAGCTATCTGCGCAAAAGGGATTCTCTAATAAATAATTATAAACCTTCGAGCTATAATTTGCGGTTTGTGTTAAGGGGTAACGGTTTCCTCTCCTTCAAGACCCGACGGTCTTGAGGGTTTAGTATTCTCTTGCCCCGTTAAAAGTTGGAGAGACGTGAGTACAGCTAACAACTCATTTTACTTTAATTGAGTGATGAAATCCCGATACTGTGCTTGAAAATCCGCATTTCCCTTCTCTACTTCCAACCGCAAAAGCATTTAGGGATTGCCGCATTCCTAGATGGACGTGAATCCAGCTTTACGTCAACTAGTCAACAGCAACGTCATCCAACGTCTTGACAAAACAAAGACCTTGTGACACAATAATGTGACGAGTGTTGTGTGAAAGTAATTTTTTTAGAGTAGCTGCTATTGGGCTATGAACTCAAAGTAAATTAACTAGATGGGCTAAGCGCAGTTGTTATTATATTGATATGTACATCGTTAATTTAGAAAAAAAGCTCCTGGTATTCTCAGCAAATGCACATTTGGTTCCCCAGTTCTGCAGTTTTGTTAGGGTTTTGTCCGTACGCCATTTACCCGTTATTATCAACATTACAGACGCCACTAATTGATTCTACACACTTAGGGCCGGCCTCACCAAATATTTGAATCAACGTTTACTCATTAAACCAAAGATCTCAGCTGTTAAACAACGATATTCGGTTTTACCAACTCCGGTTCAGATAAATCAATGATCAAATGCGATAAATCAACGATCAAAACTAACCAGCCGAATTCGGGTGGCTAGCGTTCAAATCAACGATTTACTGGGTAGGTAGTTCTTTACGCCATGTTTGTTTACATGACTGATTTCCTTTTTTGCTACGTTTTCCCATCTAATTTGCTATATTTTCCTAGTTATTTCCTTGCATGAAAATGAGCCACAGAGGATTGATTAGATCATTGGATTTTGAGGACGAATTTGACGAGGATGATATGAAGACTTTAAAATTCCTCGTCCTCGTTGGATTAGAGGGAGAGAGAGTACGGAGGATTTCAATCTCATTGAAATCAATTTTCTGAGAAGGTACTGACTTTCAAAAACTACTTTTTTATTAGATTAGTTCTTGAACAAATTGATGATAGCATCGAATACACGAGTCGCGGGTAGGGGGATACAGGTACATAAATTCAAAACTCTGGTTCCGTAAAACAATGATTTACTTTAACCATGTTAAGGGATTATTGGTGAAACCGGGCCTAAGAAAAATTGGGGGACAAAATCTTAAGGCAATCGAGCTACTGTAGATCCCCAAGTAGCAGAAAATCGAGCAAAAACTTTGATTGCGATTTTCTCAATAAGGAGGAATTTTATAAAACTACTAGTGCTAGCTTTTTGTATGATTTTTCTGTGATAGCATTGTTGATAATACTATTGTTAACCATAAGATATATTATTTTTCTTATTTTTATTTTTGTGCGTCAGATATTTTGTTGTTAATTGCATGAATGAATGTTTTTTGTGCGGTGCGTGTAATTTATAGATTGACTGGCTGGTATACTTTCTGGTATTCAATTAATTTCCGCCTGGGGTCCCTGTCGGCCTGGGGGCGGTCTCGCCTGGGGTTTTCTCATGATTCGATTACTTGGTCGTATCTAGGAGTGTTCACCTAGCAATGGGTGGCACCCTCGGGAGGCCGCCATGGTGGGTCGGGTCCGGGCTCGGCCGGTGAGCCCTGGTGTTTGAGCCTGCTGGCCCTCAAACTCATTCTATCGGTTGTTGGCTGCAGGAAGAACTTTATGGATAGGTTTATTATAATCATGTTTGACTGCATATCTTATTGACAATTGTCACACATCTTGTGTTTATGACAAACTAAACTATAATAAACTATGGCACTTGGCCTGTTCGTGAATAATACTGTCCAGTCTATAGTAGAATATCGTTGTGAACATTTATTACACATAAATGTGTTGTAAATTTGTACAATGGCAACTGATTAGTTTCTTCCATTAGTTGCAGGAGATTGCTCAGCGAGTGACGAACTCTCAGACGAAACGGATCTTCCTCAAGACGTTGTGTCTACATCTTCAATCGAAGACCACGATCCAGGTGATTAAGTTAGGTAACTAACAATAACTTAGTGAAGTAATAACTTTGTAAACTAACAGTAGATAGAGAGAAATGAGACAAATTTCTTTCCTAATCGACTTAAGGTGCTGAAATTTGGGATGGAGCGCCATTTGGACTTCCAGAATACGGTTGCAAGATACGGAGGCGTACTGATTAAATTCTAATAATTAGCCAATTTCTTTCATAATTAATCTACGGTGCACAAATTTGGTATGGAGCACCTTCACGACTCTTAGAATACAATTGCAAGGTACGGAGGGGTATTGACAGCATGGGAATCCCCTGAGGCTAATTTCTTTCTTTGGGTACTTATCACCTGACGGATCTCTGAGGCTAACCTCATTCCTAAAGGACCTACGGTGCTGAAATTCGAAAAGGAGCGCGTTTGTGACTTATGGAAAACGATTGCAAGGTACGGAGGCGCACAGCTCAGCTGAGGCTAACTTCTCCCATAATCGATTTACTGTGCTGAAATTTAAAATTTTCATTCCCGAACGACACTCCATGGGGCATGAAAAGATGCCGTGTTGTGAAGTGGTAAGCAAACAGTTTCGAATATTATTCTTTAAATGGTCTTAATTTTATCTCCATTTCAAATTTTAGCTCCATAGGTTGAATAACAAAGCATTTACCTTTGTAGATCAAAAGGCAACGTTATAACAACCATTCATGTATTTGTCGTTGTTAAATGTCGTATTGACATTTACATGTCCTTTCTATGACCCATGCCATATAAATATGTGCACAAGAGATCGCCAGGAAACGACTTAGTGGTGCACATTTATATTTTATCTGATAGCCAGGCTACTCTAAAGGCTATATCTGCCTTTTCAATTACATCTAAGCTAACCAGGGACAATCTCAAGTCTCTCAAGACCGCTGCCCATGGCAAAAAACTCACTTTGCTCTGGGTACCTGGTCATGAGGGGATAGTTGGGAACGAGGAAGCCGACCGCCTCGCTAAACAGGGGTCGGAGTCTTACCCTGTTGGCCCGGAACTCTATAGGTAAACAAATGGGAAGATAGCAAAAGAGCTGAATATTGGCAAAACATTATTAAGCAGAGGCAAGCCAAGCGGCTAATAACCGACTAATAAGAAAAAGAGCTACAGCTCTTCTGTCACTGAGGCGTAAAGACCTTCTCATTATTGTCGGTCTCCTCACTGGCCATTGTCTCAACAAGATGTCCACAAAATAGAAAGATACCATCTCAACAAAATAACACTTTATAGCGAAACGCAAAATCGCAACGAACCGCACAATGCAAGGGTCAAGCGTAAACTAAACAGACACGGCCCACTATTATCGAACAGAAACAGTATTCAACAAGCTACGACCTGAGGACTGTATACAAACAAGTTACAAGGTGCAGTCCTACGCATTGAGACATGCTAGCGCCTGAGTCACAAAGCTGCAACGCGACACTGCTCGGAGTGGCGGGGGCGCGGCGCGGTACCCATTACTGTTTCACGCTCTTTATAAAGCCATAACTTTAACCGTAAGCAATGTTAGATAGGTACACCATTTTAAAGCTAATTAAATGATCTACAAGTCGTTCTCAATGTGTTTCTTCCAAAAGTGTAAGGATAAAAAGATATAATTGGTTAAAGTAGGTTTTTGTAATCAGCAGAGGCATTTTTTTGCATGCATATAAGTTTTACGGTTAACCTAAGCTATCTACATAAAAAGTACGTACTACATAAGTTGTTCACCATATCGTTAGGAGTAATATAAAAAAAGAATCACGCCTGTAACTTTATGCGAAGAGGTCGAAACAGCGGAGCATATCCTCTGTGATTGCCCTGCTGTTGCGTCTTTAAGATTCCGACAATTCGGGAAGGGTACCCTCTCCTCTACACCGACATTTCTCAGGAAATGCGCGAATAACTCCTCCACTTTGTGAGAGAAGAGGCAATAAAACGTGTTCTTGACCAGGAGCTCGTACCCGTAAAAAAATAATAAAAAAACCTTTTTATGGCTTTTCTTGGTGGGAAATTACTACAATTTGAGTCACACAAATCATAACTGAAAACCGGAAAAGCCTGAAAATAATGTTTGAAAATTAAGTTTACTTTAGACCCCTAGATGATATCTGAAAAAGTGCATAACGTAACTTTACGATATGACGGAATACCTACTTCAATTTTTGCTTGGCTTTTGGCTTCGGATTTAACGTAGAATACGTTTTTACCAAAAAGAGACAAATTTGCCAGAAAATGACACACGAAACCGTCACGGAAATTTTCTGATCATTTTCACATACGACTCTTTTGTTACGTTTGTTCACCTTCTTCCCTCTTTAACCCACAAAAATCGTTCACCACTCGTTGGAAAGCTTCAGATTTAACTAAAATTTGCATGTTCGCTATTTTTAATCAGATTTTAGTTCACTCAGCTGATCAGGATGGCTCTCCTCACTATGCTCATCTTTTGTTGTCCCAGAGAGGCTCATTATAATTTTTTGTCTTCCTACGGTGAATAGGAGAGATTTGAGCAAGATTTTGTCATCATTATGATTGATATTACGGCTCGTGGTCAGTTGATCCTCATCAAAGTCAGGCAGGCACAAGTTCCGACATACATCATATCAAAATGGTGTCCAAAGCGGACCAGCGGTTTTGGAGTAGTGCACAAAACTTTTTCCATAAATAAATATATAATTATATACCTATAAAGAAATCTAAAAACGAATGACTATTGTAAACGTGTTCTGCAACCTCTGAAACGCGAAGAAATGCATCCCCACCCCCAAGTGCCACCGTGCCGACGGGTGTAATACCACCTTTTCTATGAAAAGTTGGGTAAAATTAAATCCTACGTCAGCTCGCCGATAAATCAGCAACATCAGGGAAGATGATGGTTGGTGTTGCGCAAAACATGGTGCTCATCTCGGCGCGACTCGTTCATTGCAGTGACGGCTAGTCGGTTATTTTTAAGGCTTGACAATGCGCAGCTTCGTTTAAAAATTTATTATAGACAAGTGTTTGCGTAGAAGGACTATCTAATACCGAAATAATATACCTTTGTGTAATAATTTGTTGTGGTTTTGTAATACTTTTAGCTAAACAATTAGCTGTGCTAATGGCCCGAAGACTATTTTATGTAGAACTCTTTTCTCAGCAGAAGTTTGGAATCATTTCGCTGACTTTGACAAATCTGCGTATAAAAAAATTAGTTTATTCGAGGTAGTTTGGAAGAATAATATGATCACGAGAGACATCACCGGATACACGGTTTTGCAGCCCATTCTTAATTTAGACCTCCACATTAAAATACCGTTTTACTTTGGCGGTCCTCCTATCTCGAACGTTAACTGCCGTTAAAAAGGCGCATTCGGTCGTTTAGAGTCCCCAACGCGCTATAACTTCTTAAGCGAAGTTTATATTTTTCGATCTCAAAATATTATTTCAGCCTTTTCGTAATTTGTCGCGAAGGGGAGAGGATGATGGTGATGTGGTGATCTTCATATTGGGATCTCGTTGGGAGACGATTCAGAAACTCGGGGAAATACGGTGGGGCTCATTAGGTGGAAATTTACGCGATGAAGGGGCCGCTGGGATTTATGAGGGTTCCTTTTCAGAAGGAATTAGAGGGGGTAGGACTCGGTTTACAAGACTAGAAGCCGAAGCTCTCAAGTATTTATCATCAGGCTAACGTAGCCCTCGTGTTTATAATAGTCCGACTGACAGACGGCTACACAACTAGATGCCGCTTTTTCTACCGTGTACCCCCCTTCCCCCCGTCCTATCTTGTTTCTCTTTTTCACGTTCGATTCATCAACCGCCTTTTTCTACGTCTTTGAGTGTCAAGTTCTCACTAATTTCAGTGCTCGTATTTATTGCTTCCTAAGTTGGTGCCGCTGATTGTGTCTCTGAACGAAAGCGATTCCTCTTCAAATGATAGGTCATATCCTGCCTGGAGAGATGAAATGAAAGAAATCATCGAAATCGGATAAAAGCAGTGAAAATTAAGGTCGTTACAAGGATTTCACATAGGCGCATGCGCAGTAGCTATTAATGATACAATCGCGTTGAAATTGATATGGGATTATCAAATTGTCATCCCCCAACTATCATCCAAATTTGAGCGAGATCGAACGACTAGGGCGCGAGAAAATTATGCTTGGTAGAATTTACGTTTGCGCATTCTCAGAGTGAGGTATCGAGTCAAGAACGATGAAACTGATAGGGGACCGTCTACACCCTAGCCCGCACATTTCTTGAAAATGTCAACCAAATCAGATGAAAACTGTGGAAAATATGCTTGTTACAAGGGTTTGAGGACACATGACACACACACACTCACGAATTTTCAGTTCATTTGTTATGCTCAATTTTATGTGTTTTTAAGGGTAAAACTAGTTAGGTAAAGTGTAAAACTCTGTTGCAACGGGGTCGAGGACATTTGTAAGTGTTACCATTCGATTCAGCGTGAAAAAATACATAGAAACCGGCCCCAAACTCGAATTATTTTAGAGGGTCATTTTTCACAAAAACCCTTGATTTCATAGAAAAAACCATGTTTTTCAACATACAAACATACTTTTATCCTCTAATTAGTAAAGTAAAATAAAAATTGATTATACCGCTGGAAAGCTGAGATCTTGGGCCAGTTTTTACAGATGAGGTGGTGCGCGTAAAACAGTACAGAAATGGGATACTCACAGCCGGTTTAAAAAATTGGAATTTCTCATACTCGTGGAAATTTCATACTCAGGCAATTTTTCCCCAAATGAATCCTATTACAAAATTTATATTTGGCATTAGATAGGAAGGAAATTTAACGCTCTTTCCAACAGTATCCTCAAATTTAAACTTACTGTCTTAATTATTGTAGTTGAAGCTGTTTTAGTGACTTATGGTCGAAAACACAAAAAAAGTCTCAAAAATTGAATTACTCGAAAACTATGCGTTAAAAAAAATCTCTTAGAGGAATTTTCGATCAAAATGAGCTCTACAATCATATATAGAGGAGAGTGCCCAAAACCGGACCCCTGTTTGGTTTTTGAATGAAAAAATAGAAAATAGTGAAAAATTATGTTCTAAAATAATCTAATATTTACTTTGTAATGTTGAGCATTATTTAACTTTTACTTTAAAAAAATTAATTCAAAATTAGTACAAAAAAAAAAAAAAAAAAAATTATTTTACTAAACCTTACACTTTCTTAATTTGTGATATAGTTGCCAAAATTGGACCCCTTGTCAAAATAACAATAAAAAAATTTAAAAATGGTATTAAATCAAAGAATACTCATTCTAGTTTCAAATATAATTATAATTTAACAATCACAATACAATATAATACAATAAGATGAAGATTGGAATCTCAGAGAATGATATTCTAAACAGGTTCCGGGTTAGGCAACAAGAGGGGGTCCGGTTTAAGCGACTAAAACTAAAGCCATCAGTTTGTTAACCCGATTAATTTTGAACCAAATATCTAAATGAAACGTTTTGAAGATAAACAATAAATTTAAACCTTGCCATCTAAGAATATGTATAGATATAAAGGCTTACCTGAAAATATCTGGGAAAAATAACGAAAACTGTAGCACTGCTCAAACTGAAGCACTACTATCAAAACATGTAATGGTGAACTGATAAGCAACAAGTGAAGTGGGCGATGTGTGCGCTCCACTACATAGTGGTAGATGCCTAAACTACTGTTTACAGTTGAATAGGATAGAGTTAAGGAGAATGCAGTGTCAGAAGACCAGGGGTCCACTTTAGGGGGAGGGGTCCGGTTTAGGGTACTTTCCTCTATATGTATATTTATTGGGTGTATTTCCAGACGATAACTGCCTTTAAAAATGGCGTAAAAAAATTCGTTCCATCGCAGAAAAATCCGTCTTGGCAAAAGGCCAAGCTTGTTGGCCAGCCCGATCGATCCAGAATCGCAGGCTCAAATTCACAATCTAATGGCCCAAAAAATGCTAAAAAGTCGGTTTTTTTTTTACAAAAGGGCATGTAGGGTGTCACAGCCGAAGTATTTTTCAGTGCTGTGTCGATTGTGACCACTCCCAGATCTTTAAGGTATCATAATAAGGGATATAAATAAATTTTTAGGTGAAAAATGCCCATAATTAACCAAATTTTGACAATAGGGCATGTGGGGTGTCGCAGTCAAAGTATTTTTCAGCGCTGAGTCGATTGCAATCACTCCCAAATCTCTAAGATTCACATTAAGTGAGAAAAATCGATTGTTAGGAGAAAAACGCCTATAATTGACTAACATTTTGTATTTTTTGAGTTGTGACGCTTGTCCTGAAATTTCCTCTGCAATGTCGTGACACGGTTATCCCCTCAGTTTTATTCAAGACTTGGAAGGCGTCAATGATCAGAATTTAAGTGCCTAATTTAATTTTATCCACAACTATTCTTTCTTTGAAGACTCTCTCCCTTAGCCATGCTGCATTACTGACAAAAAGGTTTTGGTAATTACAAAGCAGAGTGAGGCGTTATTTAACTAATATTTTATTCCAACTGACACTGTAACTAATAACACTTATTAGATACCACTTATAACAAAATTGGTGTAATTAGCGTTGTATTTGATAAAAGTGACTTCAATTTATTAGTTATGGCTAAATCCACCTGAATTAGTTCTTAGTTATAACCCCTCAACTAATAGATAATTTTGGAGAACTATAATCACTAATGGATAATTAGTGTTTAGTTATTAGTTACACGTAGGTGAAATTACCTAAATTCAATGGAGATGATCGAACGAGTACAGCGCCGGTTCCTAAGATATCTCTCTTTCAAAATGGGCAATAAATGGGAAGAGTTTGATCCCTTGGAAATGCTGAGAGTAATGGGCCTCGAGACTCTTAGGAGGCGACGTGAGCGAGCAGACGTAATTTTCGTACATATATTGGCCAACGGTGGAATTGACTGTCTTCTCTGCTCTCGCAGTTTAACTTTTATGTGCCGCCCTATCCAACTCGCCACATGCAAACTTTTTTTATCCCAACTGTGGCGACCAGCTATTTGCATGGTGGGCCCCTGATTAGATGCCAGAGGGAGTTCAACCGATTGGTTGGTTTATCATCGGATGTCGACCTTCTTGGTTTAAGTGAGCTGGCGTTCAAAAGACATTGTAAAATATTGTTATAGTCAAAAATTTCTTAAATTATTTATGTAACCCCATTCCTATAATTGTTTTGTTGTGCGATTTATTATTGTTGAGAATTGGTGATCTATATTTTTTTGCCATATAAAGCTTGTTTTGTTTGTTGTGAGTTTAATCTTATTGAATTTAACGTAGCATTGTTATTAAATCTAGATAAAAATTATTATTATTACCATATACTGTAAATTGGGCAATTTTGCCCGTAAATAAAATTAAGTAAATAAATAAATAAATAAAACTAGTAACTAATTTAGTTGTTAGTTACACGAAATGAAACTAATAACTAATCAGTTTTTAGCCATTATTCGCGCGAATAACAACTAATAGATAACTTTTTGCTTCCGAGTCTGCAAGGCAGCAGAAGCTTTATTCTCACTTTCAAAAAAAAAAAAAAAAAAAAAAAATTTGCTCCAAAATTAAACTAAACTTTTCACTGGCATTTTGAGTTTCATGGCCTCCTGAACAAATTTGGTTTCGTGTCTGTCTGTCTATATTTCCTTGCCACAGCCATAGTTTCCACAATTTCGATTGGATTCTAATGAAATTTTCAGGAATAGTGAGGTTTAGCCCTAGATGGTCCCCTATTAGTGTCATCATGATTGAATCCGTGGTACGTTCTGGGCATGCGCGAACGTGATTTTCTTGTTACACTCATGTCCGTCAATGTTGAAGAGATCTTGGTCAGATTTTCAGGGATGGTGCGGGAAAGGTCGCTTGAGGCCCCTTATGACATTTTTTCAAGACTGAATCAGCAGTGCGCTGTGCGCATGCGCGAGCGTTTGTCTGTCTATATTTCACTGCCAGAGCCATAACTTTTGATCGGAATTTCAATTAAATTTACAGGAATCGTGTGGATTTAGCCCTAGATGGTCCCCTATCAGTTTCATCATTATTGAATCAGAGATACGCTCAGCGCATACGTAAACGTAATTATCTTGGGACAGTCATAAGTAAGTCGATGTTTTACAGATTTTAGTCAGGTTTTCTGGTTTTTGGTTGCGCGGCACACTAACGTCATGATCATGTTAAACCCGTCATTTCTGAAAACTTAATTGTGATATACTGTGAAGGCCACGAGGAAGCTTCTGTGTAATTCAGTGCTTCTGTAATACAATCGATAAAATACACGATTGTATAAAATAAGGAGGAAAAAAAACGGCCATGGCAAAACTCATCTGAGAAAACGAAGAAGTAACAAGATGGCTACGAACTGGTGCAGTCTCTCACGATAATCTCCCCCACTTCGTCATTGATCGATCTACAAGCGTCGAGATCAATCACCAATAATCGTGAAGCCAAAATGTGGACCAGAAGCCAGGAAATGTGGGTTCAGAAGCGACGCGGAGACAACTCATAGATCCAATCCATGCACAAATTGCACAACACTACACACACTAAATTGGGTTGGGTAAATATCTTTATATATAATTCCGAATGGTCTTTGAAATTGTGAAGAACTTCGAGGTCCGATTTCAGTGTTAGATGGCTCATTCGAATCAGCACGGCCTCAAGTTTGTTGCAAAAGTGTCGCCGTTCGTCTCTATACCCGCCTTGATCGTGTTCTAGGCGGTCCTTATCAACGAGAGTTGTTTATTGGGCTGTGACGGTAACAACAGTTGCCATCAATTCACGGTAAGTAAGAAACGTAGTGTAGTTACAAACATCTAGGAGAGTTATTTCTATTGAAACTGAAGAACTTAGCGGACTTTATATATAATTCCGAACGGTATTTATGTATAATTCCGAATCAGCACGGCCCCAGGTGTCGGAAACGTAGTGATGGGGTCTTTTCTGATCAGCTGAGTGAGCTAAATTCTTTCCTGTTCACTGTAGGAAGTTGAAATTTGATAACTCTCTGGAACATTAAGACTATTAAGAGACGAGTGAAGTGATGGGTCTTTTCTGATCAGCTGAGTGAGCTAAATTCTTTCCTGTTCACTGTAGGAAGTTGAAATTTGATAGGGAGACTCTCTGTTTATTAGACTGTGGCAGTAACAACAGTTGCCACGGTAAGTAAGAAACGTAGTGTAGTTACTAACATCTAGGAGAGTTATTTCTGAACGATCTTTGAAATTGTGAAGAACTTCGCGGACCGATTTCAGTGTTAGACGGCCTCAAGTGTCGCCGTTCGTCTCTGTGCTTATCTTGATCGTGTTCTAGATTAGGGCTTTCCAAGCCCTAACAGGCCTCTAGTCTTTATATATAATTCCGAACGGTCTTTGAAATTGTGAAGAACTTTGCGGTCCGATTTTAGTGTTAGACTGCTCATTCGAATCAGCACGGCCCCAAGTTTGTTGCAAAAGTGTCGCCGTTCGTCTCTATACCCGCCTTGATCGTGTTCTAGGCGGTCCTTATCAACGAGAGTTGTTTATTAGGCTGTGGCGGTAACAACAGTTGCCATCAATTCACGGTAGTAAGAAACGTAGTGTAGTTACTAACATCTAGGAGAGTTATTTCTGAACGAAGAAATTGAAACTGAAGAACTTAATTCCGAATATATAATATAATTCCGAATCAGAACATCCCCACGTTTGTTGCAGAAGTGTCGGTAAGTAAGAAACGTAGTGATGGGGTCTTTCCTGATCAGCTGAGTGAGTTAAATTCTTCCCTGTTTACTGTAGGAAGTTGAAATTTGATAGGGAGGCTGTAGGCAGTTGAAATTTAATAGGTAGACTCTCTGGGACATTAAGAGACGAGTGAAGTGATGGGGTCTTTTCTGATCAGCTGAGTGAGCTAAATTCTTTCCTGTTCACTGTAGGAAGTTGAAATTTGATAGGGAGACTCTCTGAGACATTAAGAGACGAGTGAAGTGATGGGGTCTTTTCTGATCAGCTGAGTGAGTTAAATTCTTTTTTAATCATTTAATAACATCGCCTTAGCTTTGCACCAGGTCACATAACGCCGCAAATAGGTAGGACTTATATCGTAACTATAATGTGCTGAGTTCCTGTTGAGCTACTGTTATACGGACTAGATTAGGGCCTTCCAAGCCCTAACAGGCCTCTAGCCTTATATATAATTCCGAACGGTCTTTGAAATTGTGAAGAACTTCGCGGTCCGATTTGAGTGTTAGACTGCTCATTCGAATCAGCACGGCCCCAAGTTTGTTGCAAAAGTGTCGCCGTTCGTCTCTATACCCGCCTTGATCGTGTTCTAGGCGGTCCTTATCAACGAGAGTTGTTTATTAGGCTGTGGCGGTAACAACAGTTGCCATCAATTCACGGTAAGTAAGAAACGTAGTGTAGTTACTAACATCTAGGAGAGTTATTTCTGAACGAAGAAATTGAAACTGAAGAACTTAGCGGACTTCATATATAATTGTGATAGTGACTTTATAATAGAGATTGGGTCATTTCTGATCAGCTGAGTGAGCTAAATACTTTCCTGTTCACGAAAGTAGTTGAAATTTGATAGGGAGACTTGGAAAGCCCTAATCTAGTCCGTATAACAGTAGTACCTAACAGGAACTCAGCAAATCATAGTAACGATATAAGTCCTACCTACTTGCGGCGTTATGTGACCTGGTGCAAAGCTAAGGAGATGTTATTGAATGATTAAAAAAGAGGATATACCGATCAAAATGTAAGTAATGTAATAAAATAAATATCACCAGTTGACTTGGTCTTCGCCACTATAAGACTAAACAAAAAGTTGAATCGGGGAATTCAGAATTTGGGCATGGTGAGATGATGGTGTAATTCTATCTCGAGTCTTCTTCGTTTCTTTGTAAGCGTGTGAATCTGCGCGTCCGTGTCTTCTATCTCCTTCTTTATGTCGTTGATTGTATCTTGATCGGTAGAGGTTATTTGCATTTCCAGCTCTTTGCTATAGGAGCTGTATTTTATCTCAACGTTCTTAAACAGGCAGCTCTGAAGAGGTTCTATTTGATTGTAAGAGGGTGTTATATATAAAGACCGTTTGGAATTATATATAAAGTCCGCTAAGTTCTTCAGTTTCAATTTCTTCGTTCAGAAATAACTCTCCTAGATGTTAGTAACTTCACTACGTTTTCTTGTTTACCGTGAATTGATGGCAATTGTTGTCACCGCCACAGCCTAATAAACTACTCTCGTTGATAAGGACCGCCTAGAACACGATTAAGGAGGGTACTGAGACGAACGGCGGTTGCAAAAGTGTCGGTAAGTAAGAAACGTAGTGATGGGGTCTTTTCTGATCAGCTGAGTGAGCTAAATTCTTTCCTGTTCACTGTAGGAAGTTGAAATTTGATAGGGAGACTCTCTGGGACATTAAGAGACGAGAGAAGTGATGGGGTCTTTTCTGATCAGCTGAGTGAGCTAAATTCTTTCCTGTTAGCTCAAGGAATTTGAAATTTGATAACTCTCTGGGACATTAAGAGACGAGTGAAGTGATGGGGTCTTTTCTGATAAGCTGAGTGAGCTAAATTCTTTCCTGTTCACTGTAGGAAGTTGAAATTTTATAACTCTCTGGGACATTAAGAGACGAGTGAAGTGATGGGTATCTGATCAACTGAGTGAGCAAAATCCTTTTCTGTTCACTGTAGGAAGTTGAAATTTGATAGGTAGACTCTCTGTTTATTAGGCTGTGGCAGTAACAACAGTTGCCACGGTAAGTAGTGTAGTTAATAACCAGGGTGCCCCCCCCCCCCAAGCGCAACGACTCGAGCCCCCCCCCCCCCACAACTCCCCCCCCCCCCCCAACTAAAATATTTATTAAATAGGTATGTAATGTAAATGATACACTGATGTGATGAAGAGTGTTGTATTTCTTGTTTTACAGATGTAAGTAATTCATTTTTAATTGACAGTAAAACAAGTACAATAAGTGAATGTAGAATTTCAATTATCTACAGTAACTATATACATTGCCCAAAATACCCCATTTAGGCTACTATAGCTAAACAAGCCAAAGTATATAATATTTAACGTTATTAGTTATCAGTGACGGATTAATAGAAATTCGTGGGTGGGGGCGGTCCTCTCTACCAGCAGTACCCCCCCCCCCCCCCCCCCCCCCGAGAAATTTTTTTGAAAAAAGACCTTGAAAAACTGGCAGTTTTAGATGCTATAGACTTACACTTTATATCAGGTAAGTAAAAATTTACATGAAAAACAATTCTTATTTGCACAAATTTTAGTTTGGTTACCAAACGCCCATGCACACACCAAAAATAAATAAATAAATAAATAATAAAATGACTATAGGTAAGTAATTTTTTTTATATCGAAAAAGGCAGGAAATAAAACGTAAAACGCTGGAGAACTTCAGTCCTCGTGATCTTATATTTTTATAAATTATACAGTTTATATTGTAAACACAGGATTAAATAATAATACACTCTTTATTTATTTTTTTTTTTCAATTTACTTTAGAAGTAAACAACCATTTATTAAAGACTCCCGATGAAATTAAATGAACAAAGTACTTTTTTGATTAAAGATGAAAATACAAATAATATATTACATTGTTAAACATTTTTTGGCTATTACTGGTAAATGTGAAACAGTGAATAATTCACTTCAATCGAAAAGCACTGGTTGCAATCAGTTAAGAAAACACGATTCGTTTCTTTCTTAGTCGAAACAGTAGGTAGGTTGATTATGTATTATGGCTATTGATTATGTATTGTTACCGTTACCAAAAGCGGTAAACGAGAGACAAATACAGTAGGTTCCTACCGTAACTTGTTAAATAAACGGATGAACACAAACTTATCCCTATTAACTAAAATTGTATCCCTTACCTGCTGCCATATGTTTTTTTAAAGAAGAAAGATGTTATCTTCCATGCTCGTTTCTTGACGGAGCTAAACTCAAACACTAAAAAAAAACTTCATTTCGCATTTAACATGAAGTTCAGTTTCTACTGCTCATCTACTCAAAAAGGGCGAAGATGGACGACAGCAATACACGGACTCAAAACCACCGTTGCCAACCTGCTTTGATGATTTTTCCCTCATGCACTTCTGAAAATCTCAGAGTTTACCGAAGAAAATTCTGACACTACCCACGAAAATCTCCGATTGATACCACGTGGCACCTACGCAGTTTGTGGGCCAACTAAAATTCAAACGAACAAATTAGAAAATTGGCCGTGACAGATTAGTAAAACCGGTACCTATGATACCAGTTTCCCCACAGTATTAAGTTCCTTCATCTATACTCGTATTTTTGTCAATCTACAAGCGCGACGGCGTGATTCTATTCCGATGTTCTCTCGCAAATTTTTTTCTTCAGCCTCTCGGGGGGGGGGGGGGGGGGGGGCCCCCCCCCCTTTAATTCGTCCCTGTTAGTTATATGCCTTATTAGGTTTGCCTACAATCGACAGAGCAGTTTTTTTCTGCTGATGATAAAGAAATGATCAATCTTATTACTTGTTCATAAAAAAAAATTAAAAATATACTCATTTTTCTAACCCCCTCCCAAAAATTTTAACGACGCAGTTTGCGTCGTGACCCCCCCCCCCCCCTGTAATAACATCAAGGAGAGTTATTTCTGAACGATCTTTGAAATTGTGAAGAACTTCGCGGACCGATTTCAGTGTTAGACGGCCCCAACTGTCGCCGTTCGTCTCTGTGCTTATCTTGATTGTGTTCTAGATTAGGGCTTTCCAAGCCCTAACAGGCCTCTAGTTACTACCTATATAACATTAGATGAATTACAAAAAATATATACGGGAGGTTTACAACAACTCAGAAATGCGAATAGCAAACAAGATAATAAATATATGGGTTTGTTCGCAGTGACCATTAAACCGGTAAGAAATGGTTGGAAACGCGTTTGGGGCGTTTGCAGTGTCCATTTGGGGAAATCTCTGACTGTGTAGCAATTATAGCATCCATAGTAGTCCGTTCGCAGTTTCCACCAAACCAGTTAGAACCAAGTTGTGGATCGGTTTGACCGATCAGAGAAATTTCTGCTGAGTGATCTGACGGTTTGCCCCCCACCACACCACGACTTGAAGTAGCCAATCAAATTATTCCACTGTGAGATGTGTGGGGAGTGGGTGCTCAGCGAGCCGAGTTTACCGTAGAGATGATAAGATAAGCCAGCCGAAGGAGATGAGATAGCCGTAGGATATTTGCATGTCGTGCACTGTTTACTAAGTTCTGTCTTTGCATTTACTCTCGTTTTACTTCTACGGTTATTTATTAAGAGTTTCCTACTCTGAGTGGTGTGATATGGAAAATCTTATTGGTGACAACGACGCAGAATGTGAATCTTCGTCTGAAAGCAACAAAATACGAAATCATACAGTAAAATGTAATTAATTAATCTCAACTGAAGAGTTGTTTGTAAAGCTATTAACATTACAAATTAAGAACGACGGTCGACCTCAAGGTCGATTTGAATTCTTCCCACGAGATAAATAAACACTGTATTCTCCTACAAAATCATCTGATCGAGGCAAGAAAAGATTGAACATGGATCCATGTTGCATGGATTTCTAATTCCTGTTGGATGGTTTGTTCCCAATAAATATTTTTCATTTTTCAACCTGTTATCTTGCAGGCCATCTCTTTACGGTTCAGGTTCTTTATTAATACATAAAATGTTTACCTATTCAAAGGATGGCGTGAGCCCACCAAGCAGGTTTACAGCAGTTGGAGGCTACACGACGGTTAACTTCATCAAACCCGTTCGCAATGCGGATGTGGTTACAAACGGTTTGAAATTAGTTGGTGGTCACACATGCGCACTAAACCAATCACAAACCTGGTTACCAACGGTTGGCAACTGTTTCCAACCGGCACTGTGAACAAATCTTATGTGAGCTATCAAGGTAGCCCTGCAAATATCGATGACAATCGATCCATAATTGATATCAATCATCCATTTCTTAACAACAATATGTAACGATAACATGAATGGTGATAACGATGCAGTGATGCAGTTGAAAATCATAAAGCAACGAAAATATAGTATTATTAATACAGTTAATATTGTGATAACTTATGGAATGGAGTGTGGGAAAGTGCCAAACCCTGGAATAATTATGAGGTGAGTCTTTACAAAACACAAAAATGGCATTACCAGTTGGAACGCTACTATAAAAATATATTATTCCTGGTTGGGAAGAAGGTTGGTCAATCCCTTCCCGGTTAGTAAAGCATATACAGGACTTCGGTTGAAAACATGAGCGATAAGACGCCCTTCGAATAGAAAAATACACTTGGTGCAATAAAAAAAAAATAAAAAAAAAATAAAAAAAATAAATAAATTTAAAAAAATAAAAAAAAAATAAAAAAGTAGTTAACAATTTCTTTGTACTTGAATTGCTCAAATTCCAGCAGTCCAGCATCAGCCCCCTCAGTGGATTGACGTTTCATCTGGACCACACAAGGTCCGATCCCTGTTGTACCTGAGAGCCGCTGAGCTCTACTACGAACTGTGATATCTGATCTATGATATATTTATATACATCTAGTCATAGTTTTATTTTACTTTGCTGATTTTATATTGTAGCATGTATATAGTTATTAGCCTATTTTACATCTAGTCTTATCTGTATTACTTTATTTTTATTTTTATTTTTTTTTTCAATCCACTTGTGGGGCTAAACAATGGTCATCACTGTACCCCTCATTTTTTTCTCCCTCGAGTTGCCAGTGGAGTCCATGATGGCGCTCCTTTTTAGTCGAGGATGACAACATGGCTCCCCTTAGAATCATGCCACTTCCAGTGTCCCGTTGGACATTGTTCAATGCCACTAATGACCCTTCTGGTTGAGGTGCGGCTTAAACCTTAAAAAAAAAAAACTCAAATTTTAAAACAATGTAGCAATGCAAAACAACAACTTGAGAAAATTCGCTCATACCATCATGCTGCATGACTGGAACTTTGAATTTGGCACAAGCGTGAAATTCCTTCTTCCCGAACTGAAACATTCAACTTTAGACAGTATCGGCTCCCCTATAAATGCATCCCACAGATCCGCTATCTTTAGACCTGGAAGCGTTCCTTAATTGTGGAAACAGTTTCTTGATAGGACAAGTTTCTTTGAGAAAACGTTCAAAAGAAAAAGGCGTTTGAAACAGGGAAGTGTGTCGGTGTGAGTGTCTAATCTTGGAAAGCCGTTTGAACAATTAAGCGGGGGTCCGAGGTGCGTTGCGGGGTTGATTGATGGCCTCAGCCTCCCCTTGTTAGCGTTCTGGCATCTTGTCAACCTCGTCCGTTCGCCTAATTGCACCTAAACATACGTTCCCCTCTCTCTCAATCGTCTTCCCATTTCACCCTCTTAAGAGGTTTTATATCCGTGAAAACGGCTCTAAGCTGTGCGGCTGGACGTGGATTTGCCAACGAGCCGTTCGGGGATTAAGAGAGTTTTTGCTCATCCCGTAATTTTCTATTTCTACCAGAGTTGTAAGGTAATGATGACTTTGAGTAATCATTACTTTTTTCAATTACTTCTCTCAAATGTAATAAAATTAGTTCAGTGAGTATGATTGAGTTAGATGAGTGAGTTGTAGGTATGCCTACAAGCAAAGACTGGGGTTTTAAGCTGGCAATTACCTCCAATGTTGTAGCAATTACCATTACCATTCTTGCAATGGGAATAGTTTGAATCAATTACTTATCTATTTTATTTATTTATTTAAACACGGGCATAGCCCAATAGCATAATATTGATAATAGAATACCAGCAATAATCAATAATAGCAATTCCAACAGTATATAAATTGATTAAACAGTACGAATCAACAGAACAATACAAATACCAAATTAAAAAAAAAAAATGTTAACAATGGATTGTTCAATGAAAAACAATGGTAAAGGAATTGAGGCAACAAAAATAAATGGAAACACACCGAGCACATCAAATTCACCCGTCAACACCTCGAATTCTAACTTACTTCTACTTACACTACTTATTCCAATTACACGTAATGGTAATGGTTTTTTTTTCAATTACCATTACTAGTTATTGGGAAAGTAATGAGTCTTTCCAATTACCCAATACAGAAAAGGTAATGGGTAATGGTAAATGGAATTACCCAATTCTCATTACAGGCCATTGCACCGCATGAGGGTGTGTGTGTGTGTGTGTGCGCGCAGATATGTATGTTATGAGTACATCATGATATATATGTGTTTTCATTGATGCAGGTACTGTTTTGAAACTGAAATATAATATAGGTAATTTTCTTTGGCTTTCTGGAAAAAAAAGACTATGAACGCTTTCAAAAGCATTGGTAGTACTACTGATCTCAGCTGAATATGATGCCAACGTTTTGGGAAGTTATCTTGAAATATTAAGCACGTAAGTGTTGTGGGTGCAAAAGGTTGTTTTGAACACACTTCAGGGTCCGGACGAGCAAACATATCTCTTGACTTTTGCCCCTCCTCAGGTCTGTGGTCACCAAGTGATGACCAGCCCCGTTATATTGAAGTGCCGAACTGCTGACCATATCAACAGCTAACTTGGTCCACATCATACGCTGACACATAGCAAAGCATGGAGCCATTCAGTCAATGGCATCTTCAAGACGACAAAATAGCCTTTTCTTTGATCCGGTACTCAACGCCATTCATCCCGTCGATTGAGCTCCATGACTAATTGATCACGAATCTCATTCACAGATAAACCAGAGAAAGGTCAGGGGGTTGATGAAAAGAGCAGGAAATGGAAGTGGTGGAAGGAATGCTCAATCAGCGCACCTCAAACGGCCTACGAAAAAGTTGTGTGAGGTCTCGCACTAGATTTGTTTCACTTTATTCTCACAGCAAAATTACTGGGAGTTTCGAAGTGAAATGGGCACATTGGGGTTTTCGAGGTGTTAAATCTGAATTGCCTACAATCCAGGCACATTGAAATATCTTATTCAGCCTGAAACACCGCTTTAGAATTGGTAGTGAGCTTTTGAAAAAAGCAGTTATCACCAGTTTTACCAGAAGAGTATAAAACCGAGTTCAGGTAAATTATATATCAGGGTAATTCCTTAATTTCGGTTCGGTGCCATCAGTTTAGCCAAAACTTCGTGTGTTTTCATTGATGCAGGTACTGTTTTGAAACTGAAATATAATATAGGTAATTTTCTTTGGCATTCTGAAAGGTCAATGACTATGAACGCTTTCACAAGCATTGCTAGTACTACCGATCTCAGCTGAATATGATGCCATTTTGGGAGGTTATCTTGAAATATTAAGCACGTAAAGGAGTTCCAGTTAGGTAGCCGAGCAGAGCACACGTGTTTTTTGCGAGCTCCGTATTAAGTATTGATTTAGCAGGGTTGTATTGAGAAATTCGTTTCAGTTTTTGTTTTGTGTGGTTGCTCTTTGATTAACTCTCAGCAATGACAATATTCATAAATTTTTAACTGGTAATTTCTGGAAAAAGGTCACTTTTGCGGGTTCGGTTGGTAATTCAGGGGTGCCCACAGGGGGGGGGGGGGGGTCACGACGCAAACTGCGTCGTTAAAATTTTTGGGGGGGGTTAGAAAAATGAGTATTTTTTTAATTTTTTTATGAACAAGTAATAAGATTTATACTAACAATTTGCTAGCGTCAGCTGTTTTCAATTCGAATTACTTTATTGGGTAATATGTTGCAGAAACAGGTATTGTGCGCATGCGTTGTGAGTGCCATAATGACAGCGGTAATGTCTTTGACACTGCCGCTCCGCACTGGGTGTGCGTGGTGAGAGTGGTGACGAGTCAGCGATCTAGCGGGCAGCACCCCGCTAAAAAACTGCTCTGTCGTCTGTCGATTGTAGGCAAACCTAATAAGGCATATAACTAATAACGTTAAATATAATATACGTTGGCTTGTTTAGCTATAGTAGCCTAAATGGTGTATTTTGAGCAATGTATATAGTTACTGTAGATAATTGAAATTCTACATATACTTATTGTACTTGTTTCACTGTCAATTAAAAATTGATTACTTACATTTGTAAAACAAGAAACACAACATTCTATATCACATCAGTGTATCATTTACATTACCTATTTAATAAATATTTTAGTTGGGGGGGGGGGGGGGGGATCGGGGGTTGGGGGGGGGGGGGGGGGGGGAATGGGCACCCCTGGGTAATTTGTTGTTTAACGAAGGGAAAGTACCATCCACTCAACCGAATACGGTATTCCTTAGTCAACAGCACTCGAAGAGCCGACCGGTGTCGCGTCAAATGTCGACCTCCGAGTTACATCAGGTAATTCAATGCCTTGACGTAATCACAACCAAACTTCAAAACTGCGACTGCATTTTGAAGGAACATACAAATGTTTTGAATACACAGGTGCATGCTCTGTCGCAAGAAATTGCTAGCAGCCTAGAAACTTTCTCGCTCATAAAAAAAAAAAAAAAAAAAATTAATAAGAGAATTGACAGTATAGAAGAAAATCTAGCATTATCTGAAAAAAATAATACGAAACAGAACCGGCACACGGACAACAGAAACGATCTTATTCTTCATAACGTTCTAGAAGGGAATGAAAACATGAATATTCTCAAGAGGAAGGTGATGAAAATTTTTAGAACGGAATTAAATTGCGTTCTTGAGGATCATGAAGTTATAATAGGTGTAAGGCGTTCAGGCACCATCCAACCTTCTAGAAGTAGACCAGTTCACATTCATTTTGCTGATAATTTCTCTAAATCTAGAGTACGCCAGAACATTTACAAGTTGAAGGGATCCCAATTTAATACATCCGAGTTCTACGACAGACGAACACGGGAATTCAGGAAGCATCTCTTGCCCAAGTTGTTTTAAGAAAGAAAAGACGGGAAGCATGCCGTCTTGATTGGAGATTAACTAGGTACTGGTTGATGGGAAAAAACTTATCATTCACTATGAACTAAGTCTGTTGGAGGTTTCTACATCTACTGGGTCAAAAGTGGAGATTAATCTGAATACTCCTCCTCCGTCCCTTCCCAACATTTCGACAAAACGGGTCAAGAAGAAGATGAAAATCTACAAGAGATAGGACGAACATCAACACCGCTTTGGAAATTTTGGCAATGACTCGGGATTATTATTGAAATTTGGCAGTGGAGTGAAGGCATTATTGATTGTGATCTATGTTAACTGAATGAATGAATGAAAGTGAGTTTTATTCCGAGAAACAGAAAATTACAAAAAGTATACATAATATATGACAACATGGAGCATACACCCTAACCATAGGACAGGCCCTGTGCGGTTAAGGGGAGATGCTTGAGCTAATTGTGAATATAATACTCATGAATTGCATAAAAGGAAAAAAAGAAAAAAGAACTTATTTAATCACAAAGTTATCTGACTACACTGTTTCCTTCTGTTATAGAGGAGAAAGAAGATCAAAACTAAACTATCAATTCATTAGAAAACAATAAAAATAATGAAAAAGGGAACTGACAATTAATGGATATTTCAATTGACATAAATGCTTGTAAGTAGAGTTTGGCAGTTTTCCAACCCATATTGGATTAGCCACGAGAAAACTTTCTTTTTATAATCCGAACGAGTAATATTGGAGGGGGATCGCAAATTTTCTGGCAAGGAGCGAATTAAGAATGGCATACTATAGAAAATGTGTCTAGAAGTACTCCATATACGAGTTTTCGGTGCAGGAACTACAGCTTGTGTAGTGAACCGGAAGGCGTACGGAGTGTTTTTAGCAAAATTGAAAAATTCCGGGTGTTTGTGAAAAAAGGTGAGCGCCGACTTAATATACAACTGATGGACTGAGAACACACGGACATAGTTATACAGATCTACTGTAGGAAATCTACGTGGTTTTTTTGTCATTACTTTGAGAATGGATTTTTGCATGATATTCAGTGGATTCAATACCGCTGAAGTGGCTCCTCCCCAAGCAATAATTTCAAAGCCAATGATGCTCTGGACAAGTGCCTTGTATACAAAAATTAAACTTTCCTTCTCGAGACATCCTCAGAGGTTGTAAAATAAATGAGTGAATTTTCGAAGTTTCTGAACCAGCGTAGAGACATGGCAGTCCCATGTTAGATTCTCGTCAATCATTACCCCCAGGTACCTCACAGACTCAACACGCTCCAACTCTGGACATGCGCACACACAGGAATCGTACATTCTGCTGGCACCACATAAATGCAACTTTATTGAGGCAGAAACGGATTTTTTTAAGGGTATTTGGAAAACACAAGGTACTTAGTTTTCTTTATATTTAGGCTCAGAGTATTATTACATAGCCATTGGAACGTGCGATTCATGTCACTGTTAGCAGTGTCAAATACCTCTTCCTCGCATATGAGGTACCCTGGAGGCCCAGATTTCCGAGCTGGTTAATAAATATCAAGAAGATTATTGTAAGCCAAAGTACCACCCTGAATCACACCAAAATCTATAGGTCTTTCAGTACTATCAATGTCTTCTATAGTCACTAATTGCTTCCGTTCATTGAAGTAACTTATAACCCATTCCAACTCTAATCCATCAAAGCCATAGGCAGGTAGTAATTTTACCAATAAGTTCCTGTCGATCGAGTCAAAGGCTTTGGCCATATCTAGTGTTAACAAAATTCCCTTTTTTCCACGATCCAACAGCGAGTTAATGTCTTTGGTTAAACTATGCAGTGCTCATTTATTATACGTACATTATGTAGTCCTATATTAGAATTATTTGATACATCATACGTAAAAGTCTAACATTGTTTGTTGAGGCAGAAATGAAGGCAAGATATCATGTGCTATTTTTTTTAAATATGTATCTAAGGAACTCCTTGTAATACCTACGGGTTATACAATAAAATTGAATTGAATTGATTTTAATTAGCACGTAAAGTGTTGTGGGTACAAAAGGTTGTTTTGAACTCACTTTGGGGTCCGAACAAGCAATCAAGTCTCTCAAACTTTTGCAACTCCTCAGGTCTGCGGTCACAAAATTATGACCAGCCCCGGTTTATAAAAGTGCCTAACTGCCGACGACATCAACAGCTAACTTGGTCCACATCGTACACTGACACATACGGCTCGGAGTCATTCAGTCAATGGCATCTTCAAGACGCCAAAATAGCCTTTTCTTTGATCCGGCACTCAACGCCATTCATCCCGTCGATTGAGCTCCATGACTAATTGATCACGAATCTCATTCACAGATAAACCCGAGAAAGGTCAGGGGGTTGATGAACAGAGCAGGAAATGGAAGTGGCGGAAGGAATGCTCAATCAGCGCACCTCAAACGGCCTTCGATGGAAACAGCCGCCGGCCTGACGCTAATGAGCCAAAATAGACGGAGCATCAGGTCCTCAAGTGCCGGGCGTTGCAGGGCTTTTACACCGCAGAAGGTAAACGAGCCGTGTGATTTGGAATGAGCCCTTTGAGGTTGGACTCTAAATATACTTCAGGCTGAGCGGACGATGCGATAAAACTGTTTGTCTCTTCCCGACGTTTCGAGACGCTGAAAGTCGTAAATCAAACGGGGCACATCGCGTTGACGGATGAGAAACCGCATCTCAAGTAATACGATAGACACAATAAGTACCAACCTACGAGTACTTACCTGGCAGAGATGGTTTATTTCTTGCCTGTCTAGTGCCACCCCTCCCTCCCCCTTCATTACCCAAGGAAGGATACTTTTGACAATCAAAATATGACTAATCGGCATTTAGTATAACCTGCTTTAATGGCCAGGATGGCCATAATGGCCGTGATCCTTCTTGCCAACTACCTACGCGATTAAATACGAGTGGGATGAGATGAGAAGTTTGTGTAGCAAAACGCAGCACAGCGGATCACACTGGACTCTGCTGATTCTGAAGTACCTACATAAGTAATCTAGATACTTCTGGAAGGTACCTAGAATCATAGATACCTACTAAAAGGTATCAGAAGTTATATACTACCTTCTTTTTGCTAGTTTCCAGCACAAATTACCTAGGTACTTACCCCCAGTTTCTGCGTAAGCAGCAGATAAATAGGCTGCTTAAATAACAGAGTTTGAAAGATGGTGACGTTGGGAGGGAGGGGGGGTTAGACTCAGTAAATAAAGGTGCTTCAATGAGTACACAAGTGGTGACAACCCGCACAGCACAATTCCTGAAATTCATTCAAAACTTGATGTCAAGTGAATAGGTTATGAGTGTTGAAAGAGTTTTCGGTTCCGGCATGCTTAGAGTACCTACTATAATAAATCTGGCAGCGATGAAACTCATAGGGGAACAAATATGTGCATTTATTTATATAAACAGCCTATTATTGATTGCGAATGCACAGATGCTACTATTGTACGAATATAATAAATCGCAGCAGATCAGTACACCTCCGTACTGGATTCTTTCCGGTTCTTGGATATCTTTGAAGGAGGGGCCTGGGTGCTATAGGGGAATGGAGTAGGTACCTTCCATCAAAAGCTTAATTTCCAAGCTGTTTGTTTTGGAAGGGTTTTGAGCACAATAAAAAAAGTTATAGTCACCCTACATGATCATGAGCGAATTTTTGTAAACTATCGTATTATATATATGCCAATATTTTTTCAAAATTTAAGCATTTAGAGAGAAAATAAACTGTCAACTAAATTGTATGGCTGTAACGCGAATGAATGAGATTTATTGTGCATAAATGTTTAGTGCAGAAAAATAGAAAATGTAAGAGTAGTTGGTTTTCATACTAAACATCTGGCGACATAGCAAACGAGTGATACCTAATAATCTTCATCACAATGGCACCAAAAAAACTTTTTCTAAATAATGATTTGCTATTCAAAAAGAGATTTTGAATTTTCAGTTTTTTCTTCAGTTTTTGTCGATTTTTTTTTTTTACATATTAATGAAATTTAAGAACATTTTTCAGCATAATTTCTGTATAAAATTTTGAATGTTGAAAGTTTATAAAGGGTGTCTACAGTAAGCATAGGACAAACTCAGGGAATCGATTGGAGAGCTCATATCTGATCAAAAGATCCTAATTTAGTTTTTTTGAATGCTTTGTTTTTGAGTTATTCAATTTTTACGGTTTGTTTGTTTTGCACATATTAATGAAATGTAAGAACATTCTTCAGCATAATTTGTGTATAAAATTTTGAATGTTCAAAGTTTATACATGGTGTCTACAGTAATTCTAGGACAAACTCAGGGAATCGATTATAAAGATCATTTCTGATCAAAAGTTCCTCTGAGATTTTTGTTTGTTGAGTTATTCAATTTTTACGATTTTTTCGTGTTTTGTACCTTATAACACTAAAACGGCCATAACACCCCTTCATATCATCATGTTTTTCAGCATTCAAACATAATTTCTCCCCCAATATGCAAAGTAAAAGTAAAATTGACTATACCGTTGAAAAGTTGAGATTCTGAAGAAGTTTTCCTTGTGGAGTACCTTTCCAAAATAGTCTGTATTAAGAGCAAAACAACAAATGGAAAAAAGTCAAATTCGAGAAATTTTCAAAATTTGCTTTTTAGCCTCTTTTTATCACATTTTCTTTAAAAAACGCTGCAAATTATTTCACAAAGGTTTATTATTTTTTCAATTGAGTATGATCGTAGTTTTAGTTGGCTTGCGTACGTCATAAGGCCCGTCCAGACTCCTCGGCGTGTCCTATTTCGAGTTGCCACAACCTATACTTCTATAATTATATACGCATGTTTATATTTCTCGATTTGAGCTCCTATCTATTCAAATAGTTATTGCCTTAATAATATCATTATCTAACCACGTACGAAAAGTCGAGAGGATATAGGAAAAGCGTAGGAAAAGCATTGGTATTAACACACAAATATGACCTAGAAAAAACATATATTCATGCCTCGAAGGAACGCCGCACGGTGGATGGAAGCGTGCAAAAACCCCAAAAAATGAAAGAGTTAATAAAAATGTTTTCTCATTTTTATATTGTTCCTAGATACCTTCATACACAAACTTAGCCCTTAGTTTCCCCATTTGGGCATGCAGACAATTTTGAGAAGGCATTGAGTGTGATAATTGGTCGTATGCTTGAAATTAAGGTTTTGGAGTAGCAGTTATTGATGATTGATTACGCCTCCAAAACTGGGGAAATTCCCCAAGACGAAATATACCATGTATTGTATACATGTTTAGGTGTACTTGATCATTTTTTCACATTTTTTTGGTGCATCACCAGGAGTAAGCAGTGATAATGAGGATTTTTGGAAAAATCATGTGATTATTTAACTTTGGTAGAGTGCCAAAAGTGCAGGTCATCCCCGGTCGTCCTGGGACTGGAATAATCCAACTAAGCACTCATTCAAGTGTCTTATGTATTAATTTGATCGCCGTTCTCCGCCGTCGGTGATCACAATGAACGAAAACGTCGAGAAAAGTAAGTGACGGCACCCGCCTATCAACTCCTGCTTTGACGAGTCGGAGTAAATACCTAAACCACTAGGTCGGAACCTTGTCCCGAGAATGAATGTTACGATTCATTCTTCGACTAGAAAAATAGTTCTTTGGGAGCAGTCTTCTATCATTATCACATTCATCGTCAGCGGAAGCGTGGTACCTAACATTTAAACACACATTGTGGAAAAAGAAAATCGTAGCATCGTGGTGAAAAAAAAAGTCTTTTGAAATTCCATATTCAGTGCTTTGCGATATTTTATTTAAGAGTGGAAGTGATTTTGAGAAAGATCTGTGCGAACGATACCCGAATTTGGAAGAAACGGTTTTACATCAGGTGAATAAAAAATACCTAATTAAGTAACCCATTTCGGTTATACTTACGTACCTTCAAAATAATTATTCAGCTTGATTTACTTTTGATTCAGCTTTCGCGTTATGAAAAATGAAAGGGTTCTCATTTGCCCTTCATCGCCACATCTTTTATTTACTAGTTATCGTTTTGGTAGTGGATACTTGGTGCAGTAACAAGGGATATGACTGGTTGCGGCTTTTCCAATGTAGAAAGCAGGGCATTCTTATATATACAAATATATGTACTCATATAAAAAAGCGTTAAAATCCAGGAATCGTTTCAGAATACTTCAAAACGAATTTCCATGATGAAAGTTTTTTTTAATTTTAATTTTAAAAATTTTGGAGCCATTGCAATAGCTTCATTTTCTAAGAAAATTGGCTAAAACGTTGCTATTCGATTTGTCATTATAGTTAGCGAGTCGGGAATGGTTTCAATCGATTCAGCACCCCAAAAAACATGAGAATCCACATCAAGTTCAACCACTTGGCTCATCTAAGAGGTTTTTGCACAAAAACAGCTGTTTCCATCCACTGTGCGCCGTACCCACCACAAGGTGCCGCGGCGCCTCCTCTCACTCCACCCCCCCGCTCACCCCCCTCACCACCCACCGTGATCCCCTGCCAAGCGTGCCAGGCGTGCGTGCGTGCGTAAGTCTAACAAAGCCTTGAAATGACACTTTTTCGCCCGTTTTTGGCCCATAGCATCTATGCGAGTAAAGCGATCGGGATGGTTAAACGTTAGGACCAACTAGACCCCAAATGGAGTCTATGTGCGAAAGGAGGGGTTAAAGTTTTAAGTCAATTCTTAGGCCTTTTATGGCCCGGACGGCGGACGGCGAACGGCGGACGGCGGACGGACATTTCAAATTTGGATTCTACGCACCTTGAAACGTAAAGTGACAAAGTTTGAGGGGGGGTTATAAAAATGTTTTGCTATACGATCACATAGGCTTATTATTGGAAATAATAAACCAAAAGGAAATTGAGCTCTGGTGAAACCAGCCCTTAGATTCGGAAAACAGCACTGAACGGACGTATTTGTTATTTTAATAATTCGATTATTCGAATCTATGTATTCTAAAACACGAACTACAACATTTTAAAGATGAAACCCACCCGTACGGTCCTCAGCAAACCTCAAGTTCTTTTGAAAACGTGTTATTTAGTGTTGGGGATGAGCCGAACGATACGTAGATAGATAAATTTAGAACTTGAGGCCATAATTCATACTCGCGGCTGACGTGCAGATGACGATCCTTTCAAGACATTGAAAATGGCTCCGGGGGAAACTATTATAGCTGTTTAGTGTCAACTATGTTGCTTTTAGTCTTTGAAAGACTTCAGAAATATTCAAAATGACAGTGCGTTTAAAATTATGGTAATACACCTAGCTGTTTTTAACCGCTGCTCATAAAAAGTGGATCCGTGCACATAAATTATAAACTATAGAACGCAAATGAAGAGAAAATATGCAGGAAATGCATGTTGACATTAATAAGAGCATAAAAAAGTTATACAATTATGACAATGCCATTGACGGTATTCGGTTGTTTATAGCATACAGATCAATGGTAGGTATAACCTTTTGGGTTGTACGTGCGTGAGTAGTTTGATAGCTAAAATTAATGTAGTCATGAATACTGTATAACGAACAGATTTGTTAATTCCAATTAACTAAAAACAGTAATTCCAATTTACTATAATGAGTAATTCCAATTAACATCACAAATTTCATTTACCTTTGTAAAAAAAAAGGTTCAAAACCCATCACATGTGTGTTGCCGCGTAACCAAACAGCTAATATTTCGGCTCCTGGTAAAACCAGTGATTCTCGCGAATTCCCACATCTTGATGGCAAGCCTGGGTGTGTTTTTGGGCTAATGTAGTCGTAGTGTAGTGCCCGTTAATGTAGAGCTAGTCTAGTCTTATTTTGGTCTAGTCGTAGTTTAGTGACCATAGTCTAGTCCAAATGGATTCAGAAATTAAAAAAAGATGACCGTATCTTCTTAAATTACCTCTACCCATCAAAAGCTTTCCAGCTTCAAAAAAAGATTCTACTTCGATGTTCCACGTCTTTTGAATTAATCTGTGCGTAAATATTTAACTGTTTGGTTACGCGGCAACACCCATGTAATGTAAATAACTCCCCCTGGCCACTTAGAGACTTCCGGTTTTCGCTAAATGGTAGTGGAATGAGTATATATTCGCCCATTTTGGCAAACTAGTGGATCCGATGACCAGGAGCCGAAATATTAACCATAATGATGGTAAAATCGTGGTTTTTCACGGGTGTGGCCTCCGAAATTAAACCGTAAATAGGGAATTGTTTACATTACATGGGTGTCGCCGCGTAACCGAACAGCTAATATTTACGTACAGATGAATTCTGTTCTCGATGGAACGAGGAACGGACAGACAGGCAGACAGACGGAAAGATGCGCGTATATGCGTAACAATCAAAGTTTGGTTCGCAAAGCCTATGTATGTTTTTGAGATAATGAAGTCGTAGTGTAGTGCCCGTTAATGTAGAGCTAGTCTAGTCTTATTTTGGTCTAGTAGTAGCAGTTTAGACGTCCATAGTCTAGTCCAAATGGATTCAGATATTAGAAAATGATGAACGTATCTTCTTAAATTACCTCTACCCATCAAAAGCTTTCCAGCTTCAAAAAATATTCTACTTCGAAGTTCCACGTGTTTTGAATTGATCTGTGCGTAAATATTTAACTATTTGGTTACGCGTTAACACTCATGTAATGTAAACAACTCCCACTGGCCACCTAGAGGTTTTCACTAAACGGTAGAGGAAAGGGTCTATATTTGCCCAGTTTGGCAAAATAGTGAATCCGATGACTACGAGGCGAAATATTAACCATAATGATGGCAAAATCGTGGTTTTTGATGGGTGTGGCCTCCAAATTAAACCGTATACTAGAGGCCTGTTAGGGCTTGGAAAGCTCTAATCTAGTCCATATAACAGTAGTACCTAACAGGAACCCAGCACATTATAGTAACGATATAAGTCCTACCTATTTGCGGCGTTACTTGGTGCAAAGCTAAGGCGATTAAAACAGAGGAAATAACGATCAAAATGTAAGTAATGTAATAAAATAAACACCACCAGTTGAGGTGGTCCTCGCCACTATGAGACTAAACAAAAAGTTGAATCGGGTAATTCAGAATTTGCGCATGGTGAGATGATGGTGTAATTCTATCTCGAGTCTTCTTCGTTTCTTTGCAAGCGTGTGCATCTGCTCGTCCGTGTCTTCTATCTCCTTCTTTATGTCGTTGATTGTATTTTGATCGGTAGTACTCGTAGATGTCGAACTGGTGTTGAGTTGTGTGTAGGAGATGCTACAGCTGTCTTCGTCCTGATGTATCTGGTACCACTCCAGCAAAGGTCGTACTTGTTCTGTGTCAGGATTAATTACGAGTGTTGTGTCATGTCCAATAGGATCGTTCAGAAATAACTCTCCTAGATGTTAGTAACTGCACTACGTTTCTTACTTACCGTGGCAACTGTAGTTACTGCCACAGCCTAATAAACAGAGATCTGTTAATCCCTATCAAATTTCAACTTCCTACAGTGAACGGGAAAGAATTTAGCTCACTCAGCTGATCAGAAAAGACCCCATCACTTCACTCGTCTCTTAATGTCCCAGAGAGTCTCCCTATCAAATTTCAACTTCCAACAGTGAACAGGAAAGGATTTAGCTCACTCAGCTGATCAGAAAAGACCCCATCACTTCACTCGTCTTTTGATGTCGCAGAGAGTCTACTTTTCAAATTTCAACTTCCTACAGTGAACAGGAAAGGATTTAGCTCACTCAGCTGATCAGAAAAGACCCCATCACTTCACTCGTCTCTTAATGTCCCAGAGAGTCTCCCTATCAAATTTCAACTTCCTACAGTGAACAGGAAAGAATTTAGCTCACTCAGCTGATCAGAAAAGACCCCATCACTACGTTTCTTACTTACCGACACTTTTGCAACAAACTTGGGGCCGTGCTGATTCACAATTATATACAAAGATCGTTCTGAATTGTATATTTATAAAGTCCGCTAAGTTCTTCAGTTTCAATTTCTTCGTTCAGAAATAAACTCTTCCAGATATTAGTAACTACACGACGTTTCTTACTTACCGTGAATTGATGGCAACGCCACAGCCTAATAAACAACTCTCGTTGATAAGGACCACCTAGAACACGACCAAGGCGAGTATAGCGACGAACGGCGACACTTTTGCAACAAACTTGGGGCCATGCTGATTCGAATGAGCAGTCTAACACTAAAATCGGACCGCGAAGTTCTTCACAATTTCAAAGACCGTTCGGAATTATATATAAAGATAGGGAGATGTTTACATTACATGGGTGTTGCCACGTAACTAAACAGTTAATATTACGCACAGATGAATTCAAAACACGTGGAACTTCGAAGTAGAATCTTTGAATCTTTTTTTGAAGCTGCAAAGCTTTTGATGAGTAGAGGTACCTAATTAAAAAGATACGTTCATCATACTCTAATTTCTGAATCCATTTGGACTAGACTATGGACACTAAACTACGACTAGAGACTAGACCAACATAAGACTAGAGTAGCTCTACATTAACGGGCACTACACTACGACTACATTAGCTCAAAAACATACCTAGGCTTGCCATCAAGATTCCTAAATTCGCGAGAATCCCTGGTTTTACCAGGAGCCGAAATATTAGCTGTTTGGTTACGCAGCAACACTCATGTAATGGGGTTTGAACCATTAATCTCTTATGTTGGTCTAGTCATAGTTTAGTGTCCATAGTCTAGTCCAAACGGATTCAGAATTAGAGAATGATGAACGTATCTTCTTAAATTACCTCTACCCATCAAAAGCTTTCCAGCTTCAAAAAATATTCTACTTCGAAGTTCCACGTGTTTTGAATTGATCTGTGCGTAAATAGTGTCTATTTACGGTAAAAATAACAACTCTCTAGGTATTTACTGTTTAATTTCGGAGGTCACATCCACGAAAAACCATGATTTTGCCATCATTATGTTAATATTTCGGCTCCTGGTCATCGGATCCACTAGTTTGCCAAAATGGGCAAATGTAGACCCTTTCCACTACCATTTAGTGAAAACCGAAAGTCTCTCTAGGTGGCCAGGGGGCCGAGATCTCGAAGGAACGGACAGACAGACAGACCAAAACAAAGTTTGGTTACGCTTAAAAAAATTTAACATTCCAGTGGTGGTAACCATCTTGCCTATCCTTTTTTCCAATGACCAATATTTGTGATTGAAAACATATTGGTAAGTACCGCATGCCTTACAGGGACGTCCCTGTGAATGGATTGTGTATAATTTTGGTGAAAATTAAAATCAGAGAGAGAGAGAGAGAGAGAGAGAGAGAGAGAGAGAGAGAGAGAGAGAGAGAGAGAGAGAGAGAGAGAGAGAGAGAGAGAGAGAGAGAGAGCAAAATTCATGATTTCTCAGAATCACCCTTCTCTCCCATTTACCCCCTCCACCGACAGTGAATTTGAAACTTCTGAGTTTATATAACTGCACTGAAATCTAGATCGAACAAATAGTAAAAACTGTCACGGAATTTAGAAAAATAAAATGAAAATATCACGATTTATCGTTACTACCCCCTCCATTCACCCCCTTCCATCTTGAAATTTGAAACTCCACACACCAAACTAAACGGATCTGATATAGACGGGCCAGGACCTTCCATGTAACAAAATCACGTTTGTAAATTAATGAAACAACTTATTGTTTATTGGAAAAATAAAATGTGAATAATGAATCCAAAAAAAAATTAAATGAGTCCTTATGTTTCAGGGGACGACAAAGAAACCGATCGGAAGAAACGCCCACGGACGGCATTCACTGCGGCGCAGATAAAGGCCCTTGAGACGGAGTTTGAGTCTAACAAATATCTTTCAGTAGCCAAAAGAAGTCAACTGTCCAAATCCCTAAAGCTTACAGAAACGCAGGTAATTTTTTTAAATTTTTATTTGGGGTTAATCTCCCCCTTGCAATTTAGGGGTGCATTGTCACTAAGGTATGTCCATGAGATAAAAAATCTCCCACGTATTGTGATGGATGCGGAAGAAACAGTGAATCACATGCTCAGGAGGTTTAGTGAAACATGGACATGACTGCTGATGAGTGTGGATGAGCGTGCAAATATGGCGAGCTTGGTATGGTCTGATGCGGCAACTGAACCAGTGATTCAAGAATCACTAGATAACACTTGTTGCCGACACCCAAAAACCTGGGATCGTGAAAGGCAGGCGTTTCTCGAAGTAAGATACACACACACACACACCCACACTCGGAAGGTAGACTCGGAAGCAAAAAAAAAAAAAAAAAAAAAAAAGAGAGAAAATAACGTCGCTGCCGATATTTTTTCTTTTTACACGGACTATAAAATTTCCAAGGTAATTATCGCACCGTCAATTCTTCTTATCAATCGATTTTTTTTTAGGTAATTATCTTAAAAAAAAGTCCTTGTCTAAAAACAACACTAGTGCTGCAAGATATTGAGTGCCGAAATTCACTATTACCGAACTGAAAGTCACAACTAATATGAAAAGGAAGCAATTACCTCTGATCACCGGAGAACACTGACAGCATGAAAAGCGCTGACACAGAGAGGTGCGGTTGTGTGTGAATGATAGGAACATTTTATCACGGATGTCACTGAAGGCTACGACGAATCACGGAAAACAACGGTGCCGGAACGTCTTGGATATGTGTGAATCGACCTTTCGGTTAAAGCAATGCTAATGCAATGTTTTATATCTACCTCCTTACTTGAAAGGTAACATAAACGATTCCGACAACAATATTGCCAAAGAAGTGGTATGAAGGACCAATCTAGTCGTTTTGTAATAAGGCTTCATTTTATCAAAAGGTGTCAGTTTTCATTGTATCACACCCCTGGTCCTGTAACTCATATGTAGGTATCTACTATTCAACATCCCAGAAAACTTTTAGCAGCACCAAACAGAATTATATATGAAAATTAGGATGTAAATAAATGTAAGTTAAGTTCGCAAATTATGTAAAATCTATGTACATAAATAGTAATCTTGAATAGGAAGTAACAATTTTCCAATTTGCCTTCCTTCTATTTGATTGCTCCGTTTGATGGTTTTTCTTTATATAGATCCACGTGATCATGGCGTCAGCCATGCTCCGAAAGCTTGTGGTTAAATAAAGCCTAATTACAAAACGACTAGATTGGTCCTTATACCACTTATTCACTACTACTGCCAAACTAAGAATAGATCCCATATCTGTCAAAACCCTACTTTTGGGAAAATGCGTCTCCAGGTTGTGAGTAGAAATTTCCTGATATTAGCTCTATTTTACGTTGTCTCGAGCTCAAAAAGCACTCATTCCAAAAGTAAATTTCTCGCTGAATCGCGTGGAGTGGCGGGAAAAACATTATTTTGGTCAGAAAATTGCAAAAAAAGGTGTAGAACATATATACTAGGCACATACGAGTTTTCGTTTTGCAATAAGACTGATACGTTTTTTCTAATACAAAATTAGTACTGCTCTACGTAGCGAAAAAAAAAAAAAAAAAAAAAAAAAAAATTGTTTTCTCGTACATGCAGGATACTAGGAGAAATATTCGTGATTGCCAACCTCCGAAAAATAGATATCTGGTGTGACAAGAGAAAATACATTCGTATGATCAAAATACTGGGAGGAAAAATCGTATCTGCCACTGATTCCGAAATCGTATCAGGCACCACGAGTCCTAAAATACTAAGAAATAAATTCTTATCTGAACTTTCAAGAGTTTCACTATTCGTATGTACCTGAACACTTATAAAATACTTGTAAACCTCAGATGTGAGTTGTTGTTCTAGAAAAGGCCAGTTACGGGATTTTCATCAGTAAATTGAACCAAAACGTAGTTAATGCGATAATTGTAAGACGATTGATCCGATTTCGAGACTAGCAAAATCGAAAGAAACCACCTCCCAAAACGAGGGGGGGGGACCATTAACTCAATATGGCCAAAAATGCAGATACCCTGATACAGGAACTGTTCTTAGTACGGCAGTCCACTAGTCAGGAAAAACACTCATAGTCTATATTGCCAAGCTTCAGCATAGCCACAGATAAGAGATTATTGGAGTTTCCGGCGATCTTATTGGCAACTTGGGTAGTGAGAACAGGGTTCGGTGCTCGCCTCAACCTCCTTGAACTCATGTTCAGGGCAAATAAATTTAGATAACTTAGATATTTTAATAATGATCTCATGCAATAATTAAAGCAGAGTTCCAGTTGGGTAGCCGAGCCGAGGGCACGTGTTTTTTGCGAGCTCCGTATTAAGTATTGATTTAGCAGGGTTGTGTTGTGAATTTCGTTTCAGTTTTTGTTTTTTGTGGTTGCTCTTCGATTAACTCTCAGCAATATCAATTTTCATAAATTTTTAACGGGTAGATTTCTGGAAAAAGGGTCATTTTTGCGAGTTTGGTTGGTGATTTGTTGTTTATCGAAGGGAAAGGACTATCCACTCGACCGAGTCAGCAGCACTCGAAGAGACGACCGGTGTCGTGTCGAATAATTGCAACTACGAGAATGTGGACCTCCGAGTTACATCAGGTATTTCAATGCATTGACGTAATTACAACCAAACTTCAAAACTGCGACTGCATTTTGAAGGAACAAACAAATGTTTTGAATACACAGGTTGGAAGAAATTGCTAACAGCCAAGAAACTATCTTGCTCATTAAAAAAATTAATAAGAGAATTGACATTATAGAAGAAAATCTAGCATTATCTGAAAAAATAATACTAAACAGAACCGGCACACGGACAACAAAAACGATCGTATTCTTCATAACGTTCTAGAAGGAAAAGAAAACATGAATATTCTCAAGAGGGAGGTGATGGACATTTTTAGAAAGGAATTAAATTCCGTTCTTGAGGATTGTGAAGTTATAGGTGTAAGACGTTTAGGCACCATCCAACCTTCTAGAAGTAGACAAGTTCTCATTCATTTAGCTAATAATTTCTCTAAATCGAAAGTACGCCAGAACATTTACAAGTTCAAGGGATCCCAATTTAATACATCCGAGTTCTACGACAGACGAACACGGGAATTTAGGAAGCATCTCTTGCCTAAGTTGTTAAGTTGTTTCAAGCAAAAAAAGACGGAAGGCATGCCGTCTTGATTGGAGATGAACTACCTACTGGTTTATGGAAAAAAAACTTATAATTCACTCTGGACGAAGTACGTTGGAGGATTCTACATCTACTGGGTCTGAAGTGGAGATTAATCTGAATAATCCTCCTCCATCCCCTCCAAACATTTCCTGAAAACAGGTCAAGAAGAAGATATCCACAAGAGATAGAACGAACATCAACACCGCTTTGGAAACTTTGGCAATGACTCGGGATTATTATTGAAATTTGGCAGTGGAGTGTCGGCATTATTGATTTTGATCTATGTTAGTTATGCAGTACTCATCTTTTATACGTAAATTATGTAGACCTATATAAGTAATTATTTGATACATCATACGTAAAAGTCTAACATTGCTTGTTGAGGCCGAAATGAAGACAAGATATCATGTGCTATTTTTTAATATGTATTCAAGGAACTCCTTGTAATACCAACGGGTTATATGTACAATAAAATGGAATTGAATTGAATGATTAAAGCAATTCTTTACAATAGCCCAGAGTTTAAAATGTCTCTAAGTTCCTCCCTAATAAATATGAAATATGATACTAATTAATGTCATTTAAAAGGGTTCAAGCTGCTATAAAACACATAACACGGATGATTATAATGAATCACCCCCAAAGTCTGGGAATCTCCTATCCTTAAAAAGGCAATAAAGTAGGTAGTTGGTTCTTCTAACCAGTTCCATTATGGTTTCATTTAAGTTCTATTTTAGCTCCTAATTAAGAGATATCGGAAGGGGTTTCCAGATGGTACCAGTTGAAGTGAGAAGGTGGAAATAGGGAAATATTACCCTTTAGGCGCCAGGGAAGCGAGAAAGACTCACCACGTGTGAAGGCCGCCGAACCTCCCTCGCGATGACTTCCACCGGTGAAATCGAGAGTTTCCAGGGGCTCGTTTCGTTACTGGGTTAAACGGTTGATTTATATCGAGGTTAATTAACCCTCTGAAGCTCATGAGGACGAATATGGGAGGGAGTTCGAGGGGTTTCCGTAGTCGTTAGAGATTTCCTATGGACGGCAGTGGCGCCGAGGTGACGGCTAATAATGGAGGTACCTATCCAATATGTAACACGTAATTAAAGATCACGTAATAATTAATTAATATGTATTAAATAATACGAAATCTAAAGGCAGTTAGTACGGCCATTCTATCCGGCCGATTTCCTTCAATTAATTAATATGTATTAAATAATACGAAATCTAATGGCAGTCAGGGCCATCTAGTACGGCCATTCTATCCGGCCGATTTCCTTCAATTTTGGTTTATTATTTCCAAACATCAATAAGCCTATGTGATTCCGTGTAGCAAAAAATTTTTATAACCCTAACCTCAAACTTTGTCACTTTACGTTTCAAGGTGCGTAGAATCCAAATTTGAAATGTCCGTCCCCCTCAAACTTTGTCACTTAACGCAAGGTGCGTTTCCCAATTTGGCCATAAAAGACCTAAGAAATGACTTTAAAAAACCGTTCTTTCGCACGTAGACTGCATTTGGGGTCTAGTTGGTCCTAACGTTTAACCATCCCGATCGCTTTACTTGCATAGATGCTATGGGCCGAAAATGGGCGAAAAAGTGTTCGAGGCTTTGAGTGAGACGCCTCACGACCCGGCACGATTGGTGAGCGGGGGGTGGAGTGAGAGGAGGCGCCGCGGCACCTTGTGGTGTCTGGGGTGACCAGGGGCGTAGCAGAGGGGTGTAGGAGAATGGATCTTTATTACTTTTACGTGTTATACCCATATAATACACCGCGGCACCATGAGGTGGGTACATCGTTCCTTCGAGGCATGAATATCTGTTTTTTTTTTCCAGGTCATATTTGTGTGTTAATACCAATGCTTTGCCTACGCATATTTGATAAATTATCCTCTCGACTTTTCGTACGTACTTAGATAATGATATTATTAAGGCAATAACTATTTGAATAGATAGGAGCTCAAATCGAGAAATAGAAACATGCGTATATAATTATAGAAGTATAGGTTGTGGCAACTCGAAATAGGACACGCCGAGGAGTGTGGACGGGCCTTATGACGTACGCAAGCCAACTAAAACTACGATCAAACTCAATTGAAAAAATAATAAACCTTTGTGAAATAATTTGCAGCGTTTTTTTTAATGAAAGGTATTTATGCATAGATTTGTCATCAAGCATTGAAAATCAGGCAACTCAAATTTGAATAGCTTTGTCCTTCATCCAGCTTTCTTAATACATCCATTATCGATATATTAATTTTATTTGTTTCATCGTCCCAACATGAATGAAATTCTTCTTCTTTGGTTTCAGATTAAGATTTGGTTCCAAAATCGCAGGACCAAATGGAAAAGAAAATACACAAACGACCTGGAACTCCTAGCTCAGCAATATTACAGCAACCTCGGAATGGCTGCTCCGCGACCTATTTTCATTGGCGATAGGCTATGGTAAGACTTTCAATGTCACTCATTGAGAACGGCATCACCTTTTAGGGACTTTTCGAATGAAACTGTTGCAATATCTCAAAAAATGTGAAATCAACATTTTGGAAAATTTTCTTCATTGAAATCCTTAGGATTACGCTATTGAGAATTCCGCTCTTGCGCCAAAAAATCAAGTTTTCCAAATGAAAGGATGAGATCGTTGGCCAGCACTTTTTGAGCACATTGATTGCTGACATTTCAAAAAATGTGCTTATAAAATCACGAAAAATGGCTAACAAATTTTCAACTTTACATTTTTCAAGAGAAATATAGTACGAAAAAAGCTTATCAAGGATGAAATAGAACATTAAAAAATGTATGCACAAAAATATGCTGAAAAAGTTAAAAATTACAAGAAATATTTGTTTCAAGATTGATTAAAACTGTATAATGATAGAATGATTTTTGATTTTTTTATGCCAAACTGCTTTGACATTTGTGCACTTTGATCAAAAAATCAGTTAACTATCAATTTCATGACCAAAAAACATATTCTAAATTAGGGTTTGCAATCCGACCCAAATTTTCAGATTTTAAGCATTTTTTGAAGTTTTTATTTTTTAGCACATAATTCAGGAATTTAAGTACATTCCAGCATACTTTGGTGCATATTATTTTAAATATACTAGTTCATAGTTGATAAACTTTTCATGAGTAATATTCTGCAAAAACCACTTTATGCCATTTTTAGTGATTTTTCAACACATTTTTTAAAATATGATCGTTCCCTTTGGAATGCTCGATGTTTTGGCGAAAAAAGGATTTTTAAAGCTCAATCCTAAGGAGAGTTGTCTTCTGGAATGACACAGACAGGGTGCTCCCCTTAAGGAGGACAGTTCCTACTTCAGTGGACGATTCTAGAGCATATTTCTGATTGAAAGTTCCTCTTAGAGATTTTTTTAAACGCTTGTTTTCAAGTAATTCAATTTTTAAGAATTTTTTTTCGTGTTTTCGACCTGTTATCACTAAAACGATCATAACTCCCTTAATTTTCTGTGTAAATTCAAATTTGAGGACACCTTTGTAAAGAACATTAAATTTACTATCGGATAGATGCCTGAGCTTTTTTAAGAATTAAGGTTCAAGACATGAAAAAGCCCTGTGAAAAGCAAATTTTACCAAAATTGTCAAAACAATTTTTCGAGGTAGGTACTCCAATAATTTTCATTTGGTGTTTACTCAAAATAAGGTAGTGCAGACATACAAATTACGGACGAGTATTATGGTCAAAGTAGGTGATATTGAATGTATGGTAATATTTAGTGTAGTTTAGGTTAGTTGAAGTTTATTCATGATTTCTGTTGCAGGTTTTTCAACTACCCGAATAATCCTATGGGGATGAGTCCTGTGCTACCCCCATTCGTTCCACCTAGTCAGCACCTGCCCAGCAACGTGATGCCACCCCATCCGATGCTTCATCCCCCCGTACTTCTTCCTCCACACCACGATCACCTCGCTCTGCCACCTACGATGCCCAGGAGTCCTAGGTGAACAGCAACTCACTGGAAACCTTACCTAAAATAGAATTGTACAAAAAAATTACCTACCGATCTAAGTCCAACTTTATAAGATTTCTACGTTTGCTTGTTAGTCAATAGAGTTTTAGTAGGTTCTATCCTACAGATAAGACGTGGGGTATTCATTAGGTCTAGGGCAAGCAACAGCAGATGTTGACCAAATACGGAGATAATAGATCCACACATCTCGTAATAGATAATTTTGGGAATCGGAGTGGGTGAGCCTGTTAGTGCATGTCTACTGTGGGCAAGGATAGAGAATCGATAAAAACAGAAGTTAGAGAAGAACGTAGACTAGTTCCACAAAAATAAAAAGTTACCTACACTGTTAGATTGATTTAGGCCAGGTATACGCCCGATCACACAGGACGCGTTATAACGCAACGTTATAGGAACGCGCGTTCCCCCCCCCCGACGTTCGGCGATATAGCAACGTCACATACACCGCGTTATTATTGGGCGTTATCAGGGCGCGAGACCCAGTCTTGTCTGTGCTACTCAAGGGGTTGTCTATAATCTATAATGATTTCTGACAATGACTCTGATGAGGAAGAAGCTCTACTTCTTCTAGCGCTATTAGATCGCAGGAATAGACGGTATTGGGTGCACCCAATCAATCAAAGGAGGGAAGAGCTTGGGGAATACCACCGTCTATGTCGGGAGTTGCGCTCACAGGATGATCGTTTTGTGAACTATTTCCACATGTCGAGACAAAATTTCGAGGACCTACATGAACTACTAGCGGTGAATATCCAGAAGATAACCAGAAGGACCGAGGAGAACGCCCTCAGCGCGCGATATTTTGTAATTTTGTACAACCCGCTTGGCTGACGTCGCGATACTGAAAGTATCGCTGAGAGGTACAGCCGTGTGTGTGACGGGGGTGATGCAATAACCGTATTTCGGTAACGCAACGTTACTGGAACGCCTAACGTCGCGTTATAACGCGTCCTGTGTGATTGGGCCTTATATAGATACAGAACTAACCTCTAGGGACAGCAAACCCGCGAAATATACTTGTGTCAGGGGTTATCTATGAAGCGTAACTGAATCATGTCAGGATTAGGAAGCTGCCTCCAGGGACAGACGTCAACGGAGCCGTTGTTGGTCCTACCTATACGATACGACAAGTTCGTATACCGTTGGTATAAAATAGATAGGTATATAAAACGCAATGAACCAACCTTTCTCTACAACCAAATTCGCTTCTTACTGGTAAATAGTGAAGTTTGGCAGTAATTGTAAGATGTTGCGTCAAGCGCTAACAAACGTAAGTCATCGTTTGCGTTGCATTTGACCTGAAATGTAGCACTTTCTAGTCACATTATAATCATTCAACAAAATCTATTATTTAAATGTAACTGCTTAAGCGTAGACACCTAGATACTGAAGAAACAATAATTAAATTGAATAATAAACCAATTTTTTACTAGTTCTTCTGTACAACTGACCTGCCAACTTAAAATTAATGAGGTAAAACAAATCACCCACATACCTATACTTTACAAGTCCATCTGTATGTGACAGAAGTTATAATATATTATACCTACTCGATTTTGTGAAGTGAGAACCCCATTGTAATTATATTGCTAATTGAAGAAGCCAGTGGAGTTTGCATACGGCGCCATCTCCATTTCGTCCAATAGCCTTAGCCAATCACAGAGCTTATCTCGTCAATCGGTGGGCAGATCCTTCGTTCAGAGCCAGGACAGGGATGCCTGGCGTTTGGGAGCTAACCCGTGTTCTATTTACGCCTTATTCTATTCACGACACCTGGCCTTAGAAAAGGTCGTCAACAGTAAGTTATTGTTTGTTACTGATGATGAGCTAACTGTCAAAATCGATCAGTGTAACTCTTCATTTTCGTGGAATTAGACAACGTTTTTCTTTAACTTCCGTTTTGCATTAATATGGGTTTCCACAACTTTGTTTCGAGTGATTTATTTCCTTCAGAGAATCGTTCACCCAGTTCTTCTGGGTACCTACCTATGTACATTAGAATCTCTGTGACCCCTTGTGCCAACCCAGGGCAGTGAGGCAATGGGAACCAACAATATCAGGAACTCCAGGGTAACCTGGATCGCCATAAAAGGTGCTCCAATGGGGATCTGTACTTGAAAAGCTCGAGGTAGACCTTACTGATTTGCCCTTCTTTTGTAGCTATAGGGGCAGTCGTGACACACCAGTTTTTTGTGTGTCTTTTTTGTTTGTTTATGTTTCTTTGTTATAATACTTTATTAATTAATAATATAATTCTAATTTTTGGCCAGTATTGATGAGATTGATGGTGAGGGAATGAATCATTGAGTGAAAAGTGGTGACACAAGGTGTCATCAAGGGGAAAGTCAAGTCATCCAACATGCTCCTTTGCAACCTAGCGCTCCTAGCGGCGGACTTTGTTAGTTTGGAGCCCCATTGAAAAGGTTCACAATTTGATCCTAGAAGCGGCAAAAGGAAATCTCCTCTATAAGCCTGGAAATTGGAGTTTAAAAAAAATCATTGACACCATTCGTCCCTTCCTTCTGACCGAACCTAGTAGGAAGTCTCTATCGAACAAATATGGACATATAGTATTGGAGACTGAAGTTATAAAATTGAAACAACAGCTTTTTTTTCATTCAAGAAATATGGTCTAATATGGTTCTAATGTGGTTTAAGTTTGGCCTTTAAATGAATAGTATTTATTCCAGGTAATGTTGGAATACTGATCACACTTCATCTTGCATGCACTAAAGAAGGGTTCTGATTAGGTATGAGGTAAATTTTCAAAATTCTAAATTCGAGAGTTTGGTGCTTACAGGTTCTCAATCGTCCAACTGTGTAAGACTTGGAATAATGTGAATAGTATAAATCACATCCAATTTGTGACCATAGTAAATAATACATTAAAATAGTACCAGGTAATATAGATGTGTGCCAACATTGTGTTGGTATAAGAGTTATTTCGGTGTCCAAATGGACTATAGTGAGAGGATATTTAGAAATCTTCCATAAAATTGAATTTTATAACCAAAGAAAAATTCCTGTATGTAGGAATGCTTAGTTTGAAAACTTGAAATAAGTAGTATATGGAATCTGGCGTCACGACCTAAAGGCCGTATCACACTTGCATTTTTTCAGCTTTTCTCGCATTTTTAGTGCTCGAACGTGAAGAAGGCAAAGTGCTTTTTTTCAAGGTCAACTTTTTCGACCATTGCGCATCCTGGCGGAGCATTTTTGAACTCACTTGGGAAAATTAGAACATGATGTTTAAATACTTCACGCAAAAAATGCTAAAATTAAAAAATAAGGAAAACCCTTGGGAAGGTAACAATTCAATGGAAAACCCCTAGGAGCCCTAACCTGACAGATTTAATAAAACTGCATTCCGCCAGAATGCGCTGTTTTTGCACTTATTCCTACTTAACATTCACAGCTGACCTTGGAAAAAAGAACTTTGCCTTCTTCACGTTCGAGCATTAAAAATGCGAGAAAAAAGCTGAAAAAATGCAACTGTGATACAGCCTTAACCTCGAATCCTACTAGCTAATTCGGTAAATGACATATTCGGTGCACAAACCTTAGCAAAGTCTTTATAAATATGCAGGTTTTACTGAGCTTTAGGTTTATCAGATTGGTAATATAGTAAGATCTCCTCCACAACCTGCTATGTTTTCCTAATGTTTGTTTTATGAGCTTCCAAAATGCATTCTCGGAAACAATTAATTAGTAAATAGGCAACCATGTTATCTATTTTTCTAATTATTCACGATTACTGTAAGACCTCTATGTTCTTCATGCATGAAGTAAGTATACATACCTAGTCAGAGTAATGATGGAGATTATACGTAGATATATGGAACGTGACTTTTCATTCAATGAAGTCACAAAATCAGATTAAAGTTGAAAAAAAAAAGTACTGAGTCATGCAGCATGGCTAATAGAGCGAATTTTCAAAGAAAATTTGTGGATAAAATTAAATTAGGCACTTAAATTCTGATCATTGGGGCCAACCATGTTCGGAATAAAACTAAGGGGACAGACTTGTGACGAGATCACACAGACAATTTTAGGACACGCAGCCAAACTCGAAAATTTGGTCGTTTTGGGAATTTTTCATCTAAAAAACCATTTTTTCACATATTTATCAATCTTAGAGAACTGGGAGTGGTCACAATCAACTACTCAGCGTTAAAAAATACTTCGACATGGACACTCAACATGCCCTAAAAACAGATTTTCTTCAACACGTTTGGGCAAGTAAATTGGAAATTTGAACCTGAAATTCTGAAGCGATTGGGCTGTCCAACGAACCAGACCTTTATTTTTCCAAGATGGATTTTTCTGCGTTGGAGCTACAATTTTTCACCACATTTTAAGGGATTTATCGTCTGGAAATACACCCTATAAATCCACCCCCCCTTCCCTAGTTAAAATTTTGAAGCCTTCTAAATTGCTCATTTTTTCTTTGAACATTCGCTAAACTAGATGTATTTTAGACGAGCGAGTGTAATCGTGACAAAGTTACTTGAGAAATTGGTGCCTCTAAAGTACTGAAACATACTAACGACTGGACCTTATAAGCATAATATACCAACTTGCTATATATAGAGAGTATTCTATGCTGTAGTCTGATGATGAGGTGATGTAATGTATGATTTTGAGTTTATATCCAACCAATAAAATGGAATGACAGTAAAGCATATCTTCAAATGAAATATGACAATATTGTTTGTAGGGTCAGTTGGAAATTTGCAGATTGAAATTATAGATTCTTCAATCTATTTCAATATATGGACCAAATGTCGTAACTATTTGTATCTAGTGTGCCTGATTCATGACTAGGTACCTTGTTGTAAGTACCTAAGTGCCTTGTAAGTACCTAATAGGAAGTGCCTAAGTGTAAGTCGGGATGCGGCCCAAGAAAATAAATGAAATTATTTCATTTATTGTTTTATTTTGTTACGTTTCGTCCTCTTGCTGAAATAGATCTCTACACGCAAGCATTAGATGTTAAATAGAAAAAAACCTACATAGTAACCAGGAAAAAATTGTATAAGTTTGTATAGAAAAAAATAAAACAATAAGTAAATAACGATGTATATAATAAGTAAATAACGATGATCAATCACATCCAATAAAATAATGATAATGTAAGCAATCCCTTTCAATGTAAACAAAGCTGAAAGTGATTGAGAGGATTTGTATCATGAAACGATAGGCAACTGAAAATTATGTTGCACAGTCAAAATTGTGAACACAGGGAGATCGGAATGTAGATTTATCCAAAATAATAGCAATTATAAATTATGATGTTTTCAACGTAGAAAATATTGATTCCTTGCACTATCCCATGTTGGAAGACAATGTTTCTTTAAAAACTAAAGCTGTAAGGAACGTCAGTTATCATGTAAAACTACAAATAAATAAGCAAATAAAAAATTATTATCAGACTAAGAACATCCACTCATTTATTTAAACTACAGCAGGGTGGCCCCCAAATGGAAATTTTGAGGTGTGTATAAGGGAAAAAGACACTTTTCGGTTCTATTGGAATTAATAGGGGTCCAGATACCATCAGAATTTTAAAATTTACTACTTCCTTACCAGCAGACCTAAATATACCTACTTTATTTAGTACTCAGCATCTTAGGAAATAGAGAACGAATCGGCCCAGATTCACTCAGCTCATCAGACTGGTTTCTCCTCTCATTATTCTTATACAGGATGTCTACTATATCTGTAAAATAAAAATCAAGGACTTTTCGGGGACTTTTGGGGTTCTAAATTTAAAAATCGGTGAACTTTTACAGGCTTTAATTTCTTTAGGAATAGCGTAGTGGCAAAGTTGCGACAGTTCCCGCCATCGCTAATTTGTTGTCTCATTGCAACCGATTCACAGAGCATCAGATGCGGAGAAACTGCATTAGTCGCATTTGCTTCTGTCTACGGTGCCGACGCTTGCATCTGTCAGTTCTGTATAGATTCAAAAATCTCAATTGATTCTTTCGTATGTTTTGTGAATCTCGGTACTGGCATTATATTATAATTATTTGGTTACCGAGGCCATAAAAATCTGTGATTTCTTTATTAAAATCAGTGAATTTCGGAAATATCAGCGCCCTACTATTAAATCCGTGACTTTTCCGGGACTTTTCGGGAATCCGTGACCTGTACACACCTGTTATATCACCTTATACATCAAAACAGCTGCTTTAAAAAATCTGTTTTAATCATTATTTCAAACACCTTTACAAAAACAGGCCTGCTCAAACAATGTTTAAAACCACCACTCGAGACAAAAAAAGATCCTAAAAAAACACCCCAATTTCTCTAAGGGAGAAAAAAAGAGAGAAAGAGAGAACCATTGTTGCCTTACAATGTAATTCTTAGAACTAGCTGAACGATTCTAGTTCGTTTACGAAACAATTAAGAATGAGCATTATACCCATGTATTCATTTTATATTTTTTAATGAAAATAGATTCCATTACAAGAAATTTGATACCACCCGCACTGTTCTACGTTGAGTAGTTTCCTTTCTACGATTTTTCAAAGTTTGCACTGGTGAAGTCACACTGTCGGCAGGGGGTTCTGCCCAGACGGGAGGGGCGCTTTGACGTCACCAGTGTGAGAACCCATAGAAGGAAGATTTGAAAACCCATAGAAAAAAAACTGCTATCGTAGGAGAGTGCGGTTGATGCCAAACTTCTTAAGATGGAATCTTCTTCCATTTAAAAATAGTTAAAATACCTTTTTCGCACCCATGGGTAACGCTCATTAACAGTCGGTACCATGCGTGGAGCCAACTTCAGAATTCGAGAAATACCTGATCGGTAGTGGGTAAGGAATCACCTAGAGCCGCATCTGAAAAAAGAAACTAGTCTGATGATATGAGATCATACTTGGAAAACAGAAACTGGGAAATCTGATAATAGCATACTTCGAATACCTGGATAGATACGGGAATCCCTGGAGGTAGTACGGGGGACCCCGTTCATTTGGTTTCTGAATGAACAGGTATTGTGTGAAGAAAATTATGTTGTTGAAATTTTTTCAAATTCCACCGTGACACTGGTGAATTTTAGAGCATGCTACGCGAAAACGGTTGGGTTTGTTCAGAGAATGCAAGTAAAGCCATAAGGAAAAGTGTTCACAGCTCGCTAACGAGACGCCGATGATGATGAACACAGGAAGTATGCATTAAACATTAAAATTAAATTCTGCGCCAGTCAACTTGGAATTTTGGATCTATAATAAATGTAACCATATTCTTTGTGACTAGTAAAATTCAGAAGATTATATATTATTGATGAACGCAATGAATCTCCAGCGATGACTCGACCGACACTTGTCTGTCCGTCCATCTGTGATTCGATAAAGACCTCTCTTTTGGGTCGTTTAAGCAGAAATTTGAGGTGTAGACTCCTTATTCCCGAAATTTACTATTTAGTTTTTTTGGCAATCCGATATGACACCAGGACGCCACAGCCATAACATGTAGAGAATCAAATTTTAATTCAACTTTTTTGTTTTAAACTGTTTAAAACAAACAGTAAAAAACACGAACAAATATGTTAACAAACAAAAAACTATAATAAACACAAATAAAACTTTTTATTTTTATGAAAAACACGTGTTTTGCAACCGTAACGCTGAGTAGACTTTCCAAATGCACACCCAACGGGATTCCAAAATGTAAAATGGCGTTGAGTTGAGGTTCACCCTCAGCTTAATTGTGCAATATTCTGAGTGCCGGCAGGAGGACACTGTAGTGCACAAACTGATAAATTTATTATTTTTCACGCATATAATGGTAATATAGTAGAGCAAACGTTTATGTTGTTGATTTTGTGACAGCCGCACATGAGAGTAGGTGCCTAAACAGTGCTTCTGAAGTAGGTACATATGAGACCAAAAGAACTCATTCGAATGATATACCAATCAACAACGAAATGTTTCTCAGACTATTACTATTCGAGAAAGAGACAGACTTGGACAATTATCCAGAAGGAGCCCAAAATAAGTCAAGGGGATTACCATTACCACCACAGCTGAAAGTGCTAGTTGTTCTTCAATTTTATGCTATCTCTACATACCATGTTAGTGCATATTTTCCAATTCATCTTGGTTTGTGTAATGTGTTGGTGGTAGGTACCTTCATTCATCAGGATAGCACATCAATGAGAATGCCAAGAAAACAGGCACGTAATTGCTTGATGCACTCATAAAACCTCACGTCTTATCTTTGCCCAACAGACTCATTATAACTGATCCCTACTCTTCTTAGTTTCAACTTTATCTCTATTCTCCAAAACTAACTGCCGAATCGTTGCCTCCTCATTTTCTCACTTCTTTTGCGTTACAACTCTATCCACAAATTCTCAGCACAAAAATAACAGCACAAAAAAAAAACTCAAAGAAAATAGTAACCTTTAAGAACTGTTATCAACCAGTGAGGAATGCGGGAATTTCCCCATCCCTTTCCCCGCAAACCATGGAAACTTCCCCAAAAACATGCTGTCAGAGCTGCCAACAAGTTGAAAAAGTGATGAGTGTACCCTGGGTGCACTGTGGAACTCAGGTAATCTAAGTGTGCCCCTTACTGCCAAGTAAACTACCACACTCAGCTACGAATTCTTATCGTGAGTGGAGGGTGACACTCCGTTTGGGTCACTGTGAGTGCGCACACACACACACTCAGGCTTTGTCTATAAATTCTGCCCTCAATGTTCTTGACCAACCCGTCACCTCCTAACATGTCTCTCTGCATTTGTTGCAGGATTGCCAACTGCTGTTTTGTCTTAAATCTACAGTACATACTGCTACTACTGGGGTGACTAATCTGCGAGATAAATGGAGATTTTTTTCATTGGTTCCCACAGACCTGACATCTGCTTAGAACCCAATCAGATTCATTTTTTACAAACCCAACATGCGCCTGAATTCTAAATTGAACAGCTATTAATTCCAGAAAGTCATTATGGTTTTGCACATTTTACTCATGCAGTGAGGGCATACTGTTGAATTGAAGAAGTTATCTCCCTGTTTTCCCTCCACTCTGCCTTCATCCCCTTGACCTTTTGTCACTCGGTTTCCAACACGGAACTGGAAAACGCTGGCTATACTTGGTTGACACAATATTTATTTAACCATAAAGCTGCTATTAATGTTGGGAGGCGGGTCTAAGTTACTTAACAGTTTTTAAGATAGAACTTTATTATAAAAATTAAAAAATGTATTCCTTTAATAGCGATTGATCAGGAGAACAAGGACGTGAATCCCCTCTCATAAAATTTAAAACATTTTGGTAGAAATACAATGTATACAAAATAATATATGATTTATTGAATAAGTTAATATATACATAACTACTTACCGAATTAAAACGCAATGTAAAAATGAATATGACTATTCCATAAAAAACTGATTTCAAGGACTAAAGTTAGGGTCAATAGAGGTAACTCCCTGAATTTTATCACTTCTGCTTTTTCTTGCCTTGGCAAATTTACGAGATGGTCGTTCGTCTGGATCTTCCAGTAACTCGTGCATTCTTTCTTTGTACCTGAAAATAAAATAAAAGTTAATCATCAGTCCATGGAGGATGGGGCAGCCACTCTACTACTGACAGAGTAGCCCATCAAGAAGTTCTGCGTTTAGAGAGAAGGTCGGAACCACCAAGAAGCTAAAACCAACAGCCTCATACAAACTCTTCCGAATCCCCCATCTTCAGAAAAATTCCCATAATAATGTTACATTATATATTGTTCTATTGGGGAAAAAAAAAAAAAAAAAAAAAAATCATCAGTCCATTAAAATGTATTTGGAACTTGCAAGATTAATTTAATAATTACGACAAGCTTTCCTCACGCTAATTCGCGGTCGCATTTTTGATCCGGGGTCACATTTTTCTATCAATGGACTATAATGCTCATAACTGAGCTCCCATTGAAGTACGATTGTACAATATTAAGTTACTAATCTCCAGTAATGATAGTTATGATGTTGCCAAACTAATTAGCCTGCCACCAAGTGGCACAAATATAACCAAGATTACCACCTCAACCAAGTGACAACAAAAGAAGGCTTGCCAGCGGCACAATAATATTGTTTACTAACCATTTATAAAATCGGATTACTGAGGGACGACAGGTTTGGGTTTACAAACACAAAAGCTGAAGGATTCATGTTTATGGACCAAACACCGTCAAATATGCAGAAAATCATGACATTTCGGCGCATTTTTTAGTTTTTGCGAATAACTTTGAAACGGTCCGTTCTTGCTGAAATTACTAGTAAGTATAGTAAATGTAAGACATAAAATTCTGCGTCGAATGAGCTCCTGAAAGTTAAAATTAATCCAACTATAAGGGCGCTATGGGCCATCAAACAATTGATTTTGACCAAATTTTCGAAAAATCAAAGTAACTTCAAAATTGAATTTTTGTAGCTCACAAATGACGCCTCCTACGTAATAACTTTTTGAATATGAGCTGTAGAGCATCTAATTCTACATTCAAAGAGAGCAAATATTTCATTTTCGGTCAAATGGAAATTGAGAAAGTTTTAGTGTTTTATAAAATTCCTGAGCTGCCACTGTAACCCCTTGCTAAATATTTTGGACGATGAATTTTTTGTAATTCGGACTATCGATGTAAAAAACTGTACTATTCTATATTATTCAGCATGCATTTTAAGATGTTTTTCTAATCAGTGCAAACCCGTCACTAACTCAATATCTACCTAATTGCCGCAAACCAGTTGAGGTTTTGGCGCAAACAAGTTGCTTTCCACTCACAAGTGGTGCAACTCGCGCCGCCCTATTATGGGATCAATATTTTGTAAATAAATATATGGTGAACGATTTCTGTGTGATGAGCATTGCGGAAGTTCCATTTCCCTACCAACGGTTAAGAAAAATTTATGTGTCAGGTTTTCGTGACATAAAAACGTGACACTTCTGGCCAGTTAGGTGATGGCTAAAGCATGTTCCATGCTAAAAAACAATAAAATAAAAAGGAAACTTCTTGAAAATTTTGAGGTTTTTTCCTAGAATTACTGTCTGTAGAATCCAAATGAGAATAGCGGTTGTACAGTATGGTATCATCTTTTGAAAGAATATTCATGGCTGGTGCGAATGCGATACAATTTTTCAGATAAAGTTATAGTCATAGCTTTTTGATTCGTTTTTTGTTTAATCATTTTCAATAATGAACCTTTGCAATCGACCAAGAAAAAAATAAGTTTATTTCCCTTTCAAAACTTGTTGGTTTAGGTTTCAAGATGTGCAGAATCCAAAACGAAGCAAATCAACAAACAGGTTCATTTTTTCTGTATTAGATTGCCCTTCTATGCAGAACACTGGTTCATAATAAATTACCTATCAAAATGAGTCTATGGGGCATCATCGGAATATAACTGGACAATGCATCCTACCAAAAGAAAATAAATAAAATAACTAAAAAGAATAAATAAACGAAAAAGAACAAAAAACTTGAAAGTGATTAGGAAGAAAGAATTAAAAAACATGTTGTCTCCCCTAGGATACGAAACTCTGCCGGACAGTAGTAGTCGCTGGCGCAGCAGTTGGACGCTCTAACCAATGAGTTACGAACGCTTGTATAATAAAAAGTCATTATCAGAGGAAATCTGGGCTCATATATTCCCTTTATTGACAGATATTACCCAATAGGGTTGATCGAACGGGATGCTAATGTTACTGCCACATCCTCGGCTGATGTATGATTTTTGAGCCAAATTTCATTACGTTCGGTCCAATAGCTTTGGACGGCGGATTTCAACTTCCTAGGGTGAACCGGAGAGAATTTAGCTCACTCCGCTGATCAGGAAGGAGACCATCATTTCAATCGTCTCTTAATGACCCAGAGAGTCTCCCTATAAAATTTGAACTTCCTAGGGTGAATAGGAGAGAATTTATAGACGTACATACTATGTTATAGTACCTACAACTTAATAGTACCCAATCATAGAATGCCGTCTTTACTACAATCTTAACCATTCTACCTTCATACCCAACATCAAACACCTACAATCATAACCAAGATTTCCACCTCAACCAGGTAGCGAATAAAGCTAGTTATTAATTTCACTACAAATGGAAGTTTATTGATACCCTCTCGCATAACTACCACGCACTTTAACGTTTTTAGGTAGCTAGGTCATGGCTAAAACACGTCACTGCTTAAAAAAAAAAATAATAATAATAATAATAATAAATAATAATTTAAACAAATATTGTGGGATGAAGTGTTCAGCACCTCAAGAAATATGAAATGTGAAGAATTTCAGATTTTTTTAATGGGAAATCACAGTGCGGCCCAGAATTTTAACCCACATATCTGTTAACAGTAGGCAGTCCTCAGTCTGTGCAACAGTGGGAAGGGGATTGTTGACGCCACTGGGGATAATTTCAGAAAATTCTGCAAGTTAATTTTCTATCCGATCAATTTTTCAAAACGGTCGCTGGCAACATTCCATCTGAAAAGAAAACGCTTGCATACGAGTCTGCAACACATTGGGAAATTTTATGTCTTTAGTTGAAGACAAGTATGTGTTGCAGACTCGTATGCAAGCTCTAAGAGCCACTCAGCTGATCCGGACCCTGGGCATCGTCACGTAAATGTGCTAAAGAGACTACATACGAAATTACAGCTTCCTAGAGTGTAAAACATAGAAATTAGCTTTAAGAGCCACTCATCTGATCCGGACCCTGGGCATCGTCAAGTAAATGTCCTAAAGAGGCTAAATACGAAATTACAGCTTCCTAGAGTGTAAAGCATAGAAATTACCTATTAAAATGATTTAACCACCGCTTCACAAATCAAACCGTTCTCGCAATATTTGATCACCTGCTATGAATCAAATCATCGAAACACCAGCTCAATGAAATCATCAGAAATTAACAAGCGGTTGCAATCATGTTCACAATATCAATTATTGAGAATGATCACCTGAGTGTACACAATTATTCAAATAACCTTGCTCATAACTCAGCTTCGCACTCACCACGCACTTCGCAGTAGTTTGCTCCCTACAAAAGATGCGGCCTACAATCACAGATTACGAACATATTATCTTTTTCAAATTGGGATAAACAGAGAAATGCCCTTTGCATTGGGGCAGGTTTAATGAGAGCAATGGTAGGCAAGGGCTGACTCCAATCAAACACACGTCAAATGCAGCAATTACCTATTAAAATGATTTAACCACCGCTTCACAAATCAAACCGTTCTCGCAATATTTGGATCACCTGCTATGAATTAAATCATCGAAACACCAGCTCAATGAAATCATCAGAAATTAACAAGCGGTGGCAATTATGTTCACAATATCAATTATTGAGAATGATCACCTGAGTGTACACAATTATTCAAATAACCATGCTCATAACTCAGCTTGTTGGCCACGCTCTTCACTGTAGTTAACATAATATGGTTGGATAAATCGAGAGCTTTCGAACGAATGGTCAACAAATTTTGTGGGATGAAAAACAACGAAGTACCATTTTCCTAGCAACGACTCGGTTGTAAGCGGAAATCATCAAAATATTTTCGTGAGCAATTTTCCGTGACGTTTTTTTCAGTTTATGTGCCATAGCAAAGACATAAAATGTCAAAAACTGGAGTTCATCCCATCCATTCTCCTGGCACAGTTCGTCCGACTAGTGAACTTCCGGAACCCATTTCAGTAACAGCCAAATAAATTAAACAAACCCAAAAGTAAACTCATAAGTAGCGATCTTAATATATATGAATGATCTGGGGAATTCGCACCATCCTGTAAATGGGTTCACGTAGCGGTAATTAGTACCAGGTTTCACGCAGTTGATAGAGAAGACGTGCATCATCCAACAACTAAACCCACAGATCAAATTTCAGCATCGTAGATTAAACAGGAAAGAAATGAGCTTCAGAAATCTCTAATAGTGAGTATCACTCTTGTGGTAGTGATGTGTAACTTAGTTAGAGGCAACAGCACGAAATGAAAATATCAGCTTTGACAAAATTGAAGCGTGGAAGTGCATAAGGGTCTAAGTGCCAAGGCCAGTGTTATTAAGCAGGTACAAGTGACATCAGAACCGTTACGCCGTGTCCTACGTGGATGATCAAAGAGCTCAAGTCGCGCGCGCATGCCGCTATAGTGTCCACAGTACGCATCTAGAATCCTTGCAAGGTTACCTTTGCTTCGAGCTAAATGTAAAATCTTTTTCTATTTTTGCGTTTTCTGGTTTTCGCAATATTATGAATAACTTCTCTTTCAAATAATGCAGCAATGCTTTATTACTTGGCAAAAAAGAATTCGTCAAGACGGAAGCCAGTTTCGAGAATTTATTCAAGAAGGGAACAAAACAACACAGTGAGTTCCACCGTAACACTGGGGTGGCATTGTTTGCTTACTCCAGGATGAAAATATCCACTTTCGATTATATTGTTGAACATATTGAAGGAGAATCCGATCAAGTTACCAATTTTCAAAGGCCCGAAGGAGCTGAGGAAAGATTGATGTTGACAATCATCATTAGTATCATTATCATTGTAGGCATAAGCACTTGTAAGCATAAATGTCTGCATACATTTTTTAATCATAATCGTTCATCGTTAATAAACTTTATTTGACTAAAATTCTTCTAAAAAAGTATAAATTTAACAATTTATAGCAGCAACAACACAAAAGTACGACACAGCAACACAACCTCTCAGCAGAGTGACCAGGCGAGCGCGCGACCAAAATCAAACCCGAGCGGGCGACCTCAGCCCGAATCGCAACGTCGTGGCACAAAGGATACTTCGTTCTGTTTCCCTTGTTTGAAATCAGCTGGACGCTCGCTCGAACGCGCGGGTCGCTCAATCGCGCTCTTTGGTCGTCCAGGTAGAACACGGCGTTATATAGTTCCTACAGCAAATTGGCCCATGGCACATACACCCTTTTGAAGTAGGTGACACGTATGTGGGACTTACATAGTTTCTGCTTTCTAAATATTAGAATGTCTATGACTGCTGCAGTGCAAACTACATTACGCTATAAACTTGGTCAAAGTGTTCATCTAATCATAGGAGAAAAATGGTTTTCTTGAATTCTATCATGTTCCTTTAATACTATTCACGTCTAAACATTTGAACTGGCCAGTTGAAAAATTCGGCAGAAGGCACTTGAACCCTTTTGCACTTGCACGCTTTAATTATGTTTAGAATGAATAGGAAATTCACGCTTATGTGATTTTTTAGCTGCAAACAAAGTCCCTCGTTACTTTATACAGTTCATCATCTCGCACTCTATTCTTCACTTATTTATCGGAAAGTCTGGCTCATCAATTTATGTGCTTCTGGTTCAAAACTCAAGTTGCTTACAATGAAAACTTGGTATAACACATGACTTACACTTGACTGTCTGGGTTGTTCTCTTCATTTCGACAGAGCTCCAGCTTCTTCTCCAGGGACTTGATAAGGTCTCTATTAGGTTGGAAAACATCTGATGGCTTAGACATCATTCTGATTTCTGGAACGAGCAAATACAAATTGAATGAACTGAGGTAAAGTTACAGAGGTATATTTAGTTCCCAGAAGGTCAGCTCTCACACAAAATACACGGGGACACAAATACCACCACCGAAAATGGAATAAGCCCCTGATTTCTTCAACCTTAACAAAAAATATCTCTTTGGACTGGAGGCAATTTTCATTTTGTTTATCTTCGAGACAATAAACTTAATTTCTAATTATATTTGCAAGCTGTATTGTCGATGCGTGTATTTGAAATCCTCCCAAGAAGTTCAACGCCTGGCATGGTTACGATCTGACATGGGAAAGATAATTTTTTGAATGATTTCAAGAAAAATGTTTTCAGCGCGTGAGATTTTGAAGAGGGTATATCAGATGTGGGGAATGATTAACTAACAGACAAAGACTCTGGCGCTGATAATAAGTACAAACATCTTTTAATTTGACATCAGGCTACACCAAATGTTAACCACCAACCACATCAATAATATAATTATTGGATGAATCATGTGGTTTTGAGGAGGGGAGTGTTTGCGGTGTATACAGAGGAAAACTTGTTATTTTCAAATGTTCCCATTAGTGTTATGTTAGTAAATTTGCGAGCATGTTTCTCATGATTCATACAAGAACAATGCAAACTTATTTCATGAAAGATCTAATAAATAATTCGTTAGTTTTTTGTTGGGCCAAGTTTACAATTTTTTAATTCCAAGTCTAAGCAAGTTTCATGTTGGACTCAGTTTAACATTGCCCAAACGGATAAGGGTCCAGTTTACCAATGTCTGAAAAATAGACATACACAGTAAAGAGAAAATTAATGATAAAGGTTCCAATCACCTAGTCTTGCACAAAACATAAAACTTGTTCTATCAACGATTCTTTCAACGAAGTTCATGAAATGTTGATGTGTACCTAATATACTTAGAACTGGCCCATATTGCAGTACTGTGCTGGTTGTGAGGGGGGGGGGGTAAATGCTAATTTTTGCTGTAGGTGGTTTGACGTCATTGGAGTGGTGGTGTACAAACCCAGCAACCTGGATTTTTTCATTTAAATCAAGTCTATATTCCCGTTTACATTCAGTCCACTTCCGCGTAAGTGAGCAGGGAAGTGGGCAGCGCTAGCATGAAAATACCTCATTTGCGCTGTCGCTTGCTCCTGCCACTCGTTCTGCCTGTGCTCCCTCCGCTGGCGGTTTTTGGTGTGGAAGTCAAAGGACAGGCAGTACGAGTGGCTGTGAGGGCAGCATGTGAATGTCCCACTCGGACTTCCACTATTCATGTGTAATTAATAAAGCTTTGGAGGCACAGAGCCGATGCTGCCACTACTTCCTCCATTGCCCGAGGTCGAAATGGAACTGGAAATATAGGCATTTTGCAAACACTCACTGACCTAAAGGGCAGTAAATACGGCAGCCTCTTCAGCTGGGGAAGTGGCAATGGCTCAATGTAAACGGGGTACCTATATGTTGGTGGGCCTGAATCAAAATCGAGTCCAGTGATACGGGCGACAACCGACTCGATCCCAACTGGTGAAAGGGGGATATTGCAATTGCCCGACTTGATCCCGCTACGCTTTGAGCGGTTAGACGACTCAGTCCCGGCGGAACATGAAAGCGATAAGAGTACTCCGTAGCGTTGGTCGCCGCCGTTATGTGTTCAGTGTTAGTTTAGTCATGAGCGTGTCAATTATCAAAGGTGGTAGCCAAAGAGATGGGGATTCAGTTTTTCACGAGAACTATAGATATAATTTCGATAAACCTTTGGCGGGTGGCGTGACACGGTGGAGATGTGGTGCAATGAATATGTTCAATTGTAAAAGCTACATGAAAATGCTTCAGAGAGAAGTGCTGAGAAGTGGATCTTTTAGATTCTTTTGATCTATGTAGTAATTACTATGTTTGCATTTCTCGAATGTTATAGCGTACTTACAAATTATTTTTAGAACCTCAACTTTCTGGTCACGTGCCCATTTATCTATGTGGATGGAACCTAATAAACACCACGACGATATCAATCAGAATTTTGGCATTTTTCACGGAATTTTCCACAAGCGGGACTGAGTCGGGACTTACACTAGCGGGACTGAGTCGGGAGAGCGGACCGACCTTTCCATTTCTAAGCGGGACTGAGTCGGGGAGGGCCTGGACTGAGTCGGGTGTCGCCCAGTGATAAAGGATCCTACAGCTGACTCATAGCGAGAAAAGTACTCCTGCTGACTGCCATTCAAGATCTTCTTTTAGACAAAGGTTTGTAACATTTTCAGGTCATTGATTTGACACACAACCGCGAAAAGCGTTACTTTTAAAAAGCAACCATTTTTAACGGTTTTTTTCCCTTTTGTCAAGGCACTTTCTGTCAAGATAGCTATGCACTCTCGTGCAGCCCAATATAATGCAGCCAGGCGTTCCCATCTGTTGTCACCTAGATAGCTCCTTCGTATATCCTCTAGCTTAGAGCACGTGTCGAGGAGGGATGCTTTATCATGTCTTGTACAGGTGATGAAATTGTCTGATGATTCTGGCTTACAACCAAACAGAGATAGGTATATTCGTAATCGTGAATACATTTGCATTCATAATTGTAGTATAATACACCGGTATTCACACACTGAATACGAATACAAGCGAATTCTCATTCACATTTATTCAACTATTTTTCTTAATTATTCTTTATTCATTCATATATTGTTCATTATTATTTTCCCTCTCTCACCAAGGAGAAAACAGCAGATTTCCCTCCCCCTAAACCGAGTAATATGTTTCATATTATTTCTATCACCTTTCATTTCCCTCAAGCCCTCAAACATTAGGCATCATTTTATTAGTATGCAGAGATACTAGGTAGGGTCTACTTTTCGCCTGCAACATTATTAAAATACAAAATCTCTTTCTCCTCAACCAAATATTTTATTCACCCCTTTCCTCTTGCCTTAGATTAATTTTGTTTTCTAGTTTAGTAAAAGAGGGTGGTAGAAAAGCTTCTGCTTGCCCTTTTTGTGATTTTCCTCTTCTCAATAGGGCAATTTGTAGGGTAGTTAGCAGGTCCTGGGTTGTTCCATTATAACAAAAACTAGGACTCAGTAGTGCAACCCTTTACAAATAATAAACAACTTTTTGCTAAGTATTTCTAAACTAAATCTTTATCTATAGGTCATGGTCCCATAGACCAATTTAATGCATAAATCCATACAATCTATCGGAGATGAATCAACATTTTAGGGAAAGAAACGATGAATATGAACAAATAAAATTACTGAAGGTACAGTCTAGATAGTGGTTTTTAACATGTGGTCTGTAGACCACCAATGGTCCATGAGTGTGCGAGTCATTTTAGAAAACTTGATACCCCACGTTAAAATATGAATAGGCGAGAGAGCAAGAACAAAAAGATTGGTCGCAGATCTATCAGCGATTCGCTTCCTGGAATCTGTGTGATTGCACAACCGATCAAGAAAAATTTATAGCGCATTACTAATAGCTGAAGAATGAACTCTTAATATTTTCCTGAATACTCGGTCAGTGAAACAGATTCGATCTGAAAAATAGATCCATGTAATCCTTTTAATATAATATAATATTAGGTACCTGATAATACGCAAGATGGACTAATTGAATTATAAAACGATAGGAACTGCAAGTAGACTTCACTATTCAAAAAATCTGAAGAACTCTGGTGCGAAATTGTTTTGCTGTACGTACTCGAAACATCGGGTTATTGCGCTGAAACTTCTCACCCTTTTTTCCATCACCGACCTATGTGAGCAAGGTGAAAATGGAGAACTCTAACAGTGGAAGATTTGATTAAATTTGCCTCATAGCTCAACCCGTTGGAGTGTTGTAACTAAAGAGAAATTTCTCCAAAGTAAGGACAGGAGTTCGAATTCTGTCGATGTATCAAATATTTTTAGGCCATAACAGCTGGCGCACGTCAGTGAAAACCCGAAATAATACGAAACAATAATTAATAAAATACCTCTCAAGCCAAAAGACTGTAAACAACACATTCTCTGATCTAGCATCTTTCATTTCCTTTCTCACTTGAATCAAACCACACACTGTGACAATGACCTGGCTCGACTGCTGGACCTTTTCCAGCAACCATCTGCTGAGCCAGCAACCTTCAGTTTCACTTTGTTGTTCGTCCGATCCCAAACCAGCCGAGATGGCTGATATTTGACTCCAAGGAAATGTTATGCTCAAGGAAAACTCTCACAGTCGAAGAGGTTTGATAAAATCAGCCTCATAGCCCAACTCGTTGGAGTGTTGGAACTAAAGAGAAATTTCTCCTTAGTGAGTAAAGACACGAGTTTGAACTCAGTATCAATTATCAAATACTTTTGGGCTGTAGGATTTTTATCAGTTTTTGTAATCAAAAGCAAGCAACGTTCTAAGCTAGTCAACCCTAAGCATGACCTATGGCCAGCAGTGGGGAAAAGTTGTACGAAGTACCATTTCCCAAGCAACGACTTGGTTGTAAGTGGAAATCATCAGAAATTGTAGCAACACATTTTTTGTTACACATGAACGTTTCGTTTTCGGTTGGAGATGCCAAGGCTAAAACAAATTCTGTGTTAAAAATCAAGTGGTCCGCTGAAATTGCTGGTCCTTATAGCCATCCGCTACTTCAAAAGGTTAAGAACCCCTTGTAATCGATCAGTAAATCTAGAACGTTGAATTTACTGATATAATATATATTTCTTGTATTTCCCTTCTACTCTGTTAAAACGGATAATCGGTCCTGATGTTTACCACACTAACGTGAGGTTGTTGGCAAACAAATTCAGTAAGTTCAATTTAATTAAAGATATTTTGTGCTCAAAATACAATATATTTTCTGTTCGACTATGGGTGAAAATCTGTTTTAAACTACACAGCTCCTAAACGTGAATCTGGACAGTTGATACCATCTTTATAGTTTGGAGGTAGAACTTACTTCTCACAGCTTCAATGAGATCTGTAAGGCGAGTTGGGTCACCACCTAATAGCGTCTGGGTGACATAAGAGTCCAGGTTTTCCTGGTTCTTGCTGGCCGAATGGAGAATAGCCGCTAGAGCTATCTGCGCAGGAGAATACAGAAGGCAGGCATCGGTTAGATAAAGCTTCTCTATGAGTTCGTCAATTCCACTCCTTAGCTTTTCCGCATTTGAAAGCCTACTCCGTACCTAAACATTGATAAAGGTTACAAAATATAGTATGCTTATTACATAATAATGTGAAATAAGTGGTTTAAGGGGAAGAGTGATTAATCTGGCTTGTTCTCAGCTGAAGTGAAATATTAACAAGTTCCCATAAAGTACTCGCCATAAAGTACTGGAATGTATATTTATATTCGGTAATTTCACATTATCCAGTTCGTGGGTAGACTCCTTCTTCATGGAAGATGTGTTTTGAGGAGATGAGTGATCAATCTGACTTGTTCTCATCGTATATTTAGTTTTACAAGTACTTTCGCCTATTCAGGACTCATCAGGGAATACCTATTGTGCTTCGTCCATTACAAAGTAAGGGTGGATCTTATCATTGTTCCCTAGCTAGGAGTTAGGCTGTGTTCGTTATGGTTTTCCATTTTGAGTGCATCAAAACTTTTGCTACAGGCGTAGGGGGCCCTCATTACTATTTCATAGGTCATTACAATGTACAACACCATTACTTTATAATGGATCATATACCAACCAATTAATGTGACGTTGTTATTTTTCAAACTGGCAATATACCAAACAATTCCACTGATTCTATAGTGATGCTTAGGATTTCGAAAATCGTATTTGGTCAGGATCTGACAGGATTCGTTGTCTCAACTTTGATAGGAATGAAAATGAATGAGGAACAAACTCTATGGTTTGAAAAACGTACTTCTACAAATGGTTTGTGAAAACAAATTCTATTCTGAAAACTTTGAGACTAATAAGGACTTACGATTCATAGGTATTTCTAAGAATTTGCTAAGTTTGGGCAAGTAGTAATATCAGAATGATAGGTAAGCGTACTTTACCAAGGTAAATGCTAAACTATAAGGAAATGAAAAAACATTTACATAGATAGGTACCTATCCATAGCCCTCATCCATTGATCGATTTCGATTCTTTAAAGCAAGCTTCGTTGTTGATAGAATCTCGTGAAATTTGGTAAATTAGGTAGTTCTAAAATCCCAATTGCTAAAGCTCTCATGAAAACTAAAGTGTGCATGTCAACCAAAGAAAAGGAGACTGGCATTGCCAAAAATGTCACGATAAGCTTAAAAGTTATTCTTCTGTTCACTAAAAGGAAAAAACTGTTTACATGAGTGTTATCACAACAGTGTTGTCAAAAATGCACATATTTTCATGGATTTTGTTACAATTTCATGCTCAACAGCAATTCCATGGAGTTTCCCTGAATAATCGATTCTACAGAGTGACTTGCTCCAATATTGACTCTGTCAAACGCATTTTAGGGTTATTTAGAACTCCGATCTATCAAGGAGCTTACACTGCAATCGGGGTTTCCAAATTCTGTAGAACGGACCCTTAGTAGGGATGGTGACTAGGCACTGGTGCTTCTGGAAACATTTGAACAGGGTCGCAGCCTACACAGGCAATCTAGTGTGCAGCTTTGCAAAGAGGAGAAAGAAAAAGCCTCCCATCTGCTCTTCAAATGCCCAGCACTCAAAGCTAGACAATTGATTATCTTAGGGATGCTTGAACCAGAGGAGATCATAAAAATTTGCTGGCTACGGTTGCTGAGCATGGTGGTTTCATGTGATCCGATGATGGCCAAAAACTTATTAACTAATACAAAGTTGCGCCCATTTCGTAAACTCAGTGAGGGTGGAATGGTTCCAGAAAGGGCTGACATACATGCTGTCACCTCTGACACCCGCCCAAGAGAACTGGTAGGTTCCTCACAGACATTCTTGTCTTCTTCGAGTAATGAAAAAGAAGATTATTGTTGTGTTATTGTTTCACCCATTACGAATGAAGAATAAATCAAATTTGTCTATTCATAAATGTATATAGAAGTAGATTACAAAGAGCACCCTAGCCTATCTTGATCCTAGCGGCCTGGAATGATCCTCAATCGTTCAGGTATGTAGTACAAAATTGCTCTGTCCCCAATTGCTCTGTTAGTTACCAGTTTCTGATCGAATGAGTGAGCTAACACAAAAAAATATGTACTTAGGTAATACGGAGATATTTCATACTATTAATCGAGGAGTATTCTCGACAGCATTTGCTCCAAGATAGGCTAGGAACGCATCTTTGAGTTTTTCAACATCAACTATTCCATATAAATGAAGCAAAAAGGGCAGACAGATGTCAGGTTATGGTAAGAAACCATGTGGGGAGTGGAAAGAGCTTGCAGGTTAGCATGTGTCTAGTGCTTTCCATAGGTCCACGTTCACAGACGGTTGACACCTTCGAAAGCAAAACTCTCCATTTATTGGAAGATGGTTTTGTAGGGGGAATCCACAGTCTGATGAAGAAGGTGGATTGGAAGGGAATTCCAGAACTTATAAGTTGGAAATAGCAAAATGCTTCACACAATAAACCATGATTTGGGTGTGGCGGAGGGAAAACTAACCCCATCTAGGACCCTGCAAATAATAATAAAGTACCTTGATGTCCACGAGAAATCCTTCAATGGGTCTAAACGGATTGTGCACAGTCAAATGATAGTTCAGCTGCTGCATTAAGAGCAATTCGTTGTTGATGATAATATCAGCCGCTTTCTTCTGATCTCCTTTTATATTGGACACAAACTGGGAGATGGACACGTTGAATTCTTCAACTTTGCACGCAAGATAAACACAGGTAACTCTGAAAATAAACCGTAATCAACGTTCAAAGACAAATAAGCAGGAAGGATAGTGGTTAGTACAGTTTATTACAGTCAGTTAGCTATTTATAAAGTTACCCACTGTCTACCTCACATTAGTTTCACCAGGAATGAAGTAATTGCTAATTTTGTCATTTTACACCCATCTTAATTGAACTTTGCTGTATTTCAAGAACAGCCCTAACTTCTGGCAGAAGGATTTCCATTGCTGTATTGTTTACTTTCATACGTGTACTATGGAACCTTCCATGGATTGTACAATTTGTTATTTTAAGAATTTAAGCCTCATCTAAGAATTAGGGGTATTGCACGGAGGGCCAAAAAGGACCACTGCCTGGGGCACGATTCTAAGGAGAGTCATTTTAACCCTGTGTTACTGAACGGATTGCTATTATGGACTCCACTGGCAGATCAGATGGGAAGAAATACTGATAATTATATCGCGCAGAGCAAAGCATCGCCCACTTTGCTTCAAGGGATACACCTAGTTGTTGCTCTAATCATCCCTATTTTCCTCTACTGTGACTCTGTTTATACCGTTAAACTTGACAGTGTCTCAAGGCAAAAATTGGAGGTTGCCTTCAATTCGTGTGTTCGATACGCTTTTGAATTAAAGTTGAGGGACCATATCTCTGAGCACAAGCACAAATTTTTAGGTTTGGACTTGTTTAATTACTTTAAATTGAGAAAGTTACGAACTGTTCATAAAATTATGAGTGGTGCGTTGCCTGGCTACCTTAGAGGCATGTTTGTGGGTTCTCTTTCCCAAAGATCAGGGGACATTCGTATCTCAGGCCATGCTACCAGAGCTTTTGGCCAATCGTTTGGCATCGGGGGTGCGAGACTGCGGAACTCTCTGCCTGTCCGCATTCGCTCTCTCTCTGATATAAAAAAATTTAGGAACTCTTGCAAGAAATTTTTATTAGATCTCTTCTATTAGATCTCGACCGGCTGTAATTATTGTTGTTATTGCTTGTACATAATGGAAATAATATTTCTTCGTACAATAAAGTTTATTTGATTTGATTTGAAACCTATGACCACTCAGTTACCCCTACTGTACAGTTACCCTACATTCACCCCTTTTCCGTACCAACCTCCCACTCCCATTCACACCCTTCCGTAATGAAATTTGAAACTCCTGACATACCTACATTCCAAAACTAGAGATTTGTATCTAGGACAGCGCTTGAAATAATCGGTTCTTACCCCCCCCCCCTCCCTCAACCTAGACAGAAAATCCGAAATTTCCAAGGTTTGTTGCGCAACTAGACTAAAATTGGAATCAAACAAAATAAGAATCACGGAAATCGGTTGAGAATTGTAGCCTGGGTGGCGTCGACAAATTTGCAGATAAAAACCACATTTGATGCAAAACTAGACTGAAATTGGAATCAAACAAAATAAGAATCACGGAAATCGGTTGAGAATTGTGGCTTGGGTAGTGCCGACAAAATTTGTCACACACAGGCAGACATACAGCTGTTTTTTTTTTTCTTCCACAGATTCGGTCTTAGAATGGTCTCAAACGAATTTGTAAGCGCTATTTTCCCTCAAGGTTGGTTAGTATAAACCCCCTGGATCAATTCCAATAGGTCGTCCCTCCAATGACAAAGCTTAGCTTCAGAGGGAGGTCCTAAAAAACCGCAACCAAGACTCGATTTTTTTTTAATGGCTAATTCATTTTCGTGCCTATTGTGGTACATGGTTTTAGACAGGAAATTTCCGGGGAACCGGCGATTCCTTCCCGTCAAAGTGAAATGTGGACCTTGCGACCCGAATGAGATGGCGATTCCTACCGGTGTGAGGCCGGCCAGTGAGCCGAGGTTCGGTGATTCCTTCCCTCCAATATCAAAGTGATAAGGCCCGTCAGGAGGATTTAATAATATTTTGATATCTATTTATTTAAAAAATTGCATTTATGTAATTATTTTGTCAATGTTTCTGAAGAAATCTTGTGTTCTGTCTCTCAGGACCAAATGTAAGAAACTTCCAACCCTTCGGAAGTCCATTGATGAGTTTTTGTCTACTCTTCCTACAATGAATATCCACACTGCAAAAAGAGAGGACTCCTTGTTAGTGGTGAATGAAACGCACAACGCTCATCCCCACATTTGTAGTTTCGTAAATAGCTTTTCAAACCGAAATCTACATTAAGACCTATGACAGCGACCAACATACTCCCAAGAGTCAGAAAAAAAAGATCCAGCAACTCATCGCTCGACAAACTTCCGACGATGACCGCGTGCCATTAACATGAGAAAAAATGTGACTGTGAAATTCGCTGAAACTTCGCATATTGGTTCTTTGGGAAATTCTGAACAGCTAAGGTAGAGTGAAAAAAACTCTTAAATGCCTCATTTTTTGAGCTAAAGGCTCAGGAAGGTGGTCAAATCAGGCTCCGGGAGAGACTTTGATTTTCCCAATACTACGAATGTACCAGTGTGTGTGTATGTATGTATTAAGAGTTTTTCCACTCCACCTTTTCAGTTCAGAATTGCCCAAAGAACCAATATGCGAAGTTTCAGCGAATTTCACAGTCACATTTTTTCCCATGTTAATGGTACGGGGTCCTTTGGGGGGATTTTTGAGCAATGAAATTGAGACGTGAACTTTACGACGGATTTTTTATTTTGTGATTATTGTGATTTTAATACTTGGTGATTGTAATACTTTGATTTGGGTTTTAAGTACTTAATTGTGCAATTAAGGGTTTAGTCCTATAAAGAATTAATTTTTGATTCAAACCTAACCACCACCACCTGGGCGGGAAGCAATTGAGTAACCGGAGGGAATCGCCAACATTTAAAGGGGAAGGAATCGCCATGCTTTTTGGAGGTTGGGAAGGAATCGCCGGTCCCCGAAATTCCCAATCACAGCCATTTAGGTAAATTGAAAAGTGAACGTAACGTTACGAATGTCTAGAACTCTAATGAAAAATTATCTTTAAACCAAAACTATCTCGTTGCTAATCAGAATGAAAACACATTAGTTTGAAACTTACAATATTTCTTTTGGATGGTAATCCATAACAGAATTATTGAGGTAGAACCGTTTGAAGTAATTGAAAGCAGTCCCAATGACAGCTTTTGGCATTGGTGGCTGAAATTTTTTGCACAAATCTCTCATCATAGTGTGCTCATAGTATTTCAACAACGTTTTCTCTTCTTCTGCGTTGAGAGTAGGTTGAGCAGCAGCCTGAAAGGAACAAAATCATACTTTAGAACCTGTAATTACTATAATACGTGGATTCATTTTCTCATAAGAATTGAAAATTTTCGATTTCAATTAAACCATATTGGTTTATTATTTCCAATAATAAGCCTATGTGATCGTATAGCAAACAATTTTTATAACCCACCCCTCAAACTTTGTCACTTTACATTTCAAGGTGCATAGAATCCAAATTTGAAATGTCCGTCCGCCGTCTGGGCCATAAATGGCCTAAGAATTGACTTTAAAAAACAGTTCTTTCGCACATAGACTCCATTTGGGGTTTAGTTGGTCCTAACGTTTAACCGTCCCGATCGCTTTACTCGCATAGAATCTATGGGCCAAAAACGGGCGAAAAAGTGTCTTTTTCGAGGCTTTGAGTGTTAGACTTACGCACGCGCGCACGCCTGACACGCTTGGCAGGGGGGTCACGGTGGGTGGTGAGGGGGGGGTGGAGTGAGAGGAGGCGCCGCGGGATAGGTCCCAGATGCTTTTGGAATCCAGTGTACCCACGGTTTTAGTTTGATTCCTATAGAAATCAGCTCCGTGGATTGAATGAGACCACTCGGGTGGCTGTATGATCATCCATTTGCTCCCCATCGGGAGCGCAGCCTGTAACGCGAGAACAGAGGTGGGTACTAGAAAAGAGACTGTCGAAAGCCCCAGAGCATGCTGGTTACTATAGCTGGCTATCTGATTCAGAAATAATAAAACATTTTGTAATAATTTGCAGCGTTTTTTATTAAAAGGATTGAGTTAGGATATTTTTATATGATCGAGATGCGAGCATCCAGACCACCGAATCGTACACACCACTCATATCATATACATCCAATTAAACACATAAATCAACAAATTTTATTTTTTACAAATAACAAATACTAGGACGAATTGCTCTGAATGATGAGAATAGTTTGATGTTCTGGATGCTCGCATTTCAAAAATAAAAAATTTACTAAATCAATCCTTTTGGTAAAATATAGGTTAGTTGGACAAATAGACCACTTTGGGGCGGGGGGGGGGGGGGGGGGGGTAATACCCGGCTTACCCAGATATTGGACGGAGAAGAGTCCAGCCATACCTTCTTAAGTTATCAACTCTCAACCCCTTTTTACTTTCGATCAAAGTGTGTGTATCTGCTTCATCAGACAGACCTGTATTGTATTATCCCGTGGTTACTGCTACTTGGAAGTGGGGGGAAGCAGTAAGATTTTTCACTAGGCATAAACTTTACTAATGCCTCCCAATTTTTTAAAACCATAATTAATTATAGTTAATCATACTTGGGATGTTTCAAATTATAAAAGTAAAGAAGAGGGAGTTTTGAAGAGTTCAAATCGTATTTTCAAAATGAGAAAGTGATGTTTTGAATGGGAGAAATCTCATTTGGTAAAATGGTGGTCGATAATAAAGAACCCCCCCCCCCCATTAGTTATTGTAAATAATTTTTCTGGATGTTTCCAATGTCAACGATGATGAAAAGGGGAGTCTAACGATCCCAAATCATATTTTTAACATTAGAAAACGATGGCTTGAAGTGGAGAAATCACGTTTTGAAAATGACGGAGCAGGACTGAAATAGACCCGCGATGTTGGCTGATATGTACCTATGTAAATTTTGTACGATTTAAAAAAGTAATCTAAATATTTCCAAGCATATAGCGGCATAATATTATCTATAACCCACAATATTAATGAGGTAAAAAGAAGTAGATAGGTGCCTAGATAAAACATCTCACCCCTAAACGTCCCACGTAGTTTTCAATGTAGTTTTGATTAGCCTGCACTCGACGCGCTTGAAGTTCTTCTTCATTCTTGAACATCCAATGTTTCCTCTGAGAGCTTGACGGAAACATGTTTTCCTTCGGCTGAACACTTCCCCAAGGTGTCGCAAAGGAATGGACACTAGAATAATGATTCACACAAATGTGTAGAACTTATAGCAAGCAACGTATAAGTAAGCTTACAAGACTTACTAAAATTGAAACAAAACCGTATCAACTCTAACTTGCAGTCTCAATAAATTAAGAACGAAGTAAGACTTAAAATTGCAATAAAAATATAAAAATACTGCCAGTGCCAAGTACTACTGTTCTACAAATGAGAATGAGAAGCGGTAAAACATAAACACACGGTAAACGCTTCGCCATGTAAACAAACGGAAATCTTATCTCTTATCAAAGTGGTGGTGGCAAACGTTTTCAACATTTTACGCGCCTGGTGCCGTCATAAAAGACACGTTTCACTTCTTCTTCGTTGAACATGGATGCTTCGGGGTGCAAGAATTCGATGTAGCATCCATTCCGCTCCTTCAAACTCTTTACGTCCCGAGGTTACCAACAGCAACGTATTGCGGTCGTGTATTTCAGATCTTTGTAGGCGCTAAAATGACCGCAGCTGTACGCTTGAATGGCACCTGGATACCAATACTAACATTCCAAATATAATTTACGTACAGGGTACTACAAGGTGTCGGACGCGGTATGGGCTGTTTGGGTACAGGAGGAGAATAGGTAGACGGTATTTTAAAAGTATATTATACATAGTATCTTGTACATGATATCTTAATCGCTACTTGGGCTGTGGTTGTGTTAATTTTTTACTGTCAGAACACAAGCGATTTCGGCATTGGTACTCAGAAGAACGCTACATTTCCGATCAGAGCAACGAAAGTTCACTGACCGTTCCTTCATTGCCCTAAGCACAGTAAACGTATAATTTGCAACCGATATTGCCGTTTTACCCCGCCGACTAACAAATGTGGAATCTACTTTCAAATCCATACTTCCGATCGTGATGAAGACGGGTACACAACTGATTGCCTCATTGTGTTCCTATTGATTGTTTTTTAAGCGTTCTTCACACTGTGTACCTAAAAAGGCCTCTCGCTCGTGTTGACTTTCGACCGGTATGTACCCAAACGCCAGTCTCCCTTATAATTAAGTTCATGAATTCATGGGAATCCATCAGTGATTTGTTACTCAATCAAACTTCAATAGCGGAAGTTGAATAGTAGTTTTCGTCTGGGAACATGTGGAGCCATGTTAAAAAAATGTGAGGGAATTAGGATACACCTCATGGACATAGGTGTTTAATGTAAACATTTTAGGACACTACTAATTACGCTAATCGTTAGCTTATAACATAAGAAAGCAACAGGAAAAAGAAGAATGAAACTTGATGTCAAATGGGTTTTATTGAACACCAAAGTCAGCAATTCCGGTTGATGGATAAGTAAGGGAATTAGATTTTGGCGTTTTGAACTTGAATTTAGGTTTGATATAAGGGGGCTAACCACCCAAAATTTGGTTGAAAATTGAGGGAAGGTTGACTACTAGTAATTAGACACCAAAAATAGCATAACAATTATCGCAGAAACTGTAGTCGTTCCAAAACATGAATTCTGGTGAAATAGGAGAATTGTCATCACCCTATTGTCATTGTCAAATTTCAGGCACTGAAGTTATTGTTTGCATGCCTCTTTTCCCTTTTGAAAACCTTTTTCGAATATTAAGGTAAAAGCACCAAAAAAGCTGACCCCACTCCTTATGCAGACCACTTCTACTAGCTCCTAGTTCCACTCCTACTTCCAAGAGCTAAAATAAGCTTCCACTTCCATCTACAGGAATATTAATTTATTGTTGGCAGTAGTTTCGACTCGGAACCCTCCATCTTCGAAATGGATGAAATTTCTTCTCTATGAAGGAACACAGCAAAAAAACTTCAACAAGTGAAAAAAAAAAAAAGTGTTGTCTGTGGTCCATGGTAGAAGCGCTCTTCTTGTAAGTACCGCCCCAAAAAGCTATTGAAAATAGCATTTTTTGCTTTTTATTGTCTCTCTAATGTTATAGACTTTATTCGTTTTACCTTTTTAGACATTATTTGACGTAACGAAATCGTTATATAGGGGAAAAGTCACATTTTTCATCATCTACTTGGGGGTAAGCTTCATGAGATCAGTGATAAAGGGGCACTCCAAACTCTGACCCCATGGAGTCAGCTTCAGGGGAGGCAAAAGGTGTGGAAAGAAAAAGCTGACCCTCAATAACACACGAAAAAACAAATTATTTTAAACACGAATGTATGTGGGAACATTAACATAAAATTAAAGGAATAGATACCTGTTCGCTAGTTTCCTCGAATAGGTATTCGTTAGTGGGTTTTCAGATGTTAAACCACCGGGGAATTCCTGGTTATATACGAAATTGAAGTCTGTCTGTGTCATTCAAAATGGTATGAATAAGCATGAAGCGTCCAGGAAATTTAAAATCCAACGAAGTACCTTGATTGCGAAGGTACGAGTGAAATATTTTCTATTTATGAGCATTGGAGCATCAACGACTTTTTCAATAGAGGAAGAAGAAATTAATGTTAGTTGAGTGAGTGAACTACCTTAGCGAGAGCAGGATTCCCCTTCACGAAACGATGTTTTCTTGAGTCTTTCATGAAACATTCCTTATCCTTGGGAAAAGAAGAGTTTGCTGGTAAAATCCTAGGCAAAACATAATGTAGTTCATTTCTTAAGCGTCACTACCTTTGAGGTCATAATAAAATTTGACCATCACCCAGAGTTGACTTCAAAAACTTCAAATAAAACTATGGTTTTCTGAAGTATGTAGTTGCTTACTTACCTACAGAAAAGTACCTTTCTGCAGCAATGAAGATTCCAAGAAGAATTATTTTTAAATCCAAAAGGTGGCAAAGTGGTTGTACGAAAAAGGCTCTATTGAATATTTACCAAAAGCCAGGAAGTGAGAAGGTGAATTATACGATGCTGATGTCTGAAGGAATCGTGGCACCTTCTTTGATTGTTTTTAACTGTAAAAGAGTGCCATTTGCGAATTCAGTGAATTCAAAATCAGCTCCAAAGGTTGGGGAATCGGTTGAAGTGACAGTAGATGGATCATTTTCGAGTAACACCAAATGTGTTTACCCTGGCTAAAAGAAAATTAAATTTTACGTCCAGTGAGTTTTTTTCACGCCAGCTACTTTATACTCGTACTATCTCATGAGCCTACTGTGAAAACACGATTGAAACTTGAACGGATTAATTAAATTCACTAGACTTACAACCAGTCCAAGAGGAGTCAGGATTAAGGTCTACGTAGGGTCTGCTTTAAGGTAAGGTGTCAGGTTTACGGTATGTATGAGTCAGCTTTGGGGGTTTATCCCTCCAAAAGAATCAGCTTTAGGAGGGAAATCTTGAAATTTTAAAAAATCTGTAAAAAAATATTTAGTACCTAATGTTTTGTTTTTCTATTGAGGGATCAAATCTATATCATATTTGTTGAAATGTGAGAATCAGAAGAAAAAAGTTTGAAAAACACCGTGAAATATACCGAAATCTGCTTTTGAACAGAAAATCTCCTTGAGAGGTCAGCATTTGGTGCTTTTACCTCAGTTTTTTTTCTCCAGACAATGCAAAAATCAATCATAAGCACAGTTATAGAAACATTAGTGAAATTCACCAGTACGAAGAACTCGAAACACCCCACGGGGAGCTGACTGGAGCGATGTAAGAGGTTTTCGCCTTGTAAAATTACTATGCTGCTGCTGATGAGGTAATGATCCGTGAATCAGTTGTAAAATCAATGATTCATCATCACAGTGGCATCAGCATCACAAAGATCATTGACGATGATGTTCGCATATATTTGTTTCCAGTTCAGAAAAACTCGATGAATACACATTAGTTCTTTTTCTCCAGACAATCAAAAGATCAATCATAAGAACAGTTGTAGAAGCATTAGTCAAATCCGGCAGATAGAAGATCTGGAAACACCCTACCGGAAGCAGACTCACCATTCGGATGTTGATGGAAGGCAAGTACCAATACCCGATTATTAACGACGTGGGCATCGCTTTTTGATTTAGGGCCTCCAGCGGAGCAGTCACCAGTTCAGACGGCTCACAAAGGATAATGCGTATTCTGAACATTAACATCGTCCCAAGCACGATAATTATTAATGAAGGTGCTACTGTTGGGACCCCGAGGGCGAATCTCCCTAATTACAGAGCGCTCATTCCAGATCCCAACTCACAGACGGGGATTGTCCAAAGGTTGAAAAGAAATGGAACCTAATAAAAAAGAGGATTCACCCGTGAAAGACGGAATTTTAAATAGGCCGTCAATTTTATGTCTTCCGGCATTTCTTCGGTTGACGATCGATACGATTTCTTTTAACGGCGAGTTTTACGACTACAGTCGAACCACCCACGCGGTTTCGAGGAAGAAATCGAGTGGAAGGTGAAAATTATGCTACCGTGTGGGACGGACATTTCCAAGTCAAATGAAGACGTTACGTAAAACAACAACTGGCGTTTTCTGAGATTTCATCGGTTAGGTATTAAGAGCCAGCATCTTTCTGCCATTTTGACGTACACAGGATTACCATTGTGGAAGCCTTCCCATTTTCAACCGACAAACGGAAAGGAGAGTGGGTTGACGGTGAAGAATATGCTGGTGTGGCTTCTTCAACTTTATTGCAGCCATATTTCCTGCTAGTTTCGCCTAGGTAATATAGGCATCTTCAGGGAAAGACTTGAAAGTGAAGCAGTTATAGACACTTATATTCATAAGATAGCAGGCATGTGTGTTTATATCACTACATAAGTTGGTAAGAGATGGATGGGAGGATAGGTCCTTTCCAAAAGTAGAATCATTATTTTAAAACATGTAAAAAGATTTTATGAATAAAAATGAAGATGAAAGTTGAAATTTTTTTCAAGAAATCAGCTGGCTGGATGATGAGGTTACCACTAAAGGTTCACTAAAACCGGTCCTAGTCTGGGAGATTCATGGATTTCAACCAATTTTTGTTTAGCTCATGCGCAATGGCCCAGCGATCGCGATAAAATTGATAGAGAGGAACCGAAGTTATAAGAAATGCACGTTCGCGCATGCTCACACGCATTATTGATCCGACGGTACATTCATTTATAGGAGATTATCTAGGTACTAACCCACACAATCCCTGAAAATTTCATAAAAATCGGACTGAAACGTGATATAGCTTTGCGCGTAACAAAGAATTGCCACCGATAGATGCGGAACCAAAGTTCTTCAACATGCTCTGGATGCTGGTACGCAAAAAGCAAAAGGAAATTTTGATTGTGGGGGGCAGGGCCGCCACATGGGGGGGGGGGGGGGGGGAAGAGTGGGTACTGTTGCCCCGGGCCCTGGCCCAGGGGGGGCCCGGTCCGGTCCTGTATTTAGTAAATAAAGTATTTTAGAATTTATAGGCCTACATAAAACAGAGTGTATTTCACTTGACGGGCCCTGATCAAATTATATTTGATTTACTACACCAGACTGTTTCTCTTAAACAGTTGCGATGATTGCGATGGCCCAAAATATTACTCTTTACCCTTTACCGTCTTTACCAGTAGGTACCACAAAGAACGCTATCCATCGCGTGGGAGTGGGAGACTGTACTCTGTGGCTTGCTCTCCACGCCCCGCCCCCCCTCGCCGCATCACCACAACCGCTACCATACAATATAAAATATTGTACACAATATAAAACAATTATATTTGTGTAGATTTTTTTTTCCAAAATTAATAAATGTATTCTTTTAAACATAATTATTGTTTCAATTAATTCCTTCAGCCATCTTGTATACAGAGACTTTCCTTTTTAATCCGTCCATTTAAAATAAAGTTAATTGTATGTGTTGATTTATGATTATATGAAATTTAGTCAATCATAATTTCTGCCACAATCGTCCAATTGAGGAGTGAGTAAATTGGAACTTCTCTGAATACGCCCTCTATTCACAAACAATTGTATTTAAAGTAGTTAAAATAAAAATCCTATGACTGATTGGATATAGAATTTTTGTTTCAAGGTAATTTATGGCATTTTATGGTTTTGTAATTGGTTGGTAATTACTAGAGTATGAATACTTGAATTTTCAATTCTTAAGTTACACTTTACTTTTGATTAAATGTTGAATAAAACGTAGTGAAGTAGTAAGAGTTCAGCCCCTCAAATGTTCTTATTCGAACACTGAACCTTGGTAGGAAGTATAAATGATTTTTCGTTTGGTTAGAGAAGGTTTAATAGTTTTTTTTTTAAACAGTTATCATAGCCATCTCTAGTAAAAGTGGCGCGACAAAAAAAAAAAAAAAAAAAAAAAAAAAAAAAAAAAGGGGGGGGGGGGGGGGGGGAGGCCCGTGGCCAGAATCTGGTCCCGGGCCCGACTTGGAGATGTGGCGGCCCTGGTGGGGGGACAACATTTTTTTCGACTTCTTGCAGGAACAAAACCACTCCCTTCGTCAGTGAAGAAGCAAAATCAAATAGGTACGCTATTCCAGCCAAAAGAACTAGAATTTCTAAGCAAAATATAGCATGTGTTAGGCACCTAGGTATCACTGAACAAGGAACATTTGAAGTAGAAGGTAATAGGCATCACAATATAAAACATTGGTAAATTTCATTAGTGAATTTCTGCCTAAAATTAATTGCTGAAACCGAATAAAATCAGATATAAGAGTTTGAGCTGGAAATGGCTTCCTTTGCACATCGCGAGGTCATCCTACAGTGGTATTTATCAACAGAACCAACATTACCATGGGCACAGAAAGTTATCTAATGACTGACGCACCAATGATTTTCAAGCGATTGATTGCCCAGTTCAGAATGTCAAACCATAGTATCCTTCAGCGCTCCTACAAGAATAACTATTTGCAAATCGATCAAACCGAAAAATGTATTTTGTGTAATACTAACAAAAATGAAACACTGCAACATGTTATAGAAGTATGTCCTCAGATGTTAGTGTATCGGCTCAAATACATGGGAAATAGGTCCTTCTGTCCTTACGAGATAATAAATATTTTAAAATGTCGGAGCGCAGATGAGGCCGTCATGTTGGGAAATTTTTTATTGCCGTACTTGAGAATTGGACATTCTTAGGAAATTTAATCTGTGAAGCGGGGTTATAAGATTGGTAACAGTGTACTTATACGATATATGTATACATGGTGCAGTAGGTACGCTCCGTAAAGGAATAATATTAAAATAAAGAAGTGAAAATGAACATTATAATGATTGTAAAAGAATAATGCTAATATAATAACTAGTATTCATATTAAAAATATATATTAACTGTATATGATTTATTATTGTTTAAGTAATGATGAAACATCTTGACCACAAACTGAAGATTACATTTGTTTAGTTTACTATCTTTTTTTTCTCTCTCTCTTTAGAAGTAAGACTTTTCCTTCCAGGTTTTTATTTCATAGATATTGCTTCATCTTGTGGAGTTACCTACATATTAGAGAGAACTCTTTCATCTATTGTACAAGGAAACTTTATACAATAAACTTTGAATCTTGAATCTCTTGGCTTCCTTCGCTCAGTTTTATTTCATAGACTAGTGGCCTGTTAGGGCTTGGAAAGCCCTAATCTAGTCCCTATAACAGTAGTACCCAACAGGAACTCAGCACATTATAGTAACGATATAAGTCCTACCTTTTGCGGCGATATGTGACCTGGTGCAAAGCTAAAGCGATGGTTCTTCACAATTTCAAAGATCGTTCAGAAATAACTCTGGTAGATGTTAGTAACTACACTACGTTTCTTACTTACCGTGGCAACTGTTGTTACTGCCACAGCCTAATAAACAGATAGTCTCCTTATCAAATTTCATTTTTCTACAGTGAACAGGAAAGAATTTAGTTCACTCAGCTGATCAGAAAAGACCCCATCACTTCACTCGTCTCTTAATGTCGCAGAGAGTCTCCCTATCAAATTTCATTTTTCTACAGTGAACAGGAATGAATTTAGTTCACTCAGCTGATCAGAAAAGACCCCATCACTTCACTCGTCTCTTAATGTCGCAGAGAGTCTCCCTATCAAATTTCAACTTCCTACAGTGATCAGGAAAGGATTTAGCTCACTCAGCTGATCAGAAAAGATCCCATCACTCCACTCGTCTCTTAATGTCCCAGAGAGTCTCCCTATCAAATTTCAACTTCCTACAGTGAACAGGAAAGAATTTAGCTTACTCAGCTGATCAGAAAAGACCCCATCACTACGTTTCTTACTTACCGACACTTTTGCAACAAACTTGGGGCCGTGCTGATTCGGAATTGTATATAAAGACCGTTTGGAATTATACCTATATAAAGTCCACTAAGTCCTTCAGTTTCAATTTCTTTTGTTCAGAAATAACTCTCCTAGATGTTAGTAACTACACTACGTTTCTTACTTACCGTGAATTGTTGGCAACTGTTGTTACCGCCACAGCCTAATAAACAACTCTCGTTGATAAGTACCGCCTAGAACACGATCAAGGCGGGTATAAAGACGAACGGCGACACTTTTGCAACAAACTTGGGGCCGTGCTGATTCGAATGAGCAGTCTAACACTAAAATCGGACCGCGAAGTTCTTCACAATTTCAAAGACCGTTCGGAATTATATATAAAGATATTGCTTCATCTTGGAATCAACGGTTTCAACCGATTTTGCAAAGGCATTTGATAAACTATCTCATCGTCACCTGTCATCTGTGTTAAGTTCCTTGGGAATCTATGGCTCATTTCTTGACTGGGTCGCTAGTTATCTCACAGGGCGGAGTCTTATGGTGCGAGTCGGAGGCGTTCTATCTTCTCCTTTCATTGCCACATCCGGTATTCCTCAGGGTAGCCATATGGGACCGTTGTGCTTTTTGTTAATGATTAACAGCGTCGTCAAGTTGTTCGTCCCTAATGTCCACTGCCTTCTCTTTGCGGACGACTTGAAGATTTTCAGTCATGTGAGCTCGAATGAGGATTGTGAGGCCCTTCAGGTTGCCATCGACGAATTGGAGGCCTGGTGCACTGCCAACGAACTCTTCCTCAACCCGTCAAAATGCTGCATAGTCTCTTTCCACCGCTCCACTCAGCCTGTCATTAATGCCTATAAATTGTGTGGGGCTCGCTTGAGAAGACACGAGGAGTTGATTGATCTGGGGGTGATCTGTGATGGGCGGCTGTCCTTCTCTGGGCACATTGGGGAGATAGCGGGTCGAGCCATGCGGGGTCTGGGTTTCCTAAAAAGAAACACGAAGGAGTTCTCCAATATTCGAGCTATTACACTGCTTTACAAGACGCTTGTTCTCCCAATTCTAGAATATGCCTCTCCAATTTGGTCTCCGACGTACAATGTACACAAATATACACTAGAGAGGGTTCAGAATAAATTCCTTCGTTATGTTGCCTATAAACTCGGCATACCTTCGCACGAGGTGAATTATGAATCTATTATGAAGATGTGCAACCTGATTCCCCTAGAGAGACGACGATGTGTAGCGGATGTCACCCTTTTCCACAAGTTGTTGAACAACCAGATCTCGTGTCCAGTCCTGCTCTCGAGAGTTGGCATCCTGGTGCCTCGAATTTCGGCTCGGTCGACGAATATTTTCTACGTCCCGTTCTCCTCGACTAATTATTCGATGAACCGCCCCCTGCACAGGCTCCCTCGTATGGCGAATCTGCTTATCGAGATGAATCCTGAACTGGACTTCTTCAATTGCACCACCACCATTCTCAAAAATCTGGTCGCATCGACGGTCTTTTAGCCAGTCTCATCATTTAGCCAATCAATTAGTCACACTCATTATTTCTTCAAAGACTTTTCTCTTCGATTTTTCCTTCTTTTTTATATACCAAATTGTTACCAATTTTTTTTTCCTCTGTTACATATTATAAATTATTAATAGTGTTCAATGTAATTGGGCGCCGCCCGTATTGTAAATAAATAAATAAATAAATAAATAAATAAATAAATAAATAAATAATAAATAAATAAATAAATAAATCTTGTGGAGTTACCTACATATTAGAGAGAACTCTTTCATCTATTGTACAAGGAAACTTTATACAATAAACTTTGAATCTTGAATCTCTTGGCTTCCTTCGCTCAGTCAAAATTGTACCTGACAACATAATGGTTAGAACTGAGCTGGAAAGCCGTTTTTTATCTCCCGCTCTAAATTTCACGCTGAATCCGACTAAAACTGTTGCGAATACGAGTTTGAGTGAGAATTGGATCAGCGCGGTCAGATTTCGTTGCGAGCCTTCCTTACAGGCGGTTTAAACTCGCGTAACGGAAGGCGAAACGGGCGGAATTCCAGGAAATTTCAAAATTGAAGAACTTTTGTAAAAATTAGAATTTTCGTATTTTTCTTTTTTTGCGCAGACGTAGAATGAGCTCAGCTCTTCATTGGTAGTACTAAAAGTCCTGCTGTGAGTACGCATTAACCCCTAACAGAGTGAAAACTTGCGAAGCCCTTGTACACTCTATCATTATAGTACCAACTTCTATCGATGACGATTAATAAAGCATTCGCTTTGCTCATTCTCATTCTTTCAGGAACAGCTCGGCAGTGTATCACTCGCGTAAAAGGGGAGAAAGGATTGTTGCATGGGGCGGCTCCATAATTCACCTGACCCCCTATAGCTAATTACACTCCGGCGCTGATCTGTTTAATAAATCTTGGGAGAATTATGAATGGCCGCTCACGTGCAAGGTGCTCTTGCCCAGTGTCACATTCCTGGGCTTCCCGCACCCCCAAAATCTCCACTCGAGTCGCCGGTAGATTTTTCAAGTTTAGTTTTCTACCAATTCTTCCTTCCCATTCAGAATCGCTCTTTTTAGGACGTCACTCTGAAGCTAGGCTTCGTCAATAAAGGGACGGCCCATTGGAATTGATCCAGGGGGTATGAAGAAAATAATCTCATACAAATCCGTTTCAGACCATTCCGCAAGACCGAATCCGTGAAAAATAGAGAGAGAGAAACAACCTTTATTTACAAAATGAGCTGCCCGGTAATACGGGTTGCCAAATGACACAGCATTCTCATCAGACACAGATTGTTACAGGGATTATTATTATTATTTTTTTGGTTATTACATTAGATTGCAGTTAATGGGATGATGTATGTGATGAAGTTAACATTAGTGGAGTGGGTTGAATGTTAATAATAGGAGAATGGTTGAGGATTTCATGAGTAGAGATGGCGGTGGATGATGTGAAGTGTATCTCGAAGAACGGTGAGGCAGAGTTTGGTAAGGGTGGTGTTGTTAATCTGGAATCTTTTGAAGAATCCCCGAAGCAGTGGCGAAGCTGTCCCCCTCACTCCGAACCAGAGTCCATGGACTTCCCAGTTCGTAACTCCATATTTCTCTCGAAATACGGGACAGTGGGTTCGTAGTTAGTTTTCTTTTCCCTGTAGATGTCAATGTCCAGTGAGTCCACGTTGGACTCCCAGCGAAGAGTTGGATCGAGGATCATGGCTGTGTGTGGATCATAGGTTGTCTGTGTGTGTGTGTGTGTGAAAAATTTTGTCGACGCTGCCCAGGCCACAATTCTCAACCGATTTTCGAGATTCTTTCTTTGTTCGATCCCTATTTTAGTGTAGTTGTGCATCGAACCCGAGAAATTTTGAATTTCATGATTGAGGGGATGAAGGCGAAAAAACTTGTTTTTTCAACAAATGTGTACTAACAGTGTATCAGATGTTTAATATAGAAAATGACAGAAAACTTGATATTTGGAATCAGTGCACAGTGCACAGAATAGCTCATAAAATAATTGTGTCGTGTCCCCCCAGAAACGCGTTTGTTTATTTGAAAAATAACAAGGGCATAGCCCAGAACAAATTGATGTTGGAAAATAACTTAGATAACATAAATTACAAAAATAGTACACACATAATAGATAGGTACTAAAAATCAAACAAATAGACAATAAACAATCGACAAATATAATGAACAGAAAAAGTTATTTGATGGAAACGAGTAATACCTCTTAATATATATAGGTAGATATTGCAATAAGCGATAACAATATGGTTATAACGAGTAAATAGTGGCACACTGAATCAGTGTTGGACATTATGTTATCGCCGAATTCGAATACGATTGTATTCGCGATAATTATTCGTTGGTTCTGAGTCAAATTCGTGTGATCGTATTCGTCTGTTGGCGATTACACGAATACAACCCATAAAAATGCATCACGGTCATCAATTTCAATAGGGCGTCCCTCATATAATATGCGAAGCCTTGCTAATATTACCTAGCTTTAGAGGGATGCCCTATTGAAATAGATTTGAGACAAACAGGCTGGGCTTCAATCCAATTGAATTCGCTTAAAGGACGTCCCTCTGAAGTTAGGTAATATTAGCAAGGCTTCGTAGGTATATTATAGGAGGGAACGCCCTTCTGAAATTGATGACCGTGATTCATTTTTATGGGTTGTATTCGCGTAATCGCCGACAGACGAATACGATTACACTAATACGAATATAATCGCAGTTGACTCAGAATCGAATCTCAAATTACAATCGTATTCGTATTTGATTATAAGATTATGCCCAACACTGGTTTTATTACGGAGGTAATTGGTTGTAGATGTTGTTGATGTAGATTTGGCCCCACTGTGTGACGACAACCTGCACATTTAAATATTCATAATTTCGTCACAGCTTGCTTTCCTCGTTTTCGTGTTCTCGGTTCTATTTGAGCCGCTAAATTCCTCCGACTCGGGGAATTTCGATGTTAACCGGCTCAGAAAACCGGTGTAAGGTTCCCTACTTGAGGATATATATATATCGGAGGAACAAGGAGGTTACGAGGGGGTTACATGAGGATGTGGTGAAGGGGGGTTCTCAGGAGTCCCCCCGGTTCTCCTGGGGAGGCCAACCTTCTAATTGATTATTCATGAGGAGTCCAAGGGCACTGCACTGCCCTCAGGGAACATGGCGACCGACCGGCTCAGTCAACCGGCCGCATTTCCATCGCCTCCTTCCTAAAAAGAAAGATAAGTAATCATGAATCGGTTGAAAAATGGCTCGCTGAGAAGTGTAACTGACTCATTCATCTTAGTGAAAGTTTGATTTCTCAGCGAAATCAGGGATAGGTACCTTCTATTGTATCACTTTAAATAGTGGTATGTTGATTAATTACCTAGTTGATTAAATGAGAAGGTAGGTACGTGTATACTGCTTCTGAGTCTACCTACAGGTAACGGAAGCATTGTTTTCGATTTCGAGAGAAGAAAAATTTATCTCCGAAATCGAAATTTCCACTTGCATTTTACGTTTTCAACTATTCTGAACGACCACCAATCCTTAAACCACCATTCTGTGTGTGTCCAAATCATTGTAACAAGCTTAATTTCCACAGTTTTCATCCGATTTCGATGAATTTGTCAGGAAATGTGCGGGCTAGGCTGTAGACGGTCCCCTATCAGTTTCATTGTTTCCAACTCAATACCTAATTGTGCGCATGCCCAAACGTAAATTGCACCAAGCATAATATTTTCACAACCTAGTCGTCCGATCTCGCTCAAATTCGAGGGAAAGACGGGAGAAGACGATTCAAGCATTCCATATCAATTTCAAGACAATCGTAATATTGTTAGACCCTGCGCATGTGTGAATGGGAAATCCTTGTTACAAACTCAATTTTCCCAGTTTTTTCAAATTATGTATGCAATTGTACACGTATGCAAATAAAAGGATTATTTGACTGATTTTTGACCGAATGAGTCTGTTAGCAATATTTTTTAATACGCTTAGTTTTCATATACTTGGAATTTCATGTTTTTGCTTCCGAGTCTACTTACATATAGGCAGCGGAAGCATCGATTTCACTTTCGGGAGATGAACACTTTTTCGACCGAAATCAAGATTTCCATTCGCGTTTTACGCTGTAGACCATTCTGAACATCTTTCGTCCCGTGACTGTCTGTCTGTGTGTGTCCCAAATTAATACTTCACTTCACTCTGCGCATGCGTAAACGAAAATTCCATCAAATATATTTTCTCAGCCCTAGTCGTACGGTCTCGCTCGTATTTGGAGGATATTTGGGAGAAGACGATTTGATCAACCCGTATTAATTTCAAAACGATTGTATCATTAATAGCTGCTGTGTATGCGCGAATGTGTAAGCCTAATTTCCACAAATTGTATCCCATTTTTATGGAATTTTCAGAGACAGTGCGGGTTAGGCTGTAGATTGTTCTCTACCAATTTGTGTGTGTGTGTGTGTGTGTGTGTGTGTGTGTGTGTCATTCCAAACGATAACTCTCCTTGGGATTGAGATAAAAATGAAATGAAAGGATGAGTTCGTTGTCCAAATTGTGGTCAAATTGAAAAAAAAAAAAAAAAAAAAATTACGAAATATTAAAAAATTGTTGATTTTTAGCAAAATTTTAGTCAATAAAAGGTAATCAACTACAAACTGTAACACTTTTAAATATATGCAGAAAAATGTACTCAAATCATTAATACCTAGTTGCTGAAAAACCGAAAAATTCCTTTGAATCTAACATCTGCTTTGAATCGTAGAATATTATTTACTTAGAACCACTTCATTTACCATGGAGTTGGTGGTTAACAATTCTTTGCCCTCACAGTGCTCAACTCCCAAAACAATGTAACATAGTACAATACTATCAATCTACAAAAATTCGCTCATACGATCATGCTGCGTGACTGGAGCCTTTCAAATTGAGGCATTATTTCTCCCCCAATTAGCAAAGTAAAAGTAAAGTTGAGTGTACTTACTTGACTGTAATAATGAAAAGCTGAGGTCCTAGGAATTTTTTCCAGTCAGTGGAACTCAAATATATCATATAATAATTGAGCTAGAGCGCGGTGATATTGTCGTCAATTTTTGATAAACGCAAAACTTCTCTTTCAATCGAGAATATCGAGATTTCAAACCACTCAAAAATTCTACAAATTACTTTAGGAACTTGAGCAATGATGATATTCTACTCATCACAAATTACCCACTCAATATTTACAAGATTTTGATGAAAGCTTTAAGGATCTGGTTGACGGATGCACGCAAATTAATCAACCCCCTTCTAATCCCTCCTTCAATCTGCGCAGAAAGGCTATCTAAACGGTAATAATTAACCCTTTGTAAAAATCAACTTTATTTTCATTCTATTATTTATATGTGAAACATTGACTACCTGTTTTTGAATGACACAACTTTAACAAGATTTCTTTGGTAGGATAGTCGGTTGTACTTTCGAAGTTCCAGTTTTGGCACCTAACCACCGGAGAGTAGAACCAACTTTTTAGGAGGTCAAGGTGAGCAGATTATTTTAAGGTCTTCCAGAACCCCGCGCCATTCAGAAATTCCACGGGGTTTCGAACAGCACTCGAACGACATCCTTAGAATGGCCACGTTTTTACTTTCCCATCAGCTTAGAGGTCAATTAAAAGTTGTGTATTAACCGGTCTGCAAATGTTTTTCCAAAACTCTTCCAATACATGAAAGTTCCAGTCATGCAGCATGATCGTGTGAGCGAATTTTCGTAAGTTTCCGTAATAAATTATGTTACAAACATTGTTAGTGGTTAGAGTTCGTTGGCCGAAAAATTGTGGGCACATTAAATTGACCAAATTTCAAAAATGTGCTAAAAAAGCACTAAAAATCGCTAAAACCTGCAAAAAATCGTTAAATTTATCATTTTTTAGCAGTATTTATTCCAAACTAAATTGTCAACGATTAACTAGGACATTTAAAATATTTTTCTTAACGTTATGCTGAAAAACATATTTAAATTTCATCAATATTTGCTAAAAAATTTATAAAAACTGAAAAAAATCTAAAAATTCAAAATTTCTTTTTTATTTAGATCTTTTAGATAGATATAGATTTTTTTATTCAAAATCTCTTATTTATTTATTTATTTAATCAAAATTTTATTTAGTATGAATTTTTTTATTTAAATCAAATTTATTTAGTATGAATTAGTAATGAATTTTTTTGGCATAAAATTGGTTTTTAATCATTTATATCAACTGAAATTGCTTAAACTCACTACAATTTAACATTTTATAACACGCTTGATAGCTTAAGAAAATTCGCTCATATGATCATGCTGCATGACTGGAACATTTTTTTTAAATTTAAGCACTTTGAGTGCAAAGAAATTGTTCGCTACCATTTTTATGACCAACAAACTCGCTCTAAAATAATATTCTGTGATCAATAAGAGATTTAGGATATTTAGTTTTTATTTGTAGTTGGTACTCGTAATTTAAGTAAAATTTTCAGCATACTTTTATGCTTAAAATTTTTAGTTCATCGATGATGACTTCTTTTGACTAAAATTCTGTTACAAAGTATAAATTTAACAATTCTTGGCCATTTTTTAGTGATTTTCGAGCACATTTTTTGAAATTCGACCAATTAATTATGCTCAAAATGCTGGCCAATGTGACAATTGGGTCATTCTTCCATTTCGTACGAAATTAGAGTTCTCGTTTCCATTTTAAAAAATTTAGTTTAAAATAATTTTATTTCCGGTTAATCCTTTCTATTTAGACTACTGATCATGCTCAAGAAATTGTAGTGGAAATCATTGTATTGAGGGAATTAGTTAACAGTACAATTCAACTCATAAAACGTTAACTTATCACATGAAGTCACAAAATGAGTACTTGAGCTCTCAATTAAGATGAATTTAACAACCGATATACTCGGTTTGGCATAATTACTTTGAAATGTATGGAATTTGAAATCAACAACAACTCGTATTTTTTACCCTTTTTATTCCGAAAGTTTTCGAAATCTTTCAAGCCTGGCTGGGATTCGAACCCACGAACTCGCGCTTCCCGTCACGTACGATAGCAACGGTTGTACGTGAAAATCATGTTAAAAAAAGTTTGAGACATTACAAAAAAAATTATTGGTGGTTGGCCTAAGAATTGCATGGCAATTAATATATATATATATATTTCTTACATATATCTTGAAACGTAAACCAACAAATTTTGAGTCTTATCATGATTGATTATAAAGGTTCATTCTTGAAAATAATGAACCAAGAGTTCATAGTGTATCATGGACATCATTTTTCCACGTTCTTTTTTATTCCCTCACCGTAGGTGAAGTGCGGTAAGTAATTAGGTGTGAGGAAATTAGGTTTTTGCAGATTATTAGGAGTTTAAGTATTCCTCTACCTGTGTTTTAAAGAAAAAACTACAACGAAACACATATCTCCCTATGATAATACTAAAATTAACGCAAAAAGAACGAGATTCTAACTCTCCTGAGCCAAGATATAATTGAGCGAGGGAATTAGGCTTTTGATTTGACGAGGTCAGTATTGCCCTGTAAAATTGTCTCACAAACTGAAGAAAGAGAAGGATACTGTGCCAAACGTTACCCTCAGTTTAGCGGAAACTTTGACAATATTACCAACACTCCAAAACATAAAAAGGATACTTTGGGAAGATGTGGCGCCATGTTAAAAAAAAGTGAAGGAATTAGACTAAACCTTATGGACATAGGGGTTTAATGATGCACACAGCTAGGTAAACATTTTAGGGTACTACTAATTATACTAATCTTTAGCTTATAACATACGAAAGCCACAGGAAAAAGAAGAGGAACGATACATACTTGATGTAAAATGGGTCTTATTGACCACCAAAGTTAGCAACTCCGGTTGATGGACAGTTGAGGGAATTAGGTTTTGGGTTTTTGAACTTAAATTTAGGTTCGATATCAGGGAGCTATCTACCCAAAATTTGATTGAAAATGGAAGGATGGTTGACTAATAGTAATTTGGCACTAAAAAATAACATAAAAACTATCGCAGAAACTGTAGTTGTGCCAAAAAATGAGTTCTGATGAAATCGGAGAATCACCCAATTATCAATGTTTCACCTCTATGACAAATGAAGTAATTAGTAGCGTCTCTTTATTTCGACAGTTCAGATTATAAAAAGACTACAAAAAAATTATATAGTAAACTTGGTATCCAGTAGTAAGAAGTAATTAGCACCTATCCATAATGCAAACATGGTAATTAATCACGAATTCTGTGCCCTCAGGATGACTCCCTCTTGATCCTCTACCTGTTGATTCTAATGTGCCATGTTATAATAAATTGGTTAAGTTAAAGTGTTATCTCATTTTCCGTTTATTCGCCCATTCAAACCAAATCCGCAACAGGTTTTGGGCCTAATTACGCGATCGGTTAGGTTATTTGTGCTTGCGAATTTTTGATGTAGGTACTCGATTAATATTTGTGCAATAGCTGTTAACCTTTCCTAGCCATTGTTCTCCGTTGCAGTCTGTTTCCACTTCTCATCAAAAATGAATAGTTTAAATTAATGGTCTTGGTCAATTCCTCTTGATAAGATACGATACATAATTTACGAAAATTCTCTCCACCCGATCATGCTGGATGTCTGTAACTTATTCAAAGTAGTTGTATAATCACATTGAATCCGGTTGGTGGGTTCATTTCACCGATCCATTCATTTTCATCGACTCAGCTGATAAACCCAGCGTTGCTCGATTTACCCTCATTCCCGAAAGTCATTTCGACGGCATTTCGAAAAACGACAACAACCCGCTCCAGCCCTCCTTTGACTTTTTAATAATTCATGCGTTAGGCATTGTTCGCCAACAGCTTACACGGTAGTCTCCATATATTGGAGCTGCATACATATAATTATACCAACTCACTCACACGGACACAGCCCCCTACATCAACGCTACGAATCACGCACACAGCCAACATTCTCACCCGTCAAATCCTTCTATTCCGGAATCACATGAATCTAATCAGTATCATTTTCGAAATCAGTCGAGTGATGACCAGAGGGGGGGGGGGGGGGGGGGGGGGCTTGCTCTATAATTACAGGCAAAGCTTAATTTCAGGTTCTGCGTTTTTCATTTTGTTTGACTCTTCCTGTCAAACTGAACTACTTTTTCCCCGTTTCCTCCAGTTTTTTCAATATTTCATTTTCAGGTCGTCCTTTAGGAGGGAGGATGCCCTTATGATTTGGAACTTGGTCACGAGATGACTACGATCAACTGTGAGATCAAAATTACATAAGATACCAAAACTTCTTAAAGGTAAATAAAAAAAGTTCCAGTCATGCAAATTTTTGTAAAATATTTCATTGTAATTGTATGTAACACTAGCCGGTTACCCACGCGTTGCATGGAACCACATGTACGGGTCATTTTACCCAAGCGTAAATAGTCATTTTTACCCAGCAGTCACAAAAACTACTCGGCTCAACCTACCAAAATCGTTTGGGTGTCGTTGGATTTATTATCGAAAGTTCTTTACACGTGAACCCACCCCATCCACATTTGACACGATACATTCGCTGCATATCAGGTTTTTCCTTAACTACTAAGTTGTATACCATGGCGACGTTGTTAGGGAAAGCCGAGTTCTCGATGAAGGAGTAAGTCTGGAAGGTTGTAATATAGGCTAATTGTTAACCAGGAACCCAAAGAATGTCCACGTACAATTTCACCTCAATGGGCCAAGTAGTTTTTACGTGATTGGGTAATACACACACCGACACCATTACATTTTTATATAATAGTCTAGATTTTTTGAAATTTGAGCACTTTGGTACTTTGAGTACCACATTTTCAACATAAAAACAAGCTTTTCTTCCCTAAATAGTAGAGTGAAAGTAAAATTAAAAAGTTCCAGTCATGCAGCATGATCGTATGACCGAATTTTCATAAACTATCTATCGTATTCATAATATGTTAAATTGTATTGAAATTGGAGCAATTTCAGTAGAAAGAAATAGTTAAACCAATTTTATGAAAAAAAAAAAAACTCATACTACTAAATAAAACTTGGCGTATTCAAAAGAAATTTTGGATTTTTAGATTTTTTTGCAGTTTTTATAGATTATTTAGCAAATATTAATGTAATTTAAGTAATTTTTTCTGCAGAATTTTGAGTAAAAAATTTTTAATATTCTAGGTAAGGTACCTGTACGTGAAATTGTCAACACGTGAACAGGATAAGGGTCAAGCGAGAGCAAACCTTAATTGGGCAATAAGGAGTGTTTTTCGCTTGACGCTTTTCGATAACGTTAACGTTATTCATATCGGTCGGTCATCCTTTTTCTCAGTATATAAAATTGGGTGATCTTGATTAATAACCCCCCCTCCACACACACATTCCAAGACTGTAGAACCAGATAGAGTCAACTAAGATCGAGAGACGTCCAGGAAATCTAGATACATCTGCCGGTCTGGTAGCTCAGTTCTCTCCAGTATAATAACAGTGAGATAAGACACACAATGAGATGGACGGTGGGTAACCGGTGCGAAGGCTCCTTGCGGTCTGAGTTATCTCACCAACCACAGCGCACCTTCTTCTCTCCACCAGAATTTGATTTGGCTGGTCTGGGAAATATGTCTGGTGGGCACACAATGGCACTGTTGTTCTTCAGTGAAATAATGTACTTTTTGTTACATCACGTTCAAATCTTTCCGTGCAGTAGACTGTATTAGGTCTACTTTCTCCTAAAACTTAGATTAGTTTAAACTAAAAAAGATTGGAAATTAACGGAGATTTCAGCTCCTCCCACAAGAGCGGTGCACAAGTTTGAACTCATAATGAGGAGGCTCGTATTTAAACTCCCGAAATTCGGCCAGTCACGCTTGATAATCTCCGTTAGCTTTGCTAACAATTGAGAGTTTTTGGTGACCACTAACGTAGCCTGAACGTCACCCTAACGTACCCAAGAGTACGTGACCTTGAGAGAACGTTAGAAACGTCGTACGTTATAATGGCTCATTTAACGTCACCCGTATCGAGCCCTGAAGGCACACGACACCAGCCTAACCTTTCTGTAAATGTAACACTACTGGGTACCTCAGAATTACTCGAATACTGGTGAAGTCAATAATAATAGGTTTTCTTTTCAAATGCCTCATTACCTACTAATTATGTTGATGTAGCGGGTAGGTTTTTGAACACCCCAAGTCGCCTAGAAACCGAATGTGCCATCTGAAGTCCGCCTCTGCTGTCTAGCTTTACTAGCCTTCAACTCGATCGAAAAAATCCGTTCTTTTGCGCACAGGCTCTATTTGGTCGATTAGAGTCTTGTTTCTATTATGATTTCACATATTTTAAATGAGAAAACTGAGTTTTTTGACACTACTTCTTCGCAGTATTGTTCTTAGTTTGCCTGATCTCTCAGCTATTTTCTCGTCAACATTGCGTGAAGTGCTGCCTCCACTGATGATTGTGTCAGGTAAAATCCTGGTTCATTGTCTTAGAGATTACTGTTTCATACTTGTTGTTCATACCCAACGGAAAACCCCAAAGCATGAAGTTCTTAACGACTAATGACCTATAAAGGCAACTAAACCGCGGTGTTCCACACTTGAGGCTTACTATCTTTGCGTTAAATCCATGCCCTGTTTAGGAAATGAAAACTAAAAATGAGAAATTAGCCCGTATTTGTACTGAAACTAACATGAAATTCGAATTCAGGGTTGAAAATCGGCGTTTCATATCGAAATGAAGAAATTGGTTAGTCAGCCTGTGGCCAACAATACAGCTGGGGGGAAAATATCGCGTTGCCCAAGCACCGTTAACGTGACATCAAAATTAAGGCAACCGTGCCCCTCATTCCGTTTGGGTTAGCATCTTCATTTGCTCCCTCAAGACTACGGTAACGGGTCACGTTAAGTTGAAGTCGCCAAAAACTCTCTAATGTTAGTAAGCAGTACCTGCAGTTGTTATTTTTTTGGGTCCCCAAACGGGTGACGTTAAATGAGCCATTCTAACGTACGACGTTGCTAACGTCCCCTCAAGGTCACGTACTCTTGGGTACGTTAGGGTGACGTTAAGGACACGTTAGTGGTCACCAAAAACTCTCTAGTATATCTACGTAGTGTGACGGTGTGTATCAAAAGAGTAAAATACGGTAGGCACCCTTTGCGCTATGGGATGGCCTGCCATTGTGTTTCAGTCCTCGCAATAATGGAAGTTATGTGGCATTCCGCCGATCTTACCCGTTGGTAATTGAATAAAAATTCCTCTCGGAGCGAACCAGAAGATGTGCTACATCGGTCGGGCGCTCCGAGCTGGGTCTCCTGGAAGCGGCGCCAAGCCAAAGCCCCAGAGGATAAACCGGAGTTTACGTCCGTTTTACGAGTCTTCCCCCTTTGGGTACTCGGAAACCTGACGATTTCCAAGACCATAAGAACAACTCGAGGACTCCGCCTCTCCGACGATGTTCATGTTACCAGATGTAAAAGCTACCTACTACGTGTGTGCTTCTGGGAAAAACTCATTTTGAATTCCTGACCCCGACTGTCTTGTCATAGTCGAGCAATAATATGTTTATAACACGGGAAGAATGGAACACCGGCCAAGAACCAATACCTACGTTCTTTCTCCTTACCATCATGCACCCATGTAAACATATCTTTATATATAATTCCGAACGGTCTTTGAAATTGTGAAGAACTTCGCGGTCCGATTTTAGTGTTAGACTGCTCATTCGAATCAGCACGGCCCCAAGATTGTTGCAAAAGTGTCGCCGTTCGTCTCTATACCCGCCTTGATCGTGTTCTAGGCGGTCCTTATCAACGAGAGTTATTAGGCTTTGGCGGTAACAACAGTTGCCACGGTAAGTAAGAAACGTAGTATAGTTACTAACATCTAGGAGAGTTGAAACTGAAGAACTTAGTGAACTTTATATATAATTCCGAACGGTCTTTATATATAATTCCGAATCAGCAAGGCTTGTTGCTGATGAAGGTTTGTTGCAAAAGAGACGAGTGAAGTGATGGGGTCTTTTCTGATCAGCTGAGTGAGCTAAATCCTTTCCTGTTCACTGTAGGAAGTTGAAATTTGATAGGGAGACTCTCTGGGACATTAAGAGACGAGTGAAATGATGGGGTCTTTTCTGATCACCTGAGTGAGCTAAACTCTTTCCTGTTCACTGTAGGACGTTGAAATTTGATAGGGAGACTCTCTGTATATTAGGCTGTGGCGGTAACAACAGTTGCCACGGTAAGCAAGGAATGTAGTGTCCTAACATCTAGGAGAGTTATTTCTGAACGATCTTTGAAATTGTGAAGAACTTCCGATCTACTACCGATCCGAGTACTACCGATCAAGATACAATCAACGACATAAAGAAGGAGATAGAAGACACGGACGCGCAGATTCGAGATGACTCGAAGAAGACTCGAGATAGAATTACACCATCATATCACCATACCCAAGTTCTGAATTCCCCTATTCAACTTTTTGTTTCGTCTCATAGTGGCGAGGACCACCTCAACTGGTAATATTTATTTTATTACATCACTTACATTTTGATCGGTATTTCCTCTATTTTAATGATTTAATAACATCGCCTTAGCTTTGCACCAGGTCACATAACGCCGCAAATAGGTAGGACTTATATCGTTACTATAATTGTACGATACTATGTTAAATTGTTTTGTATATTCAGGTCTGGAAGTAAAAAGGAATTGTTAACTACCAATTTCATGGCAAAAAACCTGTTGTAAATAATTTGCGGCAATTCAAAAAATATTTTGGATTTTTAGCTTGTTTTGAAGTTTTTATCTATTTTTTTTGGCAAATGTTAATGAAGTTTAAACAAATTTTTTAGCATAAATTCCTGCATTAATTTGTTAATGTTCTAGTTCATCGTCAATAAAAATTTTTTGACTAAAATTCTGCTAAAAAGTATAAATTTAACTTTTGTTAATCAGTTTTAGCCATTTTTACTGATTTTTTCAGCATATTTTTTTAAATTTGACCAATTTAATGTGCTCAAAACATGTTGGCTACGAACTGGTTCTTTCGTTTGGATAGCTTGATTTTTAGGCGCAAGGACGGAATTTTTATCTCAATCCTAAGGATAGTTATCGTCTGGAATGACACACAAATAAATAACAAATGTGGTGCCGAGCCATGTGGGTATTTGTGACAATGGGTGTGCCGATGTCCTTGCGAGGAGAGTCATTGGTGATAACTCCATCGATATGTTGCCTATACGCAATGAGGATCGAATCTCCTACATGTAGCATAAAGCCAAGTCTATCTGGCAAGGCTATGGCAGGGTGAGGTCACTATTTTGCTTGTCCGGCGAGCCTTTTCGTAACCCAACTCTCAAGGAGGGACCGAATAGTGGTCAACCGGGTTGCCACTAGCCACTCGCAGACACCTGCTTAGCCCAGAAGCTCGAGATGTGTGTGAGTGGTGTGGGGTGATTTGTCCATCAGCCACTTCCTAGAGGGCTGCTCAGTCCTCAGTCCTTGTGCACCTCCGAGTGCAGCATCGGTCCCCTCAGTGGGTTGACGTTTTATCTGGACCATACAAGCTCCAATCCCTGTTGTTGTACATGAGCGCCTCTGAGCTCTACTACGAACTGTGATATCTGATCTTTGATTTTATTTATGTGCATCATAGTTTTAGTTCTCTTAGCTGATTATATTTAGTAACATTTATTTAGTTATTATCCTATTCTTCATCTACTCGTAGTTGTATCATTTTATTCTTGGGGTTTTTTTTATCCGCTTTGGGGCTTAACAGTGGTCATCACTGTACCCCTCGTTTTTAGCGAATTTTTGAAGAAAATTAAGCTATTGCTCTCGCCTCAAAATTTCTAGAATGTGAATTTTTGAAAATTTTTTATGCAGAAATCCGTTTCAGGCTATTCTGAATCATATTCTGAAGTTTAACGCATTTTTTTATGTATGTATGTATGTATGTATATGTATATATGTATGTGTCATTCCAGACGATAACTGTCCGTAGAATTGTGCTAAAAACTTCAAACAAATTTTAAAATGTTAAGGACACAAAACGAAAGTTCAAGTTCGTTGGTCAGCATGATCGGATTACATCTTCGGGTTGAAATTTTCAAAAACGTAGTCAACAATTTCCAAATAGCCTGTTTTTTGCGATTTGTTGTGCGAAATAATTTTTTCAGCATACTAACATGTGGTATATTCGGAATCAGCGTAACATTTCCTATAAGAATATGTATCAAGTTTTCAAAAATTTCAAAGTTGAAAAATCAGTCAAAAATCGAAATAATGCCGAAGATTTCTTCAAAAATTTGCTCATGGGGTCATGCTGCATTACTGGACTTTTTTATGTATGTATGTATATATGTATGTGTCATTCCAGACGATAACTGTCCGTAGAATTGTGCTAGAAACTTCAAACAAATTTTAAAATGTTAAGGACACAAAACGAAAGTTCAAGTTCGTTGGTCAGCATGATCGGATTACATCTTCGGGTTGAAATTTTCAAAAATGTAGTAAAAAATTTCAAAATAGCCTGTTTTTTGCGATTTGTTGTGCGAAATAATTTTTTCAGCATACTAACATGTGGTATATTCGGAATCAGCGTAACATTTCCTATAAGAATATGTATCAAGTTTTCAAAAATTTCAAAGTTGAAAAATCAGTCAAAAATCGAAATAATGCCGTTCGCTAGTTGTAAAAATCGGTAATATTTGCATGAAACATTGTCCAAATTCAGATTGAACTACTCTTATGGAAGTATCCCTGTATAACCAATTTTATTTTAACCAATTTTATGTCAAGATTTGATGATGTTATGATAGGATACTGTTAAGATTTCAACTGCCTTCAATACTGACCACATTGGATATCGAAATCTATGAATATTTACCTACATTTGTCTTTAAATCTACAAGATTAATTTACTAATAATAAAGTATGAGTAACTCCTAATTATTTTTAATAATTTGATTCCATGTTTGTCTATCAAAATCATAAACTAAAGTTTCTCTACACGATCAATAGCGACTGAAATGTCGAAGATTTCTTCAAAAATTCGCTCATGGGGTCATGCTGCATGACTGGACTTTTTCCTATCTGACTTGCCAATGGAGTTCATAATTTAGTGACGGAGGGCAACATGGCTCCCCTTAGAGTCATTCCATTTGCAGTGACCCTTCTGGTTGAGGTTCGGCTTAAACCATTAAATAAAAATAATAATAATACTGTTGTTCATAAAGAATATTGTTTCACAATAGGTTTACGAGGTTTGTTCTCAGGAAGTTAGGCGCGTAGTCGAATGCAGGAACCAAAGATATTCAATGCACCTTCCTGTATTGGCTGTTACCATACCACATCGATTATGATTTAGAACCAGATTCTGAGGTGCTTGAGATTTTTAGCGAATTTTTAGAAGAAAATTGATTTATTCTAATGGCTTCTAATACTAAAAAAAAAAAAAAATTTGTGTACGTGTTTTGAAACTAAAGGCAAGTCCAATGCTTCATAATCTTAGCCGTTAGGCTTTACATACACACGAACAGCTGTAGGTAGAAGTCCTTAGGTTCCAATATGTTTACCTATAGCCCATATTCTCGTGACGTCACGCCTGGAGTTGGTATGAGTTTCTTCCGAAGGTCCACCATGACGTGGTAGATGTTATTAGATCGCAATTCAACCAACCTATTTGGGTCATTCTCATTTCATTTGCCGCTTTGGGGCGTTTGAGAACCTCAGTGACGTGAAATATGAATGTGCTCGAAAATGAGGTTAGATCAGCAAACACTACTCTCTGTACATTGCAGATTTGTGTTCCATAGATGAACAGTGAGTTTTTCATTGATGTATTTTATATGTTTTTTCGTATTAAAAAACAGGATATCCAACTCATGAGGGTTACCAGATTTCAATAATTGATTTCTGTAAAAAGGATGATTTGGCAAAATTGTTGTCGGGGGTCAAGTAAGTACCAAAGAATCACGTTCAAACGTAATATTCAGATTTCACGGAATTCATGTTGAAGGCAGTGTAATTGAGCTTAAATCTCAGGAGTGTTACCCTATTAGTGTTACCGTAATATCAGGAGTGTTACCCATCCTTGGTCACACTCCTGAAAGGTAACAATCATGAGAATTTCCGATAAAAATGGTGTCACACAGGATGATGAGTGAAAAAACTCGGGATGGCTACTGTTTGAAACCTGTCACCGAGCAGTATGGTTGTTGATATAGGATTATTTTGTTTAAGCATCAACAACACTCGTAATTTGTGTAACACTCATGATTGAAAATAAAAATACTCAACACGTTTTTAGGCTTATTTCGCTGTAAGCACTCCACTAAAGTCTCACATCTTCAACTGGACAATGTAACCTTCACATCTGACTGTTTCCCGCCATTTTCCATCGGCTTTCTTGATCGCAAAAATGATAACACTCCTGAGGTCCCATTGAGAAGAGCTATGGGGGGACTGACTAAAAAACTAGTTTTTCACGGGTTGGGAAAAATTTTAAAAATTTAAATCCTTACTCTAAATAAAGAGGAACCAACTTACTACAGCTAGTAACCCTGGCCAGTTCTTGATTGTCATTGTTTCGTAACTACCTAACTTCTACTTAGGTGTTAGGTAGGAGGGGACAGTAACACTCATGAGTTTCCAGGATTTCAGATTTCATTCGTCATCACTGTGTATTGGTTAAAGGGGATTTTGGGCAGTCAAATTATTACTTCGTTGATCTCCCAACTTATACTACCATTTTTTCCCCAATATCACTAGTTTTGGTCAATAATTGTGAGAATTCGTCGTCGGGGACATGAAAGCGGCAAATGAAATGAGAATGACCCACTTTTCATTGGAAGTTTGTCGTCGTCTGTCAACCTAATACGTTGTTATAATGAAATTTTTCAACAGTTTTGTTTTTCAAAAGTAATATTGTAGCAATATCACGTTTCAATTCAACTAAATGGTCGCATTGATCATGCCTATTATTGGTTGTAGACAACGATACCGATCTAGTAGTGAACAAGTTTTTATTTGGACCAGGGACTAACTATCATAGGAAATCAGTGTCCGAAAACTAATGAACTTCATTCGTTTAGACTGAGAATAAATAACCTGAAAAATAATTGAAAATTCCTCAGATCTCTGTATTGCAGTGTAGGTACATACATAGCCATTGCCCAGGCAGTTTCATCAGTGTATTAGACATGTTCTTATTACTATAACTGAGGCAGCTTTACTTGTTTTATTGAATGAATGGATGGATAGATTTGGTAGTTTGTCGAAGTAAACAAGTCAGGGTGCTCCATCAACAAACGAAACTACGTAGGTACGTACAACCTACCAAATTTGCTGTTGGTTAAAAGTAAACTAAGTAGGTAAATTGTTGCTCTGCCAACAAATTCAACTGCTAATCAGCAAGTTTGTCGAATATAGAATCAGGAAATGTCTAACATGAATTTTAATATAAACCAGCAGTAGGTAAGGAAAAAACCTTGAAATCATTCTTCTGAAGGGCTTTCAATTAGACTTCATCTTTTGGCTCATTAGACTTAAGCTTTAAGCATTTAAGCATTATTTAAGCATTAGACTAGAGCTTAAGGATCATTAGACTTCATAAAGACGGGCGTTGAAAGACGGGCAAGGTCAGTAGTTAGGTACACAAATTTGTTGGACAAGGTAGGGTAGGTGGGGGCAAAGACCTGCATGGGGCAAAGCTCTGCATCGAGTTTTTGAATAGACTGCCGTTGATTTAAGAACTGGCCACCAGGCAGCAGTTGGGGTTTGGCAACAGGTATTCTGTTATAAAAGTTGAAGGCGTTTCCTAGGACACGCGTGGAGAAAATGAGGTAAGTTTGTTTTTCACGTTTTTGATGTAATTTTCTTGAATCTTCACTCAATTTTGTATGAGGTAGGGTTGCATCAAATGAATCAACTAATTATCAGTGAATAATGTGCTACAACTAAGCTTTAATGTCGTGGGTGAACGTTTGCTTCACTTCACTTCATCTAACCTTTCTGATACACCATTTCCAAACACGCAAAATGGGGCAAGTCCCTGCAGGTTATTTGAGGCAAATCCCTGCACCCCTTGAATTCAGGGCTTTGCCCCATTCAGTACTAGAATGTTTTTTGGCATTGTACCTAACATTGTAGATGAAATAACGATTATTTGTGGGATGTTTCCAATCCAGGTCAGACGTTTGATGTTTACAGTGTTGCTGCAACTTTCAAGGTTGCTTTTGAAAAAGCAGGAACCATTGCAACAGCAGCTCAAGGTTTCAGAGCAACAGGTATTTTTCCATTTGACCCAAACGTCTTCGTTGAAGCCGACTTTCCGCCTTCAGCAGTGACAGATCAAGAGCTCCCAGAACAAGATCCCGCCAATGACGATAATGATGATCGAAGAATCATATTTCCTAACGATGAATACGCTGGTGACAACAATGAAAGTGAAGCCGCTGTCTGCGAACAAATGTCTCCTGATCAAGAACCCTCCACTTCTACTGCACCAGCTACCATACCACCACAAGAGGATAATGCTATCAGGCCGCAAGGGGCAACAACCCTGATTTTGCAACCCCTCAAAACCTGACAACCAACCCACCTCACCTAGCGATATAATTCCTCTTCCAAAAATCAAGATATTGAGGAAACGTAAAGGTAAAGGGTTGAAATCTGTCCTCCTAACGTCGACACCTAATAAAAAACGTTTGGAAAATGAATCCAAGGGAAGACAAAAATTAGCAGCTGAGAAAGAAAAACGTGCCAACGAAAGGAGAGAACGTGCTGATGCAAAAAAACGTAAGCTAGTCTTCACTGCGTCTAAGCCAAATGTGAGAAAGAAAATTGCCAAAGAACCAGATGAAGACTCTTCAGAGAGCGATGTGGAATTCTCAATACACGACAGTAGTTCGGATTTCAATTGTTTAATTGACGACGATGCGAGCGAAGAAGAGGAGGATGTTAACATTTCACAGGAGCCGAGGGGAGTCCACAGGAACTTCCTGGCCCTTCCCGTATGACTGCACCGAAAACTAAAGATTCTTCATCCCTTTTGCCCAATGACTACGCTATAGTTAAAGTGCAGGGCAAAACAAAACAGTCTTTCCGACACTATGTGGCCAAATCATTTCCACCTATGATGACGAAGGCTATGAAGGGATGTTTTACAAGAGACTACCAGGTTCTTACAAATTCATTGAAACCAACGAAGAGTCATTCATCGAGATTAATGACATTGCATTAAAATTATCAAAACCAACGGGAATAAACTCAGCACGGTTTCATAACGCGATTAGTTTCGCAGAAGACTTATCCGAATTCACAATTTTCTAACTTTTTAGCTTGGCTTTTTTTAATCTTTTATTTGAGAATCCTATTATTTTTTAACTTTACTAGTCTATTTCTAGTTTACCCTCGAGGTTATATTTTATTGCCGTTGAAGTTTTTCAACATTTATACTTTTCATGAAACATTAAAATCCTGAAAATTGATTGGAGCTGGCCTGGTGTTTCCGGAGGTTACAGGTAAGATCCCAACCTAAAACCCAAGCATAAAATTTTGAGGAAATCTGCTCCTGGGTGGTCACAATAATTAAAAAACTGAAAAATGCAGAGCTTTGCCCCCACCTACCCTACATGATGAATAGCAAGTAATAATATACGGAAAGTAGGTAGTACATACCTACCTCTCTAGATACTCAGGGGTGCCCACAGGGGGGGGGGGGGGGTCACGACGCAAACTGCGTCGTTAAAATTTTTTGGGGGGGGGGGGGGGGGGTTAGAAAAATGAGTATTTTTAAAATTTTTTTATGAACAAGTAATAAGATTTATACTAACAAATTAATTAATTACATTTGTAAAACAAGAAATACAACATTCTTTATCACATCAGTGTATCATTTACATTACCTATTTAATAAATATTTTAGTTGAGGGGGGGGGGGGGGGGGGGGTGTCGGTAGTTGGGGGGGGGGGGGGGGGGGCTTGAGTCGTTGCGCTTGGGGGGGGGGGGGGGCACCCCTGAGGTACTTACCTTTCCAAAGGCGATACCTACTTAATATTCCCTTCCGGCAGAGCTCTTATGGTAGGTACCTACGTCCTTTCACATGACCACTTTCAAAGGACTCTAAAGATTTTTAGTTTCTTAATTGATTCAAAGACTGGTTCTGAAAACTGAATAATCCACAATATTTTCGCGGTTGATATCTGGAACTTTTAACACTTGTTTATCAACCTTCCAACACAAATTTCATTGGGATCTCGACCGCACAAACTAACCTTGCATACTCAACGTTTCAGGTTATTGCCGGATAACAGCTTGATATAATTCGCATAGAATTTATTACCATAATAAAATATATTGAACTAGGAACTAGGTAAATACTGAACCATAAGAAAGTAGTTATATAGGTGGTGACACCTAATGGCCTTTGTCGTAGTTTACTCGTAACCATGACAACAAGGTGGAATAACTTGGAAAATTAGGTTTTTAGCCTTGCCTCGATGTAAGGGTGTGCAAGTGTCGAAGTCTCGGGAATATCTCCTATACCAACCTATCAATTTGCAAATTTATTTACAATTGTCCGTGAAAATCTCCTGTTGTTCGTGGGACGAGATAACCCCGCTGTTGACACTATTGGCAATAAAAGCTGCAGTGAATGGCTGAGACATTTACATTCGCCCATCCCGTTCTTTCGTTGAGAAAACTTCGTCCCCCGCGATAAAAAGAGCAATTACACGAAGGCGAACCCAATGGTTATGGGTTCCACCCTCCCCTCCAGCTCCTTCCCCACCCTTCCGACTTCCTTGAATGGCTTTTGTCCCCTCCGGACCCCTGCAAGGAAAAACCTCTTTCGAAAACGAAGAAGAACGAAACACCCTGGTAATCGACGTGTGGAATTATCGTCTAATAGCTGCTGAGAGCCCAGAGCCTGCACTCCCCCAAACTACCTTCCGCCTCCCCCATCCGCTCCTCAGACATAATTCGATATTAAACTCAGATTATAATAATAACCGCCTCGGCTCCCTTGAGTCCTGTGTAATTTCTCAAAATAAAATTACCCTAGAAAAAGACACGGTTGTTAAACTTCGAAAATTAGCTTTGAAGCCAGTTTAGTTCGTGCTCTTGTCTGCCTAACATGGCTCCTCACGAAGTGCTCTCTCTTTTGTATCTTCAGCCAGGCTTGCTAAGTTTTTCCGTAGGAAAATGTAAAGAAATTCATTTGTCTGATACGTGAAAATTGTGGTTCATTTCTGATGTTTCCAAGCCCCAGTAGACGTCATCCTGGTCATCCACCATCTTGTAAGTTGATCTTTAAATTGCACGTTGATCACGACCGCCACAACGATTTCCAAAAAAATATTTCGAAGGAATAGAGGGAATCGTTGGAAGCGTTCCTAGGTAGGGAGGTGCCTAACCTTCGTTTATCACTGCAACCTTCGAAAAGGTTACACACAAACATGTAAATGTACATATTAGTAAGTAATGCATGCATTACAGGGACGTCCCTATGAATGGACTGTAGATACTTTTGGTGAGAGTTTAAATAAGAGAAGAAAAAGGGATATCATGACCTCGAAATTACCCCCCACCCCCCATTTATCCCCTCCACCAACAGCAAATTTCCATCCCGAAACTTCCGAGATGAAATTTGAAACCCTTCCAAAACTAGACCGAATTCATAGTTGAACAAAAAAAGAATCACAAAAATCGGACGAGAATCGTTAAAACATAATGATTTATTAGTATTACCCCTTTATTCACCCCCTACCATGATGAATTTTGAAGCTCCTGAAATACATTCCAAAACTATATCTACTGATTTCCTAATGGAGCAAAATAAGAATCACAAAAATCGGTCTAGATTTGTAGCTTAAGCAGCGCTTTAAATAATCTATAGTCATCCCCTCCACCCTCCCCCCCACTACGACAGCGAATCCGATATTCTCAAGGTTTGTCTGTTTTGTTTGTTTGTTGCACAACTAGACTAAAATTGGGATCTAGCAAACAAAGAATCTCGAAAATTGGATGAATATCGTGGCCTGGGAGGCGTCCACAAAATTTGTCTCACACACACACACACACACACACACACACACACACACACACACACACACACACACACACACACACACACACACACACACACACACACACACACACACACACACACACACACACACACACACATTTTTTTATCGTTTAATAATGATAACAGGACGTTTCCATTTGTTTTCGACCGTCACGAGCGTCACGTCGCGGTGGGGTTTTCTATTGATTTTCACGTACAACCAATGCGTTACTAGGGAAGTGTAACTCCCTTAGTTTTCATAGCAGGAAAATCGTTAGCCACTTTTTGGAATGCTCTCATTTTATCACAGCATCTCATAATCCCTAAGCCTCTGTAGTGTCAAGGAAAGCTGATTTATTACGCTCAGTTATAAACTAATATTGCTAAGTAAACATAATGAACTAATAATGTGTAAAATTAATCATTATTAAATGATCTGACTGTAGAACCGTAGGTCTACCGTCCGTTTTTTTTTAAAACAAAACTCCCCTCAAAGGCGGAGGGGGCCCCCCATTAAATTACAAAATAAACAAATAAATCAATAAAAAGTGAGGAGGACGCCCAGGTTTACCCAACGCCAGCTCTAGGGATACTTAAGGGAAGTTGCAGGATGAGGAGGAAGAATGGGATGAAAGGAAGTGCCCCTATAAAATGACCACCAGTTTAAGTAAGAACCCCTCAGGACACGGGTGGTGATTCGGTCTTGGAACAATCTGAAACGGATTTGATCTGAGACGCAATTCCAATAGGCGTCCCTCTTGTTATTGAAGCCTGGCTCATAAGACATCGCGTTATGATCAGCTAGTGTTACTACATAAACACAAATTTAGAAGAGAAATTAATGATTTTATAGGTAAATGTCAACCACATTCAAATATTGGATAAAAATATGAACATTAATGGTCATATTTTATGGAATTTTATTGTACCGATTAGTAGGAAACAAGTATTTATACGTGGCGGTAAATAGACATTTTTTGAAAAAGTTGGTAACTTTTATCAAACTTTGATCTTCTATCATCGTTGATTGATTCAGGGATGGAATAAAAACTAGGCGTGGTATCAATACCTTTAAATATTTACCATGAATCGTCATGATTACTATAGAACTTTAAATTAATACTTAGGTACCCCTCATTGATGATTGATTCGATTATGAACTGATTGCAGCATGCATAATGCATATAGTTGGCGTAGCATAATATACATATCTTAAAATTATTTCAAATAATCTTCAGACGATTATCAATCGTTGAAGATTGATTCAGACAAAAACTGGTAGGTATATCATGACGTGGCATCTTATAACTCTGATGAGGTGTTTGATAACATCATTATGTGGTCGGGCATCTAATACCAAGGATCTGTCTTCACGAAAAGATGCTCCACGAAAATCTTCATATGATTACCCCTGATGGAAGATCGATTCAGTTATGAATTGATAACATGGCGTAGCATCACATACAGCGGTTAGAATACAGCAACGCTACCACCTGCACTGGTATTCAGTGCAGTTCTGTACTCATGTATTCGTGTGAATAAATAGCTCTGTCATGCGATCCAATAAAATGGTTGTCAAGTTTATTATCAAGTTATCGTTAGTTACTGATGATGACATAACCGTCGAAATTTACTTGTAACAGTGTCACGTTATTTTCGTAGAATTAGATAACATTTTCCTTCAACATTTTTTCATTGAACATGGATTCAATCATGAACTGATATCATGACGTGGCATCTAATGACTTCTGATAGAGCGTTTGATAACATCAATATGTGGTCAGGCATCTAATAGCAAGGATCTGTCTTGCAATGTTCCCCGAAAATCTTCAGATGATTACCCATCATTGAAGAGTGAACTAAATCACTCGCGACGAACTTGTGGAAACCCATTTCACTGAAAAACGGAAGTAAAAGAAGAACGTTGTTTAATTCCACGAAAATGAATAATTATTCTGTTACATAGATTTCGACGGTTAGGTCATCATCAGTAACAAACAATAACTTAATCAAGTTATTGTTAGTAGCCTACAGATGATGACCTCGTGAAACTCGAATGATTGTGGAATTGGGCAACGTTCTTTGATCCATTCAAGAACTGATATCATGACGTAGAGTCTTAAAATTTCTGATAAGGATTGATAATATGCGGTCAGGTATCTGATAGCACGGCCGATCTTGCAATTCTCCCCGAAAATCTTCAGATGATTACCCATCATTAAAGATGAATTCAGTCATGAACTGATAACATGGCGTGGCAAGGTGTGGACGTCCTATTGCAATAGATTTGAGACAAATAGGCTGGGCTCCAATCGTTGAAGCTTTAAGGACGTCTCTCTGAAGCTAGATAATATTAGCAAGGCTTCGCATATTATAAGAAATTGATGACCGTGACGCATTTTTATGGGTTGTATTCGTGTAATCGCCGGCAGACGAATACGATTACACGAATACGAATATAATCGCAGTTGACTCAAAACCAACGAATAATTACCGCGATTACAATCGTATTCGTATTCGACGATAAGATTATGCCCAACACTGGCGTGCATCTAGTGCAGCGATCAGAATACAGCAGAGCTACCACCAGCGATGTACGTATTCTTGTGAATAAACAGCTCTGGAAAGCGATCCAATAAATGAAATGATTGTCACGTGCCACCAAACTAAAGGAGTTGAAATCGTAAGATCGAGTCCCCTCATTTGTTTACTGCCAGCATCTCGGCCTCGATTGGAGTGGTTCACCTTCTTCCCGGAATATGCGGTCCGTGTGGTTCTACCGCGTTCTTTATTTATGATTACGACAGTTATTCAAAATGCAGATGTTCTAGATCCAGAGTTAAATCGCTCTGCAGCCAGTTGCATGTGTAACTTCACCTTCCAATCACCCAAGGACATGTCAGAGTATGTAAATTTACTTGCACGTACCTTCGACCAGAACACGACATATATACAGATAGGTGATAGAGCCACACGGAACGAAAATTGAAGGGTGCGCTCGTCAACGTCAAGTGTATGAGAGTCTTTTCTGCATACGGGTTGAGGTAGGCCTCGCGTTCTACGTGTAATCCAGACTAGTTACATCAGTTTCCAATCATACAACGTGTAGGTATATGTATAAACCTACTTGTGATTAGTACAAGAATGTTCTCTTTGGGGAATAGTGGTTGATGGATAGGGTGGATGATAATGAGGATATTCTAGATCTTGGCATAATGGCTGATTATAGCCAGAAATAATTGGAGAAAAACAAAAATGAAAGTAGGTATGCATTTTGCATTTTCTGCTAACCAGTTTGTTACGTGAAGTAGAACGAACACGAGCATTTCAATAATATGAACCGGATTTGCTTGAGGGTTCTTACTTCACTAGTGGGTCCGCAAGGTTCCCCATGAAGTTTGGAAAAAGTTGTATATACTTATCACATGTGATGTCGTAGGAACCTAAAAACATGTTTTTGAGAATTGTCGTCTGATATCGTCGACGAATGTTCACAATAACATCGCCTTGAATCGGATCGCTCTGAAAGTCATCTTAGTTGATTCAAGACTTCAAACATACTGGTAAGTAATGCTTGCATTACAGAGATTGTATATCATTTTGGTGACAACTAAAATAAGAGATTATTTACATATATATCCCTCTCCCCACCTATTTACCCCCTCCACAGACAGTAAATTTTAAACTTCCAAAGTTGGATGACTGGACTAAATTCTGGATCGATTTCGGGACTTAAAAAACTGTCAATGAAATCAAATGAATATAGTAAAAATATCACAATTATTGCTATCACCCCCTTCTATCATGAAATGTGAAACTCCCGACATATTTTTCAAAACCAGACCAAATCCATGAATCGGGAAAAAAAAAGAAAATCTGACGAGAATAGTTGAAACATTATGATCAATTACTACTACCCCCTCCAATTCACCCCTTCTATGATGAAATTAGAAACTCCTGACATACGTAACAAAAATAGACCAAATTCATAGTTGGGGAAAAAAGAATCACGGAAATAGGACGAGAATAGTTAAAACATCATGTTTCATCAGTATTATTCCCTCCATTCACCCCCTCCCATTATGAAATTTGGAACTATACACTATTTTGAATTTTGGAAATTTGGAAATTATCAAAACTATACAAGATTTGCTGTTGTCAGCTGATCAATATGAGAAATCAGGGGAATCCTACCCACCCACCACATATAAATTAGGTTATACATGTAAGTATTCCTGATTACTAAAAGTAGCCCTCCAACTCAGATAAATCCTGCAAAAACCAAGGAAATGAGGATCTGTGTTACAAACATAGAAAGTCTCTCGGTGGATGGAAGGCAACTTGAACGAGTCGAATTCATTTGGTAACCAGGGCAGCATCACTGCAACATCAGGTAGAGCAGATGAAGATGTGAACTCCAGAATACATAAAGCAAATTTGCATTTGCAACTTTTGTCCAGCTATACCTCCTGTGGAAAAAACCTTATCATCTCCCAAAATACTAAACTCCGGATATTTAATTCCAATGTCAAGTCTGTACTATTTATGGATGGAAATGTGGAAGACATCCAAGGCCATTGAAAAGAAACTCCTGGTCTCCATGAATATTGATGTTTGCGTCAGATCTTGTGGGTCTTCTGGCCCAACAAGATTTCAAATGAAGAGCTCTGGAGGACAGCACGCCAAAAACTGGTGGTCTTCCAGATCATGGAACGTGAATAGAGGTGGAAAGGCTACACACATTGAAAGCCTGACCACCCTGTGTAAAAAATGTCACTCGAATGGGATCTACAGGAGGCTAGGCTGAAACGATCATGGAAAAAATAGAAGATTGATGAGGAATTTAAAAAAATGTTGATGTAACAAGGAATGAGGACAAAAAAATCTCGAAAGATAGAAAACATGTGGCGTGAACTGTTGAAGCTCTATATTCCAGTAGGAACAACAGAAAATGAAAAGTTGAGACCTACCCACCCACCACATATATATAAATAAGGTTATACATGTAGGTACGTATTCCTGATTACTAATAGTAGCCTCTAACTCTCATCACCCTTCATGATCCAGCAATATTATTTGGACTACCTGATTCTTTGAATTCCCGAATTTCTCCAGAATTTAATTTTTGAAAATTTAAACATTTATGTATCAATTAGGGCTGATTGAAAGAGATACCGAAAATTTAGAACCAAAGATGGATTGTCATCAAATGTAAAACAACAAATTTTGAGGGAAGACAAACTTTTTTTTTCTTTGTCGATTACAAAGTTGCACTAGGTACTTGAAATAATAACCCAATAATGTGCTCAAGGGTGAGCAAAAAACAATCTGAACTCGGCGGCCCCCTCGAATTCCCCCTTTTTTCCAGCTAGAGCCTAAACAAAACATTGGAGAATGTGGAAGATGATTAATTGTACCTCTGTTGTCGACAGTCTGATTTGTCTGCTGGTCGATAATAATCTAAATGCTGGTATTTGAAGGCTTCGGAATGTTTTCGTATCGTTTGAAGACATAGCGCTAATGATCCGTTCAGATATTTTTCTGATCACAATTGAATGAATAGTGTAATGAGAATATCACGGGATAGTTATGTCCTCCGTACTAGTGCAACAATTTTGATATAATCTACAACTTACAAGACGAATGAAATGAGGGTATCAGCTTTGTCAGCTCACGATTGTTCTGTTCACCCGAGGAATTTGAATTTTGGAAGGGACTCTTACTGAGACATCAAGAGGCGAATGAAATAACTGGCTTCTTCCCAATTAGCTGGATAGGCCTGTCTTCTGTTCACTCTAAGAAGTTGAAATTTAGTAGAGAGCCTCTCTAGAAGAACAAGAGGCGAATGAAATTATGAGCTTCATCCTAATCAGCTGGGTCAGCTTAATACTCTCCTGTTCACCCTAGGAATCTGGAGCTTCATCGGGAGCCTCTGTGGGATATCAAGAGACGAATGAAATGGTGGGCTTTTCTCGATCAGCTGAGTGAGCCAATGTTTCTTCTGTCCGCTTTAAGAAGTTGAAATTTAGTTGATAGCCTCTCTAGGATAAGAGGAAACGAATGAGATGGTGAGTTCCATCGTGATCAGCAGTGTCAACTAAGTATTATCCTGTCTATCCTAGAATTCCAAGTTCAATTGGGAGCCTCATTGGAACATTAAGAGACAAATGAATTGACGAGCTCTGCTTTGATCAGCAGGGCGAGCTAAACTTTCTCCTGTTTACTCTAGGATGTTGAAATTTAGTAGGAAGTCTCTCTGGATGGAACATCTAAAGGCGAACGATACTACGTGATGTATTGCTCAGATAACGATGGCTGATGCAAGCTCACTATTTTTTAAATATGAGCTGTTAGATTCAATCTTTTAAGGGCTGCCCTCCAGCAAAAGTTCCTAACGCACAGACCACCAGTAGTTCAAACTTTGGAGGAGTTCCCTTACTCTGGAGGGTCGCCCCTCTAATGACCCTCAAACCCACGTTCAATGCAAAGACTCAGTTCAAGGGTGCCTCCGAATTCCCTCCAATCATATATCGAGATCTCAAGGACTGCCCACCAAACGTGAGGTTCCCTGAAGGGTCTTCTCACTGTGATCCGTTCTAATGTTCATATTTCCACTCTGTTTGAAAAGTAAAAATAGGCGAAAGTTTATAAGAAATACAAACCTTACTTTGATTTGAGGCTGTCATGGATTCAATCTTCCTAATCTGTTCCAATGTTGACCTGAGGTGCTAGTGAAGTGTACATTGCTTTCAATCTTCCCTCGCTGTTATGAAAATAAAAGTGGCGATGAAGCTAATGGACCCTCATATCGCCCTCAAAGCAAACCACTATTCCTCGAAAAGGGTAGTTCCTGCACTGCATTTTTCTTAAGGGCTTCTCTCAAAACCACCCTGCAATAAGTAAGGGAGCTCCCTTACTCAAACTTCCCTCCAACTCTGAGGGCCGTTCTGGCATATCCTAAAGTAGCGATCCCTGGCAATGTGCAGGGCGAATGTGAAGCTAAAAATGAAGCTTACCTCGAGTAGGTAAAGCAGTTATATATCTATATACCCCCAACCGGGCGCGCCGCCGCCGGTAATCTGCTAGTGATATAATATAAATATGGTAACAACATATTTTTCATAAAAATCAATAGTGACAACTCAAATCCAACTCACTAGTAAACGATGCAATGCAGAGAAAAAGTATGTCTTCCTTTTCTGTTTAGACAACACCTGCAGTTTATTCAAATCAGTCGCTTTTTAAATTCACCACCATCACCCTCCACAAGTATTACCTATCAAGTTTACCTACTACGCGTAAAAGGATTCAACCCCTCAAAAAAAGTACGTTCCGACGAAACGTAAAAAGTAGAAGAATTCCTTCAAGATTGAGCTTCTATCAAGAAAAAACTAATAATTATACTTTAACGCAGAGTAAGTGCGCGGCAGACGAGTTTATAATGACCCCTAATCATGGAAAGACCGCCGGCGCCAAACCTTTTCCGTCCTTCCCCCTGGTCTTACGCACCATTCATAACCGTTAAAATTATTTTTACGGCTCATCGGCTCGAGGTGTGTGAGGGTTAAAGGGGATATGGGATTCACAGCTTTCGGCCATTCAGTCTGTCGTGGTATAAAAATCAACGCTTAGGTATCCGCTTCCTCATTTTCTTAGTGCGAAATTTCTATAATCGCGTTTAAAATAAATTACTTTTGACTTAGGGCCGATTTATCAATTACCTACACTAACTGCAGGATGCTACACTGAGTATAGCGCTATAGTCTAGATAAAGAATTTGAGTCGTTTATCAATGCCGAATTACCTAGCGTATAAAATTATCCCACAGATAAATTCTGTATGGCAGAAAGCGCCGTTAGCATCCTCATTGGTGTCCGTAGGCGACAAAATAAGTGCGATTTACACATTTTACACACAAAAACCGGGTCTGACGTTATTTCCACATCAGTGTCCATCATATTATCAAGCTCTGCAAATGTATTATGAATGAATTATTGTGATCAGTAAGTTGCGCACTTAATTTCATCTTCGATCTGTGTTAGAATGTAAAGTACGGTATCTTTGTACAACCGAAACCTCAATAAAAATACTCGCTCGTCCCATTTTAGTAGGTGATATACACAGGGTCTTACTTGAAATATACGGTCTTCTTTTCCATTCAACGAATTATGCAACGATAGAATCTTCGCCGTTGCTGCTATTTGAAGACGAATCCCCAAATATATCTGTTGGAAGGTACAAGAATGAAGACAATCAAACTTGGTATTCAAATAAGAGTTTTCTTTCTTTTCTTTCATTAGTATGAGTTGGGATTGTTGGGCGATCCGAAAACTTCCTCCTCAATGACTGAAGGGCTAACCTTGCAACGGCGATTCTTGCATGGGTGCAACCCTTTGCTTGAAGCTGGTTCTAGTTGATCTGACCGCCTGTGTGAGAGTAGGTATGTCTCCAAGTGTTGAGGCCTGACGATATGTTAGTGTAGGGGCTTCAGAAAAAAAAAACATTTCTTGTTGTGGGGTGGGAGGATAAGATTGGGTAGAGATATTTTAGTACTTTATTCATTCTCTCGATTCCAAAGAAGAATGTAGTGGTTGATTGGACCTTCTCGCTTTTATTGCGGATTGCTGGTCGATATAATATATACATTTATACATACATATGAAAAACCGCCAACTTCAGGAATCGTTTCAGAATGCCCCAAAACGGATTTCAATGGAGAAAATTTTCAAACATTTTGATTTTAAAATTTTTCGAAAGATTGCAATTCGAAAATTCGCTAAAACTCCCCAGACATTCTGTAAAATCAAAAACACCGTTGAATTTAAATAGTCAAGTAAGTGAAAACTTATTTAGTAACCTGATTTCTTCTAATAATTCCAAAAAACCAAGATATAATCGATTGAAAAAAAATTCTGGGGTCCCCTTTGGAAGAAAATCTAACATGATGTACGAGCGCAGTGGTTGACTGCCGCGGTCGTAACTTCGCTTCAACGCTTTTGATGGGGGGGTTAGAAAACGCCGCCGCTACCTGGAAGGCGAAACTCCCCAAGACAGGACGGGAAGTTTCTGTCAATAAAAAGTACGAAATAATAACAGTGCGAACTCTTGCGAGGGATAATTGAAGCTGGGGCGCCGGAGATGGCCCGCGGGGTCGCCCTGGAGACGGGTCGGTCTGTCGGGCCGGAGAAGACGGTCCGCAGAGGAAGTTGGAAATCCGCCCAGAAACCCCCACAAATAACCCGAGCTTGGGGTCGGAGGGGCGTTTTCAGCCTGGGGTTTTCATTTCATTCATAAGAAACTATTGCAGGTTCTAAAAGCTGACTTTGAACGGAAGAAGAAAACATGTTTGTACAAGGGAGGATCAAATATAAACGAGAATTCGTTTTAGCGAATTTTCGAGGAAAATTAAGCCATTGCAGTAGCTCCAAAAATTTTAAAATCAAACTTTTCCAAAATTATCCTTATTGAAATCCGTTATAATATCCGTTATAATAATATAGCATTTGCCGATTTAATTAAACCTTTTACCAAATGAATCAAACCTTTTGCCAAATGAGTTAAACCTTTTCCCAAAATAATTCACCCTTTTCCCAAAATAATTAAACCTTTTCCCAGTACAATTAAACTTTTTTCCAAAATAATTAAACCTTTTCCCGAAACAATTAAACCTCTTGCGAGAAAATATGACGTATGTACAGATACAAATTTCGAAAAAGTTTAATCGATTAGGAACTACAGAAAAACTTGAAACGAGGTGTGCAATCTATGGGTCAATGAATAATGCACCAAATTCCCCCCCCCCCCCCCCCACAATTTGTTGGCTAACATTTTAAGGTACGTAGATTCCAAAAATCTAATTAAGAACTTTCCAACTTTCCAAGATTTTTGGAATCTACGTACCTTGAAATGTTAGCCAACAAATTGGGGGGGATACAAATTTGGTGCATTATTCATTGACCCATAGATTGCACACCACGTTTCAAGTTTTTCTGTAGTTCCTAACCGATTAAACTTTTTCGAAATTCGTATCTGTACTATACGTCATACTTTCTCGCAAGAGGTTTAATTGTTTCGGGAAAAGGTTTAATTATTTTGGGAAAAGGATGAATTATTTTGGAAAAAGGTTTAACTCATTTAGCAAAAGGTTTGATTCATTTGGTAAAAGGTTTAATTAAATCGGCAAATGCTATATGTATATATATATATTTATATATATAAATAATATGTGTCCTTCCAGACGATAACTCTCCTTAGAATTGAGATGAAAATTTCGATCTCGCGCCAAAAAAATCAAGCATTCCAAAGGAAAGGACGAGTTCGTTGGCCAGCATTTTTTGAGTACTATAAATTGGTCAAATTTCAAAAAGTGCCGAAAAAATCACTAAAAATAGCAAAGAACGGCTAAAAATCGTTGAATCTACACTTTTTGCTGAATATTGCTCAAATAAAGTTTATTAAACTATAAAATAGAACATTCAAAAATTAATGTACACAATTGTGCTGAAAACTGAAGGTACTTAAATGTCATTAAACTGTGCTGAAAAATCGGAAAAAACGGCAAAAAAATCGAATTTCAATGGAAAAAATTTTCAAAAATTTTGATTTTAAAATTTCCCAAGGTATTGCAATAGCTTTACTTAAATTATAAAGTTCCAGTCATGAAGCATGACCGTATGAGCGAATTTTCGTAAATTATCGTACTATATTTGCTACATGGTTTTGAAAATTGAAGACTTCGAGTGAAAAGAAATAGTTGATTACCAATTTTATGGCAAAAAACCAGTTCCAAATAATAATCTGCCATTTAAAAATCGTTAAATTTATATTTATCAGCAGAATATTGCTCAAGTAAAGTTTATTAACTATAACATAGATCATTGAAAATTTTTATGTAAAAAAAATATGCAGAAAAATGTACTTAAATTTCATTAAAATGTGCTAAATAATCGATAAAAACGTTAAAAAAGTTTTAAAAAAGTTAAAAGTTAAAAAAGTTAAAAATCCAAAATCTTTTTTTTGAATCGCAGAATATTATTTAGAACTAGTTTTTTGGCGTAAAATTGGTAGTTAACATTTTCTTTTCCCTCGAAGTCCTTAATTTTCAAAACAATGTAACATTATATGTATAGTACGATAATTTACGAAAATTCACTCAAACGATCATGTGCATGACTAGAACTTTATAATTTTGTTATGGCAAGATGAAAATATTTTTGAAAAATACGTCCGTCCACTTCACAGGGGCGAATTCAGGATGTATTTGTGGGATGGCCGCAAACTTTGGTATTTGGAGAGGGGTAGATTCGTCTAAATTTAGCATTCAAAATACCATATTTCTAGGCTTTTAGTTTGTAAGATTTTTGAGCACTATACAAAAAATTTCAGTCATGCAGCATGATCATAATTATGTGCGAATTTTTGTAAATGATCTTTGCTAAGTATGAAACAAATAAATGATAATCTGTTTGGGTCAAAATTCGCACCCAGTTCCATCAATTCTAGATACAGAGTCAGCTTGCAGGTGCGCCTACCTGGACCTCCATTCATAGGAGCCTCTGCACTACAATCGTTCACGTCAGGTCTTGTGATCGCACCCTTTCATTAAACAGTCAACCTCGAAATTTATTTCCCCAGAGGGCGACTCGTTTATGATAGGCAAGAGTGAAAAGAAAAAAAACCAAGTAGCCTCCATGCAGCGGGGAATTCTTTTCCGAAATCAAAGGGCAAAGCCGGAAGGTGCCTCAACGGCAAAAAAGTATAGGTACTCTTATAAAAATTGAACGAGGGAAGTTCAGGTACCTACCAGATGTAACATACCTACTGTCGAAACTATATGTGTTTTGGCTCTGAGTTCTTGGAAAAAATCAATTCAATTCACTTCAATTTTATTGTATTACCCGTAGGTATTACAAGGAGTTCCTTGAATACATATTACAAAATAGCACATGATATCTTCCCTTCATTTCTGGTCCAGCAAACAATGTTACTTTTACGTATGATGAATCAAATAATTACTTATATAGGTCTACATAATTAACGTATAGTAAATGAGCACTGCATAGTTAACACAGATCACAATCAATAATGCCTACACTCTACTGCCAAATTTCAATAATATTCCCGAGTCATTGCCAAAATTTCCAAAGCGGTGTTGATGTTCGTTCTATTTCTTGTAGATTTTCATCTTTTTCTTGACCTGTTTTCTGGAAATGTTGGGAGGGGACGGAGGAGGAGTATTCAGATTAATCTGCACTTTTGACCCAGTGGATGTAGAATCCTCCAACGTACTTCGACCGTAGTGACTGATAAGTAACCTGATGTAACTCAGAGGTCGACATTCTCGTAGTTGCAATTTATTCGAAGCGACACCGGTCGGCTCTTCGAGTGCTGCTGACTAACGAATACGGTATTCGGTCGAGTGGATAGTCCTTTCCCTTCGGTAAACAACAAATCACCAAAAAAACTCGCAAAAATGACCTTTTTCCAGAAATCTACCCGTTAAAAATTTATGAAAATTGTTATTGCTGAGAGTTAATCAAAGAGCAACCACAAAAAACATAAACCGAAACGAAATTCACAATACAACCCTGCTAAATCAATACTTAATACGGAGCTCGCAAAAAACGTGCGCTCGGCTCGGCTACCTAACTGGAACTCATCTTGGAAAAAATCTTAATTCTTAGTTCATAGTCATGTCACATAGTCGATCTCGCCCCACAACTGTACCTTTTTTTTGTTTGAAACCTTTTATTGCACCGAGTAAACTAATTGACAATAATAATTTGATTTATTTTACTTATTTCAGGGGTTAAGATGCATAACTTAGTCCCATGTCTCTGTCGATTTTCACATTAACTTCCTACACTGCGAACTAAATCGATGATATCATCATTCTATGCAAGGGCACGTAAAGACAACTAAATTCTTTTCACGAAAAAATCAATTAATTAGATCCCTTTATCAAATTTACCCTCGAATTCGGTGGGAATAAACTAAATTTTCTTGATCTGTTCATCTCATTGGTAAATGAGAAGCATGATTTTTCAATTTTTAGAAAAGATACATACAGCGATATAACGATCCATAGTACTTTAAATCACCCTCTAATCCATAAGGATGCAGCTTTCCATAGTATGATCAACTGAGTACTATCTATTCCTATGAGTGAACGAAATTTAACAAAAGAAAAATCTATTAACAAAAGCGTTGCAGCTAGTAATGGCAACGGAGGAGATCTCGTTCATACCACATGGGACAAGGTTCTTAGGAAAAAGAGTTGATACGAGTATAAAGTTTCCAATCTGGTTAGGGAAGATTAATTTCAGAAGAAAAACAATGGATAATTATACCTTATTATGGGAAAATTTCTGGTAAAATCAGCAAAATTCTATCATCACAAAGTAGGTTTTAAAACTAAAAATAGTCTTAGAGCATCAATAGATTCCGTTAAAGACAAAATTAATGTTCAGGATAAAAGTGCGGTTTATAGATTAAAATGTTCTTGCGGCTACTAATATTGCAGTCAAACTGGTAGGAAATTCAGGGAAAGAATAGAAGAGCATCAGGATGATTTCAAGGAAAATAGGTAGGTCTACATTTACAAAACATCTTCAATAATTCCAATCATAATTAAAATTTTGATTTGACAGATAGACAGTTTGTAGATTTTCTTCATTTTTTTCCAAATGGAGGTATGTTGAAAAATTAGAAATGATCAAAAGTGACAGATCTGGTAAATGTTTAAATGAGGATATCCCTCAATATATTTCACCTCTGATAAGTCCATTTCTATAAAGCTTGGAATCATCCCTTCAAACTGTTGAAACCAGTAATTCTTCCTCTACTTTAACGTTATCTGATAGCTATAATCCTCCGTCACTTTGCTTGTACTTAATTGTTGTACCTCAAGGCCCCTTTCCTTTCTCTCGACCAATGGGATTCAATCTCCTTTCACCTGTGACTATATAAGCTGTCTCCTTCCTAATGTGTGTTCAGTTTTGTTTTTTACTGTGATGTTACGAAATCGAATCAACATTGTAACTCTTTATTTTTTCGTGGAAATGGACAACGTTTTTCACTAACTTCCGTTTTTACTTGTTTTAAGTTATCTTTTGGAAATCGACCATAGAAAGCTATCTAAATGTCCATTATCATAAACATTTGTACTCTTTTCACATTATTTCATACGAAGGAACTCTCGATCTCTTCCGTTAGCCATTACTTGTACATTCGCTCTTTCAGTTTTAGACGGAGGTGAATAATCTTGAATCTAGACTTAAGATCGTGGTTGTTGTACCTTAAATTTCAAGTTATCTGCTATTTATTGATTCGAATGTTTTCTGCCATTCTAGTAGGTATATAACCTACAAAAATATGATTTTATAAAAGTTCTTAAATACCATCACTAATTAGTATTATTTACTTTTCTTCATTTATCGCAGTATTTTCTCTCACTCCTTCTTCCTGACTCTGACGTCCTATGAACCAACAAAATACGAAATTAATCATTTCCAGCTGTTTATCATTTAATTAGGTACAAACTCAGAAACGAGCATAAATTTCAACCTCTGTATGTTCTTCTAACATATAATTTGGCGATAATGTTGAAATCGTTAAATTTGTAAGCCTTTAGTGGTCTCCAACCATATGGTGGATAGTCGGTTATTCTTCTGTCTTCTTAACGTATGTGATACATGTACTTCCGTTATCATAATAGGGGTGAATAAAGGGGTACCTGACGGTTGTAATAATCGGTATACAAAAATATATTTAAAAAATAACGTAGAACAAAAATGACTTCATTTTAAGAAATATATTTAAGTAGTTGTTATTATTATGTTTTAGCAAATCAGATAGATAATTCATAGCAACGATGAATCATATGCATATCAATTATTGTGCTGCATACATCGAACTTATGACTGTATATTTTTTATTAACCGAATTTTACACTATAGCTCAGTAGTCTCATCCATGAAAACACATAAAATTTAACACTAACAATTTTGATTTGACAGATAGACAGTTTGTAGATTTTCTTAATTTTTTTCCAAATGGAGGTATGTTGAATGTATTTGGAATTAGAAATGATCAAAAGTGACAGATCTGGTAAATGTTTAAATAAGGATATCCCTCAACATATTTCACCACTGATAAGTTCATTTCTTTAAAGCTTGGAATCATCCCTTCAAACTGTTGAAACCAGTAATTCTTCTTCTACTTTAACGTTATCTGATTAGCTATAATCCCCCTTCACTTTGCTTGCACTTAATTGGTTGTACCTCCAGCCCCCTTTCCTTTCTCTCGACCAATGGGATTCAATCTCCCTTCACCTGTGACTATATAAGCTGTGTCCTTTCTAATGTGTGTTCAGTTATTGTTTGTTACTGATGATGGCCTAACCGTCAAAATCGATTTAGCATTGTAACTCTATTTTTCGAGGAAATAGACAACGTTTTTTCACCAACTTCCGTTTTCCTACACCAGGGCGTGACAAAATAAAGCTTGGTAGAATTTACGTTTGCGCATGCGCAGAGTGAGGTATCTAGTCAAGAACGATGAAACTGATAGGGGATCGTGGCTTCCGCTACCTTTAGCTTTTATACTCGGATGCAAAAACTGGGTTCACTTCAAGTTAAAAGCGGAATGGGGGATTCTGCTGAGTGGTCGCTGCTTGAGTAATTAGCTGAGGAGATGGAAACATGAAACAGTAGCGGCGAGCGTGTTGTCAAACGAGGAACGTGCAGATCCTTAAAAGAAGTGCTGGGCAATCAATGTGTCCATCCAACAGTTTATAACAAACGTGATAAGTCGGCTATTGTTCTTCTTGTTTCCAATGGTAGTCTTAATTAAACTTATTCATCAATTTTTCAAAGCCAACATCATACAGTGGAATCCTCTGCTTGAAGGGAATTTATCTAAGAAATTTGTGCTGCACTCTCTCCAAACGGTGCTTCTGTACGGAATAAACATGTGACCAAACCACAGAGGCGTACCTTAGGATTGGAAGCATGCGCAAATAATTTTAATTAAGATACCTAACAAAAGGGCTTCCAATCCGCACAGTTACTGACCTATAAGTTTGCTTCCAAATCTCTTAGTTATTCCAGCGCCTCTTATTACCATAACTTCTCTGCTGCTTCGCACATTTTCTCCCTGACACTCAATTTGGCTTTCGACCAAACTACTCCTGCCCAATAAATGCAAATGCACTACGTAGTCAAGCAAATTCTTGAATTAGACTTTAAGAAAGCTTGTCTGGACGTTTTTCTTGATTATGAGAAAGCATAAGGTTTTTAGGACGTCCCTCTGAAGCTATGTTTTACAGGCATGGCTTCGTTATTAAGAGGGACGCCTATTGGAATTGATCCAGGGGGGTAGGGGACAACCCAAGCATGAGAAAAAAATAACCACATACAAATCCGTTTCAGACCATTCTAAGACCGAATCCGTGAAGAAAAAACCATAGGTGTATGGCACACACACCACCACCACCTGTGTGTGTGCGTGTGAGACTATGTGTGTGATAGTATGTGTGTGTGACACAAATTTTGTCGACGCTGCCCAGACCACAATTCTCAACCGATTTTCGAGATTCTTACTTCGTTCGATCCAAAATTTAGGCTAGTTGTGCGACAAACCGCGGAAATTTTGAATTTCAAGATGGAAAAGGGGGAATGGAGGGGGTAAGTTCGAAAAAACGTGGTTTTTTTCGACAAATTTTGTCGACGCTACCTAGGTTACAATTCTCAACCGATTTTCGTGATTCTCATTTTGTTCGATTCCAATTTCAGTCTAGTTGTGCAACAAACCTAGGAAATTTCGGATTTGCTGTCGAGGTGGGGGTGGAGGGGATAATTATATACCGATTTTGTCAAGTGCTGCCCAAGCTACAAATCTCTACCGATTTTCGTCATTCTTATTTTGTTCCATTATGAATTCGATATAGTTTTTGAAAGTTCGTCAGGATTTTCAAATTTCATCAAGAGAGGGGGTGGATGGTGAGGGCAATATTGATAAACCATGATTTTTTCACTATTGTTGTCCGATTTTTGTGATTATTTTTTTGTTCAACTTTGAATCTGGTCTAGTTATGGAAAATGTAACAGGAATTACAAATTTCATGATGGAAGGAGGTGAATGGAGGGGGTGATACTGATAAATCATGATGTTTTAACGATTTTCGTCTGATTTTCATGATTCGTTTTTTGTTCAACTTTTAATTTGGTCTAGTTTTGGAATATGTAACAGGAGTTTTGAATGTCGTGATGTTAGGGGGTAAATGGAGGGGGTAATAACGATAAATCGTGATATTCTAATTATATTCATGAGACTTTTCGTGACTGTTTTTATTGTTTGTTTGATGATCCAAATTTTAGTCCAGTTATGCAACCTCGGAAATTTCAAGTTTACCGTCGGTGAAGGGGCGAAATGGTGTGAAGGGGTGGGGGGATACTTTTGTTTCTTTCTCTTATTTTAATTCTCACCAAAATTATTTACAATCCATTCATAGAGACGTTCCTGTAATGCATGCATTACTTACCAATATGTTTCATCCTGGTCTTTTCATAAAACTGGAGCCAAACGTACCAGAAACCTACAACCGTACCTATCTTATATATTCTTACCTGCAAGGAAGAACATTTTCGGTTAAGTACAAGGCAGTCATTTCTACATCCCGACCTATTTTAATTGAACTCCCACAGGGCTGTGTGCTTGGCCCGTTCTTGTACCTTATGTACGTAAACAATCTCTTGGCTTCCTTTGCAGTCAAATCCATGTTCGAACAAAGCTGATGACACAGTCTTCTTGCGAGATGGGGATTCCTTTCGTACAGTCGAGTTGGAACTTCAGAGCACACTGAATAAGCAAAAGAATGGTAAGATAATGGGGAACAAAATGAAACCTGTTAAATCAGTCGCAAAAACTTTCATGGACCTCTCCTTTTCAATGAAGTGCTGATCCCACAAGACTGCACAGTTCGCTATATTGGACTTCACTTGGACAGCAAGTTTACATGGGAAGACCATGTCTAGTCTCAAAATTTCTCCAAAGAATTATGCTAAAACCATTGCTTGGTGGTCGATCATACCTGTCTTTCAGCAGAAAACTAGTAATATTTGTCTCACTCAACAATTTGGTCGTACACTTGCGGTTTGTGGGTCGGCAGCGGCATCGCATTGAAACGAAATACAGGTGACTCAAAACCGAGTGCTGAGGCTCATTACTGCGGCTCCGAGGTATGTCCGAAATCTAACGCTTTACAATGATTTAGAAATCCCCACCGTACCCGATGAGATCAAAAGGACCTACAACGCTCTCCACACCCGCATGAAAGATCATCAAAATCCTTCAATTTCACAATTACAAGCTGATTCTCCATCTATACCAAATAGATGCAGTCTGAAGAGGATGTGACCACAATGTGCTCTTATCGCATGAACTCAAGCACTGTTTTTAGTGCTAGAGACTGGTACAGGACAACCACTGAGTTGTACTGAACTACATATTTCATGTTAATTAGATACTTACAATCTACCTACAACTTATATTCTTATTGTCATCAAAACTGTAATGTTGATTTTTCAAACAATAAAGTTTACTGTGGTTAAAAAAAGATGAAGACAAAGAAATTAGTTAGGAAAATATGGTTTGATAGGGTTGGGTGTACATGGTAAGAAATTCTATAGTTAGTTGTCACGTTTGCGGTTTTCCCACGGGTGACAATGCGATGTCTGGCGCGACGAGACAATTTGACTTGAATAGAAGAAGGTCGGGGCCACCCGCGGTCGTTCCGTGAAAAGATTTCGTGACGACATGTGAAGATTTCAAGCTTCAATGAAAACAAAACGGAAAAAAATCCCTTCAGCGATGTCTTTGCATCTCATCATCGGAAACCTGGCGTTTTCTCTTCGCATCTTTCCCTTTACGAGCGATTAAACTAGGTAAATATTGTATAATGCATGCAGTGGCTGCGGACGAGGCCAAGTGGGAGGGGAGTATCGGCCAGTGCCTTCCATCTGTCCGTCGTTTTTCTCCGGGGGTTCTCTTTTCTGTCTCCCGGTAATTATAGTGCAACATCGGGGGCATACCCCCTCCTGCCCCCTCACCATCGCACCCTCGTTCCCCCCTTCGTCCCGAGCCTTGGACTCGCCTTACCCGTGCGTTGCTACGGGGTCCCAACTGGCCTCTTCTTCCCCTTTGCTGGTCGTCATCTGCCCGTCAGCCCGTCCCGACGTAATTACGCTTTACAAAACCCCCCAACCTTCTGTAGTCCTGGATCTTCGAAGTAAAAACTGGGTGTACCTACTCGGAGTTCCGAACCTTTGGAAACTTCTTTTGTTTCACGTTCGCCCCTAGCTTTTCGTGAAAGTATCGAAACGGAGATTCTCAATCTTTAGCATAACATGCTTCAGTCTTGAGCTATGTATCCGAAAAGTCCCGGTATCAAGGAACACATTCTTTCTAGAAAACATGTTGACAACCAAAGAACACAATCTTTCTAGAAAAAAGAACCGTACAGTGATAAGGAGCTCAAATTTGGGGTAGAGTGCAAGACACAGTGGTAGAGCAGGTTCAACTGTACTTGGCAAAACTCATATTCGGACGGGTACTTACTGTTAGTAGACATGACTGATTATTGTAGGTTTGTTTTGCGTCATCTTACTGATGTGGGTTGTGGAGGAGGAGAATGAAGCGACGTCTCCCAATTTGTAGTGTTTATTCATCGCTCAACCGCTTTCGCCAACATGGCCTCGTCAGGAGCATTTAAGTCTAACATGTTTCTCCTGGGGAAATGACAGCTAACTACCTCTCCAGCAAACTATGTTCCCTTCATCTAATTTAAAAACATGTGAATTTAAAAGTTTATATAAACGCCTAAAACTATCCCCACTTTGTCAATCAAACTCATACAAACAACGTCCAATAAGTTATACATCCTGGGAGTGGCTATCAAAGCACAGTAATGAGGAGCAAACAGCACCTACAAGGAAAAAACAAGAGGAAATAAATAAGGATACCAAACATAGAAGCAGAGTTGGGGAACCCCAATGGAAACATGTTAGACTTAATTATGCTCCTGACGAGGCCATGTTGGCGGAAACGCTAAAGCGATGAATAAACACTACAAATTGGGAGACATCGCTTCAGTGTCCTCCTCTACAACCCACATCTGACTGATTATAGTAGAACATCTCCACTTTTTGAAGAGTCATGACGTTGATAGCTAGTAGAAGAAGAAATTACCAAAGTACTAAAAATTTAGTCTTAAGCACTAACTCTTGACAGAACATGGAACATGTTCTTTGGGAGAACAGGAGAGAATTTAGGTCACTCAGCTGATCAGGAAAGAGCCCATCAATCGTCTCTTAATGCCCCAGAGAGTCACCCTATCAAATTTAAACTTCCAAGTTTCTTTCCAGTCTAATAGTGGTTGCAATCATGTTTACAAAATTAACAGAGAAGGATCACCTGTATTTAAACTATTATTCAGACAACCACGCTCATACCTCAGATTGTTGGCCACGCACTGCGCAGTGATGAACATATTACGGTTAGGTAAATCGAGAGCTTTCCAACAACTGGCGAACGATTTTTGTACGATGATAAATGCTTAAGATACAGTTCCGTAGCAACGATTTGATTGTAAGCTATAATCATCAGTACATAGGAGCGTAACGGTAGTTTTGTCTCATTTTTGGCCGGGTTATGGTGGCAAAAACATGTTCCATGTTTAAATTTTGTCAACCAAGTTTTGCCAGTTAACTATTTCAACTACTAAATATCTTGTAGAACAATAATTAGGAACTGTGGGTTTTTCTCTACCCGACGTTTATCGTTCCCATGACCGGGATTTTCTAAGCATGATTTTGCAACCCAGGTATTTATAAATAGTTACCTACTTAGTTGGAGTAGGTAGATGAATAATTCCGTAAGATCCGGTAGTTAGCTATAATTACCTACTAGCGATCTCGTGGAACAACATTAATTTGTAACTGTGTTTATAAGTAGGGACCTGTTTGATAGATACAGTTCGTGCTGTTCTAGCATTCTGTCCTACATGAACTGTAACTCCTTTCCCTAACTTTTACTTTTTCAACTTTAACTTGATACATTATTCCTTCCGTGCTTGTTTTCATTTCTTTCTCCTTACTCTTCTTGAGAGTTCTGGTAACACGGTTGATTAAGTACTGTGACAATCATAGTGATTGACATGATTAAAGTTCTTATTTTTCTATTATAAGTAAATATTTATATCTACTGAGATTAAGGGTTATTAAATGAGATATGAGACAATCGCTTGGCAATTTTAATACCAATTCCTTTAAATGGCGCTCCTAGGAAAAGATAAAGAGAGAGGAATCTGACTATCCGCCTGTTGAGGTACCTATATTGAATATAATTCAATATACCACAAAATGGTGAGGGTAGGTGGGGGTAGCAATTGGGATGTAGATATAAATAAATAGGGTGTGAAGTTAATAAAAATAGTTAATTGCTGTACGCACAATGAGAGGTCCTGCCTTTAGTGGTACAATCTGAGATGAGAGGGGGAGCTGAGGGACTCGTCGTTCTCTAGGAAGTAACAGTTCCTTCGACCGGAACTGTTACAGCACCTTAGCGTTGGGTCTGGTTTCTGATACGTATTCCCCAACCGGTACTTCAACGATAAACAGACGCTCCTTGAATGCTGGTCTAACGTTCAACCGTTCAGTTTACGTTCCTCTAGTGACGCTTCAACGACAAATGAACGATCTGATAACGATATGTGACCTTTTCCAAACGGCGAAGAGCTTTAAAGGGAAACCAGCAGCCTCTAAATTAGATATATGGAACTTTGAGCAGAAAAAACCCAAATTGACTTGGAGAGCCAGCAGGCGCCTAAACAATGTTCCATGTAGACTGCAGTAGACTCAATACGCAGAGAGCTATCAAAGGTACAGGCAGCGTGTCCACCAAGGTTCTTTTACTTTTCCTACTAATTTCTACCGCTTACATGATAGTCACAAAATTACAGAAGACAGAAAGAATCTTTGTCTTCACGAAAGCTTTTGACTTATAATTGAAACCTCCAGAAGCTTTGCCAGCAATGGAGACCAAAAACGATTGTAGGTGAACAAAATTACTTCATCAGCAGTTCATCTAAGAAATTCTGCTTTGATTTGTCACCTACGTAGTAAAAAAGTTCCAGTAACGCAGCATGATCGTATGAGCGAATTTTCGTAAATCATCATGTTATATTATTTTACGTTTATTATAAATTATTATTTATAATTATATTATTTTACATTTTATGAAATTTGAGCACTTTGGTTGTAAAGAAATTGTTAACTACAAATTTTATGGCAAAAACATAGTTCTAAATAATAGTTGGCGGACCTAAAAATATTTAAGATTTTTTGCTATTTGTTTTGTAATTTTTATCGAATTTTCAGCAAAAATAAATGAAAATAGGTAAATTTTTCAGAATAATTTTGTTCAGAAAAATGTTAATGTTCTAGTTTAATATTGATAAACATGTCTTTAATTTGTTGAAAAATAGAAATGTATAAATTTGTAGCCGTTTTTAGTGATTTTTTAGCTCATTTTTCGAAATTTGACCAATTTAATGTGCTCAAAAAAGTGCTGGCCATCAAATTCATCCTTTCATTTGGAAACCTTGATTTTTTGGCGCAAGGATGGAATTTTCATTTCAATCCTAAGGAGCTATATCGTCTGGAACGATATATATATATATATATATATATACACGAAAAAGTGTTGAACTCAAGGATTCGTTCCAGAATGTCGAAAAACGGACTTGATTGATGCATGAACGAATCTCCACGTTAAGAATTTTCGGAAACAATTTCTTATCCCAATTATTGGAGTAAATTTTATTAAAAATCCGAAGACGGTGAAAACCCATCAAGTTGTGGTACTTGTACTTCAATATAAAACAAAAGGCCATTTCATTTTTGCACCTACAAAAGATATTTGGGAATTTGACGGATTCACAATTGGTTGGATCGTTACGAAAGGTGAGGTTACACAAAGGTGAGGTTACTCAAAGGTTTACAACGCGGCCGAAACTTGAAAGTGTCGGAGCCAAAAGAGGACAAGAGAGCGACGGAGAGCGAAAACTAACGAGGTAATTGGTTAATTGGGACGGGAATTGGGAGGAACTGCCTCCTTGTTTGATGAGGAGCCAACAATTACAAAAACAAGTTCCACGCTCAATTAGTTCAAATTACCTTTTTTTCCTTCCTATACCGAACCGACCATACATCACCGGAGTTTTAACACCTCCGTTTGTCTTTGTGAAGTCATTAGGGGGCTTACGAGAGAAGATGGGGCTGATAGACATCTACGTTCTCGCCCAGGCGTGAGACCATTTTGGTTTATCGACGCTCAATGAGACGAACGATTTTAGTTTTATCGGCGCGGTTCCATCGATTCCGTTATTATCTCACGTTCCGATTCAAAAAAAGCGGATATGCTCGGTTAGAAGTCACTCTGGCTTGCAGTGGCGGTTGGGAGGTCTATGAAAAGTGTTGGGTTATTCAATCATGTCCTTTGGGATTTTTCGTATATATCGATTTTGACATTTTATGTCTTTGGTCTGGCACATAACTCGAAAACCTTAACCAAATTTGTTACCAAATATTCTTGGTTAAATAATTGCAATTGGTAATTTCTATACTTTACACTATAGGAAGTTGTAATTTCGTATGTAGCCTCTTTAGGACATTTACTGGACCATGCCCAGGGTCCGGATCAGATGAGTGGCTCTTAAAGCTAATATTATGCTTTACACTCTAGGAAGCTGTAATTTCGCATGTAGCCTCTTTAGGACATTTACTTGACGATGCCCGGGATCCGGATCAGCTGAGTGGCTCTTAGAGCTTGCATACGAGTCTGCCACTAAAGACATAAAATGTCCCAATGTGTTGCAGACTCGTATGCAAGCGTTTCTTTATACACTAAATAAGCAGCAACTTTGCCGAAGCGAAAAGATAAGACCGACAACTCAAACAGATCCAGCCAAATTTAGTAAAGTTTCGTAGAAAATGAAGCAATTGAAAATAGTTCTAAACATTTTAAAGTCAGAACTTTCGAAAATTTCTTTAATTGAAATCGTACGTGGTGGAACGGGCCCTAAGAGAGACACGTCGGTAAGTGTTACAACCGTATCAACATCAATATTACAGTAATTCACTTTCTTCTTGATCTTACACTCAAAATATTAACACGGGCGGGATAAGGATCTTCGGTGGAACCAAAATGAATGAGAGAGAATAATAAAGGGGTGCCCGAGAGCGTTGGCATTTTCATAACATTGTTATCGGCATAATTCGACCATTAGAGCTTCTCCAGTAGCGAGCAGGCTTCCTTCTGATTCCTGGGTTATTATCCTGCTACAGTTCTCTTCTGTGTTTCAACTTGGTAACTGAGTCATTGCGCCCACTTTCTGTCAGTAACGCTACGAAGGTTAATCATCGAAACGATTTAACAATTTTTAGGCGTTTTAGCTTTGATTATTAGATTTGACCAATTTAATGAGCTCAAAAAGTGCCGTCTTACGAACTCATCCTTTCTTTTTGAAAGGTCAATATTCTGGCGCAAGATCGTAATGTCAAAAAAATAATTTTTTTTTTCTGTCTGTAATGGGCTTAGGCCGCCTCAGAGGTGCAATGGGGGCCTAAATCCACACTGATAGATAGAGAGGGGTGTGACAGTACCATAAGAGATACAACTCGTACTAATAGTATATGTGCTATGTTCGGAGAAGATAATTTTCCGGTTCCCGAATCATCATCTATCGCCAACCATAGCCTTTCAAGAACGTGAGAATTAACGCCTGGCGCTGAAGCGACGGACACACAGCGCATTCTCTTAGATCTCGCGGGAACTGTCACACTCTCCCCCCTTAAAAAACATACTTGATTGAAGAGCAAGGATGTAAACCAGGTGGAATAGTTTACTGGTTGAGAACTGATACTCACTAATGAATTACTAGCTGCATTGGCGATTGAGGATAATAAAAGAGAAATTAAAACAGGATGGATTGTCAATGAATCTTCGTTTGAAGTATTCATTAGCTGATTAAACTCCAATGAAAGATTGGAACAATATAACTTGCTAATCCAGGAGACTTACAGTAGGGAGCTGCCCATTTTGGGGACTTTCGAAAATGGGAACTAAGCCCTGGGGAAATAACTTGCTCAACTTTGAAGACTTACAGTGAAAGGTGTCCACTATGGAGACTTATGAAATAGGGGACGATGCCCTGGGTTTGAGAACGATGCCCTTGAAAATTAATTAAGTTAAATAGAAATATTATAAGGGGGAAAATTGAGAAATTAATAATCAAGAACTAATGAAAGTATTTATGTATCCCAGGGAGTATAATGAGTATTCCTTCTGGAAACCCGGGCCATGTTTTTTCTGAGGCGTGAGCGTGAGCCGTACTACGGATTACTAGACGTGAGCCGTACATATTCCTAACCACGCTCTGCTACCATATAATGGACTTATTCCGCCCCAGAGGTGTAATGGGGGCCTAAATCCACACTCATAGATAGAAAGGGGTGTGACAGTACCATAAGAGATACAACTCGTACTAATAGCATATGTGCCATGTTTGGAGAAAATAATTTTCCGGTTCCCGGATCATCATCTATAGCCAACCTTAGCCTTTCAAGAACGTGAGAATTAACGCCTGGCGTCGAAGCGACGGACACACAGCGCATTCTCTTGGATCTCGTGGGAACTGCCACATGTCTTAATGATTTTTTTTAAGGATCTCATCTTTGAAATCAAATTCTTTATTTTAAATGGGGAGCCCCATCAGATCTGGATGACATTTTTAGGGAATGTGCAGGCTAGGGTGTAGACTGTCCCCTATCAGTTTCATTGTTGCCAAATCAATACTTCATTCTGCGCATGCGCAAATGTAAATTCCATCATGTTCCATCTTTTCACTCTCTAGTTGTTCGAGTTCGCTTAAATTTGGATGATAGTTGGAAGAAGATGATACGTAAACGAGGAAGCTATGTGCCACACCCAACATGGTAGACGTTTTTTTCACTTTGCATAATTAGCTCGTACGACTCATAAGGGCACAACAGAATATTGAATATGACCATGTAGTTCGAGGTCGTATCACAAAAATAATTTTATTTTTAGAATTGGGCAACTATTTCTTGTCCATCATCATGATTGAAAGTTATTGGAGCAATTATAAGTTCCGAATGAGACGAATTACAAAAATGTTGGCCCGATTATTTGTTCTACAAAGACGGAAATCGTTAACATTTGAGGCTTGATTTCGTTAATCGTTTGGAATCGCGTGAAAAAACTTATACCATGACTTCACACGGGATTTGAACTATAAGATCCCGTTGTCCGATCTGGCCTAGAATTGCCTATTCCGGAGCTATTTATAGCTTTTCTCAATCAAATTCAACATTTTACCAACCAAATTCAACATTATTGAGAATAATGAAAAACAGCGAGATCATGTAACTGAATTTTCGTGATAAATGAAATACACCCCCTTCTTGTCATTTTCGCCTGGTTCACTGATCTGAGAGAACACGCGACGCCCGGCTAAAGGAAGAGATGTTACCAATGCACTGGACTGATTCAATGAGAGGTTTCCTTAGCTTATTCTGCTGTTTTTTATTGTTCTCAACTATTTTTTTATTTTTCTTGCTTTTGGTGGATCTAGAAAATAATGTTGAATTTGGTTGGTAAAATGTTGAATTTGATTGTTAAAATGTTGAATTTGATTGGGAAAATGTTGAATTTGATTGGTAAAATGTTGAATTTGATTGGTAAATTGTTGAATTTGATTTGTAAAAGGTTGAATTTGATTGTGAAAATGTAGAATTTGGTTGGTGAAATGTTAAATGTGATTGGGAAAATGTTGAATTTGATGGGGGAATGATGAATTAGATTCGGCAAAGCTGTAAACGTAAAGCAGTTGTTCCATTTAAATTATTCGCAACGCAACTTAGAAAAAAAAAAAAAAAAAAAAAAAAAAGAGGAAGTAATAAAAAAGTTTCTGGGAATTTTGAAAACGTCAAAAGTTCACATTTGGTGCCTCTACTCACTACCCTAGGTTTCATCACGATCAAAATAATTATGATCAGCATGAAATTTCCTTTAAGAACTGCTGATGAAATGATTTGTTTGTGTCATCAATATCTTAGCTTTATAAAAAAGGGCCTTCTGTCCTTAAATTGGCTTTTTAAATTAAACTCCAACGGTTCTCCCCAGGAACTGGTGCTTCTTATAAGAAAGTTATACAATTCTTATAGTTTTCTTATTTGTTGTTAAAAATCAAATTTAAAATTATGAGTTTTTTGAAGATCAAATTTAAATTTTTTTTTAGTTTTTGAAAATCAAATTTAAAATTTTTTTTCTTCAAAATATTAACTTTAAATTCGATTTTCAACAAAAAAATGAATCTAAGCAAGTAGAAATTTTACATTTTTGAATATTAACAAGTTCAACGCAGAATGTGTCATAAGACTCTTCTCTCACACGGGCTGTGTCATATGACACAGCCTATATGTACGATAGTGCCCTTTCGAAAGCCTCGTGTGTTGGATAGAAAAGGTTTAGAAGGCCTTTCGGCAGCACGATTTACTCAGTAGGACCCCACCTACCCACCAGAGGTCGCCGTTTTATGATACTGACCTTCAATCAGTCAGGGCACTGATAAAAGTGATAGCGTGTCATCTCCGCGAATTCTACTTTCCTGGGGAGTTTTTCTTTTTTATTTATGTAGTTTTCTTTTGAAAACTGATGTACTATGTTTACATGATATTCATTTATACTGCTGCAACGGGAATTTGGGTTTTGAGCGTTCAGATCACTTGTTTTGAGAGTTCATCATGTAGGCCCTGTTCTGACCTTGTTCCTTTCCATGAGTTCCCGTGTGGGGCGAGTTCACCCATTTCAGACTCCCGTTGAATGTGTTAATCTCCCTGAAGAAGACGCAGTTCCTGGGGAAAAACATTGGGGTTTAATATTAAAAAATAAATAAATAAAATAAATAAAAAATCAATTTAAGGACAGAAGGCCTTTTTTTTATAAAGCTTGTTATAATCTGAACTGTCCTAATAAAGAAACGTTATCAATATCTTAGTGCAGCGGTTCCCAACTGCTGGGCCGCAGGCAGCTCGCTACTGGGCCTCAGATGCAGGCCGGAACTCAAGAAATAATATTAAAATATTGCAAAATAAGTACGGTATTAATAAATCGGTCCTCGCGATAAAATATTAATTTAGGCATTCTCTTGGATAGTGTAAGTTTAGTAATTCAATTATTTTACAATTTATTTTTTAAATTTATTTACATTAAAATTTTATAACAGAAAATTAATTGGATTGGTCAAAGTGAGTAGGTTTGACAACTGACGGGCACGAGCTATGTCTGGTATTCATAGGGGGTTAATCGCCAGAGTTAGGTCAGTAGCTCCCTTTGTCAAATGCACATTGCAGCATACATGAAGCTCTTGCATTTAAAGGTTTGAGCGAGTGTCTGAAAGAAACTCTTGACGATGCAGTTAAAATCGTCAACTTAATCAAAGCAAGGCCAACAAACTCGAGACTTTTCAGTGTTTTGTGTGATGAAATGGGCAGTCAACACAAATAAATCACTTGTCTCATCACTTTTCTTTTGCTTTGTGTTTTAACTTTTTATTTTTGGACTGAGGAATCACAGTAAGAAACCAAGTCTTTTCATATTTCCTTTAGGAACTAGTTCCCTCAAATTGAAGGCGAAATCCAATAGATCAGAAATCCTTTTCATGAAGAACTTAAAAAAAAATTAACACACCTTCAAGTGAAGAGGTCTCTTCAATTGAACTGTCTTGTTATCAGGATCTGAAATCAAGTTTTAAAATGATCCCATTGATTCCTTTTTGGATAAATGTGCGAAAAGGCTATCTTGCAATTGGCAAAATTTCACTGACGCAATTGATGGGATTTTCAGCTACTTATCTGTGTGAAGAGCGTTTTCTACTTTAGTTTATTTGAAAAATAAGTATAGAAATAAGTTAAACGTGGAGAGTGACTTAAGTCTGAAATTGTCAAGTTTCGATCCTTATATTGATGCACTAGTAGGGGACAAACAATGTCAGAAGTCCCATTAAGTTTGAATAGCCATGTTAATATATCTATAAATAAATAAAGGTTCTTCAGTAAAAAGTTTTTTTCCTTTTTGCTCAGTATGTTTTAATTTGATTTAATATTTGCTTAAATACCTATGAGAACATTATATATATATATAATCGGGGTGGGCCTCGAATTTTTTCAAAAAATGTTATTGGGCCCCCAAGCTAAAAAGGTTGGGAACCGCTGTCTTAGTGCATGATTTGGTCCACTTACGCTAAAGACAACCGCTAAATTTTGGCGTGCCATCAGACCTGGGGCCTATTTCATAACAAGTTACAACTGTACAAGTTAACAAGTACAGGTACTTGTAATGCACGGTAAACTAGAACAAGTGTTTCACCTAAACAAAGAGCACATGTGTAGAAAAGTTGCACTTGTAGAAGCTAAGTTTACAAATGTAGCAGAAAAGAAAAATGGCGTGTGGGGAAAAACGAAATGAACAACGTCAAGCGGGATGCCGAAATTGAAGTTTTGTCTGCGAATCATAATATGAAAACGGTGCTAAGTACACGATAGGATGTTTAAATCGTAGGTACATGACAAGTTGTAATGATTGGAAGACATGCAAATTATAAACTGAAAAGTGGAGAAAGTGTGTATTTGATTTCAACTTATTCTGAAGGCTGTCATCATCCGATTTTTCTCATTGATTCAGCGGAAATGATTAATCAGTTCATCAAGTTTTAATGCTGCTGGGTTAGGAATGTCATCTGTAACTTCGAGATGATCTTCAATGATGGGGAGATCCTCAATACCCGATCAGGAAAAATTGCACAGGGTCACGCACCATTTGAATCTTTCAAGGGTCTCGGAAGACATTCTAAATCTCCCGTTAAACTCAAAAATACCCACGAAATGATCATTTATTCATGGTCGAAAAAATCTTTAGCGTCTTCCACGCTGATTGCTTCTTTCTTGTCTGTATTATTTAGCAGATGATTCCCAAATGTTAAACACCGAAAAATTGTCAACGCACAATGCTGGAAAATAACAAGTTTACAGATGAATGGATTTAGGTTAAAAATCGGCCATATTTTACAACTGACTTGTACAAATTTATGGGGAAACACTTGTAACTTGCCCGAATTCGCCTGTACACGTGTGAATTTTCAGTGTGCATTAGAAGTCTGCACTTGTACGAGTACCTTTACGAAAAACTTGCACACTCATTTTGTACAACTTGTAGGTACATAAAATCGGCTTGTAACTTGTCACTTGTGGCTTTATGAAATAGGCCCCTGGAGAGCTGAGGTTAGGCTCCTGCGGTGGCCTCTAGTTTGTAGCCTCATATATTTGAAATTACTGGTAGGAATTTCTAACATTTATAAGAAAAATTCCTATATTCTATGGGTGCATATTCGCTTGAGTACCTATTCTTCATAACTCGATTAAAAATACGGCAGGAAGGGTGTAGAGCGTTTTTAATCAATCCAAAAGACTTCTGTTTGAGGCATTGAGGTAAACGCGAAGCGGGTAAAATCTAAAAACGTCTGGCCATCAGTCAACTCGTTCAAGAAGAATTATCGCTCTCGGTCGAGACTTCCATACCTCAAGGTTGCGGGCCCGGCCGGCCGGCACGTAAAGGGGGGAAATGTGGTCGCCTGGACGGTGCTGCTCCCAACCGGCAAGCCCTCGCACTAGGCGCGAAGGTTGGACCATGGATCGTAGTCGTATAAATTTATAGCATCCATTCTCCATGCCCAACTTCAAGCTCCCGACACAATATTTCATCCAATTAGATCTACGTAAATAAGTAGGCAGTGAAAGACTAACCGCCCCCTCCTCTTCGCGCATTTTTTATAGTAATTATTATTAATTAATCACTAACTAGTATAGTTAATAACAAACGGTGTCATTGGTTTCTTCCACTCAATTTATCCAAGGATCACATTCACAGCTGGATCATATCACAGCATAGAATAAAAATATGAAAAATAAATGGGGTCCTCGCTGGGCATTTCAGCTTTAAGAGGACCCTATGTGTCATGTCTAAGGTGTCTCATGTCTAAGGTCCACTTTGCGAATGTGGAAATAGACTTTGCCGTTACACTTTTCCGTTACACTTTTTGTGCAATTGTGATAGATTCTGGAGATCTAGGCAAGAGGCCCTAACACCTCATAATTGAAAGGCTAGACTGCATCTTCCAGTCAAGAAACCTAGATTGGAAAAATATAAAGAATTTTGTTGCGCAAAGCAACAAATTTAGGGACAACGCGCAGACGTAGAATCCCTGAAATACCAAGGGTCCCATTCTTGGGGAAATATAAGCCATCAGGTCGGCGTGTCTTTCTACAAATCTCTATGCAGTCAGTCATTTTATCCATAAGCAGACAAATAATTTTTCAATATTCGAGAAGGAAAGAGGATGGAAAAGGAGCTACACATAGATGAAACAGCTTTGCACATTTTAGCAAATTCCCGAAAAAAATACAGCCATTGCAATGGCTCCAAAAATGGAAATGAAAATAAATTAAATAAATTGAAAAATAACTTGATGGAAATCCGTTATGAGGTATCCTGAAACGACGATTCTGATTTTTTTTGGAAATAGATTTTTCCTCCCATTATCGACGCTATTGACTACTTTGAGTCTTTTAAGAACTAAAAATTTTGAAAAACTAGAAAAAAGGCTGAAAACTTCAAGGATATAATTGTTTATAGCATTGGTATTTTCTATATAGATGCGACACTAAAAGCGTATCACGTTAGTTAGGCTCTTTGCCTTTTTTGCGAATTTTTGTTGAAAACGAAGCTATTGCACTGACTCCGAAATTTTAATAATCAAAATTCTCGAAAATGTTCTTCATTGAAATCCGTTTTGAGGCATTCTGAAACAAATCCTAGAGTGTAACGCTTATATATATATATATATATATATATATATATATATGTATATGTGTGTGTGTGTGTGTGTGTGTGTGTGTGTGTGTGTGTGTGTGTGTGTGTGTGTGTGTGTGTGATTTCAAACGGTACCTAACTCTCCTTAGAATTGAGATGAAAATTCCGTTCCTGTGCTAAAAATCAAGCTTTCCAAATGAAAGGATGAGTTCGTTGGCCAGGAATTTTTGAGCACAATAAATTGGTCACATTTCAAAAAATGTGTTAAAAAATCACTAAAAATGGCTAAAACGGCTAAAAATTGTTAAATTTATTTTTTTTAGCAGACTTTTTGTCAAAAGTAGTTTATTGACAATGAACTAGAACATGAAAAAATGTATGCACAAATTTATTCCGAAAAATGTACATTAATATTTTTGTAGAAAAATAGGTAAAAACTGCAAGAAAATCTAAAAATTCAAAATTTTATTTGTATTGCGGAATATTACGAGTATTTAGAACACAATTTATTGTCAACCGATTCTCGTATTTTTTACATGGTTCGATTCCAAATTTAGTCTTGTTTTGCAAAAAACCTTGGGAGTTTCAGATTTTTTTTTTTCGTGGTGTGGTGGAGAGGAGGGTGGAGGGGGAAATTACCGATTCATCCAAGCGACAAATCTCGAACGGTTTTCGTGATTCTTATTTTGCGCCATTACGAATTCGATATAGTTGTGTAATGTATGTCATGAGTTTCAAATTTCAACATGGGAGGGGGTGAATAGAGGGGGTGATAAATACAACTGATACTAATCGTGGTCTAGTATTTCAACTGTTGATGGAGGGGATCCGATTTTTTACACGATTGATAACAGTATTTTTGGAGTAATCAGGATATTTTTGTTTTTTTCTCTTATTTTGATCCTCAAATTATTTATAATCTATTCACCAAAAACAATGCTCGTACTGTTTCAAATCTTCTCCAGAAGTTGCAGAAATAATACATAAAAGTCATACTTTTTGCATTCCTAGAAACAATACAACGTTAACTCACAACTTTAATTTCATTTTTCTCAATTATATGTCAATTGTTGATACGGCAGTGTTGTTCTTAGGAGTGTAGAATAATCATCATGTAACATGAGTCACCTGAGGTAGCTATCAGCGATATCGCCATTTGCGCTCGTGTGATTACCTAATGAGAAATATAAGAGTCAATTTCTATTGTTACGAAATTCCTTATCTCTACAAATGACTACTCTTGATAGGATTTTAATAACGTGACGTATTGTTTTCACTGACGTAGAAAACCATGTTGATAAATAAGAATTCATCCACTTTTTTTTAATAAGGAGTACTAATTAAGGACAACATGTTCCCAAACTGTTTGTTCCATTTTTTGCGCGGTTTTAAAGCTAGATAATTACCATAATCATAAAACTGAAAGATAAAATTATCTAATCAACTTTTTAATGCTGAATGTAGGAGAAAATCCAATTATACCTGAAAAATAAGACTTCACCAACAGTTTACCACAGTAAGCAGGAAATTGTACTTTTTGCCGGAATAAGGGCTTCGTCTTTTTGTTTGTTCTTAGGGATCGGGCAATTCGAGCACGAAGAATCTTATAGCAATATATATAAATTCTTGAAAGACGAATAACGTTTTGAATAAGAGGGGAAAGTGCCCTATATCATGTCGCTATATAGGTTTCATTTTCAACTCTTTTCAAACTATTCCAAACATTGTGATAAAATTCACATGAGTGACTTATTAGGAGAATTCCGATTTCTCTCATCTAAATCATCAGATTTCAAGAGGCTCAGGAAACACTAAAATATCGTTCAAACGCTGCAAATTATTACACTATGGTTTATTATTTCTGCCATAGATAGCCCATCCACGCAGATCATTGGTCTATAATTATTAAGCCTTGTATGTAATATATGATCAGAACATGGCGCATCGTGGCACACTTTTACAGTCCCAAGACCCCGTAATTTTACGTTTCACAGTTAAAAAAAAAAAAAAAAAAACAAAAACGGGAAAATGATGCTTGAAGTAATTTACGTTAGTGCAGGCGTAAAATGGAGCAATGATTTGAGAAAAATAAAATCGGTAGTGTACCATCTACAGCCTAACCCACAAATTCCCACAAAATGTAATAAAATCTGATGAAAACTAGACCTTGTTCTTCGAGTACACTTTCGCGCATGCGCATGCGCAGGTTGTTAACATGGAATAATGATGCAATCAGGTAGGGCGTGAAAAAATGAAATTAACATGGAATAATTAAACCATTGTCCCCGTCTTCTTATGACATAAACCAAATTTAAGCGGCAGATTAGAGGACTAGGGCTACTAAAAAAATGTAAAGCACAGCTTGAAGGAATTTACGCTATTGCGCATGAAATCATCAGAAATTAACAAGGAGTAATATATTTGAGAAGTATGGAAATTATTCAAATAACCATGCTGCTTGTTGGCATTTACATAATATGGTTGGATAAATCGAGAGCTTTCGAACCCGTACCATTTCCCTTGCAACGACTCGGTTATAAGCGGAAATCATCAGAATATTTTCGTGAGCAATTTTCCGTGACGTTTTTTAAGTTTATTTGCCATAGCAAACACATAAAATGTCAATAATAGTGGGTCATTTACAGCCTAACCCGTACATTCCCTGAAGATTTCATCAAAATCAGAAGGAAACTGTTGAAATTAAGCTCGTTTAAAAAGGAATACATATTCGCGTATGGCGCAATAGCTACTAATGATGGGATTATGTTAAAATTGCTAGTGAATGCACAAATTAACCTCTTCCACCTATCCTCCAAATTTGAGCGATATCGGACTACGGGGGCGTGAGAAAATTATGGTTGATGGAATTTACGTTTGCGCATGCGCGGAGTGAAGTATTGATTTGGGAACAACGAAACTCATAGGGGACCATCTTCACCCTAACCCGCATATACCATGAAAATTTCATTAGAACCGGTTGAATATTGTGGAAATTAAGCTTTCTACAAGGGTTTGCGGACATACACACACAGAGATAGAGAGAGAAAGACACGGAACGAAAGTTGTTCAGAATAGGAAGTCTAAATAAAATAAATAAAAAATAAAAATTTTATCACTGTAAAAAAAAAAAAAAAAAAAACAGCCGTTTGATTTTAGTGGAGACCACAACTTTTAAATCTCTCGAAAGTGAAAACAATGCTTCCGCTACCTATAGGTAGACTTGGTAGCAATTTAAGAGATGAAATTTACCATTTAGATATCAATACTTCACTAGTAGGTACATCGCACGGACAATAGTTTATAAACTCGATTTCGCAACGTTATAAACAATTGGAATAGTTTCATTTTCTTCAGAAATTCGCTAAATCACGAGAAACAAGAAGGTGGGCGCACATGGGATTGGAATAAATGTGCATTTATCAGCTGGCAGTTCTAAAAACGCAAAATGGCTGCCACACAGGTAATCAAATTTTCCATAAGATGAATCGTAACCAGAGCTTCGATACCCCAGCAAAAGAATCTCACTAATTAGTAATATTTGTTAGCCAAAATGGCCATTGTTGTTCATCATGTTAGAATTTGGGAAAACTAAATATTGAGGGGAAATTGACCACAGGTTCAAAATGTCATTAAAAAATAATCTCTAATCAGTAATCGTGTATACGGTTGTTAATCAGAGATTTGACTTGACTGAGGTTTAATATGGAATCAAATATGTGAGGTTTACTGGCCGATGTTGTTCATAACGGTGGACTATTGGGCAAACCAATTATTGGGGTGAAGGTGAGAGGAATTATAATTGACCCTTCACAACTCCAGCTGAAGATCACTGATTAGAGATTAATAGCTGAAGTGGATTTGGGGTGTTGGAGAAATACTTCCAGATATTTGACTCGGACAGGATTTAATCCAGCTCGTCAATACCTACGATTGATGAACTGAATAAAGTATAATTCTTAGGTTAATCTCGTCCATAATGTTGGACTATTAGGCAAATTCATCTGGTGAGAAACAGAACGACCTGTTTCTTCTTTGGCTCTATTACTACATCTGGTGAGGGGGGCAGCTGGTGGGATGACGGGGAAGGAATGGTGGAAGAGGTGTGGGGGTTGTAGAAGACCTCGGAGCTGCCGTATCTAGGGAACGAGTTCGTGACCGCACGCCATCTTGTCCTCTGTTTTTCAACCGACCACACCCACACACGGCCGCGATGTCAACTTTACAACGCCAACGTCGAGAATGAAGTGGGGACTAAAAAAACCAAAAGACTAAACTGGAGGTTCCCCTCACAAGGAATAGAAGCTGAAGCCAAAAAAGTTCCAGTCAGGCAGCACGATCGCATGAACGAATTTTCTTAAAAAATCGTAGTTGGTATAAGCATTGCGATAGTTAGGTACCAAGGAGTTGGTATTTGAGCTCTTCTGAGGAAAGAAACTATTAGGTAACTAGTTACCAACTTTATGGAAAAAAAACTCATTCGAAATGATATTCTGCAATTCAAATAGACTTTGGATTTTTCCCTTCTTTGAGTTTTATCAATTTTAAGCAAATATTAATGAAATTCAAGTAGGTACGTGCATTTTAGCGAATTTTCGTAGAAAATTAAGCTATTGCAATGCCTCCAAAAATTTTAAAATCAAAATTTTCGAAAATTTTCTCTAATGAAATCCGTTTTGAGACATTCTGAAACGATTCCTAGAGTTTAACGCTTTTTCAGGATTCAGATAAAAATTCCGTTCTTGTGCCAAAAACGCTTGCATACGAGTCTGCAACACATTGGGACATTTCATGTCTTTAGTTGAAGACAAGTATGTGTTGCAGACTCGTATGCAAGCTCTAAGAGCCACTCAGCTGATCCGGACTCTGGGCATCGTCACGTAAATTTGCTAAAGAGACTACATACGAAATCACAGCTTCCTAGAGTGTAAAACATGGAAATTAGCTTTAAGAGCCACTCATCTGATCCGGACCCTGGGCATCGTCAAGTAAATGTCCTAAAGAGGCTAGATACGAAATTACAGCTTCCTAGAGTGTAAAGCATAGAAATTACCTATTAAAATGATTTAACCACCGTTTCACAAATCAAACCGTTCTCGCAATATTTGGATCACCATATCATTGATATTTGTTCACAATATCAATTATTGAGAATGATCACCTGAGTGTACACAATTATTCAAATAACCTTGCTCATAACTCAGCTTGTTGGCCACGCACTTCGCAGTAGTTAACGTAATATGGTTGGATAAATAGAGAGCTTTCGAACGAATTGTCATCGAATTTTGTGGGATGAAAAACGACGAAGTACCATTTCCCTAGCAACGACTGTAAGCGGAAATCATCAAAATATTTTCGTGAGCAATTTTCCGTGACGTTTTTTTAGTTTATGTGCCATAGCAAAGACATAAAATGTCAAAACTCAAGCTTTCCAAACGAAAGGACGAGTTTACATTAAATTGGCCAAATTTCAAGAAAAGTGTTGAGAACATCGTAAAAACAGCAATACGGCTAAAAATGGTTAAATTTGAATTTTTTTGCAGAACATTGCTCAAATCCAAGTTGCGCTCGCTCGTACCTTCAAGATACCTATGAATGTGGATCACAGTGTACCATCATATAAATTTCTAGTCAATTGTGTCATAACTGCCAGGGAAGTACTATTTGCAATAGTGTTTCTCTATTGTCTATTGCCTCTTTACCACACTCAGAGAAACCCGGTTCCATATTTGACATTTGAAGTTGGATGGGAACAAAATTAGCTGTAGAGCTCACTCAGCTAATTAGAGAGTTTGCCCAAGTAGTAGTTATACCAACACTTTCACTAACAAAGAAGCACCGCTCGAAAGTTCAGCATTTTTAGTGGAATAGGAACAAAATTACGTACAGAGCCCAATCAGCAGATGGAGCTCGAGTGGTAATATTACACTACCACAGCCGGTAGAGCCGCTTTCCAAATTTTACAATCACAAGGTAGATAGGAACAAAAGTACAGGGGTCTTCAGTAAGATGTCATTTAACCCAGCAGTCTCATAGGCGCCATTTCTAATTTCAGTATCTCAAGTTCAGTAGGAACGAAATTAGGCTCAGAACTCTCTCTCTATCTCTGTGTGTGTATCTGTAAGTGTAAGTCCGCAAACCCTTGTAACAAGCTTGTAATTTCCACAATATTCACCCGGTTCATATGAAATTTTCATGGTATATGTGTGTTAGGATGAAGATGGTCCCCTATGAGTTCCATTGTTCCCAAATCAATAATTCAGTCGGCGCTAAAATTGTTGTATAAATTAAATTTTCATCTCCTCTAAATTTACTCTCCTTAGGATTGGTATAAAAAATCCGTTCTTGCTCCAAAAAATCAAGCTTTCCAAAAGAAAGGATGATTTCGTTGGCCACCACTTTTTGAGCACATTATATTGGTCAAATTTCAAAAAATGTGCTAAAAAAATCACTAAAAATGTCAAAAGAATGGTTAAAAATTGTTAATTTTTCTTTAATGTTGCTCCAATAAATTTTATCAACTATAAAATTGAACGTTCAAAAATTTAAGTGCAATATTTTGAAGAAAAATGTATTTAAATTTCATTAAAATGTGCAAAAAAATCGAAAAAACTTCAAAAAAGCTAAAAGTCCGTAATTCCCTGAAGAATAACGGACGGTTATTATTCAGAATACGTTTTTTTGGTCACAAAATTAATTTTTAATTTCTTTGCACTCATAAATCTCAAATTTCATAACAATTTAGCCTATATAATAAGTTAATATACAAAAATTCGCTCATACGACTGGAACCTTTTTGTTGTTACACTTGGTTGTATCCACCCTGTATAAATGATATGTACCTATATATATTTAGAAACATAATATCCAGGAATCGTTTCAGAAAGGCTCTAAACGGATACATAGAGACCATTTGGAAAATTTCATTTGTTAAATTTGACATGGATATGTCATTTGGCTGGGGGTCAAGGAATTTTTCGACACTTTTTTTCCCGACCGGCACATTTTCTATTGATTTTCACGTACAACCAAAGGCGTTACTAGGGAAGAGTAACTCCCATAGTTTTCATAGTAAGAAAATCGTTCGCCACTTTTTGGAATGCTCTCATTTTACCACGACATTTTATGACCTCTAAGCCATTGTAGTGTCAAGGAATGCTGATTTATTACTCTAAGTTAAAAACTAATATTGTTTTGTAACCACAATGGAATAATCTTGTGAAAAGAAGGCACTACATGGTTGGTATGCAATTGAGTAGTAGGTACCAACTGGTAAGCAGTAGGTACTAGACATATCCATGATCTTTTTTGGAGCTGTTTCAATACAAATAGCTCAATTTTCTTCTTAAATTCGCTTCAAACTGCCTTTCTATTTAAATAAGGAAAAAAAAGTGTAGCGAAAAATTCCTTGACCCCCAGCCAAAAGACATACCTAACCATGTCAAAATCCATGTCAAAGTCTACAAAAATTGTTGGTTGACCCCCCAGAGCAAAGACATATCCATGTCAACAAAATTTCTCCCTTGATGGGAAAAACAAAAGATCATGGATATGTCTAGTACCTACTGCTTACCAGTTGGTACCTACTACTCAATTGTAGACCAACCATGTAGTGCCTTCTTTTCACAAGATTATTCCATTATTGTTACAAAACAATATATTATTAGTTTTTAACTTAGAGTAATAAATCAGCATTCCTTGACACTACAATGGCTTAGAGGTCATGAAATGTCGTGGTAAAATGAGAGCATTCCAAAAAGTGGCGAACGATTTTCATACTATGAAAACTATGGGAGTTACTCTTCCCTAGTAACGCCTTGGTTGTACGTGAAAATCAATAGAAAATGTGCAGGTCGGGAAAAACTATAATTATTTCTGTTCTAGAACCAAAAATGTCAACCATGTATCATGTTTTCCTCGATATTGATTCGAAATTCTATGAAAACATCAGAAATTAACAAGCGGTTGCAATCATGTTCACAATATCAATTATTGAGAATGATCACCTGTGTGTAAACAATTATTTATATAACCATGCTCATAACTCAGTTTGTTGGACACGCACTTCGCAGTAGTTAACATAATATTGTTGGATAAATCGAGAGCTTTCGAACGAATGGTCAACGAATTTTGTGGGATGAAAAACGACGAAGTACCATTTCCCTAGCAACGACTCGGTTGTAGGCGGAAATCACTGTAACACTATATGTTTCGTGCGCGGAAAAAAATTGACTCGCAAAATTGACGCGCAAAAATTGCTAGGACCCCAGGGCTAAAACATGATACATGTTAAAAGTGTCGGTCGGGAAAAAAAAGTGTCGCGAAAAATTCCTTGACCCCCAGCCAAAAGACATATCCATGTCAATTTAGGCCGTTGGAGAACATTAAACCGGGACAAAGTGGAGTAAAGGTTTCAATATGTTAAATAAAATACCTAGGAGAAGTGTAGGGGATCACACATTTTTTTTTGAGGACATGTTGGTAATTTACAAGTATATTAGTACACACAACTTCAAGGTTTTTCTCATTACACGACTGCTGACTAAACTGACAGTTCTAGTACCTACTAATTTGTACCCTCATGCGGTGTCAGAAGTGAAAAGAATTATGATAGTATTTTCCCAAATGTGGCCACCAGCAAGAGGTACATCCGCTGAAATTGGGTGGAAGTCAATTATCGCTGTTCTACTGGTAGGTATAATTCATCCACCTGACCCCCTTCACTGTATTTAAAAAAAAATGTTTTTAGCGCATTTTATTAAAAAAAAAAAAAAAAAAAAAAAAAGTCATTGTGTTCACTTTCTCCGTTGATGTGTGTATGTATGTACTCTTAAAATCGGTTTAAGGCCACTTTTCAACACGGCGGACAAATTGACTCAAGAAAATTTTGTCAAACCGATGTAATTAAAATCCGCTGGAAAAACTTTTTTTCGTTCAAGAAAACGTTTGGGAACCCATCCCTAAAACGGCCGAGCTGAATTTTGAGTTTTTCAATTTTTTTCTCCAAGTAGAAGCTCTAAAAGTTGTTGCGAAGTGTCAGTCCTGTCACGCCTGTATTTGATGAAGTCACTCTGAAGTTCTCGTTGTTGGTTTTTCGCTTAAGTCTGGTATTACTCGCGTCAATGTCTGCTGAGCATAATTTTTAAATTAAAGAATTTTGCAGTTTTTTACGGTTTTGATGGTCAATTTCATTCTCACATATCTTATATTACATAGAGAGTATAATTAAAGAAGATGACATTTCATTCAAAGACGGTAGCTACAAAAGAAGATCTTTTGGAAGAAGATGTGATACGGGATCATTTGAAATTTCATTTTATAGAATACTTATGAGTGTTTTATGCAGTGTGACAGAACTGACTAACATGTGACAGAAATGACCGGATCTGAACTAAAGAGGGTGTCCAGCATAATTTAATGTATGCATTCACATACAATAAGACCTGAAAGGAGATCAAAGTACACGGGAGGTTCGTAGAAAATATTTTATTTATAACAAAATTCTTTAGAACATTTAAAATATTTCAACTATTGACGACGAAGAGAAGTTCGGTCATATAGGAAGGACAGTAGATGCGACCAACTGTAGAGATCAGTCTGAATCTATTCTCTTGCAGAAATATAAATAACTTACCTAGGAACAAGATTTATAAAGAGATTTACTGAGAAATATGTAGGAAACTGAACTATAAAAAGGAACAAAACGCAAAAATATCAAAAATAGACAAGAAAAATTACAGGATAGCAAATTTGTTTAACATTTAAAAATTCTCACCTAATAGGTAGATCAAAAATAGAACACTTTACTGAGTATAAAGAACCAACAAAAATGTGTCATTGTCCAGTAAAACAAAGGGGAAACATCTTTTTTCGCTTCTTCTTCTTATTTTTTCTGCTGTTTCTTTCTTCTTCTGAGGGGCCATTCTGAAGACTGAAAATCGTAAAAACGAGAATTAAGATGCGCAGAAAAAGGAAAACCTGGAAAATATGTAATGCCCAATTATACATCCATACCTAATATCAAAGAATTGAAGTAGAACATGGGTTACCAACAGAAAAAAAAGTTCCAGTCTTCTAGCATGATCATATGAGCGAATTTCCATTAATTACCGTATTACACTTAAGTTAAATTGAGTTGTAATTTGAGAAGTTTGTGCGCAAAGAAATTGTTACCAATTAATTTTATTGTGAAAAAACTTGTTGTAAAAAATAATCTTCTATACAAAGATTTTGAGTTTTTAGATTTTTTAAACATTTTTATCGACTTTTTAGCACACTTTATGATAAAATTTGAGTACAATTTTCAGCATAAGTTTGAGCTTCAATTTTTAAATGACCTTGGTCATGGTTGATAAACTTTTTTTTGAGTAGTATTCTGCTAAAAAAATATAAATTTTACCATTTTTAGTCGGTTCTGTAATTTTTGTGATTTTTTAGTACATTTTTTGAAATTTGACCAAGTTACTGTTTTCAAAAAGTGTTGTCCAACAAATTCATCCTTTCTTTTGGAATTCTTAATTTTTGGCGGAAGAACGAGGTTTTTATCTCAATCCTATCGAGACTTATCGTCTGGAATGACACATATGTACATTTATATACAAATAAAAAAGTGTTAAAATTCAGGAATCATTTCAAATGCCTCAAAACAGATTTTGATGAAGAACATTTTTATTTTAAAATTTTCGGAGTCATTCCAATAGCATCATTTTCTAAGAAAATTCGCTAAAAGCACGTTTCCGAACAGTCGTTACAGATTTCAATAACCCGTAAAAAAAAGACTAAAAAACCGAAAAACCACTTTGAAATTAATTTTGTATTGGGAATATGAATTCTACAGAGGATTTAAAAGTTGCGATGCTCATAATGTTGGTTGATAGGAGCAAAAAGAATGAACGAAAGAACTGAATAAAAATCGTCATTCCTGTCACACACTGTCAGGTCCTGTCACGTGACAGAACTGACCGTGACAGGAATGACGTTTTCGCACATTACTGTTCAGTTGGCAGCCATATTGGTTTTTACAACTGTTCTGAGTCACTGGTTGAATTCGTGCTCCATGGAAATACTACCTCCCCTGCTTAAAACGTTTTTTTGTAATGCTTAAATATGGAAAAAACAAGTGACAGGAATGATGAACAATAAAGGTACGCAACGGTTTTGCGTTTATTATACCCTGATTACGAGAAAAATCTGCTGTTGGACTTACCTACGGCATTTTTCGGTGGAACTTCAAACTCAACTGAAGATGTTGATAGCAGCAGGGCGCTCCTCCGGATATATCCCGAACCGCCACACGCGCCGCCGAAAAGGGGCTGCCCCTGAATTCAACGTTTGGGTGACAACACTCCCGAGCCTAATATAAATTGGAGAAAAAATATTCCTCGCCCACTTTCTGTTGTATTTAAGAGAGGGCATATGTAATATATTATCGGTATATCAGAAACATTCAGAAGTTCAGTGCTCAAAGTAAATATTTTAAAGTACAGTTCACCTTTGTGTCCTGGGGACACGTGACAGAACTGACGATCAGCCCTTCATCACTAAATAACTCGAAAATTTTGAGAGCTTTGAAAAAGATCATATCGGAGCGAGATAAAGAATTTTCGGGGTGTTAAATAAAAATAAAAATTGTGTGAATTCGAGCATTAGTACCAGCGTTATCGCGCAGTGACTCGATTTGTCCGCCGTGTTGAAAAGTGGCCTTAAATGCCTCTTCCCGGCGTCCGATTTTGATGAAATTTGGTTTGGATGTAAGCTGTAACATGGCTAGGATAAAGATAAATCAGGGGCCGCTGACGCATGAGAGGTCATTGATCAGCGGAGTGAACTCCAAAGCCATTTTGTCTCCTATTCGACGCAGGAAGCTAATTTTTAGCTAAAAGCTAAAAATATGAAGGGAGAATGAAGGAGACGACTGAAAGGCTTTGAGTATTAACAATATGGAGGGCTATTAGTGATGTTTCAGGCAGTCAAACCATACGTGCCACTACTGTCGTTTGGTCTAGGAATTGACCAGGGGCAAAATGGCCAAACACTGATCAGCTGATGTAAGATGTGATGTTGAGTTTGGTGAATGAATGGGGATTGTATACCTACATATTTCTTATTTAGGATTTACACCCTATTGTGAACCGTACGTCTACACCTCTTTACTCCGTTAACATTTCATATATATTATGCACCAGCATGGTAATACGCTGTTTAGCGTGCAAGAGGTTTTCATCCTCCTCAGTTTCACTCTTCACGTAAGTTCGTCTCACCAGCTATTATATCTACTACCTTACAGCACATTATGTATTTACCTACCTCTCATCTAATGGATCATTTTACCGAATTTTACTTCACGAACAAATAGGAGTTGTACCTACTGGAAAGGCAATTCACATATGATTCAACTACTTTCGTAGTTCTTATAGTTAGGTGAAATAAGGGAAAGATGACGAGGAAGGTATGCAGGAAATAATAGGATTACTTATTAAAAAAATATATAAGTATATAAAAAATAAATAAATGGGGCCGTCTAGCGTCGCCCGAAGGAAGCGAAGCTTCATATCATGAAGCGTAGAATAGAATTATGAGTATTTTCATACTCATAAACAATCTCTTCTAATTGGAATTAATTTAATATAATTTTAATAATGTGCATCCTTCAATTTTTGAAAAATCAGTTTTATTGCATACAAGTTCTCACATACAATATATAACATACAAGTTCCAAATCATTTACAAAGCTGCCTGCCTGTTCATCAAGATCAGAAGTACATTCAGTAATTTCTACACCATTATTCTCATTGTTATATTCTATGAAAGTGATGATTGGCGTCGTAGAGTAGAGAAAGAAAGACCGGGGAGGCCTCGTGTAGAATCGGGATCGTTCACGACAGTTCGGATTATGACTGACGCTCGGGCCATGACAATTTTCACGGGGAGAGTTCCTAGCGGGGGAGGGGGGGGGGGGGGGGGGGGTCCGCTAGCTTCGCTTCAGAAAGAAAAAGAAATAGGAGGCACCGAAATGTGGGCATGGGAACTAAAGTAAGTACAAACTAACATCTAGGCAGTTATGTCTACATACATAAATTAATACTAAAATGTAACAATAATAATTAATATCAAACAAAACTTAAATTGCAACAAACTGCTTTGTCATTTGAATTTTAAAAATGTGTAGCGGGAGCGGGTCAATTGCACAGCCAACTCTACTGTAGTGGCACGTATGCCTTGACAGGGAAACAGCGTTGCTCCAAAGCCATTTTGTCTACTATTCAACGCAGGAAGCTGAAATGTGAGAGGGATGCTGAAGGGAGAATGCTGAAGACGATAGAGAGGTCATCGATTAGCTGATCAAGCTCCAAAGCCATTTTATCACCAATTCAACGCAGGAAGCTGAAATTTGAGAGGGAGGCTCAAGATAGAATGCTGAAGACAACTGAAAGGTCATTGATCAGCTGATTGAGCTCCAAAGCCATTTTTTCTCCTATTCAAAGCAGGAAGCGTGTATTTCACGCGGATCTCCTTACATGAAAATGCACTATCATGTGATTCACTTTGAGAGCACTCATCAACTTGTTTCGTATTTTCTAACTATTTAGACAGATTGTATTGTGTGTATACATATGTATTTTGGTGTCTTCGGAGTAGTGATGATTGCTGTTGAGGTTGTAATGGGGGGACTGTGGCAGCAGTTTCGATCTTTTTTTTGTGCGTGTGATTACAATAATTGCCACACGAACTCCGGTTACCGATAATGATTTTCATTATCACAGTGATCACTTATTCAATAGGAGATATATTTATAGAGGGTGTCACAAGAGGATCTCCCCCCTCCCCCGAATTTTCACTAAATTATAGAGATATCGAAGTGAAACATGAATCCAGTGAATACGAGTAGAGCGGTTGTTGGGTGCCTAATACTTTGTTTTAAGCAAAAAAAAAAAAAAAAAAAAAAAAGAGGTATATATATATCTAAAAGTTTTTGGGCTATCCAAAGGGATATTTCGACAAATATTTTTCTTTTTTTTCCAAGTGACACCTCATTTTAATGATCGATGTTTAGTGATGAACACGATGGTGAAACCAGAATTGCGATATCCTATTAAGTTCTCGGATTAGAGCTGACGAACCTTGAAGAAGCGCGATTTTTTCATAAGAAAGGTACTTTTAGAAAAAATCGCGCTTTTTCTTGGTTCAGTTTCAGTACTAAAAAACTATAAAGTGTAGTGTAAAACTTTCGAATTGCCTTATCTCCCCCCTTTGGGTAGTCCAAAAACTTTTGATTTTTTTTCTGAAATTTTAATTGCTTAAAACTTTGTATCGGACATTCCAAAAACACTCAAAAGTTTCACTTTAGTTTCACATGATATCTCTTAAATTTCAGAAAAAAGTCTAAGGGATGGGGTACTTTTGGGACACCTTGTACATTAAAACATTTATTTTTTTCTCTAGCAATGCTTAGAGTACAAAAATGAGTAATTTTAGTCATTATTAGTTCATTATGGTTGCTTAACAATATTAGTTTATAACTTGGCGTAATAAATCAGCTTTCCTTGACACTACAGAGGCTTAGGGATCATGAGATATTCGATAAAATGAGAGCATTCCCAAAAGTGGCCAACGATTTTCCTGCTATGAAAACTAAGGGAGTTACACTTCCCTAGTATCGCATTGGTTGTAAGTAAAAATCAATAGGAAATCAATATTTTTGCCGTGACGTGACGGTCGGAAAAAAGAAAACGACCTGTTAATAATTTTTAAATGATAAAATTTTCTGTATTTATCTTAATGAATTTATTTCTATTTTCCTTTTTCTGTGAACAATTACCAACCCTTATAATGCCATAGTTTATACAAATAAAATTCATTCATTCATATTAGGGATTTTGAGAACATCAATCTTGGATAATTAGATGTAAAACATTCAGTATAACAAAATAAAATATCAGATGAAGTGTAGAGGATCACACATCTCCGCGATGTCATGGTAGCTATACTGTCATTTACGAGTATATTAGTTCACACAACTTCAAGGTTTTTCTCATTACATTGCTGTTGACCAAACTGGCAGTTCTGGTACCTACTAATTTGTACCCTCATGCAGTGTCAAGAAGTGAAAAGAATTTATTATGGTAGTGTTTTCCCTAATGTGGCCACCAGCAAGAACTACATCCGCTGTAATTGGGGAAAGTCAATTATCGATGTTCCATAGGCCGGTACAACTCAGCCACCTGACCCCCTTCAGTGTATTTTTTTGTTTCAGCAACGAGAGCGCGGAACAAGAGGTATAACAATAACAAAAAACGTTAAGCCCGTGTTTGAAAGGGAATAAAGAGTTATTCCCACGGAAAGACCAAAAAGAGTTGAACATAACCATCAAGTTTAGTTTAATGGGAGGAGGATGGTATTGGGTTGGACGGAAGATTTATAATTGTCCATTCGGAAAAAGGAGGATAAGGTGTATAGAGAACAAATCAAAAAAATTCCGTAGGTTAATTACAAGGTAACTGACAAGTTGGAGTGCGGCGTTTTGGGGAGAGTGGAAGGGAGCGAGGAAGCGTACATCACTCGGCTCTACGCGTCCATATTTCACGTTTTCCGGACGAAGGGGTTTCATGGCATTGTTGCTATAAGCGCGTAGAAAAGTTGAGATTTACGATCAAAAGGTGGGCGCGGGAGAGTTGATGAATCGGTTGTCGAATCCATTATTAACAGTCCGTTCGTAGAGCCAGACATCGACCTCAGCTGTGGGGTCGGGAAGATTCGTATGGAAATTCAGGGGTGAGCGGTTGACAAGGGGGGTTACGGTGGAAATTAATTGCTTCTTCGCAAGAAAGGCGATGTTTCTTGTGTTTGGTCGACGACCCGCGGATGAAGATTGGCGATTTCAATTAGACATGCGAAGCCAAGCGGCAGAAAAATGAACCCATAGCTTCGTTCTCAGTGTGCGTTTTGCGAGTTCGGAACGGTTCTGGGCAAGCGCAGTCGAGTTCGGCGTTCGCAGTGTTTTTCAAACCCAGTTCCGAACTGTTCTGACAGTCCCCATTTTTTTTCGGAACTGTCAGAACTCGAACGCAAGAACGTAGTTGACGCATGCGCGATTCACAATTTTTCGGATCTCGTGGAGTAAACAACTCTCTTCTTCTTCTTCATCGAAATCATACTTAATCATACTTCAGTCTATACACGTTAGTATGAGTAGCTACCTATTCTATGATCGAAATGTCAACTAGCTCGTCAATTTCGGATAGCGATAGTTTCGACGATGGTGTTTGGTTTGAAAATGATGAGGACGAGATTGACGTTATAGTTGGATCTTGTCTACATCCACGAAACACAAATTTATTCAAGTATACTCCTCAGTCATCGTGGAATTTTTAAAAAGTTTTTTTTATTGCCGTGGGGTAATAGTTAAGTAGTATCCACGGGTATAATAAGTAATATATTCACCGGAACTAAAAATGTTCTGAAAAGGAGCAACACACACACGAGTTGAGTGAGGTTACAAACGAATCGATGATTTTTGAAACAACCTATATGCCACTTTTTGGCAATGTTGATTTTTCACGGATTTCTGTTGTACATGCCAAGACTCACCTTTTGAGAAATGAAACAACCGCCGTAACGTGTTAGAAGTGGGTTACAATGAGCTTTGAAAATCCCGATGAGTTTTGAAACAATCTTCGTGATGGATATTGGTTGTTTCTACACTCTCCAATGAGGAATGCCAACCAAAACTTCTGCTTTTTAGTGACAACTGCTTTGGCCAGAATAAGAATCATGCGCTTATTCGTTTTTGTATGGCTTTAAAAGTATTTGGACGTTTTGAGAGTGTGGAGCAGTTTTTTCCCATTCGTGGTCATTCCTTCCTCCCTTGTGACAGAGTTTTTGGAACCATCAAAAGAGAAAGACTCAACAAAATAAATAGGTTATGCAACATTCGCGGCCTTGTCACAGCAATATTGAAATCTTCCTAGGAAGAAAAACAACTTGATAGTTCACGTCATTCAAGGTTTGGAAATCTTGAATTTTAAAGATTGGTGGATCTTTGAATATAATGTGCAATGAGCATGTGACTTCTCTTGCTGATCCAATTCGTTTTCTTCATTTCTGTTTTTTTAAATTTTGTTATTTGTATAAGAGAAGTGTTGAAGCTCCATGCATTTTCAAGCTTCATGCACTTTCACTGAGTTTGTGAAAAAAAGATTTAAAATTTAAAAAAGTTTTACTCTACACATTTCATAATTTTTTTGTAAAAGGTGATACACCTAATGGTGTATAAAACTGTTTCTTTCCTCTGCAAGAATTATTATTGACAGTTTTGGTTCAATAAAGTTTACCTCAACAGTAAAATGTTTCTATTTCTTCATTTTCTCTTACTGAAGTAATTCAATTATTGCTTCTAAAAAATCGTTGATTTTTGAAACAACCGAAATCCAACAATTTTAAAAATTCAAAACTCATTAAAAAAATTGGGCAAATGAGTTAGTCTATTTTTGTGCTTATTATTAGGCAGTGCAGCTCTAATTAAAAAATGTAAAACTTCCAAAACGTTTAGAACAACAAACAAAAAAATAGTTTTATTGCTCTCCTGTAAAATTTGGCAAATGGTGTGTAGGTTGTTTCAAAAATCATCGATTCTTAACAACAACACAGGTTATTCCACTTCCAAGTTCTGAAATCTTTCACATTGCAGAACGCGGTTCCACAAGTTCCGGAACGCCCCGGGATTTCCCGTCCCAGTTCTGATGAGTTCGAGAACTGTCAGAACGCGCACTAAGAATGAAGCTCATGTAAGCGGGATGACCCGGAATGACAGGTTACCTGTGTTTGTTAATCAATTTTCCCTCGGTGACTACAAAAAATTCAAATAAATCGATCGGAAGCAAATCCAGTGGTGCCAATATGTATGTTGTATTGCTTACATTATCACCCCAACAGAGGAAAACGAAATGTTTGAATAAATAATAAGTTTGGATCAAAAGAACAAATAAACCACAATTTGCTAAGGAAATAGCGTTAAAAATGGGAAACTTGGTCCAGACCCCCTTTTGCTTTCACCTTGAGCCGAACATGAAACACGCTTCTCAAATTTAACAGTTGTATATAGTCGCGATTCGGCCCAAGGAGAAAGAAATAATTACAAAATCTTTGTAATCATTGTAATGACGTTTCGGTCACCATTCTGTGACCATCATCAGATAAGTTAAAAGCTTTGCCCTCAAAGAGGACAGTGTCAAAAACAGGAGGTTTTATAAACCTCATAAAATCTCTAGAGCCAACAAGCCAGGCTAGGGCCAAAACAATTTTATTTGTGGAAATAGTATTGAGAAACAATATTTTGGTTAGCAATTTTAAAGGGCCAAAAATAAGATGCATAAGACAAAAACCAATCGCTATAACAGATAGGAAAAAATATGTTATATTATTGGACGTAATATTATAATAATAATGATATACTCATAAAAATGAATAATGGATGCCATATGTTAGATCGAGACTTCTTCAAGCAATAATATTACCGTATTTTGATTATGCCTCAGTATTGTTCACGAGCATGATTGAAACCACCAATAATGACCTTCAAAAAGCTCTGCAAGTTTTATTTTTGATTTAAATCATGATGAGCATATAACCCCATATTTTGAAAAGTTAGAATGGCTGAAAGTTCGAGAAAAACAAGAATTAAATGTTGCCGCTCCGTCCTATAAAGTTTTACGATCCCAACAGCCATTGTATTTATTTTAAAATTTTAAAAGATTATCCGAAGTATGATGCCATTCAATTCAATCCCGTTTCGCTTGTCAACAATTAAGAATTCCAATCCATTGAACCCAAGCTTTTAGTAAATCTTTTGTTTTAGAGGCAACAAGAATTTATAACGAAAAAATATTAATGCTAATTGAATCCGAATCGATTAAGAATTTTAAAACTATGTACCTACAATAATTGTTTACTAGATAACAGAAAATAATGATTATACTTATGAATAACGATTATACTGTACTGTCCACAATCTTGTATACACATGAATATTACATATCTACATATGAAATGATATTGTATCTACATTAAATAACGTTTTCAACAAATCTGTACCGAAGATTAAATTACTTTAATTTAGAACAAAGAATATAGAACTCATTGTAAGAAGGAAATTATTATTTTATATTTTTCAGGATAAACCAGACATTTTGTAATTTTGGTTTTCTAATTTCTGTATATTTTGAAGAGCGGACCAATCTCTCTCTCTCTCTCTCTCTCTGAAATAAAATCAAGGACAAAGAGGACAGTGTCAAAAACAGGAGGTTTTATAAACCTCACAAAATCTCTAGAGCCAACAAGCCAGGCTAGGGCCAAAACAATTTTATTTGTGGAAATAGTATTGAGAAACAATATTTTGGTTAGCAATTTTAAAGGGCCAAAAATAAGATGCATAAGACAAAAACCAACTGCTAAAACAGAGAGGAAAAAATTTGATGACTCATTATTATTATAATAATGATATACTCATATAATAATGAGTAATGGATGCCATATGTTAGATCGAGACTTGTTCAAGCACTAATATTACCATATTTTGATTATGCCTCAGCATTGTTCACAAGCATGATTGAAACCAACAATAATGAGCTTCAAAAAGCTCTGAATGCAACTGTTAGTTTTATTTTTGATTTAAATTATGATGAGCATTTAACCCCATATTTTGAAAAATTAGAATGGCTGAAAGTTCGAGAAAAACAAGAATTAAATGTTGCTGCTCCGTCCTATGAAGTTTTACGATCCCAACAGCCATTGTATTTATTTTAAAATTTTAAAAGATTATCCGAAGTATGATGCCATCTAATTCAATCCTTTTTCGCTTGTCAACAATTAAGAATTCCAATCCATAGAACCCAAGCTTTTAGTAAATCTTTTGTTTTAGAGGCAACAAGAATTTATAACGAAAATATATTAACGCTCACTGAATCCGAATCGATTAAGAATTTTAAAACTATGTACCTACACAAAACGTTCACTAGATAACAGAAAATAATGATTATACTTATGACTAATGATTATACTGTACTGTCCACAATCTTGTATACACATGAATATTACATATCTACATATGAAATGATATTGTACCTACATTAAATAACATTTTCAACAAATCTGTACCTACTCGAAGATTAAATTACTTTAATTTAGAACAAAGAATATAGAACTCGTTGTAAGAAGGAAATTATTATTTTATATTTTTCAGGATAAACCAGACATTTTGTAATTTTGGTTTTCTAATTTCTGTATATTTTGAAGAGCGGACCAATGGGTCCGAAAATGTACAGATGAGAAAATAAACAATTCAATCTCTCTCTCTCTGAAATAAAATTTGCTCGTGAAGTAGTGCTGCATGACTAGGACTTGTCATTCGGATCGTGGATCTGTGCTTTCTCTTGGTAACGGGTAGCGGAGTTGGGTAAGGCTAACGTATTTTACGAGGTGTTTACTGCCCCAAAACGAGAGCCGCACGTGGAACGGCGTTTTAATCCGTTAAAACGGGCGAAAGGCTATCAGATGGATCGGAACTTGGAGGAGCCGGCCGTGCGTGGGTGCCCGACGAAAATCCCCAGACTAAAGAGAAAAAAAATAATGAAAAATAACTCACACGCCTTCTTAATCACACGCACTCACTAGCTTAGTCGAGCATCTTTGCCTCCAATAAACCAAACTAGATTTTTTAATTTAAAATCCAATATAAGAGGACGTCACCCCACTCCGTCGAATCCGCCGTATGGTAATTATACTGCAGCCGAACACTAAATCACTTCGCGACCAGGATTTATGTCTATGGATCGATGTATGAAAAAGGTTTCTCAAAAAGAAAGAATGGAGTTTTTTCTATTTTTTTACTTCTCAAAGCCTCCCCTTACAGTGGGTGGTGGATCAAGGGACTATGGGCGTACGCGACTGAGACAAAATATAACGAAAAGTTGAGAGATAACTCATAGAGAACGCCGAGACCACGAGCTAATTGTCAATTTATATTCAGGACCATAAATCTACGATGAGGGCTGTTGGGGATATTCCGGGGTGATGGTTTTAATTTATCCCGTCCAACATGATGTACAAGACGCGCTCAAGCATCAGGTAGGTACGTATACAGAATGTACAAATAGCCAGTGAGATTACAAGGAACGTTACGAGTAAGTATATAAATATGTAATTGTATCGTGTTCATTGCTGATTATATATATTATATATAAAAAGAATTACTACACGATTATTTCCGTATTGGATGGGCTACTCTGATTAATTATATCATGCATCCGTTACCGCTATCTGGTGGCGGAGGTTTCTATTCCTACAAATGCCATAAATCCATTTATGCAGGGCATCAGAAAATGACATCAACATCTAATGTCATCTGAAATAAGATATAAATAAATAACTAATTACGATAAAATATAATAAATTAATCAAAATAAAAATTAAATGAAATAAAAATAAAATGAATTGATTAATGATTTAATCATGTTAGAGAGCGCGTTATTTTAGCTTTTGCTGAATTTCGGTGGGCTACGCCAGAAATAGCGTCCGAATGATGTAAAACTACCTATAAATGGGGAGGTGTGGGGGGGGGGGGGGGGGGGGGGGGGTTGCGAACGCGACTTTTAACGCGAACTTTATTTATGTAGTTTGATTATTTTATTGATTTCGATTTATACTCGTATTAATTTCAATTTGGACATTAAATTAAGTTATTTAGTTACTCCAATTTTATCCCAAAAGACCCATTTGTTATTTTTCAAATCCTAAATGTTTAATTAGTATATTCATTACTTCAAGAAAAATAGACGAGAAAACATCAAACGAAAAATAATTGTGTTTTCATTCATATTAACTTATTACTGAACAAAAAGAAAAATAAACTAGGTTGGTACGAAAGTAAATAGGAAAAAGAAGAAACAAGAAAACTGCCTTCCCAACAGTTCCAAGTTAAGATCTGCCACCTGGCCATGCAAATATGTGCCTAGACAATATTGGCAAAAATAAAAAAACCATTTTTTTAGTGCCAAACTTTGAGAATCAATGCTTTTTGGAGTGTGAACTACGGGAAAAGTGTTCGAAAAATTACCCGGCGTGTGCAACTGCTTGGGCATTTTTTGCCCCTATTTGTCATTCTGCAAGGGTCAATCAAAAGTTTGGGTCGGATTTTTTTTTTCATGTAGGTACTTTGAAAGTGATTCGCGGCCCAAAAACCATAGATTGGGGAGTGACCTGAACCTGTAGTCAGGGCATTTTCTAGAGCTACTTTTATCGAGTATGGACGCCTTTTCCGTATGGTATTGGATTTAGCGTCGCAGAATGTGCCGCCTACTCTATTACCCTTTCTTGATCCATCAGAGTATATCCATGTTGTATTAGGGTACTTATAATTGAGGAGATCAGAGAGAAAGCTGTTGGCTGCTGATTATGTGGAGTATGCTGAAGGGGGTAGGATCCTTACTTTAGGCGGATCACAGAACAACTCGTAGTTAATTGAGTATCGGAAGAGGGAGTCTGATCTTCTTATCCACTCTATGTCTAAGGAGGTTAACTTAATTGCTGTGCACAGAGGTGGTAGAGGCTTCTTTTTCCAGAATTCGTTAGTGAGCTGGTCAATTGTGAGGTGTACAATACGATGATGTGTGTGTTCCTTGAATATATTGATGGATGCCAACATTGGACATACAGGATAGTGTCAGACCCATCAGGGTTGATGGTGAAGTTATGTTCTTGCCTGGGTCGCTCTTGATACGAGACAGATTGTCTCCTTCTTCCCAGCCACTAGGCGTAAAAAGCGGTCACCTTGAGTCCGTGAAATTTACTACACTTCACGATATAGGTTTTCATGTTTATCCCAATAGGCACTGCTGACAGCTACAATGCCTCACTGAGGTGGATAGTGAAGCGTCTGCAGCCTTTCTCCCGGTTTTACGTACTATAATAGTTTTACCTAGTATAGAACATGGTCTATGGAATTTAAAGGTGTTGGATAAAAAATCAGTTTCCTGCGTCGAATATCAGACAAAATGGCTTTGGAGCTCTCTCAGCTGATCAATGACTTTTCAGTCGTCTTCAGCATTCTCCTTTCAACCTCCCTCTCAAAATTCAGCTTCCTGCGTCGAATAGGAGACAAAATGGCTTTGGAGTTCACTCCGCTGATCAATGACCTCTCATACGTCAGCGGCCCCTGATACATCTTTATCTTCGCCATGTCCATCCATACCAAGTTTCATCAAAATCGGACGGCAGGAAGTGACATTTAAAAAGATTTTAAGAGGACATACTTACATACTCGTAAATCAACGGACGAAGTGAACACGATAGCTCATTTTTCTATTTGACATGGAATTGTCTATTGGCTGGCCTACGTGAGTACGAAAATTAGTATAGAAAAATGCAACGGTTTTTTTTAGCATGGAACATGCTTTAGCCTTGAGCTAACTGCCCGAAAACGTTACGCGGAAGTGTCACGAAATTTTTTTATGATTTTCACGACCAACCTAGCCGTTACTGGAGAAATAAAACTTTTGTAGTTTTCACCGGACAAAAATCGTTCTCCATTCGTTGGAAAGCTCTCGATTTATCACGCATTTCTTTCGTACTTGTTCTTCTATTCATGTCGTAGTTTTATATTTATTTATGTTATATATGGATATAGTAAACAATGCCGCTTGTTTTGTTGTCACTTGGTTGAGAAGTTAATCTTGGTTATAGTAATTGTAGACGCGCACCGTAACAGAAAATTACCTACCTAGGTACTTCCTTCTAACTTCGATTAGTAAAACATTTATGTCGAAGTTTTAAATTTATTTACATTTACGAATTAGCGGGAAACAACGGGGGCGTCCTGGGGGCGAGGAAAGCATGTTCCATGTTTTAGCATTTTAGCCGAAGGCTCAAAGCGGAAAATCGCAACGGGGGCATCCAGGGGGCGAAGCTGATTTATTACGCCAAGTTATAAACTAATATTGCTAAGTAACCATAATGAACTAATAATGTGGAAAAAAGGCACTAGGTACATTGTAGTTATACTATTGAGTAGTAGGTACTTGTAAGCAGTATTTACTAGACGATGCATAGACCTCTGATCAGCTGATGGGCTCCTAAACCTGATGATTTCTATCGTATTTAGTCTCTTAAGCTGAAATTATGAGACGATTGAAATTATTGGATCTTTCTCAATCAGCTGAGTGGGATAAATTCTCTCCTGTTACCCCTAGGAAGTTGAAATTTGATATGGATACTCTCTGGGACACTAAGAGACGATTGAATTCATTGGGTTTTTTTCTGATCAGCTGACTAAGCTAATTCAATTGACACATTTTGACATGGATATTTATCACCTGCCATGGGTCATTTTGCATCTGTAGCCTGTATTTTGTCACCTGTCATGGTTCATTTCGCTGTCATTTGAAATTTGTATTGAAAATCAAATCAAATAGGCATATCCATGCCACAATTTCTTTCCGTGTTAGCGGTAAAATTTGACATGGTCTTGTCTCCTCGGTAGTCTGCATCGCAGTAGGCATGAAGGCTCGCCTTGTGTCCTCTTTTGTAGAGTAAACCGAACTGCAAGGTGCGTTTCAAGTACTTCAGTATTCGTTTGACTGCCAACCAATCTGCGGTTGTTGGATTAGTGAGTCCTTTTTAAAAGAAAATTCGCTAAAAATTAGAGGAGTGAACGACCGAATAGATAGATGTAACTCCGAACTGCTGCTGAAAACGCCAGTAAAAGCAAGAAGCGAGTGCGCTTAATATTTTTTCATTATCCGCGGCCACTTTACGTTAAGGGGGGATGGCGTGACGGTGGTTCATCCATCTTTTATGCATTGAAATTCCAACCCCACCACACCCTTGGGAGTGGTAACCTGGACGAGGAAGCAGAGAGGTGGGGGGTGTTCTTTATCAGAGATATGAAACAATTGATTTATTATTACCGGAGAAAACGAGCTTCGCGAGAACTTTGCTTCGCTCTCAAAACCAATCTCGGAGTCCGCCCCTTAGATTATTAACCTACCAAATTTATTATGCCTCCCCCTCTCCTCTCTCTTGGTTCTGATTGACTTCCCATCCGCCCAGGCAGATATATTTGATATAAATTCATTACCCATTCCCTTTCCCCGGTTTTTAAAAAAAAGGTCCCGACGGAATTTTTCCTTTCCGTTCGCGTTGTTTATCATTTTTTTCTCGTCTCATCGCGGCCGGCTGGGCCATCTAAATCACTCCGGATTCCAAAATCGAAAAACCTAATCTCACATCAACAATAAATAATCTTCATCAATATTCCGGTGCCATATATAACTCGCTATAGGAAAATTCCTTCGAAGTTCTCGAAGTAGATTCAACTCGAATGAAGGTGGGAGTTTTTGTTGATGGAATAAATACTTACATAACCAACATGGAGGCTCTGGTTCAGATTCCCTATATGAATGAATTCTCCCTCAACACCGATATTCTTCACTATGACGCACATGTTAATATGAAATGTCCACAGAAAATGAAGCTATTACATCGGATCTAAAAAATTTACAAATCAAATTTTAGATAACTTCCCTGATTGAAATTCATTTTAAGGCATTCTCGATCCATGGATTTGAACAATTTTCGTATAATTGGATTGTATGAGTACGCTTTTTTCGTAAATTACCTAATTTTCATAAATTTTGAGCTTTTTTCTTACCAGTGTAAAATTCCGTAGTTTCAGCTTTTATACTTTGTCAGCTGAGTGAATTAAATGATCTCCTAGGAGTACTGGTATGAGGGTGGAAGTTAGGCGGCTTCTTCCTTTATATATTTTTTATTCTTTCTTCACAACTAGTTTCGCCTATAAGAGGCCTCTTCAGGTGCTACAAGGTTAAACAATATGGTTTTTTATGGTAGATATACAGAGGGTTGTTCATATTATACTAATTTACTAACTAGATGGTAGAAGCATACTTACCTTTAGGGTAGAACATGATCCATACAGCGTTGTATTTCGTCAAATTTTGCAGAAGATTTAATTTAGTCGGCTAGAGTACTTCTATATGGGGCCTGAGAGAAGTCTGGAATGATGAATATTAAGTTTAAATAGAAAGTTATGTGATGGGATTTAGTGAGTTACATATATGTGACAGAGGTGGAGAGTCTTACGATTCTGGCACTTGGCCGTAAGTTATAATAACCACATATGATATAAGTTCTGCAGTGAATCGTATTTCCCCCATAAAATTAACTTTATCCTCTATTTTAAAAGCCATAATTTCCACACAAATCACTTGCAAGCGTGTAAAAATACCTGTACATTATAGGGAAATTATCTGCTATGCAGGATTTCACGAATCTCCCCAAGAATGGTAAGTCTCTCCACGTGACGCTCTCTGGTACATCATGATACGAATAAACTGATGGGCTGTGTCCTCTCCTGTTTACTCTAGGATGTTGAAATTTGGCAGAGAGAGTCTCGGGGACATAATGGGACAAATGAATTTATGGGCTTTATTCTGGTCAGCTGAATTACCTAAATTATCTTCCATTCACCCTAGAAACAGAGTTGGCAGTGTTGCCATTTGAGCCTATTTGTTTCAAATCTATTTCAATAGGGCGTCTCTCCTATAACATGCGAAGCCTTGCTAATATTACCTAGCTTCAGAGGGACGTCCTATTGAAATATATTTGAGACAAATAGGCTGGGCTCCAATCGTTGAATTCGCTTTAAGGACGTCCCTCTGAAGCTAGTTAATATTAGCAAGGCTTCGCATATTATAGGAGGGACGCCCTATTGAAATTGATGACCGTGACGCATTTTTATGGGTTGTATTCGTGTAATCGCCGACAGACGAATACGATTACACGAATACGAATATAATCGCAGTTGACTCAGAATCAACGAATAATTATCGCTATTACAATCGTATTCGTATTCGACGATAAGATTATGCTCAACAGTGGTACTTAAGAGGTTCTTTATAATAAAAATAATCTTGTACCACTTCTACGAAAGCTTCCTTTGTAAGCGTCGATTAGTCGTTCGGCATACCTACACAAAGTAGGTGAGTGGAACTGTTTATTTTTAGCTCGCCGAATTTTAACAAGACATCAACAACCGATGTAGATGAACATCACTCTGAATTGTTTAAAAATTATGAACACGACGCCCAGCCACCTATAGTTAAACGGTAGTAATAAGTAGGTGCGCTTTTTTACGGTCTTAGCTCACGGATTTTTTCAATAACGCCGAGCGGCTCGCGGGGCGAGCGGGGGATCCGAGTAAAAACCTCTCGCTAAAAGGCCGAGTCGTTGCGCGGAGTAGCAAAAAGAAGAAAAAAAGGAACAAAAAAACAATTTTAAAACAATAGCGCAATTACTGTTACACAACTGTGACCCGAAGGCGTTCCGCGTCATGTTACCTTGGCAGTGACCTGCCCTTCACCCGATCCCTCTCATTTTCAACTAGGAGTCAGGTCTGGAAAGCTCCTCTTCGCAATTCTTCTACATTGTATGAAACGTGCGTTATCGTTCGGCCTTATCCATTCATTGATTACTAGCTTCATCATGAACGAATTATGGTGATAACATACAATCTTGAAGTTGGAAGATATCCAGCACACACCTCGTGGAGGCACCTAGCTGTGCTCGATGATAATAATGTGGAAGGAGAGATTTCATCGCCAATAAATTACTCACAGCAGCAGTTTTGCTTCCGAATCTACCTAAAGTAAAGTTAGCGGAAGCATTGTTTTCACTTTCGAGGGAAAAAATATTTTTGGTCTCCAAAATCAAAATTTCCAGTCGCATTTTACGTTATAGACCATTCCGAAAAACTTTGGTTCCGTGTCTGTCTGTCTGTGTGTGTTTGTGTGTGGCTGTGTGTGTGTGTGTGTGTGTGTGTGTGTGTGTGTGTGTGTGTGTGTGTGTGTGTGTGTGTGTGTGTATATATCTGTCTGTCTGTCGTGTGTCCGCAAATCCTTGTAACAAACTTATTTTCCACAGTTTTTATTCGATTTGGATGAAATCTTAAGAGGATGTGCGAGCTGGGGATTAGACGGTTCCCTATCAGTTTCATTGTTCTTGACTCAATACTTCACTCTGCGCATGCGCAAACGTAAATTCTACCCAACATTATTTTCTCACACCCTAGTTGTTCGATCTCGCTCAAATTCGGACGATATTTGGGGGATGACAATTTAATAATGTTATATATCAATTTCAACATGATTGTATAATTAATAACTACTGTGATGCCGCTACTGGTTGCACATACGCCAATATGAAATCCTTGTAACAAGCTCATTTTCCACAATTTTCTTCCTATCTGGATGCAATTTTTAGGGAATGTGCGGGCTAGAGTGTTGACGGTCCCCTATCAGTTTCATTGCTGCGAAATCAATACTCCATTCTGCGCATACGCAAACGTAGACTCCATTATGCTCCTTTTTTCACGCCCTAGTCGTCCGATCACACTTAAATTTGGAAGATGGTTGGGGAATGAAGATTTGATCATCCCATATGAATTTCAACATGATTGTATCATTAATAGCGACTGCACATGCGCCTAAGTGAAATCCTTGTAACGACCGTAACTTCCACTGTTTTCATCCAATTTCGATGAAATTGTCAGAGAATGCGTGGATTAGGTTGTGGATGGTCCCCTATTAGCTTCATTGTTGCCAAATCAATACTTCATTCTGCGCAAACGCGAACGTAAATTCCATTTTCCATCTTTTTACTCTCTAATACGAGGAAGCTATGTGCCACACCCAACTTGGCAGATGTTTTTTAAATTAATTAATTTTTTTAATGAATTTATTTAATACAATGATGATAAAAGAAACGATGAATTTACAATATATATGACATGCTATATGAAATATACAATAAACCTTGTAAAATATACCTCCAATATAACGTACTTCCTAAAAAATAAACCCTCCACTATGAGCAAAGCTTGTGACGTAGTTAGGGCAGCCCGGATCATTCCTATGCATTGGCGAAAAACTCTCATTTTTGTTATTAAATTTATACAAACATAGGAAAAAGGATACTTAATTAACATATCTCAGCTTGTTGAAGCGCTATAGTGATACAATTAAAAGAAATTGCTTCGATTGTGTAGGAGGTCATTTCTCAAAATATCCTAGCTATAACATGATCGTAAATATCCATGCTTCATTGCAAAAGGGAAAATTTATTTCTGAATTCCTCAGAATTTATGCTGTGGCCTATCCATCTTTTTAGGTCTTTACCTTCCAATCCGTCTTTTATCTGGTTCAGAATGTTAGGCACTTGGTAAAACCAGTTTCTCTGTCCCACAGTCTTATTCATTTTCGGGACATAGTATTTCTCTGGTAGAGGTGGGCGGAGTTTGTGTCTCCATGACTGGATGTAAACGATTTAGGAAGATTAAGCACCAGTTCCAGTCTTGGTTAAAAGTTTTTTACTGTCGACGTTTCGGCCTCTGACTGTAGGCCCTATCTATGCCAAATAACCATGCATGCAATGCACAGATACAGGTGTAGTATCAGTGAAAATAATTATATCGTCAAAGAAGTATATCGTTATAACAGAGTTTTACACTTTAGCTAACCAGTTTTTAGTTCACTTGTTATGCTCAATTAGATGTGTTTTTTAAGGTCAAAACTATGTAAAACTCGGTTGTTACGGAGTTGGAGAGATCTGCGAGTGTTACCATTTGATTCAGCGTGAAAAAATACGTAGAAACCGAACACAAACTAGTATTTTCTTAGGGGGTCATTTTTCACGAAAACCCCAGATTTCATTTTAAAAAAACCACGATTTTAAAAGTACAAAACATACTTTTTTTCCCCAATGAAAAATTCTCGTGTTCAGTTCATTTTTTTGCTTGGGTGACCTGTAGTAAAAAGACTTCAAATACCTTAGGGAGATGTTCTTTCCTACGATGTATCTATTTTTAAGATTACATTGTAAATTAGGGGAGATATGGCCATTTCAGTGATGTACGATCTTAAACACGAAACCAATCTTAAATCGTGAAAAACTCGGAAACAAAGCCTCTAAACAGAAAAATCTAGGGGGCACTTTTTGTCGGAAATGAGCTCTAAAATCCACTTTACTCGTTTGTGCCACCTTATGTGTGTTCACTCTGTATAATTATGATGAGCTTGGAAGGCAGGAGAATGATAACTCGACAAGTGCAGTAGATGGTATGATTTATCAGGTGGCACCCTGGCTTCTTTTATACATAGTGGAACGGATGGCCAAGGTGCAGATACGTTAGACCATGGGTCTGGTGTTTACCACACCTCCCCCTCCTGGAGTTTTAGATTTTAAGTACAATTACATACCTAATAGTTGTTGGCTTGCTCCGCGAGTAACAATTTAGCGAGTTCACCGTTACCAACTTGACTCCAGGAAATTTAATTTTGAAGCTCTCCATGATTCTCGTTTTATGCACATTTATGTTTTCCTGAACCTTTCCTGAACGTCCGCAGTCTAGTCCTAGAGAGAACTTTATATTTCTAGCGTTCGTTACAGGATACTATTGCCGACTTCGGTCCTTTGAGTTCTTCATGACTCGTGTTTTTATGAACATTTATGTTAATTGTTTTTTATCTTATCTTTCCTGCACATAACCTGTAGTCTTAGAGTCAACCTTTATTTTTGTAGCGATTGTTAAAGGCTTCACTGATACCAACTTCTCTCCAGGAAATTTTGGAGCTCTCCATGATTCTCGTGCTTTATGCACATTTATGTAAATTGTTTTAAATATCCTACCTTTCCTGAACGTCCGCAGTCATACCTTTGCTCTCTCTGTAACCTTGGAGTGGACGAAACCACTGAACACTTCCTGGCTGTGTGCCTGATCCTGGGCTACGTTCGGCTTAGATGTTTCGGTCGCGTGGTACTGTCCAGATCTGAATTACTGAATATTCTGAATGATCTCAACTGGTCAGCTCTCTGTTCATATTTTCGAGAGGCTTGGCGTTACATACAGGTCGTTTATTTAGTAGCGGAGTTCAATAATAATAATTAGCTAAAATTATTATAAATCAATGTAACACCCCCCCCCCTCCCGTAGTTCATGCACTCGATGATGATCTTCTCATTATGTTTATTTTTAGTTGGATTTTTTGGTTTTGTTAGACACTCGATCCTTCTTATACCATATATCTAGTATTGCTTCCGAGACTGCAAGGCAGCGGGAGCTTTGTTTTCACTTTCGAAATGAAAAAAAATTTTTTGCTCCAAAATCAAAATTTCCACTCGCATTTTGCGTTTCAGAGCCTCCTGAACAAATTTGGTTCCGTGTCTGTCTGTCTGCGTGCTTGTTAAGCTCTAGATGGTCCCCTATCAACTTCATCATGATCGAATCAAGGATAGCTTCTGCGCAGGCGCTAACGTGAATTCCTTGTGACAGTCATAACTTGGTCAATGTTGAACGGATTTCGGTCAGATTTTCAGGGATGATGTGGGTAAGGTCCCTTGAGGTCCCATAAGACAATAATCATAATTGCATTAGCGGTACGCTCTGTGCATGCGTGAACGAAATATTCTTGTTACGGTCCTTGCAACAGCCGTAATATCAGGGAACATGCGGACTACATCCTGGATGGTCCCATATTAAAATCAAAATTTTCCTTAATAATTTCATTTATTATATGTACCATTCAGCTTCCAATTTCCCACCTTATTAATTCCCTGATGCCAGAACCGGTCGTTTCTAGTTTTCTGGAATTTAATGGTGACGTACTGTGAAGGTCACGACTAAGCTCATGTGCCATTTCCTTGGCAGTGTATTCTTGCTTTGTTCCTGCTAGTCAATTGTTTATAGTAATTCACGAAAATTGGTTACCTTAAAACGGAGCTACCGCTGATAGTCTCGTTGACCAAAGCGCATCATATTTTGTCCTTTTTTGAGTGGCACATTACGGCCTATACGTTGTAATATCATTGTATTATTATTATTATATTATATTATTATTATTTGTAAAATCTACTTCATATTGTCCTACTGTGCTGTTTTGGTTTTTCGGCAATAAACATGTCTCTCTCTCTCTCTCTCTCTCTCTCTCCTTTCCTGAACGTCCGTAGTCTAGTCTTAGAGAGAACTTTATATTTTTTTGCGTTTGTTACAGGCCTTGCTGTTGCCGACTTTTGAGTTCTCCATGACTCTCGTGTTTCGAGGACCGTCATGGGGCCCCCCGGATCCTCCGATATCATGGAATCCGAGGGCGAAAGGAAGATGAAGTTCCCCTTGGGCGCATGGGGGCCTCAGCTGAGCTCCCTGGGAAAGTGGGAGAAACTCAGGCGATTGGCCGGCGCCGGTTCCCCCACCGGACGCCCGTCAGCACGCACGTCGACTCGGCTTCCTTTCTCGGCCGATCCGTCTGCCCTCCTCTCCGATCTTCTATCGCACCCATCTGATCTACTTTTGATAAGAATTAAATCCGTTCGCGGAGACCTTGACAGTAAATAAATAACTAGATCTTCACGTTTGAGTTTCATCATTTATTCTTTTAGTCCCTGAAAACTCTTCAAGCCTATTCATACCTTATTCCGGTAGGTATAGGGTCCAAATCTCCATTATATTATAAGAATGAAACTGTGTCTGTGAATAAAACTCTGTCATCAACAGAGGTTTAAAAAAAATCATTTTTTTGTTAGATTTCTCTTCTGCGAAAATCATGGGTATACGGATAATTATAAAACGGAGCGAATGGTACATTCATTCATTCATACTTCTATAGTTATATCGTAGAACTTGAGAACCACTGGAAAAAAATTACAAACGTAAAGTAAAACACCTTAATACACTTTACAAGTCCTACTGTTCGTGTTTTTAAATACCCAGCAGATACATAATCCCTTGTAGTAGTAGTAGTAAGTTGTTTATTGTATTAAATCAATGATTATTACAAAGAGTTCAGGTCCACTTAAACATTATCATTAGAAAAATATATAATAGCTAAGAAATAAGTCAAATATCTTCTTCCTAATCTAGTTAACAGGGCATTACAGATTAATGAAGTACATGCAAAATAAGCGAGGTCATCGATATGAAATTAATATAAATACTTAATAATAATATGAATATTATGAATCCATAACATCCACGCTATACCTGTGGTACTCGTACAATATCCACAACAAGCCTATCCTGTTGTACACTATACAATGCTAATACTGTACATATCAGACACCTATTCGGTGAGCGCAATTGATCGAAGTGCTAGTGCACTAGTAACAAGATGAAATAAATTTAACCATTTTTCTCCCTATCATCACCAAAATCGAGCAAATTAGCCAGACGATTCTCATCCTCAACCACTGGGAGCCCACAGATGTATTTCGCAATGAATTGCCTTCGGTACGGTTCTAAGATCGGGCAACGTAGACAAAAATGCAGCAGAGGGTGTCAGCTTCTTTTTATATTGCATATATTGCATAAGCTCTCGCTTCTAAACTTATGAGAAGTACCTCTATAAAATAAACAGTTTCGAAAAACTTTGAAGACAGGACGCAACTGGCACAACACCTCTCTCAATCTGGACATTTTGAATGAGTCCCAAGTACTTTTGCCTACCTGAAAAGTCCCGCTATCCTCCTATTGAACATTTTAAATCCAGCACCAAAAATTTAAAAATTAAACCAGATTGATGTCCTGGCACCAAAAATGGTTGTCGAGTTTTTTCGATTAGTGACGGTAGGATCGATTTCAAATTTCGAGGGTCCTCAGCTGTTGTTAGGATATCGTGGGAGCCAAGGATAGCAAGCATGTTTAAAATGTAGGTATACCAGTTGTTATGATCGGTTGAACTGTTTGAAGAATTATGCATATTCTCCAATACCCTAAAACAAATCTTGGGCCACCTACTCTCATCCATCATAGAAATCCTGACCCAGTAATTAATTGCTCTTTCATAAACAATGGCCTTAAGTGCAGGGAACCCAGTCTCAATTCGTAAAAAGTGATTCGGTGTGTGTAAAGTAAAACACCTTAATACACTTTACAAGTCCTACTGTTTGTGTTTTTAAATACCCAGCAGATACATAATCCCTTGTTCGAACCTACGGGTTGTTAATACGTAAACTCAATTATTAACTATTTAAATTTCCCTTCGTGGCTTAGGTTATCCAACTGATGTTGCCAATACACATATTTCATTTTATATTAACTATTACATTGATATTGGTAATACATATTACATTTAAAATAAAGTGTGAAAATAT